>ML681988.1:12585031-12744226 GCA_007922195.1 Podocnemis expansa | reverse complement strand
GGTGTCTGGAGCAGCCAAGTAAGGGGGCCTGTGGGGGGGGGGGTTAGCCTGGACTTTGGGGGGGGATTCAGGGAGGCCAGGGAAGTGCCAGCAGGGACTGGAGGTTACGGAGGGGTCAGGGAGTTGGGGAAAGTGATGGGATGGCTGGGAGGGTTGGGGGCATTCAGGGAGGCCAGAGAAGTAGTGGCAGGGCTCAGGCATTGGGGGGGGGGGAGTCTGAGGAAAGCAGCAGGAGGACCCAGGGTTTTTGGGGAGCCGAGGGAAGCAACACCAAGGACTAGGGATTTGGAGGGAGGTGCCTGGCAGGCTGGGAAGAGTGGCAGCAGGGGTTGTGGGGTGAGGGGGGAAAGGGGTGGAAAGGGTGTTGGGGAACAGGGGAGCAACAGCAGGGAACTGAGAAGGGAGCAGGGGGGTGGCAGTGACAAGCCAGTGGGGAAGGGGCAGAGCAGGGGGCAGCAGGAGGTAGCAGTGAGAAAAGGGGGGAGTAGGGGGCAGCAGGAAACTGAAGTGAGCAGGGAGCAACAGTGAGGAAAGGGCTGGAGCAGGGAGCAACAGCAGGAAACTGAAAAGTGAGGAAAGGGCAGAGCAGGAGTGAGGAATGGACGGGGGGGGGGGCAAGGGAAAAGCAGCAGCAGAGATTTTGGGTAGAGAAGCTGTCAAACTCCAGAGGAAGCCAGCAGCAGTGGGTGGGGGGGGTTAGGGGCCAAGGCCAAAAGGGGACCTTGGCGTATACCCAGGTCACCAATTTTAGCTTCTTTTTGGGCTCAGAATTGGGGGGTTGGCTTATGCCCAGATCAGCTTATACCCCAGTATATACAGTAAACGCTTCTTCAGTTGAGCAGTGCTTCACTGTAATTGGCAGGTGAAGGCTTGAAAGGCTGCAAAACAAAGGGGATTTTCATGTTTTTGGGGTGAAATTTATGGTCTAGGGCTGTCAAATAAGCATGTTTCCTATGCACTAAAGTCCATTGATAATAGTAGATATATCACAGTCAGGATCAGGGCAAATGGCATTGCACCACTAATGCCTGGTCATGTTCCTCAAGCTGAATGGAGAGCAGTCATTTAAGGATGGGAGGGCATTTCATTCTCCATGGCTTCCCTGCTGAGACAAACAGAGGCTCCCTAATTGCACCTACCATTTTTGTAAGTCAGGCATCTGTCCATGTAGAAGTGGACTGAAGCCATCAGCTTGCTGCTGAAAGTGCATCAGACAGGTGTTCCATGGTAACAACATCCAGTCACTAGTGACTTGGGCTGGATTTGAACCAATAACCTACATACAAAATATTCTACACCCATTACCAATTCCAGTGACACCCCTGTTCCATTAGGTCAAACTACCAAGGCAGACAAACTATTCTACATGCAGTCTAAATGAGCCATTGAAATAAAAGATGGAAAAAAGTCAGATTCACTGAATCCACCTCCTTGCCACATAGTCCCCATATGGCAGATATGTCTGTAATATTCTCTCACCATTAATATTTCATTTAGTTTCCTAGTGGCTAATACCCCACAAGAAACTAACTCCTGACATATCTAATAATCAATGTACACTATCACTGTGGGACTCTTACATCCTCTAGAATCAACGTGTTCTATATGACCATCTCTACTACCACCTCTCTAACCCTCTTATCCATTTTTCCACTTCCCTGACCTCGTCCAGGTCATCTCCAGCCTAACATGCTTCCACAGATATTTATTCGAATGGATGAGTGAACATCAAAAGTTTAGCAAAGCTAGTGAGAGAGGAGAGCAACCAACACTACAAATGAGGAGAAAGCTCTGCAAAGGCAATCTCAAAAGAATTGCTTCCCTTTACTCCATACCACAGGATTTTTCCAAAATCTATGAGGAGCAATTGGGCCCATTTACTTACTTAGTTTGGCTGTGGTGGTTTTTCAAACTGTGCTAATTAAAATAGCATCCTGCTGCAGATGACTAATAGCTTCTCTGGAACACATGTATTCTTGGTATGGTCTAGGCCAGTGATTCCCAACCTGTGGTCTGCAGACCCCCAGGGGTCCAGAAAGGTGTTGCAGGGAGTCCTCAGCACCGCTCCCTGCTGGGGCCAGAACCTGGCTATGGTGCTGCTACTCTCTGATAGGGCTGGGTCCCCACAGAGGCGCCAATGCTCCCCACTGGGGCTGGATCCCAGCAGGCGTGCTGCTGCTCTGAGGTGGGGGCCAGAACCCAGCAGCACAGCTGCTGCTCTCTGCCAGGGCTGGAAGCTGGCTTTAGAGCCGATGGTCTGTCCCTCCCACCCCCAGGGCTGGAATCCAGCTGTGGTGCCAATGCTCCTTCCCGGGACTGGATCCCTGTGGGGGTGCCGCCACTCCACAGTGGGATCTGGATCCTGGGGGGGGGGGGGCGCTTCTCCCTGGCCATGGCCAGATTCCAGTGGTGTGGCACCTCTCCCCACCCAGGGGCTGCAAAAGCTTTGTTTTTAAAAGGGGTCTGCAACCTTGAAAACCTTGTGGTCTAGGCAGCATTTAATCTGAGCCAGTGTGACCTAACACCTTGAACTGTGAGTAGAACTATGGGCTTTTTTACCTCAGCCTTCCAAATTATTAGAAGTTGTATATGAAGAATGAGGGAGGTGGTATAGTGGAAGATATATAACAATGTTAAGCATCTAAGAAAAGTGGCCAGTACATTTTTGCCATTATTGAACTTCAGGGATGTTACTGATAGAAACACTTCTATACAGCTCTGAAAGAAACCAGCTGCAACATCTTCTACAGCAATACAATCTGTGCTAAAATGACTCATCTATGCTACATGGGAGGGTGAAGTACTGTATATAAAAGACCAAATAAGAGTTTATTGAAATGACTGACATTTAAAGCCCCAAAGCATTTAAGCACGTGTTTTAAGTGTTTTGTTGAGTGGGACTGGACTACTGAATCAGGGCTTAAAATATGAATATGCTTTTTGGCACATTACACAGCTGAGCCTTCTCCCAATTCTGGTACACTCAATTCTTCATTAGAACATAGATAAATGTAATTAGAGATTATACAAGATGTTATCTGTTTAAATCCCTTAAATGCAGTCCTTGTATATCTGCTGCTCTTGCTGTTTCCTGCACAGAAAAGAATATTCCTTTTAAGGAGCAGATGAGGAAGAGTGCTTAAATGGTCAGAGCACCACCTCTAGGAGTTGAGATCATTGTGTGACCTGGAGCAAGCATTTATCCTCTTTGTACCCCAGTTTCCCATCCGTAAAACAGGTTAATAGCACTACCCTACTTAGTGTTATGAGGATATGTACATTAAAGAGTGTAGGGCACCACTATGGTAATGGAGGCCACACAGGTGGAAAAATGCCCCAGTGTGGTGTCTGTGAAACTGTTAATACTGCCAAAATGACAGTGTGATCTGGGGAAAAAAACAAAAGGAATCCTTTCTTACTGAATTCTTACACACACAATTTGCTAGCAAAAGGTTTGAGAGTGATAGTCCATGCTTTGTAGATCAATGGGAATGCACTGTAAGCCCGCAGGAAGCTAGTAAGGGTGAAACCATCTGTGCTTTGGAATTTGATTGACTAGCTGCAAACACTGTTTTTCAGTATTCAACCTGAGCTAATAAAAGCCTGTACATTTATGTGCTAATACAGCAAACAGCCATAAATCGTGTCTTAACCAGATGTAATCTTGACCCTGGTTCTCTCTGTTCCTCTCATAGTGTGACTCACAAGGCGTATGTCTACACTGGAGCCTTAGGTTGATTTAACCTGCCTTAAGTTGACCTAAGGAACTCCATGTCCAAATTTAGAATTTAAGTTGACTTAAGCAGTTGCTTAAGTCAACTTAAAACCTGCCCTGACAGTCAACTTAAGCTTTTAAGTAGACATTCAGGACAGGAAAGGTTGGGGCCCCAGCCCAAGACCCACCCTCTGCCCTGCCCCAGGTCCCAATCCAGCCCCAGGGGCCCGATCCAGCCCCAGCCACCACTGACAAGCAACTGGGAGCTGGATCCAGCACCTCCCCTTGCTGCCTGTGGCAAGGGGCTGGCAGCCAGATCATTCTCCCAGCCCTACCACCTATGGCAAGGGGCTCAGAGCGGGACTGGGCTTCCCAGCCCCTTGCCACCAGCAGCAGGAGTTGGCTCCCAGCCCCTGCTGCCTTCAGCAAGGGGCTTGGAATTGGATCAGGCTTCCAGCCACCTGCCACCAGTGGCAGAAGCTGGCTCCCAGCTGCCTGCCCATGGCAGCAGGAGCTGGATTGGACTCCCAGAGCTGGATTGAGGCCCCAGTGCCACCTCATGCACTGGGATGGGGCAAAGGGTGGAGCCTGGGCCTGAGCCAGGGGTATGTCTACTTGAGTAGATGTACTCTAAGTCAACTTCACAAGATCGACTTTAAGTCAAGTTAAAGTTGACCTTATAAGCTTGACTTAAAATACCCCCCAGTGACATAGACAAGAATTCTGAGTTTTAAGCTCCAAAATTGTGTGTCTGATCCTGCACAGTGCTAAGCACTCTCCCCAATACAGCACATGCTTAAGCTTAAGCACAGGAATAGCCTCCAGATACTGAGCACCATGCAGGATCAAGCCATGGTGGAACAAGCTGCTGTACAGAATGTGGAAATCCAGGCAGATCTATGACTGTAATTCAACAGTGTTTGTACAAAAACCCTTACTGAGTTAAAACCACTGTCTACAGAGGTGGCCACTACCTTAAAAAGCAGAAATTTTAAGTCTTACCTTCTGGCAATGTTTTTTGCAAGGGCTTTCTCTGGAAGCAGGAGAGGCCATATTGTTTGCTGCTATCTACTGGATTTCATTTTAGATCATGTGAAAGGGCTTTTGTGAAGTGCCTTTGCAGAGCACCACATGGTGGTAGGACTGCCTTACTTCCAGTAAAGAGTTGACAACTGCTAAATATTGGTTGGCTAGCTTTAATTCTGGTTCCTGTGTGGTAGAGCAATAAATATTTGGCATCTCTTGAGAAGCATTTGGCATGAAGGCAGACTAAATTCTTACCCATCACTAACTTAGTCAGTCATGTACCCTGGGGCAAGGTCACGGTGGCAAACTCTGCAAGGGGATCCAGACTACAACTAAAACTTCACTGATAGAAAATGGAAGATTACAGTGGTGTGTGAACCACTAAAAATGTGTTGGGAGGGCTTGCTGGGTGACACCTGTCAGTTTCCAAGGCTATATCTACACTTACATGTGAATTCGAATTGATTATCATCAATTCAAATAAGTGCATGGACATGCCCGCTTTCCTCAGTTCAAACTGAGGCACGACTCAGTTCAAATTGAGGAAAGCAGAGTTCGAATTGGTCAAACCTGCTTTTCCATCAAAGTCAGGGTCAATTCGAAGTGAGTAATTTGAATTGACAGTGTGGCCATGTCAATTCAAATTCACTGTTAGTTTGAATTAGCCACAGCTTGATTTTTTCCCTATACAATGGCACCCCCTATTGAATTTGAACTAGCAAGTCCTGTTCATGGACATGCCCATTCGAATTGGATTTTCTAGTGTGGCCATGTCAATTCAAATTGACTGAATTCGAATTACATTCAAATTGGTCAATTCAAATTCAGTAATTTGAATTGAAATGCTCAGTGTAGACATAGCCCCAGTGTTGAATGCCTTGTACATCTTCAGTGGGAATTAAAGCTTCTCATCCAAGGAATGCTCCAGCAGTCAATCGCAGGAGAATCGCCAGTACTCCAAAAAGCTTCTCTTGTGTAGGCACTTAGATGCCCAGCACTGCAATATATGACCACTCCACAAATGAATTCACTGATACTAACAATACCCTTCTGAGGTAGAGATGTTTACCTGCACTTTTCAAATGGGAAGTGGAGGCATGGAACTCACTGATGTAAGGCTATAATGTGGATATTGGCAAACCATTTCTTGTGGATGCAGATCAGATACAGATCCACATATTTTTATCTGCACAGAGCTAGAGCCCTGAGACTATGCGGACATCTGTGGACCCTTTCTTGCAGATGCAGTTTGAATGCGGATCCAAATATCTGGATCCACGTAGGGCTCTACATATATACAGAGAGAGAGTCGTGTGTGTGGTCACAGGACCTCTTTGTTAGCAAGTTGATGGATCAGTTGTAAAGGAGGAATGGAGTTCTGTCTAATAAGGTGATAGTCGCCTAACTTTTTTATGACAGTCCAAACAGATGATGCAATTCTCAGCACACACTGTTTTACACACTTGTAATTCAGTTGACTCTTAAGTTACTTTTGACTTTCAGTGGGGTAGCTCAGATGAGACTCTGTTCTAGGAACTCCAAACCAATTTTGTCATCCCTCTCCAATAGATCACCCTGAGAACTAAAAGTTCAGAAAATTGCAATTTCAATATTGCAGCAAAGTGTCTCCAAAACTAATCACATTTGCTATTCTATTATAAGGACACATGCAGAGAAATTAGCTAACTATACATTCCTTCACAAGAAAGCTGACAATGTAGTTTATTCATTGCAATTGCAGAAGACATAAATATAACAGGAAGGTGAAACAGGTTAGTTTTACTACTATCATTCTGCTTCTCTCTTCAGATCAGATGGTGAGGATGAAAGAATTAAAGTTCATTGGACATGTGTGTTTAAAATGTTGAAGGATAATATTCAATGCACTGAAAGTAAATATTTAAAAGGAAAGTAGTGTAGGGTATAATTATTAAATGTTTTTCATAATAGAGGGAGGTTACTTACCATAAACTGGAGATTCTTTGATATGTTTGGTCCCTATATATATATTTCACATGTGGGAAGGCATATACACCAGAGTCTGGAAGTGTTGTTTAGCAATGTCCATTGATTCACTCATGCATAGTACATCCCCCTGTGCGCCCAATCAAGGGTCTCTCTCCAGTCTTACTGCCATGGAGCAGAGCAGATGGTGGGGAGGTAGTGAAATACAAATAGGGACCACACATCTCAAATAACCTCCAGTTACAGTTAAGTAACTTAATCTGCTTCTCTGACTGATAGTCCCTATATGTACTTCAAGATATGAGTGATTTGCCATCAGTAATCAGCATGGAGGTGGATGAGAGGATATGAGTGGAAATGTGGTCTGCAAAATGACTTGGCCTATGGAGGGGTCTATAGCTGCTGCTTGTGCAACGGCCTAATGTGGACAGAGGCCCATATTACCATGTGCAGATGTCTTGCGAGGACACAAGTTCTAGTGAGGCCAGTGTGGCAACTTATGCTCGCACAGAGTGCACCACAGCTCTATCAGGTGTGGGGAGGTGCTGGATTGATTGTAGCATTCGTAGATGCACCCTGATATCCATTTGAAGAGTCTCTGGGACAAAAGGCCTTGAGCCTTGGACCGTTTAGTGATGGCTACAAATGGTTTCAGTAAAGTGCAGAAGGATCAAGTCCTGTATAGTTTATGATGGACATCAAGGCTCTGTCTGCAGGAGAAACATGCATTTTTGACATGGAAACCCAGCAGCTGGATGCTCCAGTTTAGCTGGAATTCCAACAGCAATTTTGTAGCTTTAATTCTGGTTCCTGTGTGGTAGAGCTGTGGGGAGATGCTACAGGGGACTTGGTCATTACAGAATACCACATCAGGGAGAGGGGCCTGCCCTCACAGCTGCTAAGGCCGCTAACCCATTGAACTGAGGTTATGGCTACCAAGAATGTCACTTTCATTGAAAGGTGGGATAAGAAGCATGTTGTAGCAGATCAAAGGGCAGCTTCATTAGGGCACAGAGAATGAGATTAAGGTTCCACAAGCATATGGGCTCTAGTATTGGTGGAGAGGTGTTGAATAAACACTTTATGAAATGGATAGTGGTGGGGTGCATGAAGACTGAGGGAGGAAAAGAGGAAAGGAGATAGGCATTGAGTGTTGCTAGTTGCTGAGGGCAAGGTCTGACATCTTGAGGGCAAGAAGACAGTTGAGGATGATTGGACTAGACACAGTATTCAGTGAATGGTGGTAGTAGTGACCCCATGTTGTGAAATGTTTCCATTTAACTTAGTGGGAGACTGGAGTCTCTCTTGCTTTAGGTAAGGATTTATTGCACCAGCATAGAGCACTTGTAGCATACCTTCACCATTCATCCACATACCAGGCTTAGAGGTGAAGAGGGACCAGACTGAGATGGCACATGTTCCTACAATTTTATGTGAGTAGATTAGGGAGTGTCTGGAGGCAGAATGGCATGTGGGTGGAGAGTCTGAAAAGGCTGGTGAACCAGAAGTAGGGGGATCAGAACATGGCTACAAGTATGACAATGGCTCCATCCTGGCAAACCTCCAGTTGGAGGCAGATGGGGAAGACATAGTGGAGGTTGCTTGTCCAGGGGAAGAAGAGAGGTCCCCTATTGCTCCCTTCGAACAATAGCAGGGTAGTTTCTGTTTCTGTTGTGAGTGGTGAAGACCCTTCAGGGGTGCCCATGTCATAAAGAAGTACTAGAGTACGGCATTGTGATTGAACTAGATAGTGCTGCTGAGTACCTCATCCAGGAAATTCTGGGTGCCCAGGAGAAATATGGCTTCAAGAGTCGCATGGTTCTTGGTGTGTCAGTTCCAAAGCTGGACCAGCCTGAACCAGGAGAGACCTGGTATCACCATGCTTGTTGATGTACATCACTTGCGTGATGATCCTGGAGAGCAATCACACATGAAAGAACCAAATGAGGAGGAGGAAGATCTGGCATGCTAACCAGACGGCCTTCAGTTCCAGCATGTTTACGTGCATCCTGGCTTTCCATGGTGTCAACATGCCTCAAGCTGTGTTGGTCTAGGTGAGCTCCCTGCGCCAGGTGGATGGCATTTGTTTTGATAGTGGCTTGTGGTGTGGGAGAGGTGAAGTGAGTCCCTGTCATTATCTTAGTCTATCCAGCGTGTGAAGGAGACATGGCCCAGGTGCCCAAGGGGTCTCTATTGGTTCTGTATATGGAAAGTACCCAAGCTTGAAGACAACATATCTGGAGATTTATGTGTGGCATCACATAAGTGCAAGCTGCCAAATATCCAAAGAAAGAGATCGTCCTCAACCATGGTGATGCATGTCCTCAATGAGGGCTGTCAAAGCTGGGAAGCAATCTGCTCATAGGCTCCTGCCACAAAGGAGTCAAGCTGCACTTTAATAAAGTATAGTATGTGTGTCAATATCGATACTGACCTCTTCTTATTGACACAGATACCCAGAAATGCCAGGAAACTGCAAATAACAAGGAGCATGGCAAACACTGTCTGGCATGATAGCACCACCAGGAACCACTCATTGCAGCAGTGGTATACTGAGTAGCCATGGCAATGTTTCTGGGCTGCTACCATGTAAAATACTTTTGGGAATACTCATGAGGCTGTACTTATGCTGAGTTGGAGGACCCAAAATCTGCAGTCTGGTGTCCTATGGAAAAGTGGAGAAAGTTATGGTATATCCACATGGAAGTGCCACTCACTTCAAGAGCCAAGAACTAGTTTCTTTGGAGAAGGGAGAGGACAATCAATGCTAGGATGGCCATATGAAATTTGAAAGCAATGTTCAGCTTCCAAAGATCTAGAATAGCAGAACACCCTCTGACCTTCTTTGGGGTGAGGCAGTATGGTGAGTGGAAGTTTCATTCCTTGTAGTGAGGCAAGACAGGCTCTATCACCCCTTTGAGAAGCACAGAGTCCATTTCTTATTGGAAAGTAAATTGATGGGATGGGTCCTGAGGGTGAGGAATAAATGCAGTGGGAATGAGAGGAATTCTACAGTGGGCCATCTCTGGTACCCAACTGCTCATGATGATTTTGTCTTATCTTAGTTGTGGGGAAGAGTGCAAGAGAGTCCCCAAAAATAATATGGGGTGCTGGGGTGGCATCAGAGGAGGTTCATAGGTCCTGACCTGCACTTCAAAATTAAGATTTTGCCTGTTGCAGGGAGAGGATTGAGGAGGTGGTTGTAGTAAAGGTGGGAAAGCATGGAAATGAAGACCAACAATGCCAATATGGAGGCTACTGCTAATGTTGGTATTAGGCTGGGTAAGGAAAGTATGGGCACAGGTGGAATTGTTGCCTCTGCTGCCCACATCTTGAGGTCAGAGCATATATGCCAAGGGTATGGAGCATCGCCCTTGAGTCCCTCAGCAAGTGGAAGGATTCATCCATGGAACAATTTGTTCCTGCCAAAGGGTAGGTCCTCAATTGTATTTTGAATTTCCCTGTGGAAGCCAGTCAGTTGCAGCCATGAGTCCTGGTGCACAATTACCCCAGTTGCTAGGACATGCCTGCCATATCTCCAGAGACCTGAAGGACCACTTTGACAACCTGTCCCCCTTTGTCTAGCAGTGCCCATAATTACAGCTATTGTTCCAGTGAGTGCTTGTCCTTAAGCTCTGCTAGTCTACTTTAGCTGTTAAAGTCATACTTGGTTTGCAGAGTCTGGTAGTTTGCAGTCTAGAACTGTAGCCCTGCTGAAGAATATACCTTCCTGCCCAACAGATCCACCCTCTTTGCTGCCCTGTTTGGGGGAGTAGAATTCTGAGGGTGCTGGCATGCCCACTCTGCTGCTGTGGGGACAACCAGAGACCTAGAGAGGTAGATGCATAAAAAAAATCTGCACCTTTAGCAGGTACAAAATACTCCCTCTGTCATCTTTGGCATGAGGATACGGAAAGTGGATGTGTGCCATACTGCCTGCACTAGTTGGAGAATGGCTTCGTTATGTGTAGAACTACCTGAGAGGGCCCCTGGTGTTGAAGGATGTCCACAAGCTAGAATTGTGGGTCCTGAACCTCCTCCTTTGGGATTCCCCAGGTCTGCTGCTGCTCTCTGCAGCAAGTCCTGGTAGTGGCAGTGGTTGTCTGGTGGAGTGAGCAGGAGAGGAATTAGCACCACATCAGGTGAGGAGATTGCAGCAGAGGTGACCAGTGGAGCTGTTAGTATGAGCTTGATATCTGCCTCCTCTTCATAAACTGATGGCACTGGTGAATGAATGCAGGACATCAATGGGATGCCTGAAATGTACTGTCATTTGCAGCAGGGAACCCAGGGTTCCTGAAAAGGCCAGAAAAAGTGCCCCTTGGCTATGGTGATTCTCTTGGGTAGAAGTAATAGACCTTCATTTGCTGATCATATGCTAAGGGTTAAGGCAGTCTATGCTGCAAATCCAGCCTCTGAGCCTTGGACTTTGAAGATGGTTCTAGCAAAAGGGGAACTGTCAGTTCTGGAGGCCTACAGTGTGGCAACAGGATGGGCTCCTCGGGCACCAGCAGGGGTTTGTCCTGCAGAGTAGGGATGTTGTAGGTGAGCAGAGGGTTGGGGAGGAGTAGAGATTGTGGGTAGGGCTCCTCTGCTGGTAAGGAATGCTCACAGTAGCCAGGAGTCTGCAGTGTTTCCAGGGGGATATCAGAGGAGCCTGGTCACATCCATGAGACTGGCCTATCAGGAAGGCGTAGAGGTAACAGGAGAACGGGCGCACTGAGCATGCTGAATACATGGTTAGTGGAGTTCTTGTCGATACCACAGAATCATGTTTCCGCTTGGCCTCACTCTCCATGGGGAAGCTTGAGCACTGGTGTGCCTGGATCCATACAGCATTATCTCACTTGACTCAGTCTGGCTTGGGGAAGAAACACTGCACTGGGGGCTGTTCCATGGCCTACATCTGCTCTTGTGCCCATGAGAGAGGTTTTTACTCTGATGCTGGGACTTGTCTCTGGCCTTTGTTATTGATGGTTCCACAGCATCTAAGGTGATTGGAGGCACTCCCCACTGGTGACTGTTGCTGTGCTCAGGGTTCTGCCAGTCCCATATCCCAGTGCATACTTTGGCTCATGGCTTCCTTTATCAGCTAGCTACAGAGGCAAAGCTCTCAAGCTTCCTGGCTTCAAGATGGGACGGACTAGCAGCTAGAGCAACATGCCACAATGTGTAAGCCATAGAGGCACCACTGGGGTTTGTTGCTCATAGAGAATGAGCAAGAGCACAAAATGTGGTTTCTAAATCCTAGAATCCAGAGTGCTGTCTCGAGTATGGGATTGGGGAGGGGGAAGAAATGGTCCTCAAACAGGGGGAAAAAACTATATTAAATAAACTAACTTATCGAAACTACACTAGAAAGGACTTTATACAACCATATACACTGAATGAAAGGTACGCCGCTTTCATAGAAAAACTAGGAGCATGAAGGAACGGGGGTGCAATTCAGGCCATGGGGCAGTAAGAAGGACATAGAGAGGTGTTGACCTGCATGGTTTACTGTATCCTCTACTGTGAACCCAAGGAGATGCACTACACAGGTACTGGGGTCAATGGCCACTGCCAAGAAACACTTTTGGACTCAGGACATGGCACACACAGGGACCATCATTCAAAGAAAAATACAGTAGTCATACCAACAATAATTATGAAGAATAGTGTTTACTTCCATATCACCTTTCATTCAGGCATCACAAAGTACTTTACACGTATTAGTTAACTAAACCTCAAAATGTTTTACTGAAGCAGAGAGACTTCACTTATTGGGAATAGATCAGGAGCCTAAAGCCTGCCCTCTTCTATATACATAGTTTTTGATCCTGCAAATTCTCATGTTTAGCTTGCTTCTCATAGTCCCATTGAAATCAGTGGTAGTAAAATTAAGCATATGGGTAAGTGTTTGAGAATCAGAGAATTAGTTCATAACTTTTGGAACACAGGTTATTTTGGTTATGTAATAACCAGTTTACAGAATAAAGTTATACATGCATTTCTTGATCATGCCTAGCTGTCTAGATTACTGTTTTTTTACAGTGCACATAGCTAAGGAGCATGGTTAAAGATGTACATTCAACTTTAATGTTCACATTTCCTAATTTGAGAGCTTAATTGTGCAATTTAACACTGAGTTTGCACAAAAGGTTGCTTTGGAACATTTCAGCAGCCACACTGCTAGTTTTAGGTGCATGTTATCTCACACTGAGCTAGTCTGAATCTGGCTTCCCACAACAAGAATCATACCTTCTGGCTCCTAACCATATCTCACTAGGCACTATGGTGGAATCCAGCGTCCTCGAAATTGCCAGCCTGCAAGTTGGAATTTAAAAGTAATCTGTGAATGGAGGGGCAGGGAAGGACTAATTCCCTTTTTTGCATCTGAAGATGGTCAAATAGAAAAACTTAACTGTTTTCTGGTTGTATTTAACTTCAGAGATTACTTAATATTCTTATAACCCTCTTCCCATGAAGCCTCTACTCATTGTCTGGTATTGGTTAGGTAAGTGGCAAGCTCAGACCTCTGGTTTTAATGCTAAACTCAGTTTTGAGATCTCATCCTCACACACCCAAACACTATTTTGGCTGCTTTGTTGAGCTGTTGTGTCCTGCCTGACACTAAGGCTATGTCTACACTGGCAAGTTAGTTCTAATTAAGGAGGCTTAATCTGAACTAATTTTTTACCTGTCTACATCAGGCTCTCCTTAGTTCGAACTAGGGAACGCTTAGTTCAAACTAGTAACTGCCAGCACTTAGTTCAAACTAAGCACTTAGTTGGAGTGTTGGTTTGAACTGAGACCAGGACTCATCCCTAGTTTGAACTTAATAAGGGCATTCAGTTCAAATTAACAAAGTGTACTAGTTCAAACTAGTCCACATTAATTCTAGCTATTAAGTTTGAGGCTAGTTCAAACTAACCTTGAACTTATTAGTTTGAACTAACTGATGTAGACATAGCCTAAAAGTGCAGCTGAGGATCTGCCCCTGACACAGGAAGGTCTCTTTTAGCAGGGATTCTCCTCTGTTACTTGGCTGTGCAGTGCCCAGCACAATAAGACTGGGACTCCTTGGTGCTAATAATTATTAAAAATACTTAGCTCTTATCTAGCATTTTTCATCAGTATATCTCAAAGGCCTTTCCAAGGACTGTCCTTACTCTAAGGACAAAAGACTAAACTTATAGTACCACTGGCTGAAATGGAGGCAATCACAATGTGGATATTTATTTTAAGTATTAATTGTTCTCTCTCCCACTATAAGGTGTAGCCTGAGATTTTCTATACATGACTAACTTGGGAATAAAACCAAAGTAGTAATTTTAAACTATCATGAATTGAAAATAGCATAAGACAATCTAGTAGAAATTTGTTAGAAAAAGTTGAAATAGAATAATTAGGACAGACTGAAATAGGAAGCAACATTTGAAATAAGGTCAAGATTCAGCGTAACTGACCTTTAGATGAACCCGCTCCCCCTCCCATCAGGCAACCACCCATGCACTACACCCCCCCCCACCTGCCCCCAAAGCTCTCCTCTCTACCCATGCACACCTCCCCTCTCCCTTTAGTCACTGGCTAGAGTAAGACATCTGACCTTCCAGGATGGGTGGAGTTGACCTCTGAAGTTGTATAAAAGGAGCAGAATTTGCAGCTAAACTTCAGAGATACTCTCCCACTCAAAGGGCACCCTCGCATCAGGTTTCTCCTGGTGGCCTTGAGCTGAGCTCGAAAGTCCTGGGTGAGGCATTACAGCCCAGAGGGTACACTGAGTGCCTGAGCAATGCAGCTAACTGAGTCCTGCCTTAAGGTCTGAAACTGAGTCTCACTACCTTAACTAAGAAGCAGTGTGCCAGCCAGAGGAACAGTGGAGACAGCCTGACCAGAGAAGCAGGTTGCCAGAAGCCTGAACCTGACTGAAACAGCCTGCTAGACCCATTCAAAGAGCAGGGGTGTTGTGAGTGAGGGCTCCCCATTCCACAAGTGACTGGCCCTCACTTGTGGAATGTTATAGTTAAGTGTTTAGGTAATTGTTAAGCAGTTGTGATGTTTTAGTGTATTTGTTTAGTGTGTGTGCAATTACGTGTATGTAACTTTAAGTATTAGAACCCAGCAAAGCAGCAGTCTATTGTAATTGTCAGCATTCTATTTTTAACTGTCATTCTGTATGGTGCTTACTGTGACCTAGAATATAACTGTTAAGATCTATCATTTTTAGCTTGTGAAGTTCATTATAATTCTGTTAAGATTTAAATAAACCCCAATACCTGTTTCCTACACCTCTTCATTGCTCTGAGTCTGTTCTTGATTGGTGGGCTGTAGCCATATTTCCACAAGGGGTTTTACCCATTTAGGTAGCACTGGTCCCACTCTCTTTATCCCAGAGTGGTATCATAGCAAGATTAGACTGCAAGTCAGTCAAGATTTTAAATTCTGGGGTAACAAAGGTATTCCCATGTCTTTTTCTGCTTCTTGTTTCTATTTTCCATGAAGCAAAGTAGGCCTGTTTTTAAAGCACTGGACTGGGACTGAGGAAATCTCAAATCTTCAATTCCTCTCCTTGCCACAGACTTTGTGTAGCTTTGGAAAAGTCACTAATCTCTCGGTGCCTCAGTTCTCTCTAAGATGGAGAGAGGAATTTCTTTCTCCCTATACATTTTTCATCTTACCTGCCTAAAATTTTAAGCTCCTCAGAGGGTGTCTCTCTCACTGTCTTGGTACAGCACTAGTAAAATAGAACCCTAATGGTTGTTGATCCTCTAGGCACCTAATAATACAGAGAATAGAAGTTTTGCTAAAGAATTAATCCACCCATTCTTTGAATTCAAGTATTAAGAGCTCAAAATGGGTATGTCTACACTGTGTGGTTAAGCTGATTTAAGAGCCCTTAAGTCAACTTAAACAAAGCCCTGTCTACATTGCAGGGTAATAAAGCTGACTTTAGCATCAGGTAAAGTTGATTTTTATTACTTCCGCTTATAAGGTCAACTTTACAGTTAAGTTGACTTTATTAAGTCGACTTAAGGCAATGGGAAGGGGAAGTTGCCTTAAGTTGACTTAATTGGCCTCCCAACCACAGAAAACATGGGGACGGAGGCCAGCTAGAAGGCACAACACAGCTGGGAACATTCCCAGCTGTGTGGACCACAGCCAAACTCCCCATGTTCCCTGACTGATCTCCCCCGTTCTGAGCTGGACCGGGCATCACAGCGCAACCCGGCATCTCCCCCGTTCTCAGCCCGCCCCTGCATGTCTTGCTCCTTCTCCGCCCAAACCTGTGTTTCCCCCTCACCGTTTTCAGCCTGACCCTGCCTGTCTCTCCCCCTCTCCGACCAACCCTGTGTGTCTCTCCTTCTCAAAGATCCCCCCTGATATTTTTGTAAAACAAACAAGGAGTCCAGAGGCACAGTTTAAGACTAACAAATGTATTAATTGGATGAGCTTTCATGGGAGAAAAACTCCACTTCATCAGACAGTTTGGAGATGGGGGAATTTACAGAATGGTAGGAAAGAAATGCAGGGGACTGTAAGACATAGGATCAGGTCACAGTCTAACAGCAAATCAAAGCAGTTGTTAAGATTCAAGCACTGGGAAATAGCACATGGAAAGAAAGAGTTACTATTTCTTTTAGATTAGATTATGTGAAAGCAGGATTAAATCCTGACTATGGATTTTTTCCCATTATAACAGGTGATTTGACTTCATCTTCCTCTATGTGCTGTTTCTTGGTGTTTAAGTCTTAACTATTGCTGCACCCTGCCCCTACACTGCAGTTGCCCTGCAGCACCTGTTCCAGAGCCAGAGGAGTCTGGGCAACAAAGGGAAGGTGTGGAGTGCTGTGCTGGCACATTACTGGGCTACATCAGCCTTCCTGGGCTCCCTGTTGCCACACACAGTATGGAGAGTGGTGTGATCACTCACTTCCTGTGGTAAAGGAGTGGCCAGAAGAGAGGGGCACCTCTGGTGTGGTGCATTGTGGGCCAGGTACCCACAATGCACCACTCCTAGGGCAACCTAGCAGCTGCCAGTGTGGACGTGGGCAGTCTCCTGGCATTTGGAGTGTGGATGTGCTAAGCTGGCTTAATAAAATCTACTTTAAGCAGACTTTACTAAGCCTGCTTAACCGAGCCCTGTAGTGTAGACATAGCCAATAATCCCAGAAGTTCTCCAGCAAATCCAATAACAAGACTTGACACTTCTCCTACATGTAAAGTAAAAAAATGAAGACCCATGCCCTTTCTGAACTTCTTAACCCATCATAAAGAACCAAAAAGGACATAGCCTGTTATTTTTTTGTTACGCTCCTTTGCAGATCATCTTTAAATCTGCATTCTAGCTCTATATTACAGTTAATGGAAACTTTATTAAGGTATTTATGATTATGAATGGCACAGTATAAAAAAAGGTTCATTCTCTCTTTGTATTGACCCATAATATGAGAACAAGAATTCATGCGATGAAATTAATAGCATGTGAGTGTCAAACAAATTAAAAGAGCTATTTCACACAGCATGTAGATGGCTTATGCAAATCACCATCACAAGACATCTAAATGTCAAATATACTGGAATTTAGTAGAGGGTTGGAAATAAATTTATGAACCATATTAAAATTGCACAAGCATGGGGATGCCTTCAATATCATGTTGTTTGTGAACTATTTTTCTGTCTTTGAAAATGTGAGATCCAGGGTTGTCAAGCAACAGGCTACAGCTTTTCTGCTGTGGATCAGCTCCCTAAAACCACCAACCCCTGGCTTCACAAGCACTGCCCTCTAGACTTCTGCAGATCACGCTTTTCTGCTCAGATAGTGGTAGGTACACACCGAGTCTTCTGAGCATCTCCCTGGAATGCCCACCTCTTCTTCCACTAAACATTGACTGGACTCTCAGATTCACTACTCCCAAAAGAGTAACAAATAGCAGCTTACAAGATTCAACTCAGGATCACTGCTTCACTCAACCCAAAGCACTTCAGCATATTTAGAGTGAAAAAACCAAAAGTGTGTTTATTCTCAAAGAACAGAGATTCAGATGAGTCAACTGGGAACAAATGGTGACATAAAATCATAAGATGCTTTCTAGAGCCTTAACTCCCACACAAAGACAGATTATAAAATATTAGAACTATCCCAGATGTCAGAGCATACCTTGTGGTTGAAATTTGTGACCCTGTACTAACCCACAACCATTTCAGATTTGAACATATTTTATATTGTCAAGTCAGCAGCATTGCTATGGGTACCCACATGGCCCCAAAATAAGCCAACATTTTTATGTCTGATTTAGAACAATGCTGTCTCCACTCTCGTCCCCAACTACCACTCTTCTACTTATGCAACATTGATGAAATCTTCATCATCTGGACCCACAGAAAGGAGGGTTCTGAAGATTTCCACAAAGATTTCAACAATTTACACCTGACAGTCAGTCTTAGCCTGGAACACCTCACAGGAAGAATCCACTTTCTGGATGCTACAGAGCAAATTGGTGATAAACACAAATACCACCCTGTACCAAAAACCACCTGACTCCTATAGTTAACTACATTCCTTGAGCTTTCATCCAGAACACACCACAGGATCCATTGTCTACAGCCTAGCCATAAGATACCAACTTACAAGACATTTCTTGTCTCGTAACAGGATATCTTCCCTCAACACCTTTCCCCAGCATTTTCAGCCAGGTGGCTGAGATCCCCCTCCATAAAAATCAAGCCCACTGATAGCTTGTCCTCACAGACTAGAGGATAACAGAGCATATTTCTGCACTTCCAAATATCATACAAGAACAGACCTTTCTGTTAATTTACTTTTGAATTATTTCTAAGCCGTTAATTAGCATTTGACACAATATGCTAACATTTATATTGTGAGAAACACAATATACAATGGTCCACCTGAGAGAGAACTCTCTCTCTCAACTCCTGTCTGGAGACATTTGTCTCAAGACTCACTGCTTTTGCCTAAAAGATCTAAAGGACCTAATTTTCAGCATACTTCCATAACGCCTCACACATTCTCCATGCATACATCTTGTAATGATTATGATGACCAGTAGGAACAGGCATTACACATCTCACTTGACTCCTTTTGGTGAACCCAGGAGACACCAGTATCCTTATGTATTCCATGTGTCTAGGGTTTTTGTGCACCTGCCAGTTCACTTGAAAAGTGCTTGGGTCAAAGGGAAACTCCTACCACAATTTTAGTGCCCATCAGTCTATAAACAGGAAGAAAGTTACTTGAGTTGGAAGTGGAATTATTTTCATGTGTATGCAGTTTCCCAGCTGATCATTTCCAAGATGCAAAATTGGCCTTTTTTGGCATTGTTCCAGAGTGTTAGTCTTTAAATCATAATTACACTAAGTTTTATAGACAACATTATTGCTACTCTCTACAGCATAGCTGTACATCACTAGGTAATGGGCAACAGATGTGCTTCCAAATCGGGGAAAAATTATCTTTTTTAATTCTTTAAGCTTAATATACTTCACAAAGACAACTGTGACATGCAAATATCCGATAGGACACATCTCAAGTATGTTGACTTCAGCTTTTACAAGAAAGTAAAAATTTTCTATTCATAGGAATAAGTATTTTGCAGCCACACCACCTTATGCTGGGAACTCTTCAGAGCCAATTAGATAAGTCAGATCAGGTGAATAACTAAGGGTAAATAAGTCTGCATTGCAATTAAAAATCCACGGCTGACCCAAGACAGCTGACTAAGGCTCACAGGACTCAGTCTGGGGGCAAAACTAGAATGTAGATGCTCAGGCTGGATCCTAAGATCTGGGAGCCCATGAGGGAGGAGGGTTCCAGAGCCAGGACTCCAGGCTAAGCTTGAACACCTACACTCTCCACTTTTACAATCCACAGATTGAGCATCACAAACCAGCTGACACAGGCCAGCTGCAGGTGTTTATAGACTTAGCTTTAGTAGCAGATGCACAGGGTCTGATCACATACCCACTAAGTAAATGGCAAAGCTCTTATCAGCTTAAGGGTCCTAGTGAAACCTTAGGTGATGCAGGAGCTGAGTGGGTGATTCTACAGGTAACACTCTTGCCACAGAGCCAGCATAGAACTAGTGCTTCCACTAAAGGCAGCACCTTCCTGGAGTTGCCTTGCTCGGTATGAGATGTACAAGTGAGATCCTAGTGGTTCGTTTTCCACTGTTTTGATTTTACATGGTATTCTTTAATACTACAGACTGACTTTTCACTTCCTGTCCTAATCAGTTGTAAAGTATTACAGAAATTGTTGCACCATAAGGAGAATGGGGTGAGCTGGAATCTAGCTAGATGGTGGATGCTAATAAATGAAAACACATCACCAGTGCACAAAGCTCCTTAGTTATTCTTTTCCCAAGGGGCCTAGCTGAATATAGCAGGCTAAGATGAAAGAGCAAATCTCTAAAATACTACTTTAAATAATAATGTGGTCTTTACAGTAGTTGACATTTACACATGGCAACAAGATTCATATGGATACACACACCCACCAAGAGCAGGGACTGGAGGAACTAACAATTCAAGCATTTGTCGCATGACCCCTGCCTAACAGGAACAATCAAAGAGAGAAGTATTACATCAGATGAACAGTGTGATTTTAATCAATAATCACAAAGAATCATGCACAGGTTGAACCATGAATAAAAAATGGTGCAGTGGGATGCTTCAAAACCAACAGAATGTGTTTAACTTCCAATGAATCTATATTCTGCAACCTGATGGCCACCCCTTTTTTACACTACTTTTCAGCTAGCTATTGCAGCAATGTCAATGGGGACCAACAAAATGGAGACGAGAAGACAGATATTCTTAAAGGTCAAAAACATGCAGAATACTTTACCTTTCCCAAATAAATCAGAGTTCTTAAATATAATCTATATTTCTCTTAACTGTGTCTTTTGATACATATTTATGGTGCACAAGGCTATTTTAGAAAACATCAGGGTATGTTGAAAATGTATCATCAAAAATTAATTTTGACTGTCAAAAATGAGTTTTGTAGTAAAATGTCACCCTTTTTTTCTTCCCACTGAAACTCACACATACAGTACAAATGTTTGGGGTTTACTTAAACCCAAATATTTATTACAAATTAATATCCCTGGAATTTGGCTCGAGGGAAATGTGAGAATGCCCTTGAAATAAAGTGCTCCAGTAATACCAATCAGAGCAAAAGTGGTGTGCTGACATCAGCATGGGGAATAATTGTGACATGTCCTATTTGCATTCAATAGAAGTTCTGGAGTGCGTTTTGCAGTCAGGATAAGTTTACACAGCAAAATCTGTGCATAAGCTCACCTACCTCAGCTAATTTAAATCCACTTAGCATGAGTAACACAAACAGTGAAGACAGAGCAGCACAGGCTAGGCAGCCAAATATTTACACAGGGTCTGTGCTGGGTTTGTACTATATGCACTGAAGTCCGTGCATGCCGTCTTCACTGCAGTACTGAATATTCTGTGGTGGAGAATATGGAGTTTAGTTTACCGTAGGTTAGTGTAGATTTCTCCTCAGAGAGAAGAACACAATGAGTGAGGTTCACTACTGGAGCCACACAGGGAAAAAATAAAAACAAGTTTTGAAAGTCCACATATCCTAATAAATCTCAAATTATAATTCAAAGTTCACTGAACTTAGTAAGATTCTTTCCATTGACTTCCTCAGTCTATTGTGGCTTTTAAGCTTTGAAGTGCTTATGAGCATCCCTGTTCTTGTTTTCTGATTTGCTCAGCAGGGAGTGATTTATTTATTCTCTCAGAAACTTCTTTGGTTCTTAAATACAAGCAGTTTATCAACTTCTTGGGCAACCCACTGCAGACCACAAGACAAGAGGGAAATAATGCTTGTGTTTGCCCTTGAGCCTACTAATTCTTGAACCAAGGAAGTCAAGCAGTGAGGCAAGCTTCGTCCTGAGGATATGAAGTCATGAGGAAGGTCACACCGAAGAGAAGATTGGTGGGGGGTGGTGAGGAATTGAGAAACCCAACTCAAAGAGATATGACATAATGTTGCTTAAGGAAAGAGGGGGGAAATAGAATCTCACTCAAGTAAATATATTTAAGAGGTTGCCTTGAAGTGTTTCATTAGAAGTAACGAATATGACAGTGGACTCCGATGCACTTATAAAGACAAGGGCACTCTGACCACAGTATCTTAGCCCTGGCCATACCATCTGTGCAGTCAGTGTGATTAATTATTTGACTTTTTCGGTGGCTTACATCATGGATATTCCTACTGGAATTACCTTACTTAATGGGTTATCTTTGAATACAAAGATTCAGGAATAACAGGAAGCTGCTCTTTCTTTACAGTGGTAAAGACAGAACTCAGAGTACAGGAATGCCCAAAATAGTAATACTTCAGTAAACTTCTCTGTCCAAGGTACATTTTCAGTGCTGTTGAGTGAGAAGTGCCACCAATTTATACATTTCAGAACAGGTTCCAGAAACGCACTCCTGCACTGCAGACAATGTGAATGCAGGATTGAAGTACAGCACTGGACTTGTGGCTTTACTCAGGCCATTCTTGAAGTTTAAAAGAAGAAAAAAACCAGACTTCTAGATCCATTTTTCATAAAAGTATTACCATAGGAGTTGAAATCTATTCTCATGCAAAGCAGCCCACTTTTTAAGCCTAAGGAAATTATGGCCGAATCAGAAGGCAGCAAAGTGTTTCCTTGCACTTTCTCTGTGCATTTTACATTTGTGCTTGCAAACTTGGCTACATCTTCCCAGGGAAATACATGGTATTTCTCTTCATGCTATTCCCAGGGCTGTCCTTAGGGTAGGGCGAGAGGGGCAGCCACCCAGGACCCCACGCTTTGGGGGGGCCACTGGGCAATGTTCCTGCTAAGCTGCATGGGCGCGCAGCCGCACAGCCCCCCCGTGCAGGGAAGGCTTCTGGCCGTGCAGGGCCGGCAGCCAGAGGCTGTGCTCAGAGCTCCTGTGGAGCAGGGAGCTATTAAAACTCCCACCCAGAGAAGCTCTAATGGAACATGCCCAGAACGTCTGAGCATGCTCCGTAGTGCTTCTCTGGCCCCAGGAGCTGTGGCAGGGCCATGCTGCTCCAGCGGCAGGGTAGGATTGCGGGGAGGGGCTGGACAGGCTGGGGGGGTTACCAGGGGAGCAGATCCGCGGGGGGCATCAGGATTGGGCCCGTGCAGGGGGTGGGGGGCCCCGCGCAGTGAGCAACATGAGTTGCTCGGCTGCCGGAGGCTCTTAGAGGGAATATTGCCACTGGGGCCCACACTGCTGCCACCACCCCCATGCTGGGGACCAGGTGAGCTGGCCAAAAGGGGCAGCCTGCTTCAGTGCTGCCGGTCCTCACCCCCCGGCCAGGCACGCTGCTTTTGGCTCTGCCAGAGCAGTGGGGAGGGGGCAGGAGGCAGCATGGAGCCTGTACTGCTACGCCCCAACCCAGCCATGCTGCCTCCTGCCCCCTCCCTGCTGCCCCGACACAGAGCCAAAAGCAGTGTGTATGGCTTGCGGCGGAGGCAGAGCAGCAGCACTGAACCAGGCCCCCCTTTTGGCTGGATCGCCAAGTCCCCAGCATGGGACAGCTGGTGCAGGGGCCTGCCCCTCCCCTCTGCTGGCCAGCCTTGCCCCCAGTGCCAAGGAAGGGTGAGTGGGGGCCCCACAGATGGCAATTCGCCCAGGGCCCTGCACCCCACTAGAAACGGCCCTGGCTACTGCCCCTCAGGATTCCTTCTGGTAGTTTCAAATTACACTAGTAAATATGTTCCTGAGAGTCTCTGCATCCACTTCCTAATTAAAACATCTTGCAGACTTATCAAAGCTGAGATATTAACATTCTGGGCCAGCTAGAGCTGATTCCTAACAATTCCCTGCATACCCAGGGAAGAGAAGTCAGAGAGAAAGACAGGCTCCCTCTCTCAAGGCCATGAATTAAATCTATTTGAGCAGATCTCCTCTAAGCCTGCCCTATCCTTGTTGGCCATCACAGTATTTTACAAAGCTGCCACTGCAAGCAAGATTTTTGGCTTCAGGGAGAAAATGATCAAGATGAAAGAATTACTTACTCCACTTCTACCAACCTAGTGAATCATTCATAATCCTTACCTGAATCAGAGCCAGCTGTATCTGTCATATTCTGGATACAAGCCATGCACTGTATAACATTTACCAATGATCATTCAAAACCCATTAACACCCCTGAAAATATATACCGTATGTACTGAGAAACAGAAAAGGAGAAAATAGAATTTACTTTTTTAGCTGTGCCATTGTTGAAAATGAAAGTCATTAAATCTTTTTTTAGGGGCACAAGAGTGGTTGTTTGCTAAGTGTCAAAGGCTGTAACCCAGTCAGCAGATACTAGTTTCCTTCCTTCCCCTTGCTAGCCATTTTCAGATTCTCTATGCAAGGAATACTGAACAAGAAAAAGCGTAGTTCATGCTTTTGACGTCACACCAGAAATTTTATGGTTTTTTACTGCATCATTTTTGTTTCTTTACTTGAAACAGCCTAGTACATCCACATTATCATAGTTTACAAATTACATGACATAGTTCACTGACACTACCAATTCATAACACATAATGAACTAGATTTTTATGCACATACTGTAGCAAAGCTCTTTCCTTACCTCAGTGGATCCAGTGCTTCCTTCTAGTGATAGATCAGGGAACATCTTCACCCTGACTATTCTTTCTCTGGAAGGGGTGGCTGGGAGTAATATAGCATCTTCAAGTTGGCTGCTCCCTGCTGGCTTCAAGTCCTGTCTCTACATTTTTAGGCCCTTGCCTCTTTGCTTGGGCTCTTGCCCATCCCCTTAATAGCCACTGGGAATTGGGGGGGCAGTCCTACCCTCAGTTCTGAGCCCCAACCCAGGGACCATACAAGCAGCAGCCTCATGCTTTGACTTCTAGCTTCCCTGAATTACCTCCCTGTACTCCTTGCCTTAATGTCCATAACCTGCTTAGACAGGGGCACTCCCTGACTTCCTTGCCAGGGAAGGTTCTGCATCTACAACAACCCTATGGACATTTTACTGTTCAACCCAAATGTCCAGTTCAATCCTTCCCTTCTGCCAGGCCTCCTTCTCTTAGGCCTCCAGGCCTGCGAAATGTCTGTTGCCCTTTTCAAGAAGGGTTTTCCCTTGCCCAGTCTTCATTACTTGCAAAGTGCTCTCCCGCCAGCATTCTGCTCCTCTTCCTAAACCCTCCTGGCTTCTGACAAAATCTTGTCTACTCTTCATTCCCTCCCCATCCCCTTCACCCCTGACACAAGACACACTGCTCTTGGGGCTAATATATTGACATTTTAGCACTTTCAGGTAGCACATGGTTCACCTCCCACCTTGATACTTGCCCCTTCGGTGGTGTGAGGGAGACCCTGGTGCACGCCTACTACAAGTGTGCCAAGCTGCATCCCCTGTTCTAGCTCTTTCAGAACCTTTTTCTTTGGTTCTGACTGCATTTTTTCTCACACTTTTTTCCTTTATGCACACCACATTTGTGACCCCACAAAGTCACAGAACCTCCTCATCAACCTTCTCCTAGCCTTGGCCAAAGTGGCTATCTACAAGACCAGGGAGAGGAGGCTAGCTGACGAGGGGGTGCTCTGTGAGTTTTGGGCCTACGTCTATGTCTTCACCATCCATCTTCAGGCACCTGAACAGAGTTTTTCTGGCCAACACCAACTGACTCCCTAGATACTTTCGGGGAGAAGTGCGTGCTGTTCAGGGTTTTCTGCCTGGCGTCCCCTTCCAGTTCTCTACACTTATCCCCTTGACCCCCCATTCCCACCCCTTTCTATCATTATTTGTCCTAAGGAATCAGCTGAATCTCAGGCCCAGTGGCTTCCCCACTTAGACTGGGGCAGGGGCCTTTAGCAACAGACAGGCTCTTGCCTGCTGACCTCCAGGAATTCAAATAGGAGCATTCTCTGGTAGCTATCTGGTCTGATCCTGCCACAATACTTAATATGAGTAGAAGCTTACTCCTCTGGTTCCTCAGATTTCAATGGAATGAGTGTGTAGTAAGGTGCTACTCAATGTAAATATGCCATTTATTTAAATCCTACAATGAGTTTATCTTGCAATATGCTCAGAATAACAAAAGAAAAAAATGACATGTAAAAGCCTTTATTAACAACAGAGAGCCCGATCCAAAGCACATTGAAGTTGATGGGAGTTGTCTCATTATGAGTAACCTTACACGTAATTGACTCAGTACAGGAGTAGTGGGTGAAATTCTCTGTGGTTTTATTATATTAGAGATCTAATTAGAGATCGCTTCTGGCCTCAAAATCCACAAAACCCTGAATTCCACAAAGTTCAAAGCTAAGATAGTAAATATCAGGACACTATAAGCCAATTTCTCACCAGTAACAAAGAATTATCCTTTACATTTTGTAGCACGTTCCCTCTCTCCGTTTACTTGGCACATCCCTACGGTCTAGCAAAAAGGATTTTGAACACGTTTTAAAGTCCTTTGTAATATTTTTTCTAATGGCCAGAGTGACACAAACCACTGCTTAAATCATTTCTGGCATGATCAATACCCTTGCCTCTGTGCCTCAATACATATTTCAAAGTGTGCTGGCTCAGCACATTTGAAATACTTATTCACTTATTCCCTTTGCTAGCTATAAGTGTATAAACTGTTAAAATAAGCCAGAAATCACCCTCTAGTACCAAGCTTGCCATCTGCATATCCTCCACATCATAATGCAAACCACCTTGTATAGCAGTGTGAAGAGAGTTACTCACCATTAAGTGGTAGGACAGCAGCTCTACAAGTAAGCAGCGCTCTGCATAAACTGCGCTTACTTAAAAGAAGGGGAAAGTAAGACAAGCAAGGACTGGTATAGGTAGGCTTGCAAACCCCCCCAGTGGAGATGCGCGGTATGACAGCCAAATGAGTTCTACACCAGAGTTTTTGCAATTTCAAAAGGGATAGCCGTGTTAGTCTAGTCCAGTAAAAAAACAACAAGGAGTTGTGTGGCACTTTAAGACTAACTGATCTATTTTTTTGCATGAGCTTTCGTGGGAGAAGATCCCACTTCCTCAGATGCTTGAAAGAGTTTTTGCAGGCACAGATTTTGTGTGCCCTATCTTATTCCTTACACAGGATGCTAACTTTAATGTGCAGTATTCCACTGAGTGATTAGCAACCAGCCTGTGTGGCCACCATCAATGATCAATTTGATTTTCACAGGAATGCAGCATTGGTAGCAGCTCAGATCTTTCAACTCCATAAACCTCTTCTACTTCAGTTATAAGGAAAATGTCCTTTAGAAGAGTTGGTTGAAATTTTCTGTACAAAAAGATTTTCTGTAGACTAGAACTCTTTTTTGAAAATCATTAAAATTGTCAACATCATCAAAATATTAATTTTTGAGGAATTTTCTCCAATATATTTTATACTCACATTTTAAATGAAACTTTTAACAAAATCACTGGCCAACTAGTTTTCATAATTCTTGACTTACTAAATGTTGATATTTTGAGTCAGAAATTTCAGTTCCTATTAAATGTGAAATTTCAGCTAAACCATATTAGGAAAGTTTCACGAAAAAATAGGAAATGGGTGCATTCAAAAATCAAACCATGTGAAACAGAAACACTTGGATGTTCTTTCACGTCACCTTCCTAGTTTTGCCCAGCTCCATTCATTAGCTGAACTCTTTGTAGTAAAGTTAACTGAAATTTTTTCTGTCAAAACAATGTTTCAATGCAAATTTCAGCTTTTTGACTAAACACAATGTTTCACTAAATATCCTGGTTTAAAGCCATGGAAAAGAATCACAAGACCATTTATTCTGACTTTTGTTAATCACAGGCCACCAACACCACCCAGCACCCATGCACAACAGTTGGAAAACTAAAATGTCTCAAACCAAAATATATAGTTTCTGCAATGCATGGAAGTTTTCATGTGAGTGCCTCACACACCCATATTCCACCATGAGGCAGGCCCATCAGTCAGACTTAACTTCCCATACCACATTGTGCCTGTGTGACTGCCATGAATTATCCACAACTTCCCATCACCAAATGGGGAGAAAAGAGGTGTAGCATGGAACAAGTCATCCTACTAGAGAGCCTTCCCTAGAGACAAGAACTGAAGTATGAAGCACATGAACTACAACTCCCAGAAGACACTGCAGCAAAAATTGAGACTTTAAAAAATTAGGTTTTTTTTAATCCAAATTTTCATGGAGAAACACCTACCCTAACCCCTCTCACACACACTTTCTGACTATCTCTCATTAATAGGTCTTATTTTCACAAACAATGGGCCATATTACACACACACAGTAACTAATACTTTACATTGTCCGGAACAGCACCATTAAATCAGGCACAGATCAAAAGATCTTAGGGAAACTCCAGTCACACTTCAATGTTGACCACAGAAAGGTGGATGTTATACCCCCTGAAAAACATCTCTACATGGTGTTGATCTTCTTGTGACTGACTAAGGCAGCTTTAGGTCAAGCAAAAAAAAACCCAAGGAATCCTGTGGTACTTAAAGACTAACTGATTTATTTTCCACATGAGCTTTCGTGAAAGAAAATCCCACTTCGTCAAATGCTTTGAAGATGAGGGAACTTACAGAAATTGGTAAGCTTTAGGTCAGCAGAGCAGTGCAAAATGGCCTCAAAGCAGGGCAGTACATGGCCCTGTGAGTCTTCTGTTGCTATGAAATAGTGTAGTGGCTAGCACCTCTGCTTAATATGTAAAAGGCCATGGGTTCAGTTCCCAGGGGGTTGGCCTTGATGACTTCATGAGGTCCCTTCCAACCCTATGATTCTATTCTATCAGCAAATGCTCTTTATGTCCTTTCTACGTTCAATTCTTTCACCCAAAGCCACCATGATACATTAAGTTGAGGGCTTGTAAATGACACTTTAAGTGTGTTATGTTGCCTTAGCTTAAATATTCAATCGACTAACTAAAATCCATAAAAAAGGAAACCCTGGATGCCCCATCATCTCAGGCATTGGCCCTCTTACAGCAGGCTCATCTGGCTATGTGGACTCCTTCCTCGGACCCTATGTTATCAACATCCCTAGCTATCTTCAAGATACCATGGATTTCTTGAGGAAAATTCAATCCATCGGTGAGCTTCCTGAAAACACCATCCTGGCCAATATGGATGTAGAAGCTCCTTACACCAACATCCCACACAAGGATGGATTACAAGCTATTAAAGAACCATCCCAGATGACGCCTCAGCACACTTTGTGACTGAACTTTGTGACTTTGCGCTCACCCACAACCATGTCAGATCTGAGGACAGTTTATACCTCCAAGTCAGTGGCACTGCTATGGGTACCTGCATGGCCGCACAATATGCCAACATTTTTATGGGCCATGTAGAACAACGCTTCCCCAAATCTCATCCCAAAACACCTCTCCTCTAGTTACGCTATACTGATGACATCTTCATCATTTGGACCCATGGCAGGGATGCTCTTGAAGATTTCCACAGAGATTTCAACAATTTCCACTCCACAATCAAACTGAGCCTGGAATACCCCACACAGGAGATCCACTTTCTGGACACTACAGAACAAATTAGGGATGGACACATCAACACCACTCTATACCAAAAACCTGCTGATCAGTATAGTTATCTACATCCCTTGAGCTTCTATCCTAAACACACCACACGATCCATTGTCTACAGCCAAGCCCTAAGACATAACTGCATTTGCTCTGATCCCCCAGACAGAGACAGACATCTTCAGGATCCCTATCAAGTTTTCTTAAAACTACAGTACCCACCTGGAGATGTAAAGAAACAGATTGACAGGGCCAGATGGGTACCCCACAGTCAACTACTAAAGAAAAGCCCAGAAAAACCCCCAACCCTTAAATAGACACTCATCAGCAACTACAGACCTAACAACAGAAACATTAAAGCAGGCACATATCCCTGCAACAAACCACGCTGCCAACTCTGTCCACATATCTGTACAAAAGATACCATCATAGGACCTAATCAAGCCAGCTACTCCATCAAAGGGTCCTTCACCTGCTCATCCACTAATGTGATTTATACCATCATGTGCCGGAAATGCCCCCAAGCCTTATACATTGGACAAACAGGACAGTCCCTATGCAGAAGAATAAACGGGCACAAAAATGACATCAGAAATCACAACACACACACACACAAGTTGCTGAGCGCTTCCATCTTCCTAATCACTCCATTGATGATTTGTTAACAATGGTCACCATGAAAATCAATAGGACATCAAGACTTCAAAGAGAAATAGCCGAAATCGAACTAATATGCAAATTAAATTGTGTGAAAGCAGGGCTGAATCGTGACTATGGATTCTTTTCACATTATAACAGGTAATTTGACTTCACCCTCCCTCTGTGTGCTGTTTTCTTGAGTTTGAATCCTTACAAATGCTCTGATTTGCTGTTGCAGTGTGACCTAATCCCATGTCTTACACTTCCCTGCATTTATTTTCATCCAGTTCTGTAAATTCTCCCTCTTCAAACCATCTGATGAAGTGAGATATTCTCCCACGAAAGCTCATGCGATAAATAAATCTGTTAGACTTTAAGTGCCACAAGACTCATTGCTTTTTTTTTTTTTTCCACTTAATTTGAGTAATTCAAGTTCCCAGAAACTTGCTGGTTTCTGGGAAGGACTTTTCTGCAGTCCTAACCTTAAACTTACACCTAATCTCATATTTTGTTTGCCATTGATTTCTGGGAAGGATTGTTGTGTTCAAGACACTCCATTCAGACTAACCTCAGACCTGATCTAATTTGTTTGTGGTAACATTGTAAAGGTAGGCAGCACTGACCAGCATACAGGGTGCAGGAGTGGGAGTCAGGAGTTTTATTGTCTATCATGGCATAAATTTATGCTTTGGAAACGTCACTTCACTGCTCTGAGCCTCAGCAAAATTGGGATAATGGTACTGCATCAGCTTTGTAAACTACTTTGGCATCTTTAAATGAAAATGATCACTTGAAAACCCATTTTTGTTTCAAACGCCAAGTAAGTGGCAGCAATGTATTTACACAACACCTAGCAACTAAAACCCAGGCAATGAACAGCTAAGGGTATTGGAAATCTTGCATTCACTGGATATTTCTGTACTACACACCAAAACCACAACTGTGGCCCTAGTGTTCCCCTGAGCAGGGGTGTTGCTGCCACTGGGCCCACAGGGCTTGCACTCTGCATCTCCCTGGGCTGGCCCCCACCCTGCCCCTGCGAGTTGGGAGCCAGGGGACAGGGGGCTCCAGCTGGCAGCAGATCAGAGCTGGGGCTGCCTGCCCCTGACCCCCCAGACTGTATGGGTTAAACACCACTAACAGATTTAGGGCACTGAGTCAGCAGTGCATTTCGTATTTAGCACTTTGGGCCTTTACAAGTATGTCTATGCTGCATTATAAACCTCAAACTGTGAGACCTGGACTTGAGATCTCAATTTTTTCCCAGGCATTATTCCTGGATTTATAACTGCTATAGTCAGTCAGATCTCAGAGTATGTCTACACTGCAATGTAAAGTCTGAACTAAAACAACTCAAGTTAGAAGATGCTGGGTTTGTTAATCTATAGCTTGAGTATCTACCCTCAATTGTAACTCTGCATAAGCAATTTTTGAATCTTGGGATCTAGCGTCTCCACTGCATTAAGCAGGCCTGAATCTAACCACCCATATTCCAGAACTCCTAGTGACTCCCCCCTTCCCTCCGGCCTCAAAAAATGTGCCTGCTCTAGCCCTTTGTTCGTAGTGCAGTGTGGAAAAACGTGACGCCCACCCAATTTGACAGCGCAAGAAGCGAAGGATGCTGGCCTGTGTGATTCTTTTGGTGCACTTACAAAGCACAAGTCCTGAGAAGCTGTGACTATACTGCAAAGCAATTGAGCTTGAGCCCTGGGTCCTGACTTGACTCATCCTACATCCCTGGGAACCCCAGATCATGTCTTAATTAGTATGATTTATGTGTAGAAGGAAAAGGGTACAGACATGAGCCTGAGTTTGAACCCTGGGCTTGTGTGGACATACCTACAGCTGTTCTAACACTCCATATTACCTTTTGAAGACCTTCTTACTCGGGTCTGATGCTAGATCTCCACCCACACTGCAAAACGCTAGGGCTTGGGCCACACTCTAAATGGGACATGGGATCTGACCAACCCTCCAAATAGGGCCCTAGGGCCCAGGTCCTGGGTGCTTGCTGGTCCAAGTCAGGCTGATTTGTGTCTTGATGGAACAGGGGCTTGGGCTCAATCCCAAGTCACAGCCTGGGCTGTCTGTGCCTTGTTACACACCCTGTGGCTTAGCAGCTGCATCCCCCTGTGAACCAGGGAACCAAGAGATCCTGCTGGAGAATACAGCTCCACTTTACACCCATCTTAGATCTGTGCTCATAACACTTTAATATTAAACAAAGGACTATTCTTTCAAGACCCATCTTAAAAGCCCAGGGCTGATAGAAGGATCTGGTGCAAAGAGAGCTAGCCGTGTGTTCTGTTCATGAAATAAAGCCATAAAAACGGTTGCTTCGCTGTCAGGCTATTAATTTTCTGCCATAGTATTCTTAAAGCTGACTATCAAAAGTACACTTCTGTGTAGCTAATGTACCCTTTTGTCAGATGCAGCCATAAATGAGAGCTTGGCAACACCAACACTGTCCCATCTCATTTATTGTTAGAGACATGGCAAAGAATGTCGGCCTTGGAGTACAGACAGCTAACAGTACAGCTTGGTGGATGTTTATATAGCAGTGGAAGCAATTACATTTTAAATGAATTGATATTACTTTGATAAACCTCAATCCTGCCCATGTCTCATTTCTTTACACTCATTAAAACATCTTAATATAGAGACTGAAATTGTTGTGCACTTGCCACATACAACCATGGGAATGTATCAAAGCTGCAAGTGCTAAGTAAAGTGCATTGAAGTTGGCAAGTTCACTTTGCCAGGGAAAGAATAAACATATCCAATTACACAGTAGCATAATGTAGTTTTTCCATTAGTTGCATAAACAACCCTCATACATCTGTAAGAGCTAAATCCCAGTCCCACTGAAATCCATGAGAATTTTGCTATTCATGTCAGCTGCACCAGGCTTTGGACCCATATAATTACTTAGCTAAACAGGTACTACTGAACAAGAATTAATCAGCCATTGTATACCCTTTAAAGGTATTACCACACCTATAGGATTTTTTTTAGCAAAATGATGGGTATCATAGGAAACACTAAGATGATCTGTCTTTATATTACCTGAGCACCTCACAGTCTTAGGCTATGCCCACACACACAGTCTTTAAGTTGAAATAATGCAGATTATTTCAATTTAAAGGACGGCAGGGGCACACTACGTTTCCTTATAGCGAGGCAAGCAGCTCCGTTATCTTGCAATAAGGAAAGGTTATTTCCATAAAATAAAACCTAGTAGTATATCGAAATGATGGTTAAATCGGAACTGTTATTTTGAAATATAGCTGAGTGGACATGTTAGTTCTACTTAACACTTTTGCCCTTCTGCTTCCCAGGGTGCTGTCCTTTTTCTATATATTGGGTGGAGGCATGGCCCTTCAAGGGGGACCATCTTGCCACACCTGCCATGGTGCCCTTCTCCTAAATTGAACTAGCAAGTCCTGTCCATGGACATGGTAATTTGAGTTTCTAGTGGGGACCTGTTAAATCAATTTAACTTAAATCGATTTAATGATTTCTATAGCAATTTTATTAAATCAATTTAACTGCCTAAGTGTGGACATACGCTTAGTGTATTTGTACTCAACCCTGATATGAGGTAGGGAAATACTCTTGTCCTATTTTAGATGTGGGACATGAAGAGACTAAATGGTTTACCCACAGTCACACAAGAAGTCTACGGTACAGTAGGGAACTGAACCCACATCTCTCAGGTCCCAACTTAGCTCCCTAAAGCCCAAAAGCATCCTTTCTCTCAGTTAAATGGTCCAGTTACTGGGCCTAATTGTGGTCTTACACCCATGCAATGCCAGTAACTTAAATAGCATTATTGCTGATTTACATCACTGTAACTGAGTAAGTTCCTACAGATGCAGCTACCATTGAAGGGCATCTCTGCTGCAATAAAAATCAATGGACCTTGTTTCAGCAAAATGTAGCTAAAGAGGCTAAGATTAGTTTATGTAAAAACATGGAAAGACCTGCATGACAAAAGGCAAATCCTCAAATCCTGTACCTTGTTATGTCTTCACGACTTCAGTTTACCTATAACAATTCACACTGACTGACGATTTGCCCCTAAGGCCATTAGGGATCTCAGATGTTGGGGGACAGTAAAGTTCAATATAGAGGTATGCTGTGGAGCTGTGCAAAAATTCAGCTCCTTCACTTGCTTGGAGTAAATTTTTATTTTGTGATTCACATAACAGCTTTCTCTCTGCTCAGGCAACAGTAGATTCCATGCCTGCACTGGTTAATTTTCCATGATTATTTTGCAAGACATTTGTTCTCGTCACTGAAGTATCTGCACATTCAGTACTTCAATAAGGCCAGCAATGAACATCTGTAGGAAGATACAGGATTCTAACTCAAAGAGAGCACAGACATTGTGTCAGTGAGTCAGTCACCTGTAAGAAGCTTCTGGTGATGCGAGATGACAGCAAAAAAAAGACGACGACGAAGAAGAAGATAGCACTTTTTTTTTTTTTTGGCAATATGTTTTTGAAATGGAAAACAGGCAAAAGCTAACTGCTAAAATATTCACTTTGGCCGAAGCTCCTACTGGGTTCAACACACACACAGTTATGCTGCATCTCCCAAAACTAAATCCAAATTGAAAGCATAAAGCCAGTTCTTGTAACTCAAGGTATTTTTGACATAACTTATCATGTCTAGCATGTAATGGATCTGATGCTATAAACCAATTGCCATAAACCCCTGTCAAATGCTGTAAATCAGCAGAGGTTCAGATTTCCAAACCTTTTGCACTTATAATCTCTGTGCCAGTGGGTGAAAGGGATGAGTCAGAAATGTTTTGAGCTAACAGCAAGCCCTTCACCACTACTGGATTTTATCTGCTGAATGATTTTGATATGACCAAGAATGAAAATAGTTTGCTAATATCACCCTTCCCACACAATACTTCATTGCCTAGAGGAGGAAACCAGAAACAAACATGACAAAAATTACTTTTTCTATTGCATAATTTGTATATTCTCTCTCTCAGATGTGTAAATTTTAAACACCAAGTTATCTGATGAAATCAGCCCATCACTTTTACAGACCCCCGCTAAATAACTTTGGATTGGCCCCAGAAGGAATGCAGAACAGCTGATAGACCCTTTTCATTTTTTAAAAGAACATTTTAAAAGTTGTTCCTCATTATAAAAAAGAGCTGAAATACTACCTCCATTTAAAAGTATTACCATATATTCCATGACATTTGGGGTCTTGTTGCTACATTATGAACTTGGACAATTATACAGGTGAAGTCATTTGTGAAACCTGCAAATGAATTCTGACCACCTGAGAAGTGTTGAGTGCCTTGGGGAGGGTGCTGAACCTCTACAAACCATCTGAAATCAGTGAAAATTCAGCTCCTTAGAAGATTTGGCCCTCAATGAGGATTCCTTAGAGATACAGAAGGCTCATCTCTGCCCACCTAGTTCTAACGTAACCTTCGAGTGGGCTGGAACTCATTCACTTGCCCCTCTCCAGTGCCTAACAGAGATAAACCCCTGCAGAAAGCAGCTGGAGAGTCAGGATTCAGTGCTAAAGGGACTCACAGCAAAGACTGCTCAGAGTTCCCAACCCACCTTAAACTACTGCTCAGCATAAACATAAAAATGAACTTTATTAACACACTTAATAAACCTTATGTTAAGAAACCAAAATGAATTTGAAGAAAACAGAAAGAAACCCAAGAGTCCCAAAGTTCAGGTGGCATCACCATTATCTCAGTTGCAGTCTCTAAGTCCTTGAAGCTTGCATGCAGAACAGAAGCAATCCTCATGTTCTCTAGCTGCAGCAATCTTCAACTGGAATCCATGCAGTTCCTTCTTTCTTCTCTTCAACCAGCACCAGGCAGCCTACCCATTGGTCAACCAGCTCGCAGTCCCACAACAGAAAACCCCCCTGCAAAATCGTCCAAAGCAGGGAGAAAACACCCTGCAGTCCATTCCTGGCTCTGCTCCTCTCACTCAGTCACTAAGTGCATTAACTCTTCTTCTCCCAGCTCTATGTAGTTCCTCCTCTAAGGACTGCTGCTGCTCTCACAGATTGTCCCAAACATCAACCTCCAGGAACAATAAAAAAGCCTTGTGGAGCATGCTTACTATGCTACCATACCCTCTTACCAGAAAGTTCTGGTTTCTGGGCAGCAAAATCTGCCCTGCAATGTAACCCAGCTTGAACAGGTCTCAAAAAGATAGCCTGGTTTAGGCATATGGGTTGCACTAACCAGCACCATCACTGATGTTTGGTTCTGCAGATTTTGGTTTCAACCACTATGGAGATAGGAGCCAGTCAATACAGCTTCAGAGCTGGACTCTGGATCTGTGGCCATGGCTCAGGCCCATGAATTAAAACCACCAATCTCTTCAGTTATAAAAACAATTCTCCGCTAGACTCAGCCAGGTTTCAGGGTCAGTGGCATTGTACACTGCAGTCCCAGTGTCGTCAATGAACTAAAATCTCTGTGGCTTCTGAGCAAGGCCATGGTGATGAGTCATGTGACAGTCTGACTGTTTCTTGGCCAATTAATGAACTGTGCCAACACTTATTGTTCACAGCCTGGCTTCTGGGAGTTTTACTCAGCAGAATCTCAGCAAATAAACACTCTGCCTGCTGACTCACACAGATTGTCAACACAATTAATTGCCAGGCAAAGCAGCGGCTTTATTAAGTGTGCAGGTCTCACAATAAACATCTTCACAGTGCTTAGTTAGAGTCACTATAGAGATATTAAAATAAAAACTTTGGGTGGAATCAAAAACTGGAGAACATCAGTAAGTGGTGTTCAAACCACTGGTGGCTGTCAAAGTGTCCCGGAATGGGAAGAAATCTGCTAAACATAAGAAAATCAACTTTTGCCCTCCCATTATGGTACAAAAAGCAGACATCAAAGCAACTTCTTAGTAAAACAAAATAAAGACATTCTTTGAAATTTCAGCTATTTATCTCCTAGGCAGCAAAATTCAAATTCTACTTCAGGAAACATATAGTCACCGTTTACTGAAAACTGTGCTACCTACCAATGGCAAATGACATCATACACTCATCTTTTTTTTTTTGTGATGCAACACAACTCCTAAACACAGAACTAATTCTCTCACTTCCATGGGTGTAACTCCATTGACTTCAGTGGAGCTACTCCCCATCTACACAACTATGAAAATACACTGTTTGCTCGCCTTTTAGATTTGCAAATCGATGTGTCTGAAAGATGACTTACTTGAGGTTTGCTGTGACCTATGATGCTTAATTTTTAATTTACTGGATTCACAAGCACAGAATTCAATACTAGATCAGCAGGCCTGCTTCTCAATTGCTCTGCATGTTTAGCTATTTACCAACATAAAAATTGGGTATAAAATACTATCATATGAGAATGGCAGCATTTAAATCATCCACTAATTTCTAGCACTATCTGTTGGACACATAAGAGGTGGCCCAGTCACACCCAAAGTACAACAGTCCACCACACAGAGTTCTTCTAAAGTCCTTTCATCCAAGTTTTATTTCAAACTTCATTGTTCCAGATAAAGATGAACTTATTACTAGACTGGAAGTTGGCAATTTCCTGGGAACCAATGATCATGGCCTGACTAGATTCAATATAGCAAAGTACAGTACTAACTAGTAATACTGAGGGTGACAGTTTTATGTAGGTCTATAGGATTCCTGCCTTACCGACTACAGAAACTGGCAAATATGTCTCCATTCTTCAGCTCCCATTCTGAAAAACTGGAATATCATCATCTTCTCATGTCACAGGGCTGCTCTGAAGATTAATTAGTTGATGTACATGAAGTGTTCAGGTACCACAATGATAAACACCACAGTAAAGCCCAGGATGAAATTAATAATTCTGTCTTTAGAGCATGCATTGAATACTGTGCTGTAAATAGGACATGGGGCCACACATTGAAAAGCAAGAAAAAGCAAAAGATTTAATTGAGGATCATGAATTGAATATCATTCATTCTATGCACTGAATGAGGAAGGATGCTTTTGGAAAAAAATAGCAAGTGATCATGCAGTTATAGATTGCATCCTAACAATGACCATGTGAGTCATTACAGACAAACGAAGGACAGTCTCTGCTAGTACTTATACTTGGTGCTTCAAAACTAACTGTTCCAAAGAAGAGGAAAATCATGAGTGAATTTGCCCAGAAGGGAAAAAAGAAAAAACAAACAAACAAAAAAGAAAAAGCCTGAGAAATGTGAATGAAAATTGAGTGTTGTTTAAGAAGTTTTCTAGATGGGCAGAAAGCACATTCCACAGTTAAGGAAGAAAACAATTTTGGATAAAAGCCCACATTGCTTAAACAGGGCAACAGTAGTAACATGTTTTTGAGCACCTCCTGCTATTTGAGGATGTGAGGAATTACAGTGTAGTGGCAAGCATGGTATATAGATAAGATCACAGCCACTGGTCCCTTCGCAACCACGAGCTTCAAGTCCAGGTATCAATTCACCATTATCCATTGTAAAGAGGCTCAAAAACAGAGAGCCAGGTGTGATAACTTTTGTGCTGGGAAATTATCTGTAATTTTCAAAAACTCATGACATTCTACTAGTGGCTGCTTAAGACCACCTGCATATGTTTCTCAAGATGAAGTCCCCCATGGAAACTCCATTTTCTTTCAACACATTACAGAGAGGTGCTCAGAGACCTCTCTGGCTTGATTTGGTCATCTGTAACACACTCCCATCATTCTAATACCCATGGGACTCTGTAGGAAGACATCACAGCTTCATTCCACCACACTTCCCCACCTGGGAGGAGATGATGGGTCTCCCCGGAGAAGGAAGCACCATGTGGCATTCGATGACCCATCCATGACAAGGTCACAGCTGAGCTCCTGGGCCACCAAAAACTACCATGGTTTGCAACGGTAGTTTGTTGGCAGCTCAGGAGCCCAGCTGTGACCTTGTCATGGATGGATCATCGGACGCCACATGGTGCTTCCTTCTCCAGGGAGACCCTTCTTCTGCTCCCAGGCAGGGCAGTATGGCGGAATGAGACTCATCAGTCCCCCTCCTTATCTTTCTTACTCAGCACCTTGATCAATGTGCAGTCAGTATCCTCTGGTTCTGAATGAGGTAATAATGTCTTCCACAGAACACCATGCTCTTCTACATTTTTTCCTTTCTAATAGGGTGTAACAAGTGATTGCAGCATTCCAGTCATTCACACTGTCCCACCAGAATTCAGTAATGCCAGTTCCATCTGACTTTCTTTCAGTGGGATTTCCAGTTCCTCTGTCTTATTACCCAGACTCCTAGAGTTTGTATATAAGCAATTCAGCCTTTCCACATTGTTCCCACCTCTCTTAACACATTCATGACACCTTTAGCAGGAGTTTGAACCATGTTTGCCCCCTTAGAACCTGTCCTTGCATTGTAGATTAATGGTCTTCAACTGAAATTAAAGTTTAGAGCCTCTCAATCCCAAAATGCAGGCTGCCCTGCTAGTACAGCCCCTGCTAAAACTGGACTGGGTGATGACAGCCTCAGACTGTAGTAGCAACCATGGAGTAGCTCAGCCCTACACCCTGGCTTGTGGCCAAGGAACCCACTCTCTAAAAGTTGCCCTGGGCCACACCCCTGAGAGAAGATGGATGTATCTCCATATGAAGGTACCATGCTGAAAGGTGTTCTAAAATAGTAACGCTATTTGTCCACCAGTGCTAACAGCCATGTTGTATTCTGTTGAAAGCAGAGTATGTTTTGAGGCATATCCAGTGAAAAACAGCATTTCACAGTGCAAAACTGGGTTTCTGAATGAGGGCTTACCTGTAACCTGGAGGGGAATTCCAATTCAAAGGTCAGATTTTTTTCCCACAAGCCATCCAAAGGTGCTGAAGGAGAAAGGCAACAACTCTGAAATGCAGCAGCATAGCTTTGTAGCTTGCTTTGTAGCTTGTTCCCCAAGAATACTCAAGCCTCCCATATCAGCCCAACAGCTCTGGAGTGGCAGCACCTCTCTATCCTCAAATCCTCTCCTCAGACCCTGAAGACTTCCTGTAAGAAATCCACGTGGGAATTAATATTGCTCTAAATGGAACTGCCAAAGGGTGTGCAGCTCCTTACAACACTAGGCAAAGTGATCAGTGTGCAAATGTGTAAAACCATACATTTATTGCCCTGGGTGGGTCCTCTTGAGGTGTTGTGGAGAGGAAGGTACTTATTCCTTACCCCACACATGCACAAACACACACACACACACACACACACAAAGCCTGGAGCGAGCCAGCAGCAGCTTAATACAAGGGAAACCCAGATTAATTCTAGATTAATTCTAGCTTAACATGCAGAAGGTCCTGGGTTCAATTCCCAGGGGGTTGGACTTGATGATCTCATGAGGTCCCTTCCAGCCCTATGATTTGATTGATAATCATGGGAACCTAGGAGTGATACTGGGAAAGGGCAAGGTCATTACTGGGTGAATCTAGGGGGAATGGTCTGGAACAGCTGCTAGCTCTCCTCTTAGATCTGTATCATCCCACACCTACCTTTGGGAAAAATACACCCCAGCGTTTTTGCTTCTGTTGCTGCTCCCTGTGGGGAAGAAACCAGCAAGGGAGCCGAGTGCTTGCACAGGAGGATCCATTGCCTGCAGCTCAAGTCATACTGATTCTCAGGGCCCAGCTGAATGCACAAGACTCATGGATTCCATCAGTGACATACTCATGGCTACTATAGGAGAGGACAATTGATGTGTCTGAGAACAACAGGTGCCAGAAGGAGAGTGCCCAGTCACGGTCTACTTCCATAGGAGCTCCAAAGAAGCATTTGAGATCTGCAATATTGCTCTCTGCATCCACAGGAGATATGAGTTGGGAGGCATTTGACTCTTGCCAGTTCAGTCCTGATGTGCTTCTTTCTCAAGTAACAGGATTAAAATGCAACTCTGCAAAATGATGCTTATTCCTCTTGCTTTTGTTAGCCACATGGACGGCATCCATCCTTGGTACCTAGTCTGCAAGAGAGGATAAAGGCCCATTTCTGCTGTCACCCGAAGAATGAGGTTGAGTTCAAACAGTAGAAGCACATGCTTGGGGTCTGAATCTGAGACTTCAGGTTGACACAGTGACTGATTATGTTTGCAGACCCATCCTGAAATTATACAAGAATATGTTAGTTTGATAGTAAACAGACACAGTTTGCACACTTCATCACACTGGAAAAAGAACTTATTCATTCCGTATTTATTTCTAATGATCTAGCTGACAAACTGCTTTTCCTCAGGGCTGTTGCCAGTCACCTTGAGAGTTTCCCATCTTTTTTTACCTTTTTTGGCTGTGATCACTCGACTGCAGCCACTCCCCAGAGGTCCTAGCTTTGTTCTCTCACTTCTTTGATGGAGCTGCATTTAGCATTGACTTTCTGAATATCTGAGTCTTCAGTACAGGCAAACATAGCTAGTTACCCAAATGAACTCTCTCTGACACCAATGGGTGGTTAATCTGGGGTCGTCAGGGCAGCAGATTATGGCACAGGTCAATCTAGGCCTTGCATCTGCTGACTCCTGTGGCCCCTCATCAAAACAACTGTATCATATTCTTCAGAGTGGCTTCCCTTGCTGAGAATCCAGAACACAACTACCTGGTTACAGAAGGAAAATATTCACAATTGAACACTCTGTAAATGACATACAGAGCTTTCAGTGGCCCACAGCTATTCAGCCTTCCTCATCATGCTCACCTCCAATATGTGCTAAAGTTTGCTTACATTGGGAAATGCTCTTCAGCATTACATCCAAGTTCTTTGTCAAGGCCTTGGGCAGAGTATACAATGGAGAGGGAGAATCGTAGATCAGTACAATGGAACTGGGGGCTACACCTGCCATGGGAGATGTAGGAGAGTTTGAGAGGGAGTCTTGGTGACACTCCAGACACATGTCCTTTCCTGTGCAGATCCATCAAAGGGCAGTTAGCAAGAGGGCATGTCAGGATGACAGCTGGCTCCTCAGTCCTCACTCTAAAAAAGCAGCTCTCAGCAAGATACTTGGTAAGTGGCAGGGTATGATGATTCAGCCAAGTTGCTGTGAACAGTAGCTGGGCTTGTTGACACCAAAGGGAAGAAAGTGGGAGGAAGACACTCACACCGAGGGTTACAGGAATCTCCCAAGGAGGATTTGGCCCTGGTAAATGATCAGCCCACTGCTGCTCAGCTAATACAGCTCCTGATGTGAAGCAGCCCCCACTGTTTCAGTCCAAGCCCAGTGTATTTCAAATTCTATCAAACCAACTCAGTCCTTTGTTGCAGTTTCATTTGCTGAATAATGGGGTTGACATGGTGTGACAGGCCACTCCCCAAATCCAGTCCAGTGTGCCACTGTGACCCCCCCCCCCCAGTCTCTACCCCTTGTACCCTAATTTGCCCCACTTTGCCAAGTGACCACTCACTCCTGAGTCAGTCTGCTCCAGCCTCCCACATGCAATCAGTCCCAAGCAGTGGGTGTATGCCCTCCGGCTATTCAAGGGACAGTCCGCAAGCAAGCACCCCCAGCCCCAGTTACCACACCAGAAGCCACTGTCTACAGAGACTGGGACCCACTCCCAATCACCATACACTCAAGTCCATCCATTTAACAAAGAAATAGATCGTGACCAGCTTTCTCCATTCACATCCTCTAAAGACCACACAGTTTAGATAAAACAACTACTAGTTTATTGATCAGAATATAATTCTAAGTGAGAATATGGCCATTCATCACAGAATTGCAATATAAATGAGTCAGGAGAGACCACAAGGAAATAAATGGTAAAACACACATACTACACTAATATCTCTACCTAAACTGACCTCATAGTCCAAGTTTGTGCTCAGGATGTTCGGCTCCCAGATGTTTGTAGAGCCAGTCTCTGCCTCAGACCAGGCAGCACCCAGATCTCTCTTGGAGTTGGTTCAAGATAGAGATTTCTAGGCAAAAAGCATCCAAATCCTCCCAAGTTTCTCTCTTTCTTTCCAAACCCCCTCAACCCCTCCCTTTCTGGGCAGAGGTGATTTCTTTGTCTGGTCTGAGCCAAGGAATTCAATTAGCATATCTTTGTTGTCTCCTTCAGGTACTTGCTTGCTCACATCTTTGGTTGTTTACATGTTGCTGGAAGAGAGTCCTGGTGGTCTCCCACCCCTCTGAGCCATGCAAATCATGTTACACCTCTGTGCACATGCACGAGGCAGCAGGAAATGTAATATCATAACAATCATGTAGACTACATTATGAGCATTCATAAAGAAACCTTGCATGGTGTAATTGGCATCAAATCATGCAATCACAGTGCACAAGTAAACTGAAAAATCATAAATCAGGGGTGGTCAAACTTAGGGAACTCAAGAGCTACACAAGTTGATTATTAAACCTTCATGAGCCTCACCGAGGCATATAGCCATATACTTTTACTCCAAAACTAGTAAGTTTAAACTTCATTGCACACTTTAATTTTATCGTAAAAAGAGGGCAATATTGATCCTACTAATGTCAGATTCTAATAATTACTTAAGGTTACCATGAAAACTGGGCTTACAGTAAAAATGCTGCCACTTCCCCGCCATCTCTGACCATGCCATGATTCTCCCCACCATCCCCAACCATGCTATGCTTCTCCCACTGTCCCCAACCATGCCGTGCTTCTGCCCACCGTCCCTGACCATGCCATGTTTCTCCCCACTGTGCTCTTCTGCGAGCTGCAATTTTTCTTTCAAGAGCCACATGCAGCTCATGAGCCTCAGTTTGGCCACGCCTGATATAAATCATAACCTGTAGCTCTGGGCACCTGAGAGACCAACTGAACATGGTTATTTTAGTTATCATGGTGAGTAAAGGATGATGTTAAAAGAATTGGATATTTTTATTTAAATAGGATTTTTTTAGTTTAAATTAAATACAGGTGTTTCTTTTTTTTAAAAAAATATCTATTATAAATTTAAAACCATGAAAAACTATGTGAAGACCTAAACTTACTATATTGATTAAAATATCTAAAATATTTTGAGTTGTACATGTATGTTCTCAAATTTTAAAGAAAGTAAAACCACTGAACTAGTGGAAGTCACTTGCTTAATACCAGGAACCAGCATCTGCTATTGTTCTAAACCACTTTTTTTTTCCCTTTTCTTTTTCATTTGTTTGTTTTTACAATGGTACCCTCTTTTGAGAGTGCAGAAAGAATATAGTCTTCATTTCAATGTATTGAGCTAGTTGAGTTCAGTGGTTAGTTCATTCAGTGTTAAACCAATTGGAAGCTTTGGGAAAATAGGAAAGCTGCTTTTCCTCTTGCAATCTATAAATGCAAACAAACTGTGTGGAGAGAGACCTACTAGTTCTAAAATCCTAGAAGACACAGTGACTGAGGTAATGCTTCCTTTGTATTATCAGATAATTTTAAATGCAAAATATGTTTTCATAAACCTTTTCATGTATCTAATATATTTAAGAGAGGTTTGTTTAACTAATAAAATACCATTTTAAAAGTCATTTTTCTGCATTTTAATTTAATTTAATTTCCATCCAAATAGAGTGTGATGCAAATCAAGTAAAACGAAATCATTAATTTATTGCATAAAAATAGATTATTCAGTATTTTGTAACACAAACTGTCAAAAATATAATTTAAACTATAGAATTGCTTAACTCGATATAGATCTACTATGTCCTCCTGGTGAACAAAAAGAAATACCAAATTTAGCGTTAAGGTTCTCTTTAGATGCAAATCAACATTTTTTCACAGTTACTAACCAAGGAGAATCAAGTTTTCTTTAGAGAATTAAGTTAAAAGTACAAATGCAAACCAAGATTAAAATAAATTATTTAAATGAAGGTTTTCTGCCTGCTCATTTGAATCATCATTAAAATGGATGATATAAATCAATTTGCCCTGTTTGGTATAATTATTTAAAATTCTGTATTCTGTTAATGTTGACTGGTATTAATTTTGGCTGAAGAAAGAGGAGGTAGGGAATGGTACTTTTCAGACGCTCCAGGAAGAGCCATTTGGAACTGGTTACGCTCTTCTGCAGAGACTCACATTACACAGTGCTGATCAGTTAGAATGCAGACATTAAATGAAACAGATTTTGATTCCTTAGCACTGAATGATCATTGAACACCACAGTGTTCTTGAAAGTTATCCAGTTACAGACAGAGAAAAGCCATCAAGCTGAGTGTTAGACCTCACTTTTCTTGGCCAACAAAGACCTAAGCCTCCTCCCTATTTACTCAATATTCGGTATTTGGCCATTTATCATCAGTCTCTCAGGGAGTGGAGACTAAGCATCCTCACATATGGCTCAAAGTATGCCACTTGCCACCCGAGACCACTTTCAGAGACTAATCCAGTCCCACCTCTGTGAGAGCCTCCCCTAATAACAGCCAAAAAGCAGTCCTCCCTTCTTATGGGGGTAGGGAAGCAAGGAAAAGGGAAAAGAACAAAAGGAAGAAGGGAGGAAGGAAAATGGAAGCCAAAAAAGAAAAGAAAAGCCCATCCATGGACTTCAATGACTCTAAGGGAAACAATTGTGAGAGGGAAGGTTTTGCCTTCTTAACCTTATGTTTTCAGTGCCTAGAGCTTGACCAGAAGGATGACTAAATAATGGCATGGGGGGCAATAGGCACTGTCACAGGATGCACATCTATGCACCCCTAGGTTATGCTTTATGTAACCTTGTTCACTTTTGCAATGTAATTGTGTGGTGTGATGCCAAATATGCCATGAAAGGTTCTTTTATGAATGTTCATGACATGTTCTGCATAATTACCATAGTGTTATGTCCCCTGCAGCATTATGTATGTGTACAGATGTGAAGCATGTTACATAGCCCAGTCCTTCAGGACTATCTCTAGCACAAATGCTGAAGAATTACATGACAAAGACTATGCAAATGCCCTCCCTGGCTGAGGGAGAAATAAGGAAATCACTGCAGCCCAAGAGGAATGGGGGGCCAAGGGTGATTGAAAGAGGAGTTGTAATTGGCTTGGCAGGGCAAGGCAGAGTCCGCAACAGGGGGTCTCAAACACATGGCCCACAGGCCAGATACAGCCCCTAATGCTATTTCCTGTGGTGCACAACACTATTCTTACCAATATTTGCAATGTCATTGTATGAAAAGGTTTCAGTGGGGCAGCCCTCGGGCTAACATACTAAGTCATCATTCGGCCCTCATGGTGATTTGAGTTTGAGACCTCTTGTCTACAACAAAGTCTGTGGCCTTCAATCCCCTCAGGCAGGGTAAGGCAGAGTACACCAACATCTGTGGCCTTCAATCTCCTCAGGCAGGGCAAGGCAGAGTACAACAAAGTCTGTGGCCTTCAATCCCCTCAGGCAGGGCAAGGCAGAGTCTACAACAGGTGTGGCCAAACTGCAGCTTGCGCACTGCATGCAGCTCTTCAAAGAAAAGGTGTGGCTCACTGAAGAGCACAGCAGGGAAGGGTGGCATGGTTGGAGACAGGGGGAGAACTGTGACATGGTTGGGGACAGCAGAGAAGTGGCGGCATGGTAAGAGGCTGCAGGAAAGTGTGGCATGTTTGGAGCTGGCAGGGAAGCCGTGGCAGGGTCGGAGACATGGTGAAAGTGCGGTATGGCTGGGGCCAGCAGGGAAGCAGTGGCATAGTCAGGGCTGGCAGGGAAGCAGTGGTATGGCCAGAGACATGGGGAAAGCGTGGCAGGGAAGTGGCAGCATGATCAGAGATGGTGGGGAGAAGTGCAGCATGGTCAGGGATGCCATGGCATGTTTAGATTTTCTCATAGGCCCTAATGCAGTCTACTCATTGTTAAAATAAAACCATGTTTTACAAGTCCTAAACATGGCATGGAATAATAAGAAACAAAAATACAAAGAAGAAAAGTTTAAAACTGAATGTAGATTACTTTCAATTTTGGCACAATTTACTGCTGTGAAGCATTGTATTCCTCAATGAAACTTGTTACATTGAAACATTGTGCAATACTTAGCGATTATCACCTGAGAGGGCTTTTATGTACTGCACTGACAAGCTACTGCCCAGATTTTAAAAAATGTGCCACTAGCCTGCAGTGTTCTACATCCAGCAACAGCTAAGATTTTACTGTATAGGCCTAGTTTTCATGGTAACCTTAAGTAATTATTAGAATCTGACATTAGTAGGATCAATATTTGCCGTGTTTTTGTGATAAAATTAAAGTGTGCAATGAATTTTAAGGTAAGTAATTTTGGAGTAGGTAAAAGTATGTGGTTGTATGCCTCAGTGCGGCTCTCGAAGGTTTAATAATTGACTTGTGTAGCTCTTGAGTTCCATAAGCTTGGTCACCCCTGGTTTACAACAAAGTCTGTGGCCTTCAGTCCCTCAGGCAAGGCAAGGCAGAGTCTAAGACAAAGTCTGTGGCCTATCCATCAGGCAGAGAAGGCAGAGCCTATGTCTGTGGCCTTCAACCCCTAGGGCAGGGTAAGGCAAAGTACAGCAAAGTCTATGGCCTTCAACCCTTCAGGAAGGGTAAGGCGAAGTATCCACGTTCAGGCAGGGTTGGGCGGGGAACGCAGGCCCACCCACTCCACTGTGTTCCAGCCCAGGGACCTAGCAGTGGCAAAACGGTGCCACTGGGTCAGTGGGGCTCCAGCCAAAACACTGACCTCAAAAGCAAGTGAGCATTCACCCACTGCCCCTGGGCTACTTCCTCCCATTTTCCCAGCAGGTTACCTGAAGGCCACCATCTTCAAGGTCTTCTGGATAGGTACACAGTGGGATCCCGGTCAGGCCTTCACTGTCAACAGGCAGCAGGTCTGGTAATCCCTTTGGTCCATCTGCCAGCATCAGCTCCTCTACATCACAGTGGCTCAGTGCTGCCTGTTCGCCAGCATTCTCCACAGAGGGAAGTTCCTCCAGGTCCTCATGGGTTTCCCACTTGTTTCCCTCATCCAAACTCTCCACCGAGGGAAGCTCTTCCAGGTCGTCACCTGGGGGAGGTGAATAAAGAGGGAAATCCCACCAGCAGTCGCCTCCTTGGCTCTCCAGGCAAGGGAGATCTGCTGGCTCCATCACACCCGTTCTCCTCTGTCTCCGCCTTGGCTGTCTGTTCTTCTCCTTTATATAGTCCTCCCTTCCTCCCCAGCCTGACTCTTTGGTTCCAGGCAGGGTTTTCGGGCAGAGCCTCCTCAGGCTAGTAGGGGGAGTGCTGGCGACTAACTGCCTTCCAGCTGGAGGGCAACTACTCTACCCTACAGTAGGAATACAGACACTTAGAGAAGGAGACACTGATGGCTGCTTCCAGAGAAAGACCATCTTGGCAGCAACTAAAGAGATTCTGGGCCTACCCACATAGCCAAAAGGGCCTAAACTGGCTAAACACTACCAGGAACCAGTCTTGCGGGTAAGAATGAGGAGAATAGTCTAAAGAGTAGTCTTGGTATAGTGTTCTTAATTTAGCATGCATGTTATGTCTTTTATTTACTCATGAAAACTCATGACTCCTTTATTAAATGTTTGTGCATTGATTTACTATATAGTCACTTAAAATCATACCGTAATCAATAAACTAGTGTTTGTTTTATCTAAAGCTTTGTGAACTTTAGAAACTGCGAATCAGAGTGATTGGCCCAATCCACTTCAGTGTCAAATGGACAGACTTGTGTCTATGGTGATTGGGTGTGGGTCCTAATGTCTGTCAGATGGGAATTCCTGGTCTGGTGTCTGGGAACTGAGGGTGCTCACTTGGATACCATCGCATTGGTGGACAGAGGGCACATCTCCACTACCTGGGACCTGGAGCTTGGTATGGATTGACTCAGAGAGAGTGGCCACCTGATGAAGTGGGGCAAGTCCAGGTTCAGGAGTAGAGATCATGAGGGTCATGGAAGCACATGGAACCAGATTCTGGGAGTGGCCTGTCACAGGCACCCATGTAAGGCAAAACCCTGAATATACAAACTATCCCTATAAAATTGGGATATCTGATCACCCTCTTGGCTGGTGATAGATGGATCAGCATGAACAAGCACCAAAGCTCAAGGAAGCTTTCAAACAGGAGAGCCCTGTTTTCAACCAGAAAATGTAATCTGAGAGGAGATAGCTCCAAAGAGACTTGTTGCTTTCACTCCAGGGAGAATCCTTGTCTCGAGCAAGAGAATCAGTAAAAACACTTGCTGCAGCAAGGACACAGAGGTCTCTGAGATTCCCTGCCCTATGTGGCCAACGTCAGGTGTCTGAGAGGTCACCTTCTTCCCCAGTGGTGGATTAGGGGCCTTCCAGAGCCCCGGGCCTCCTGCGCTGGGGGCCCACCCACACTTGCCTGGGGCCACAGCCCCCCTCCAGTCTATGGCCCTGCCCTCTGTAGAAGGCTGGCCCCTGCTGGGCTGATTACCCCCGCCACCACCTGGAAAGGCAGGGCTGACCTGCTCACACAGGGTGGCTTCCAATGCAGCCCCCCTGCACTGGAGGCTGTGCAGCCAGCCCCACCCCCAGGGATGGACCAGTTGGTCCAGGGGTTGGGTTGGAAAGCAATACAGAGCCCGGCCTCCAGCCCAGGGCAGCTCCACTCCCCCCGCCCAGAGCCGCATGGCAGAGGCCCCCCCACATTTTGTGGGCCCCTGGGCACAGGCCCTATAGGTCCATGCATTAATCCACCCATGTTCTTCCCATGATCTTTGCCCAATAGATCCTGCCAAAGGCTCCAGTAAAGTCACCGCCGGGTTAAATACTATCTTGCAGGGCTGATGGCTTGTCCCTGTCCAGACACTCTGAATGTTTGAGCGGCTCCCCCTGTAGCTCTAGATAGCGCCGCTCATTCACTGGTGATTCTATTGAGCAAGGTGACTATACCAGTGGTTGTCAAAGTTCAAGTCACGACCCAGCAGTGGGTCACAGACACACAGGTATTGGGTCACCTGCAGGGGAGATGTGGAGGAAGGGCAGAGAGGGGGGTGGCTCCCTCTCGCTGATCCGCAGCCTGTTGTAACAAAGTATCAGTCTTCAGCAGAGAGCATTGAGACAAATGCCAGGATGTGAGTCATCAGGATTAACAATGAGGGGCTAATTGTTCAAACAATCTCTATGCCTCCTCTCTGAGTCAGTAACACTTTGGCCTTCTTGCATTCATATGAAAAGGACTGAGGTCACTGGCAAGCAACCTTTGTGTTTTTTATAAATAGACCCAATGAAGAAAAGAAAAAAAACTTTGAACAGCCCCTTATTCCACCATTTCTGGGATCTGGGGATTGCAGCTATTTTTGCAAATTAGGACTTGCCTCTTTTTTCAGTGGGTTGAGAATTCCCTTGCTTGCAACAAAAGCTATAGCTTGTAGATTTTAATAAAAACTCTTTCCAGAGATTATTTGACTGATAATTAAAAAGAGAAGAGAATAACAAACTGTTCTAGTAGGAGCCTGTGTAGAAAGTATGGTATTTTTTTGACAATTAGCAAGACTAAGTAACAAAATAAAATCCAACTCAGGGATGTATCTGCTGGAAGAAGTTTAAGCTGTACACAGGTCACCACTGCCTCAAGTCTCATGGCAGCCCTGGGAATCCTGGGAAATGACTTTGCCCCATAGCAGAGTGAAACTGTGAAGCAACACAGGTTATAACAAGGTCCCAAGCTGAAGGGGAGTGGATAGCCCCATTGTGTTGCTGCCTTATGCACACTGCCAGTGCCAGGGGTCACCAGACCAAGCAAAGAGCGTTAGCATCTCTTCAATCACAGTATTGTGGACAATTGTGTGTTCATGGAAACTCATGCAGACTCAGGGAGAAAATGAAGAGCAGAGGTAAAAGTGGAACCCAGATGGGCTGCTCCAGTTCCTGGGATTTGGCAGTGGAGAAGGGAGCAGGACCTGGAAGGACTCAGCTGCAGACAGGATCTTCTAGGACCTTTCTTTCCAGCCTGGCATTAGCTGTCTTTTCCTTCCTGTCCCAGCACTTTCATCTTATTTCTCCACCCAGTCACACCTCCTCTCCCCATTTGCAAGGAGCTCCCACACACACACTCCAGGCTACTACATGCAATTTTAAAGACTTGACATATTTCCTGATTTGAGACAGAAGCATGACATGTGGGATTACCCTCTGCATGTTCCATGTACGTGATCTCAAATCAGATGTGTAGATTTCAGAGATGCAGTAGAAGCCTCAAGAGAAAGGAGGAAACTCATGAGGGATTCCTCTCTCTCCCTCACCCCTTGCAGCCATGGTCACTGTTCAATGTTCTGGCAGCAACCGCTTTTTTTCAGTGGTGGGTTGCCGCATGGCAGAGGGGTCTGGAGCTGGGTCCCAAGGAAAAAGGTTTGACAACCCTGGGCTACACAATAGAGGCTGCTCCCGATGTGACATTGAGTTTTACAGATTCACAAGTTTTAAGGCTAGAGAGAACCATTACCACCTAGATGGACTTCTGTCATACAAGCTATTAAATGTCACCCAGTTAGTCTTCTATTTAGCCCACTACCTTGTGTTTAACTAAAAATTATCTTCCAGAAATGTATTCGGCCTTGATTTTAAGACATTTAGAGATGGAGACTTCACCATGAACGCAGCCATGGTAGTTTATTCAACTCGTTAATCATCCTCACTATTAAAAAATTATGCCTTATTTGATTTTTGTCTGGCATCAGTTACCACCCATTGGTTTTTGTTCTGTCTTTCTCTGATAAATTAGGGAGCCCTTCACTATCCATTATTTTCTCTCTAAGAAAGAATTTACACATTATCAAAGTAATCTCACTCTTTTTTAGTAAATTTACAGATTGAGATCTCTAGTTCTCTCATTGCCTAGCATTTCTCCTATCTTCAAATTTTTTCTGTGGCTTTTTAGTGCACCCATTCCTATTTTTCCAACATCTTTTTAAAAATGTGGACAGCAGAACTGAATCAAGTGTCCCAGAATTATCTTACACACAATAAAAATCACCTCCCTCAATCAAAATGAAAATATTTTCATCTCACTGAGGAAAAAAAAAGTCTTTTGGCGCAATTTTTTTTTTTTTTGGCCACTCTTCTGTGTTTGGAAAGAAGCAGGACTGAGTGCTCACATCACATGAATATAATAAATTCCTTACCACTCTATCAGTAAATAATGAGAATGTTAAACCTCATCTACTAAGGAATCAACATTTTGATATCAGCTAGCCCAGTTAACTTACATCCAGGAGTCCTAAAAGAGCTGCCTAGGGAAATTTGCCCCCAACCCCTGCCATGTTAATTTGTAATAAGTCTTGGAAGATTGGGGAAGTCCAGAAGAGTGTTAATGTGTTGACAGTCCAAAAAGAGCAGGTGGGATGACTTGGTGACCATAGACCAATTAGCTAAATATCAGTCCCGAGCAAACTAATGAAAAAATGTGATGGAAAACATGGCATTTGGTTGATAGAGATTTGGAATAGGACTGGTCAACGTGGTTTTACGGAAAACTAATCTTATCAAACAAACCATCTCATTGTCTGATGAGATTACAAGAGTAGTTTTTAAAGGTAAGTGTTTAAAGGGCATCAGACTTAATGCTGCTTGACAACTTGATTTAAAAAACCAGCGTTGTATAGTATCAATACAAAATACATGGTAAATGGATTAAGAACCAACAAACTGACAATTCTCTTTAAGTAACTGTCAATGGAGAATGATGGTGGTGCAGTGCAGAAATCTGTTATTCTGTGGTAAAAAGGGCTAATGTTATGCTTTCATGTATAACCAGGCAGTAGTGAGGAAATGTGATCTCTTTATTCTGCCCTGGTGAGATGTGTACTGGGAACCTCTAGTGTGGCAAATTTACTCCAGACCATTTTTTTAATGAATAAATTTCTTCATTATACTGCTGTGTTTAGAGCCAGTTTTCCCCTTCCCTTCCATTTTTCCTGGTTCTATAGAATCAACAGACTTAGCTGTAAGCACATTTTCTCACTAGTCAGACATCTATTCCCAGTTTTAGCTCATTCTCATTCAAGAGTTCACTATGTCTTCTCAGGTGATGGTTCAGCTTGCTCCAGGGAGGTTGTCTCTGGGTTAGATCCAGGCAGGCCTACGGACAGCAGTTCTGGGCCCCAAGACAGAACAGTGAATGGCCCTCCTAGAAACGGATGGCTGAGGTCTGAGTGGGCTTCCAGTGGTATTTTTTACTTATTTATTGTATTCTATGCTGGGTCCCAGGCGGCTGAGAAGGTGGTATCTGCTCTCAGGTTCCCAGACACATCAGTAATCTCCCTGGGTCATCCAAGGGAACTGGGAGCTGAGTAGCAGATACTGCCTCCTCAGCTGCCCAGGAACCTTCGTGGCACATAAGAAATAAGCTCAGCTCAGGAGAGGGGCAGAGAGCACAAGCAATGGGGGCTTCAGTCTCAAGTTGGTCTCAAGTTGCAGTTAGGGAGGTCGAGGCTGGATATTAGAAAAAACTTTTTTACTAGGCGAGTGGTGAAGCATTGGAATGAGCTGCCAAGGGAGGTGGTGGAGTCTCCATCTTTGGAGGTGTTTAAGGCCCGGCTGGACAAAACCATGACTGGGATGGTTTAGTGGGAGTGGTCCTGCCTCTGGCAGGGGGTTGGACTAGATGACCTATGAGGTCCCTTCCAACCCTAGGATTCTATGATTCTATGATTCAGGAGAATTGTGGAGGAGGGAAGAATACATATCCATCATCCCATCCACCTGGCCTCTTTTAAATAGACAGGGCCTTGGACAATTACTTCTCTTGCTATCCCCTGCCCTCCCATTTGGGAGGCCTAGGTCTAGACAGCTGCTGGAATGAACAACAGGTCCAAAAAGGTATCGTAATATTGGGGGATAGCTAAATGGCAGAAGAAGAGGCACTATGCCTGTTCAATATTTAGGCTGGAACTTTTAAAAAGGACTCCAAGGACTGAGTGTTCAATTCCTCTTGAGATTCAATAGGAACTGGTGCCTAACTCTTACAGTACTTCAGTCCAGGAGATGATTTTTAGCTCATGTGGACGTATTCATTTAATATAGCTAACTTGGTGAAAACAGGAATGAGGATTCAGTAGCACAGGCTTTAGCATGGCCTGCACAAGCAAGGATGTACCCTGCATCACTGCATCCTCATTGCTATTTTAAAACAGTTAACTAGAGCTAGCGAGCTAGCATTGGTACCTCTGCCCAAATTGCAAACACACCCCACCTGCGGGGCAGCCATTCCCTTTGGGCTCCCTTGAAAACCTCAGCTTTAATCAAGATTAAATATTTGTTTACCTCACAACTGATTTATTTTTAACAAAATTACTGCTGTAGACACTTATTTTCCAGATGATGAAAAGCAAACATACTGATTCATGCACAGCCTGATACTTGGCTAGTTACAGTACACAGTTGAAAAATGAGATCATGACAAGTCATGTTCACTTTAATGATTCTGTATAATCCATATTCTTCAAAAAATCCCTAATGAAGAGCACAGAATCCACCTTTTCATCTCCTATTGAAACTATTATGTTTTAAGATTCCTATATCAAATAAAATGTATATATATTACACCGGACTCAATGGTGTATTCTATTGACATCATTGGAATTATAATAACAGGGAAAGTTAGTTTTTGCCCAACATTCAAAATGTGCTGAAACTCACACTCAAGTACTGGAAAGGACTAATTAACATACCTGGATATTGCATAGCTAATATGCATTTTTAAGGAGGTCTGACTCATGGTGTAACTTGAAAATATCTTTTCCTTTAAAACATGCTGTTATGACTTTCCAGGTGAACAGTTATTCTATCCATAAAAATAACAACTGAAAATGTTTGTTGTCTCAAATCCTCACTCTTCTAATTAATAAATGATTTTGGCACAGCAAAAGATAGTTACATTGAGCTGGTAAAAAAACCCACAAAAAATAAAACACCCCCACCAACATTTCTAGGGGCAATTGCTGGGTGAAATTCCATCAAAACTCTTTGATTGTCCAAAAACCATTTTGTACTTCAATCAATCAATCAAATCATAGGGCTAATGAGCTCCAAACATAGGCAAAAGCTTAAACTTCATTCAATGGCTTTTCTCCTCAAAAATTCCCTGGGAGTGAAGGGAGGGTTAATTTAAGATCAAATTCAAGTAATTTAAGATCAAATTTTACAAAAAAAAAAAAAAGCTTGAAATTTGAGTAATTTCAACAACCTCTACATTTAGGCAGATGTACTGCTAATTATGCTTCCAGTTAGGGCCCAGAGTCTTAAACAGGAATTTATGCACCCTGCTTCCTAAATGCCTTTGAGGCTCTGCACTTGTTTGAATAAGGAAGCTGGTAGCCATCATGAATCAATCCAGCCATTTTGCTGACAAACTATTCCAAATGGTTCACACTTTCCCACAGGCACACCTCTTTAACAGTGCTCAAACCTCACTGAGAGATAATTCCTCACTAATTGCAACCTCCTCAATGGCCTTCTTCTCCCCACTGAGGACGAAGGCACAAGAAAATCCTATTGGCTGTCAGATTTACCATCCCCACAGCATGCAGAAAAACATGTGAATTCACTGTCAATAGAAGCACAGTATTGAATTCATGTGGGAGGATTTCATCTCCTTCAGCCAAAAAGTAAAAGACTGCCAAGACAAGACCTTAATCTTCAAGGGTTCATATAATACCTTGTAATAACTTTGCCATAGAATAAAAGAACTGAACAAAATCAAGCTGATTTCATAGGTTTTAGGATTCCCTGACAGTAGTTTAACACACACAGGTCTCTGGAACATGACTGCCAGGTATAAGGAGGGAGCCCAGATGTGACACCTCTAACAGCACTCTCTCTGCCATAAAAGGAGACCTTATGTCCCACTTTATGCCCCATTCTAGTCCTTTTGTCAAGAAAAATTAAGAATGTCATATGTATTTGTAAAAGATCTTGCTAATCACATGTGACAAAGTTTACCTGTTTTCACTTGCTTTTTCTTCTCTTTTCTTTGTTTATTTCCCACTTCCGTCCTCTCCATCCCTTCTTTTTATTGACTTTGCTACAGCAGTTAAATAACGGACATAATGAAATATTCTATTAACCCATTGGGAGGGTTTTGCTGCTCATTTCTTCCCTGCCAGTTTTTATTTACTTCATGCTGCTTTCTCTTTTCCATTTCAAATACAGGCAGTTTCTTTAAAACCTCGGCTCTTAGAGCAGTCCCATTACGAGGTCACTTCTTGCTCCTTGCATTCTTCTTTTTGCAGGGGAATGAAAGTCCATTCTGCCTTAATGATGCAGTCTCTTAGGAGTCCCTGATCCTTTTCTATTGATACACTTTACTACTTCTTTCCACCAACCCTTACTGACTGGATTTCGTAATTTGCTTGTATGTGATTCTTTCAGAAATGTCAGAACAACCAGAGTCCTGTGGCACCTTAAAGACTAACAAATTTCTTCAGGCATAAGCTTTCATGGGCTCCAACCCACTTTGTCAAATATGCATCTGACAAAGTGGGTTCGAGCCACAAAAGCTTATGCCTAAAGAAATTCGTTAGCCTTTCAGGTGCCACAGGACTCGCATTGTTTTTGTTGTACACAGACTAACCCCTCTGGAAATTTTCAGAAATGTAATATCCTGGTAAAGCTGCATTGCGGGTAAATTTTGCAAGGCTTTGCCACCATGTAAACCTTCAAAACAAGGTTTAAAGGGAGAGAAATGTTTGATAGGTCTTGAGATGACTGCCTGCACAGGGATAAGTCTCACTCTTTGCAAATTCTTTCCTCATTTTGCCAAATTCAGTTAGTTCAATCATTGGTATGAAACTTCAGCACTATTTCCACTTTCTCAATGAGTTCCTTCCTATTTATAAGCAGCAATTTCATGAGACACTTTCCTCTGTTCACAGTCCCTACCTGGATTATAAAGTTGTCATCTGTGTAATCTAGGTAAGTCTTTGGGGATGTATATCTGACTGTATTTGTTACCCAAGACATATAGAAGTGGTTAAAGTCTCCCATTAATAGAATATTTTCAGATTTCTGCTGAGTTAGGCAAAACATTTTGTTCTAGATCTAGATTTTGAGAGAGGGGAACTTCCTTAAACCCTAAGGATTTCACCAATATGCACTCTCACTGTCAAGTTGTAGGTTTCTGGAACCAAACACTTTGGACACAAAGGCTATGTCTACATCTATTTTTTTTAGTTCAGACTTGCTAGTCTGAACTAAGAAAGTCCAAGGTTAGTCTAACCACAGCTTTTTTAGTTCAAAATAGAAAGTGTGGCTAGTTTGAAATTTTTTAGTTCGAACTAAGCCTTAGTCTGTGTCTACATCACACCAATGTTCCCTGTAAGCTGTGCCAGTGCGCGGTGGCGCAGCTGCCTCCGCTCACTGGCGCAGCAAGCACTGACCCCAGCGCAGAGCTGGGGTCGGGGCTGGCGGGGAGCAGAGGAGCCAGGGCCGGGGCTGGCGGGGAGCAGCAGGCAGCAGAAACCAGGAGGAGAGGAGTCAGGGTCGGGGCTGGCAGGGAGCAGAAGCCAGGAGCGGCAGGGAGCGGCAGGCAACAGAAGCCAGGAGGAGAGGAGCCGGGGTCGGGGCTGGCAGGGAGCAGAAGCTGGGACCGGAGACGCTGGGGTTGGGGCTGGCGGGGAGCAGAAGCCGGGAGCGGTGGGGAGCAGAAGCTGGGACTGGAGAAGCTGGGGTTGGGGCTGGCGGGGGAGCAGAGGAGCTGAGGTTGGGGCTGGCGGGGAGCAGAAGCGGGGAGCGGAGGCGCTGGGTTGGGGGCTGGCGGGGAGCAGAAGAAGCGGGGAGCAGCGGGGGTCGGGGCTGGCAGGCAGCAGAAGCGGGGAGCGGAGCTGGGTTGGGGGCTCCCGGGCTGGGAGCAGATTAGAAGCCCAGGATAAGCTCATGGCATGCGGGGGGGGAGGGGAGGGTTGATGTGTAAGGAAACGTCTTGTTTCCCTTTCAAGTCATTGCTGCCCCATAGGTCAGTGGTTCCCAACGTTTTCTCTGCCATGACACTCCTTGCTACCTTTAATTCATTTGAGGCACACTGCCATGTAGTTTCCGAATGAAGCCATATATTTTCATGAGCCAATGAGCCAATCCAGAGCACTCTGAGTAGTTTTTCAAAAAAATTTGTGACACACCTGTGTGCTGTGACACAGTGGTTGGGAAACAGTGGGCTAGGTAGACACAACACACACATTCCACCCAAGATGCAGAATAAACACAGAGAACTGTATAGAATCTTATGTTACTTTATTAACACCCAGCATTTCTACAGCACTTTCCATCCCAGGATCTCTCAATGGCTCACTATACTAGTCAATTTTAAAAGGGATAGCCGTGTTAGTCTAGTCCAGTGAAAAAACAACAAGGAGTTGTGTGGTACTTTAAGACTAACAGATTTATTATTTGCATGAGGTTTCGTGGGAGAGGATCCCACTTCCTCAGATGCTTCGAAGATGGGTGAACTTACAGAAAGGAATGAAACTAAATGCAAGGGGGTGTATGACCTGATCCTATGTTTTACACCCTGTCGCGGAGTGGTTGAGCTCCGCGTGCCACCCGGGCAAGGCGTTAGGGTTCAATGCCTGGGTCAAGAAGTCTCAGCCCTTGCGTCAGGGCAGAGCGGCCCACTGGCCAGAGTCAGCAAGTCTCAGCCCTTGCGTCAGGGCAGTGCGGCCCACTGGCCGGAGTACGTAAGTCCCGGCCCTTGCGTCAGGGCAGAGCGGCCCACTGGCCAGAGTCAATCGGTCTCAGCCCTTGCGTCAGGGCAGTGCGGCCCACTGGCCAGAGTACGCAAGTCCCGGCCCTTGCGTCAGGGCAGAGTGGCCCACTGGCCAGAGTCACTAAGTCCCAGCCCTGGCGTCAGGGCAGCGCGGCCCACTGGCCGGAGTCAGTAAGTCGTAGGCCCAGCGTGGCTCCCTGGGGCACGGGGGCCCAGGTAGGGGGGTTCAGGCCCTCCCACTCCTCTGAACCCCAGCCCAGGGCCCTGGGGTGTGCAGGCGAATCCTGGCCCCGTCGGCGGGGATCCACACCGCAACGCGCCGACTGAGGCTCGGACGCGGCCTGTGTCCGCCACGACTTACCCCGCCCTGGGCTACTTCCTACCTGGCCGCCGAGAGGTGGGCCGCAGGGGCTACGGACGCCCCCCTGGTCAAGGGCCTTGTCCCGTCGGGGTCCTCGGATCCTCCCTGGCTAGGTGCACCTTGATCAGCCTTGCCTTCGGTTCTCCCCGTGACGGACGTCCCTGGCTTCGGCTCCGTTGAGGCAGGACCCAGACCAGAGTCTGAGCGGGAGCTCCTAGCCTGTGTCTGCTCCCTCCGCTGGTCAGGCCCCAACTGAGGGGAATCCCAGCCTTTTATAGTTGGGCAGCTGTTTGAGCATGCCCAGCAGGGTCTGAGGGGCGGGGCTTCCCTTCCCTTCCGGGCATATAGGCCCGCCTGAGTGCGGGGCCGGCCTGCCCCGTCACACACCCCCTTGCATTTAGTTTCATTCCTTTCTGTAAGTTCACCCATCTTCGAAGCATCTGAGGAAGTGGGATCTTCTCCCATGAAAGCTCATGCAAATAATAAATCTGTTAGTCTTAAAGTGCCACACAACTCCTTGTTGTTTTTTCACTATACTAGGTATTCACACATGCTTGGCTCTGTGGTATCCAAGAGGCACACCCCACCTGTGCTCACATTTAAATGAATGGCCCTGACAATACATTATAGGCAAACTACATGTGTCCTCCCATTTTGATATCTTCACCAAGTGCCGTAAATAATGGCTTTAGAAGGAGGTGTCCCCTCCATGTATTTTTAGCACAGCTCTGTTTTCAGGTGCAAGCTGGTAAAGGAAAGTTCAAAGCTTGCAGACAAGAACAACACAAAACTGGTAGATGGGAATTGTAGCAGAGAGACAAGGCAGCCTGATCTAAGTTTTTCAGTAAAGTGGAAAAACTGTCATTGACCTTAATTAACATTAGCTCAAGTAATATATAGGCCTGAATCAGGGTGACTTCTTTTAGCTCTATGAGTGAGATCTAGTCAGAACTGGCACATTCATTAGGAATCTCTAAAAAATAATAGAATTGTATTGGCTATCTGTGATCGTCAGCTCTTATCAGTGTAATTTCTTACAAATTTTCTTTATGCATTTTCACATCTTCTAAAGGTGAGCTGAAATTACAGACAACCAAAATGTTTGTTGTTCTGGAAAAGGTAATGGCTGGTACACTGAACACGTTCTTAGATGTTTGTCACCTATACACTGACAGAAGATAAGTTCCCATGTCTGGCCCAGTTGGTTGATATATGTGGTACGTTTCAAGCATCTAGTGCAGATGCTGAATGAGGCTTCAGTCTAATGAATAATATTAAGACAGAGCCTCATAACAGGTTGGATGTTTCTCATCTAGACATGCTAATGCGCATCAAGTCATATCTAAGTGCTGGATTCAAGGCTGACCTAGACTCTGTATATGCATTCTGGAAATGTGACAAAGACAGGTGTCAAAAACTGAGGTGTAGAGGAGGCTTGATAGGCAGCATCATTGCTTCATATTTGTTTAATAAAAATGTTAAACTAAAATATTGTGGTTTTATTAATTTACTAAAGTTTGAACAAAAAGACATGTATACAATGTTCTCTCTCTAAGCTGGTGATGCAACTGAGCAAGTTACGGATGCACTTGGGGAGCTGATGGGCAGTGGCTCAGGGGCCCGATCCGGGCCCAGGAACTTGCTCAGCTGCATCACCAGCTTAGAGGGAACATTGCATCACACCTAGTTCAAACTTAAAGATTGAACTAAGCACTTACTCCAGACTAACCAGTCGAATTTAGTAGTTCGGACTAAGCTTTGCTTAGTTTGAACTAAGAGATTTCTTAGTTTGAACTAGGCAAAGCTTAGTGTAGCCAAGAACTAATTGGTTAGTGTAGAGATAGCCAAAGTGATTCTCATTTTTTTAATTGTCTTTTGTTTACAGATTGTACCTATATGCTGAAATTTCAGTTACAACAATTATCCCTCCATGCTGTAATATTGCCCACACAATCATAATCTCAATTATTTATAGTTCTGTTTCTCCTTGCCCCTTCACCATTATCATATGTTTGTTTTATGCCTGATTATTAGACAGAGGTAAAATTTCCCCCACTCCCTAGCATTTACACATGTCCACACCTCCAAGAGAAAGATTAATCTCAGATATTTTGTACCATTTCTTCTTAACAAGACAATATCTATCTAGTCCCTAATTCAAGAAGGCAACTGAATGCTCCCTGTGAGTCTTCTTTACACCATTAGTGGCGACAATCAATAGCAAAACTTTCTATTTGTCCCCAGTATTATTCTCCTTTCTCTGCTCACACTTGTTTCATAGAAACCTCATCTTCATTTCTTTTCCCAGGTGTCTGAAGTAATGTTTAATTACACCAAGTCTTGGTTGGGTGCTTTCATTCATTCCCACAAGGGCTCTAATCAGCGGTAATTCCTCAGTATGTATTGAGCTATCCCTGGCAGCCAGAAGACACGGTAATATCTTGTTTCTTTACCCAGGACACAGATATCTTGAGCCAGGTTCTCCATGAGGTGTTCACCAAGGCTATGTTCACACACAGGCATTATTTCGATACAAGTTCTGTCGAAACAACTTGTATCAAAATAATGCCTTATTTCGAAATAACAATTCGAATGAACAGTTTGTTAATTCGAATTAAGTAAAAAGCTCAAAGTGAAATAGCAGTTTCAGGCAACAGTTATTTCAAAACAAATCACTGTTGTTTCGAAACAACTGTGCGTCGTGTGAACAGGGTATTTCTTATTTTGAAACAACCTCTGTTGTTTCAAAATAAGAGTGCTGTGTGAACACAGCCCAAGTGAACAGTGTTACTCAGCTATTATTTTCTATCAGTTGCTTCCTGTTCAGCTTGTTCTTTAAAGACACTGCTCAGCTTACTGTCAATCTTCCAACTGGCTCCTGCTTTCGCTCCTCCTCTGGAACATCAGAATGGTGACTAAGTTGACACAGCAGGCACCACAGAACAATTTTCTACTTCCCACATTTCTTTATGACCTTTTATGCAATTCCATAACTCTGCTAGGATGCCTCTTATAGACCCTCAGTCTGATCTGTGCCAAAGGGGCAGCCATGCTAATCTACTTCAACAAAATAAACAAGTGCCAGGACTCCTTGTTTGTTTCTCCATCTGATCTGGATTCCTTAGTATTTCCCCAGGGACTTCAATTGCTGCACATGCCTCAGTGTCTTTTTTTTTTCAGAGAGATCAGTGCCAGCTTCCACTCACTCCAAACATAGCATTCCTGCCACTTTACTCAGGAAGAGGAGCAACGTATAATTTCCAGATTATTAGATTTCTTTGGATCCTTCTTTGCTTTTATTTTAACACCCCACTTCAAAGAAGTTTCTGTACTTTTTGTGTCCCGTCCAGACACGTCCACAGATTTCTGTGAGCAAGTCTTCAATTCAGTCACTAGGTCTCATTTACTCACTCATCTGTTGTCGAAAGTCTTTAGATAGTGTTTTGGTTTCTTTTGTTTTAAGAACTAGAAAGAGCAGGGCTATGCCTACAGTAAGAAAAGTTAGTTCCGATTTGTTAATTCAAACTAATATGTTCAAGTTTAGTTCGAACTAAACCGGAATTTAGTTCAAATTAACAAAGTGGACTAATTCGACTTAACATTAATGTTAGTCCACTTTGTTAATTCACACTAACTGCCCTTAATTTGAATTTATTAAATTCAAACTAAGGGTTAATCCTAGTCTACATTGTCCTTAGTTCAAACTAAGGGCTTAGTTCAAACTAACCAGCAGATCTTACTAGTTTGGACTAAGTTTTCATTAGTTCAAATTAAGGAATTCCTTAATTGCAGTTGATGAAAGCCTAGTGAAGGCAGGTACTAAGTTAGTTCAAATTAAGCCTCTTTAATTCAAACTAACTTGTAAGTATAGACATACCCCAAGGGTTTTATACCCTCTAACGCCATAATTTATCACTCTAACTTTAGCATGCTTGTTCCCTTTGTAGTCCTATGAAACATTGCTTACATCTTCACTCTTCCTGCCTACTGCTCAGTTAGCTAATCGGTGGCATACAAAGCTGGACTTCTCAGTTATCTGCTGCTCTGTAGTGTTGCAGCTAATTTTCAAAACATGCCATTGCTGAATTTGACACAGCTTTCATTGTTTTGATAGACTTCAAAAGTTGATGTTACCGTACATCCTATAACACATCCAACAATTTGCTTTGAGGAACACAGCATGTATTTGACCATCCATGAAACACATTGTGTTGCATAACCTACTTGGCATATACCCTGATATTTCCAAGCATACTTTCTGGGTACAAGGTGAAAAATCTTGTCAAGAGCACTGCAGTAATTACTAAATTAATGACTCTCTGGAATGTCTCCATGCACTGCCAATCCCCCTATGACATTCTAGACTGCTATGCCAAGTGATAAACGCACAGCATGAGCAGTAGCTCAGAGCATTTCAGAGTAGATATTTGTCACACAAGCAGGCTTTAGAAATGTAAACGTATGTAGGAGGAATAGTGCTTCAGGCTTGTTCCTCATAAAACAACTTTTAATTAAATTTTTTTGGGGGGGAAAAAAAACCATAGGCAGCTCTTAAACTGACAAGAAATGCATTCTGTTATTCTTTGCAGAAAGGCACTATACACTGCATTTAATTTAATTAGGTAGAGAAAAAGGCCTGCTTCAGTCCTAGGGGCTTTAACAGTGTCCTTTCAAACAGAGGATATAGTGTTTATATCAAACCATTTCAATGTGAAGTAATGCATATCACCACAGTAATTTAAAAATATTACTTGCTATTATTAAATCGTACCTCATTTTAACTCCCTCCCAGGAGAGATGCTTCTCATTTTACAGAGAAAAATCTTTCTGCAAAAATCTTATTCCCACCAAATTGTAATTTACGGATTCTGAATGTATGAAATAATTTATAGCAAAACACCTTTGAAAACGAAAACAAATGCTGCTCAAAAAATAAAATGAGCCTTGAAACTTGTATCACAGTGCATAACACATTTGCTTTCACTCTCTGTTTTAAGAGAAAAAATCATAAGACTTTTTAATTTTAAAAAGACATACTGGAACTCAAGAGTGGGGCATGGCTCAAGTCCATTACTTATTCCTATAGGGCCTGCTATTGTAAACAAAGGAATAACTGCCCCCAACATGTGTTCCTACATACTCATGTGAAGTCAGTGAAAAAAAGTTAAGGTTTTGATCCAAAGAACAAATCAATGGAAAGAATTCCATTGCTTTCAATGAATCAAATCCATAAGCCTTACAATGTATTTCTGTAGTTGACCCTCAGTGCAGTGCATAACTTTACCATCTGAGGAGGAAACTGCAGAATGCAAGGTGACTTGGCCACATTTTCTCTCTTCCTCCACAGGAGTAAGTTCTATGTGGGTATTTATAGGGTCCTCGCCAACACAGTATCTAAGCACATTAGAATCATTAGTGCATTTTACCCCTCCAGCACCCCTGTGAGGTGAGGAAGTGCTATCTCTTACACTGATGGTGAATTAAACCACAGGATAGATTAAGTGACTTCCCCAAGGGCTGTGGTTGTGAGGCTGAAACTGTTGGTCTCCATAAATTGTAGTCAAGTGCCCTGTCTACTCCATCCTTTCTCCTTTTACTGCTTTTTGGGGAGTGATTACTTCTTCCACATGGGCTATTTTGGTGAGCACACAGAGAGCACAGCCAAGACTCATCCCATCCCTCTACTTCCTTGACTATCCTTCCCACCCATCAGATTGTAACAGAGAGAATCAAGCAAGCAGCTTCAACTTTACTTCTAACTCCTGGAATCATAATTTAAGGACACTAAAGCACAGGAGTAAGGAAGGCCTGACACCTGCAAAGCCACACAGGGTCTGTGACAATCTAGCCATAAGTGAGTAAACGTTCTTAGTGACTTTCACAAAAGCATCATGGTTTGGAAAGAATAGCTTAGGGTCGAACTCTGCCATTAATTACACCTGTCATGTGAGATGATCTCACGGCAAGAAGTGCAATGAAATCAGTTTACCTAGAGGTGAAATCCTGTGGTAAATTCCAACAGAGTATGCCCATTAAGTCAGAGTTTACTTTCTTCTTCCTGCAGCCAACATCTCAAACTTCATAATACACCTGGTTAAAATGTGCATACATCCCTCTCCCCTTGTTCTTCCCCAACATATGCTGCAGATCAGCTTGCAAAATCCACTTCCGGATCAAAACTTTGTGATGTCACTTCCAGTATCTATGCAAAATAAAATGCTAACTCATCATGTCAACTATCTTTGGCCATTTTAGCCCTTGGTAAAGGCAAAAGAGCACACAGAAAGCCATACACAGGCATAAATTATGCCATCATTGTCATTAAAAAAATAAAAAATCTAACAGTTGCCAACAGTTCAAATGATAACTGGCATCAGACCCTTTGCAAGATGAGGGCCTAAATTATAACTTATTTTTCTGTCTCAGATCCCACTCTATGATAGCCAAAGAGAAATCCTGACTTTCTATAGGACTTCCTTTCACAGTTTCATTGGACTAAAATAATTAGTGGATGGTGAACTATTCATTGGGCAACACTGCCTCTCCATGGACAAGAGCCACAAGAGCAGAAGATAAATTCCAGAGGGGTAGCTGTTAGATTAGTTCAGCAAACCAGACAAAGAGTCCTGTGGCACTTTTAAAGACTAACCAACTTGTTTAAAGCATGAGATTTCATGGGAGAAAATCCCACTTTGTCAGATATTTGATTCTCCATCTTCATGCATCTAATGAAGTGGGATTTTCTCCCACAAAAGCTCATGCATTAAATAAATTTGTTAGTTAGTCTTTAAAAGTGCCACAGGACTCCTTGTTTGAAAAGCAGAAGACAGGACCAAGAATAACTGAACTTTACTTCTTTTTGAATAAAAGGTTTAATTTTTAACCAACAAGGCATGTGTCACAAGACCTGAAATATGAAATACAATAGACTCTAGACTGCCATTAATCTTTAATGGTGAGCATGATCCCAGGTCTCCTACAACCTGGGTTTTGATATTTACTGCTACCACTGAACTTCTCACTTGCAAACATTACCTCAAAGCATCCCTGCCTCTGCTCCCTTGTCACAACAGTCCTGTCTTCAGGAGCACATATCCCAGTTATGTGTGGCAGCATGTACTCCTGTATCCACACCATACATACTATTGTAATAATCCTGGTGTAAAGTATGCCTCATGAGATATCATTTGATTGATGCCCTGGCAAAATAAATGTGACAATACTGCATGTGAAGTTGTAAGATTCCACCACATAGTGTTAACAACATACTTTACCAAATGAGGTTGGCAAACATGCCTGTCTCAAAGAAAAGAATGTGTCCTCTGTTTAATTTGCATGTAAGCAATAAACAGTTATAAAGCAAGAAGGGAAACAAAAGGCACTCTAAGAGATGAAGAAAATGCAGCAGGAAACATCTTTCCCTATTGACAGTTGCATGCATCTTGGGTAGAAATGTTTTTCAAGAAGGGAACTGATAACATAAAAAACAGAGACAAACACCTTTTCTCGGTCTCTCTGAACATCAGTTCATTGCACCTGAAGAATAGAGAAAGTAGACATTAGTCTGGAGAATGGGTCCTGACTTAAGCATTTAATCAGTAAGACTTCTCGAACCATATAGTGAGAAACTTTGCTTTAATCTGTTGCAGTTTGTTAAGTTAAGCACCAGTAGCATTTTATCTTTATTTTTTGCAACCATTTCTGACTTCTAGTCCTCATTACTTGTCCACACTCAAAATCTCTTTCTATTTAGTAAACTTATTTTATCTAATCCACTGTGTTTAAATTGAAGGGGCACAAACTCCATTGGGGATAAAAACAATTATATGCATGTTATTTCTATTAAAGCGGCAACTGACTTTATTAAAACTTGTGTTGTCTAGAAGAGGGCTGGGCGCTATAGAACACATATTTCTCTGCAAAAATCTGAGACTTGGAGTGTATTGGAGACCAACATAACCCGGACTGGTAACCAGGAAGGTGTGACTGGCTGGCTGCTGCACACACAGACACAGCTGAGAATGAATCCAGGCTGGAGGCTACAGCAGCAAGGCAGAGACACCACAGGCTGCAGGGCAGGGGTAAAACAGTTTTTTAATAATTTGGATTGTGCATGGGTACATGGCAATGTGTGGTAGATGTTCTTCAAAGGCTGCTGCAGAAACCTTCATTAACAACTCCAGACTGAATTAACAAACTTGTAATTTATAATTTGCAATGAAACCCTGAGTGCACTTTGTTACTGATAAGCTGGCAGTGCCCACTTTCCTTTCCAAGTCTCAGAAAGTCATATTGCATACTGCAGTTCAGGTTTCCTTTTCCTAAGCAAAGGAGTCCAATGTTCTACCAATCTGATCTCACCACTACCGCTTTCTCCACAACCCATTCCTCATTCATCCCCTGAGGCATTAGTTTCTGGAAGGACTTTCTAGGCAACATCAGCAACCCTGAGCCAAATCACCTGCCACTGGCAAGTCCCTCTTCCAGTGGCTCTCCTCTCCCTTGGCGCCCTTGGAATATTTGGTGTTAGGAGTGGGATTCTTAAAAACATCCTGGTGAAGAAGGGGAAAAAGCATGTAGAAGGACCTCTTGTTCTACTCCTACCCTTGCTGCCCCATCCACTGTTTCCACACAGGAGCTTGCTAACTTCTCCACAGGGAATAAACACAAGATCCAAAAGGACCTGGTTCTAAGAAGTTTTGTATAATGGCACAAAGTGAGCAGCAGCGAAATAACATATGGAATTTCAGATGAGTTTGTAAGAGATAATAGCCCACAATACTAGGGTTACCAGATACCAAAGCATGGAAAGGAGGACAGGGAAGTACAAAAAGGAGGGCATTGGAGGACATGGAGAAAATGTAGTATTAATATAACTGTCATTACCATATTATGTCATGGAAAATGAGTAATGATTAATGAATGCATGACAGGATGAAAAAAATGGAGAGCAAGTTGAACAACAGAAATACTCTTAGGCACATTAACGGTAAAAAAGATGTATAAGACAAAACTGTGTAACACAATAAAACAAGTATTGTTATGAATGTACAATTTGCATCAGCAATGTCATGATAGCATTTAATTGACCAAATTATACTTTTCAAAATGGTAAAGCCTATTCTTGATATTTATCAGCTCAACCTATTTTGTCAGTAGGCTATCACTGTCAAGAATATATGAGTGAAATTCCTCACATGACATGTCATTCATATTATATTATTATGATGCCCTTCACAGATTTAACTGATAATCAGTTCCTCTCCTTTGTCCCCTGTGCATTGACAGGAGAGAACACCCATTCTATGTTGGCATTATGTCCAGGAATGCTGAAAAAAAATTCAGGAATTTTCAACAGTTCTGTAAAGCAGCCCACGTTTTCAGTTTCACTCTAGCCCCATCCCCAAGACTGTCCTCCATGACTCCAGCTACTGCCCAGGCCTCCTTACCAGTGAGGAACAGTGGGAGCAAACAATGTGGCTTATTCAATATCTTGCTTGAGAAACAGCTGGGTGGAGTGAGCATTGGAGAGGAATCAATTAGTAAGAAGGGTTAATTATCTCAAAAGGGCTGCAGTCTACTGCAAAATGACTCAGAGTTTGTCCGTACACAAAGATTGCGGCTTTATACTGCTGTAAGCAAGACAACCCCCACCGTGGCTTGTATAGTAGTACACAAGAAGAGTTTAGCGCTTAAGAGGTATTTCCATTATACTGGTATAATTACAGCAGGATGGCTAAAGCATTGACAATTTTATTGGTATAGCAAAACAACAAGAGTCTTGTGGCACCTTATAGACCAGAGGTGGCCAAACTCATGGAACTCAAGAGCCACACAAGTTGATTATTAAACCTTCGAGAGCTGCACTGAGACACATAGCCTGTGTTCACACGCACAGGGTTATTTCGAAACAAGTTGTGTCGAAACAACTTGTTTTGAAACAACACCTTATTTCGAAATATCTTATTTCGAATTAACAAAATGTTAATTCGAAATAAGAAAAAAAGCAGGAAATGAAATATCAAGTTCACTGTGTGAACATGCTATTTCGTTACCCCTGGGGGTGAGCCGCTGCTGGCTCACCCTGCAGCCCCAGAAAGGGGGCTGCAGGCACCAGCAGGGGGTGAGCCGCTGCGGGGTGGCTCAGCCCCCCCGCCAGAGCTTCCCCCAGACCCCGCCAGCGGGTCGGGGGCGCGGGGCTGAGCCCGCAGCCCAGGCTGCTCCCCCGACCCCGCCAGCGGGTTCGGGGCGCCGGCTGCCCTCCCGACCCCGCCGGCGGGTCCGGGGCGCCAGGCTCAGCCGGCAGCCCGGGCTGCTCCCCTGACCCCGCCAGCGGGCTCTGCAGGCACCGGGGGGATTCAGCGCTGTGCAGCGCTGACCCCCGCCAGTGCCTGCTGGCCAGGGGACAGCCCTCAGCACCCTGGCCAAGGTGCTGAGTGTTCCCTGGCCAGGGTGCTGAGGCGGCAGCCCTTTAAATGTTGTTTCGGAACCTATTGTTCCGAAACAACATGTTCACATGCGTTGTTTCGAAACAAGCATTTCGAAACAAGGTTGTTTCGTCCCCAAATGGGGTTTAACTTGTTTCGAAACAACACAGGCTTCCCCTTGTTTCGAAACAACTGTGCGTCGTGTGAACATGGTTGTTTCGAAACAAAAGTGCCGTGTGAACACAGCCATAGCCATATACTTTTACCTACTCCAAAATTACTAACTTTAAAATTCATCATACACTTTAATTTTATCATAAAAAGAGGATAAATATTGATCCTACTAATGTCAGATTCTGTAATAAGGTACACATGAAAATTAGGCCTATACAGTAAAAACTTAGCTGCTGCTCAATGTAGAAGACTGCAGGCTAGTGGTGAGATTTTTAAAATCCTGACCATGCCGCACTTCTCCCTGCCATCCCCAACCATGCTGCACTTCTCCCCACCATCCCATCCCCCTCCTGAACTCCTACGCTGGGGCTGCTTTCCTAAACTGATTTGCTGACATTCTTCCAGGAGCCACAGTTTTTTATTCAAGAGCCACATGTGGCTCCCAAGCCACAGTTTGGCCACGCCTGTTATAGACTAACAGATTTCTTCAGGCATAAGCTTTCATGAATAGTAGAATATAGAAGAATGAATGTTGCTGAAGAGAAGGAGGAAAGAGACCTGTTGCACTGTCATAGCACACAGAACTTGGCCACAACAAAAGTGAGATGGTAACAGATTGTCTTAAAATGTCCTGGTGAGAGATCATCTCTTCATATTAGAAAGACAGTAAAATTGAAAAATGTTCAAAGAACAGCAACAAAAATATTAGGCCGCTGTACAATAAAAAATAATAAAAGAATAATGTGATCAGGATGGTCATGTCATGTTAGTGTATGCCATGTCTTACACTCCCCTGCTTTTATTTTCATCCCATTCTGAAAGTTCCCCCATCTTCAAAGCATCTGATGAATCTTCTCCCATGAAAGCTCATGTGATAAATAAATTTATTAGTTTTTAAGTGCCACTGGACTCCTTGCTTCTTTTGCCATATAGCCCAGGACATGTCTGCACTGCAATTCCGGGTGGCTGCAGTTTGGGTACCTAAAACCCCAAGTATCTACATCATATTAACTCTCAAGTCCAGAAGGCAAGACAGGTGCAGTACGTATCACACAGCAGCAAGGAAGCCAGGGCAGCTAGCCAACAGCAGCCCAGGGTCACGAGGCAGCTCAGTGTTAGGGGTAGGGTCGGGAAGGGAGCTGCCTACAGCCTGCCACAGGAACTCACAGAGAGGGAACCTGCCTGTAGCCTGGGAGCCTGGGGTCAGAGGCTAAATGGCACAGGCCCTGGCAAGAAAAGGGGACACGTGCTGCACGTACCTGGGCTGGCAGGGGCGGGACCTCCAGGCCAGGTGCTCTGAAAGGAGGGGAGGAGAGGAGAGAGGTATCCGGCCACCGGGCTCACTCCTGCTCACTGCAGCCCCTGCTGAGCCATCAGGGGAAAACATTTGGCACAGCACAGGAGCACAGCGCATCTATTTTTAGAGTGCAACTCCAGCATCTGGCAAAAAGCTGGACAAACTGCACTTTTTCAAAAATGCCTGGAGGACAGAGGATGTCAGGGCAAAAAGGAGGACATGCCCTCCTTTTGCTGGATGTCTGGTAACCCTACACAATACATGACTGGCTCAGTTTGGCATTCCCTTTGAGGCATCTATTCCAGATGACCATATAAAATTTTTACCATCCATAGTCCAATGGATCAGCAAGAAGAGTCAGTGCAAATAGCAAAGAATTTGAGCATAAAGGCCTTGAATTCATTGGCAAATTAGGATGCCCCTTACATGTCAAGGAGCACAGTGGACACACCAGAAATGCTCAGCAGCTGTTTAATGGATCAGAGGCCTATAGGATTAACGTTCATCTCTCAGAAAGAAAAAAATGTCTTTCCACTGCACAAACTCCTTTCTCCACAAAGACATGTAAAGTCAAAATCATTCACCTCACCACTGATATTAAAGAAAATGGCAACTACAATCTACTCCATTTCAAAATAGTACCCACATATTACATTCACTTGTGTGTCATCTCCATAGGGCGAAAACATTTCTGACAGAAGAGGGCCCTTTAATCTAGCAGACGAAAGCATAATGAGATGCAGTGACTGGAAACTGAAACCATACAAATTCAGATTAAATATATGACACATATTTTTATCAATGAGGATAGGTAACCATTGGAGCGATTTAGCCAAGGACGCAGTGGATTCTCTGTCATTTGAAGTCTTAAGCTCAAGATTGGATTCCTTAAAGTTGTCAGCTTTTTGTAGGAATTACTGAGTAAAGTTCTTTGGCCTGTGATATACAGAATGGCAGAATAGGTATTAAAATAGTGCCTTCTGACCTTAAATCTGTGGATTGATCTGTGGCCCTAAACATGTCTCTATTCACACCCTACACTCTACTGCAATATATTTGCACATAATATACCTTCTGAGATATCATTTAAGAACTAACACCGCCCTGGCCAATTGTGACATGCACGTGACAGCACTAAGTATGGAATTATGGATACTCACCTATGTAATGCTTTAAAGTGTGTAACTAAAATGTGTTTAAACTGTGTCTGTCAGAGGTTGTTGATAAACAGGTTTTCCCCAGAAAAGGAAAAAGCAACCAATACCTCAAACCATGTGTGGCCAAATTCAACAGGCTATTCATTTGTATTGAAGGTTGCAGGAAGAGAATGTTTACATTGTAAAATTGCAAAAAGCATCACTTTGGACCACACCAAGTGACACCTTAATCAAGATTACGTCAAACCCCCAGAGGAGACAGGAAACTGAACCCTGGGGAAACAATGACAGGCTTTGAGATACAAGGACACTCAGGACTTTAAGTTAAGATAGCTTTCACCTGAGGAGATGTGGAAAACCAGCGAGGAAGCTGAGTAAGAGTTCCTGGGAAAGGAAGATTGGTGAGAAGAGTTCCTTGAACAAAGACTAGTTTGTGAAGTTAGCTTTTATTCATTAGATTGTGTAATTTTACTTTTATTTTATAACTATCTTTATTCCTTTTACCTGACATCACATAACCTACATCCCTTTGTATGCCTACATTTATTAGTTTGAATTAACCCAATGTAGCTGTGTTAATTCAAATTAACCATTAATTCAAGTTAACATTTTTGGACTTCTTCCTCCCAGGGTGCCCTACTTTTTCTATATATTGGGTAGGGGCATGGCCCTTCTTGGGGGCCATCTTGCCACACTTCCCATGGTGCCAGTCTCCTAATTCAAACTAACAACTCCTGTCCATGGACCTGCTAGTTTCAGTTGGTTTCCTTAATGTGGCCATGTTAATTTGAATTAACTTAATCTGAACAAATCATTATTAGTTCAAATTAATTAGATTGAATTAAGTTAATTCGAACTAACCTTGTAAGTGTAGACATAGCCTTTGTTAATAAACCATTTAATTTTCACCATAAATCAAGATTTGCTCTATTTGAATGGAAAGGTGCACTGATCCCACTCAAGCTCAAATGGCAATGCACTGGTTTTTTTTACAGAGCTGCACACTTAGTATCTTCTGTGATTATACAGTGATGGGGTGGTGCATTACAGAGAAAAATCTGAGGAGCACAGAGGCTGGTGTTTACTGATTGTTAGCTGCTAGGCAAGGTTAAAAATGAAGGTTATTCACCTTCGTGCAGTAGCCAAAGTTCTTCAAGATGTGTGTCCCCAACATGTTCCACTTCAGGTGTGTGGACACACCCCGCACCTAGATCGGAGATTTTGCAGCAGTACCCCTGCTGGGGGAGGCACACGCACTGACAGCGAAGGAGTATCACTTTTGCGCCAAGTGATATGTGCGCACCTCTCCCCCCACCTGTCCCTCAGTTCCCTGTCTCCCGTGGAGACCATGATGTAGAAGGTATGCTCCGAAGTAGAGGGGAGGAGGGAGGGTAGTGTAGCACGTTGGGGACACACATTTTGAAGAACTTTGGGTACTGCACCAAGATGAGTAACCTTCATATCTTCTTCGAGCTGTGTCCCCGAGTGCTCCACTTCAGATGAGTATTTAGCAGTCCCCTGCAATGGAGATGGGAACTTTGGAGTGTGGAATGTGTGATGATCTCAAGACTGCCAGGCCAACCGCAGTGTCTAGTTTACATACTTGCTCTATGGGACGGTGTTTTACTAAAGTGTCTGCAAAGGACCATGTAGCAGCCTGGCAAATGTCTGAGAGTGGGACATTGCTGAGGAAATCTGTAAATGTAGCTAATGATCTAGTGGAATGAGCCCTAATAGAATCAGTTAGTTGGTTGCCTGACAGTGAGTATTCAGTTCTTATGCATGTGGAAATCCAGTGTGACAGCCTCTGTTTCGATATGGGATTTCCTTGAGAATGTTCTGCAGTGGAAATGAAAAGCCTAGGGGTTTTCCTGAAGTCCTTGGTTCTTTGCAGATAAAAGGCCAGGGCACGCCTCACATAGAGAGTATGAAGAGCTGCTTGCTGAGATGTGCTATGTGGCTTCAGAAAAACTACAGGAAGTTGTATTATCTGGTTAAGATGAAAGGAAGATGTGATCTTCCGAAGGAATTTAGAATGTGGGAGAAGGCATACTTTGTCCTTGTAAAAGATTGTGTAGGGAGGATGTGCCATAAGGGCTGCAAATTCTCCTACACTCCTGGCTGAGGTGATTGCAACTAAGAACACCACCTTCACAGACATATGAAGGAGGGAATTAGTTGCTAGGGGCCCAAAGGGAGGTTTTGTTAACATACAAAGAACCATGGTAAGGTCCCATGGATGTCCCAGTGGACGAATCTGTGGGTATATATTCTGCAGTCCAGACATGAATCTCTTCAGTACCAGGTGTACGAATATGGAGGAATTATGTCTACGGGTATGGAAGGTGGAAATAGCTGCTAACTGGACTCGGATGGTATTAACAGAGAAATTTGTTTCTTTCAGGTTTAGGAGATGCTCCTATTCCCAAAATATTGGACTATCGACCGGATTGAGGGATCTCTGAGTGCACCAACTAGAGAAACAACGCCACTTTCAGAGATAAGTGTGTTTTCTTGTGGGTTTTCTGCTATTTAGCAGAATGTGTTTAACTTTAGCTGAACATTGGGTCTCTAGGTCGTCAAACCATCTAGGTACCACGCTGTGAGATGGAGTCTGTCTAGGTGAGTGTGAAGAGTCCTTCCCTTGTTCTTTGATAGGAGGATTGGAGTGAGAGGGAGAGTGATTGGCAACTTCATGGACATCCTTAGAAGGTAAGTATACCAAGTCTGACAGGGCCATGCTGGTGCTATCATGATTAACTTAGCCCTTTCTTCCTTGATTTTCCAAAATAATTTCAGTATCATAGGTATCAGGGGAAAGGCGTACAGTAGTGATCGACTCCAGTCGAGGAGGCATGCATCACCTTCAGAGCTGTGACCCAATCCTGCCCAGGAGCAGTATTGCTTTTTCTCGACTGTAGCGAAGAGGTATGGTTGGGAATCCCCAGCATTTGAATATGTGCTGGAGAATATCATCCCAGATCTCCCATTCATGGGCATTCTTGAACGTCTTTCTTAGGGTGTCTGCTATTATGTTTTGTTTGCCCGGCAGGTATATTGCGGACAGTGGACATTGTGCGTTACGCACCATTCCCACGGTATCATTGCTTCTATACAAAGAGATGGGGAACATGCTCCCCCTTGATGGATAATGTAGTGCAAGCATGCTACGTTGTCTGTGCAGATCTGTATGAACTTCCCTGATATTATTGGAAGAAAAAAAAAGTAGTGACATGCATATCAAACTGCCCTTAGCTCGAGTAGGTTTACATGTAAGGATTTTTCTGTATTGACCATTGTCCCTGAGCAGTTTCTTGCAGAAGATGTGTGCCCCATCCTGAGAGAAGTGTCTGTCGTTATCAGTATAGATGGTTTTAGAAGAAGAAATGGAACACCCTGAAATGGATTGTTCTCGTTTGTCCACCAGGTCAATGATTCCTTTAGAAGTTTTCGGATGGAGAGGACATGAGTGAGAAGGTAGCCTGTCAAGAACCCAAGGTGGAAGGGCCGCATGCAGAGCCTCACATGGTGGACAAGGTAAGTTGTGGCCACCGTGTGACCAAGCGTTTGCATGCAGATATGAGCTGATACGGGTGGTGAAGTTTGAAGCTTTAGTACCAGTTGTTTTATCCTGTCATACCTGTCCTCTGGCAAATATGGTCTGGCTGACATAGTATGGATATGGGACCCAATAGAGTGGGTTTCCTGTGATGAGTATATTGACAACTTTTTGTAATTTATCGTTAAGCCTAATGAGAGTAAGGATTTTTCTGTCATTTTGGCTGCGAGTAATGCTTCCGGGTAGGTTTGTGCCTTTATTAGAAAGTCATTTAAGTATGGGAAGATCGTGATGTTTTTTCTCCATAGAAAGGCTCTGACAGTGGCCATGAGTTGTTCTGTCTCCTCCTATTCTGCTGTCTGGGCCTGGTCCTTGACCTGTCAAATCTTCTGTTGAGATGATTTTGGGAGTATCTATAACTATAAGTTTGGTATCTGTGGTATTTCTTCCATGAGGTAAGAATGTATATTCCGAGCATGTGGAAGGTGGTTCTCCAATCCTTTAAGGCATGCATTACATTGTTAGCCTTTTTGGGGAAGAGTTTGTCTCTGTCAAATGGCAGGTCTTCAATAGTGTTTTGTATTTGTTTAGGTAATCCTGCTGTGTGAAGCCAAGAGGATCTTTGCATTACTATGGCTGTTCATATTGCTCTCACCACCATATCAGCAGCACCCAAGGAAGCATGAAAGGCTGTCCTCGCCATGAGCTGACCTTCCTTAATCAAAGCATTAAAGCTGTCTTTTTTATCTTCTGGAATCAAGTTTATGAAGTCCAGCATCTTTGTGTAGATGTCACAATCATAATTAGATAGAACAGCCATGTAATTGGCCACTCTTAGCTGGAAGGTGGCTACGGTATATACCTTTTTCTCCAAGAATATCCAATCTCTTGTTGTCTTTATCGGCCGGGTTAGACTTATTATGAATCTGCTTGGATCTCAGCTCACAGCTACAATTACTAATGAGTTTGGCTGGGGATGTGTAAATAAGAATTCATTCCCCTTAGGGGCAATGAAATACTTCCTTTCTGTCTTCTTGTTATTCAGAGTGGAGGATGTGGACATTTGCCAGACAGCATTCGCCAGCTCCATTATGCCTTCATCCATGTGTAGTGCGATCTTGGTGGAAACAGAGGATTGTAGATCCTGTATAATTTATGTTGTATAGTGGTTGTGTCTTGGGTGGATATATCCATACTATCTGCCACACTTTTGCATAGTTCCTGAAATTGTTTCAAGTCATCAGCCTTGGAGAATTGGGCTGGACTCTTGGGAACTTCAGCCGGCTGAGAGGTGACAGGAGTAGCTTGAGTTGGGTTCATCAGTACCTGATTCTGATGTTGTTGTGTCGGGAATGATATGGGCTGCTGAAATGGTATTGTCACCTGAGATGTGGATGGGATGGCAGGAAATGTCCTGTACTGTGGCCAATTATTCCATGCCATCCATGGCATATTAAAAGAAGGGTTCATAACCCATTGGGGACAAGTCCATGGATAACTGACACTGGGATTCTGTGGTGCAATCTGAGGATCTTGTTGTGCTAGTCTTTGGTCAATAGGGGGAGCTTCAATACTCTCCAAAAGCAGGCTCTGAACTGAAGAAAATGAGAGAGAAGATAGCTGGTCCAGAGGGGTATGTTCACACAGGGCTTTTATTTCAAAACAACACTGGTTGTTTCGAAATAAAAGTCCCTATGTCCAAATGACGTTTTCTTGTTTCAAAAGGAGGGAGCTCCTCATTTCGAAACGAGATCCTCCTTTTGAAACAGCTTAAACCCACTTTGCTTTCAAAAGGAGGGTTATTTCGAAACCAGTGGTTTCGAAATAAGCCATTTGGACATGTTATTTCAAAACAAAGGGTGTTTTGAAATAACAAGGACCTTCCTGCCAGGGTGCATAGCACCCTGGGGGGGAAGGTCTCACACCTCCCCAGCACCCTGTTCAGGGATCAGCACCCTGGCCAGGGTGCCCCAGCTGGCTTCCCCCCGCTTCCCCTTGCTGGGAGCAGGGGGGGACTGGAACCTCAGCCCCCTTCGCCCCTCTACCCCGAGCAAGGGGAAGGGGGGAAGCCAGCTGGGGCTGCCCCCAAGGCTGGGGCACCCCGCCCCTGGGCTTTCTCTGCCCCCCCATGCCGGGCAGCAGCTGCGGGGGGGCGGAGGAAGCCCCCCGCACCGGGCAGGGTCCGTGGGGGGGTGGAGGAAGCCCCCCGCACCAGGCAGGAGGGGGGGCAGGAGAATCCCAGGGGCTGGGCCTCCGGGCCCAGCACAGAGACTCCCTCCCCCTCCCCTCTCCTATTTCAAGATAGCATGTCACACTGGACATGCTATTTCGATTCCCTCCTTTTCCCTTATTTCAAAAACCCTTTTTTAAATTTTGAAATAAGGTGTTTCAAAATAAGGCTTTATTTCGAAACAGCTTGTTTCGAAACAAGCACTTTGTGTGTGAACATAGCCAAGGAGTATCTGTCCCAAAGAGTGGAGAGATTGGGGATGAATCAATGGCTAAGTTCTCCCTTATGTCAGAATTGTGGGACTTTCTCTTATGCTTTCTGGGAGCGGTGTCCTGAAATCCAGCTCCCTGCGAAGTCGGTAAGTACTGTACTGGCACTGGGATGTCGTTCTGTGCCTGCGGGGGCTGCAAAGCCTAAGGCTTCAGAATCGATGCCAAGGAGAAGAATGTCGGTGCCGATGTTGCCGCAGGTAATGGGACCAAACACGGCACAGTGTTTAATAATGGTGCCAAGGTCACTGTTGATGGCACAGAGGCAACTGTTGATGGAGTGGAGCCAGCTGCTAGGCTGTTTGTTGGCGTCGCTTTGAGATCTATGGCTCTATTTTTGTGCCCATGCTCTCTAGTGGAGCTTTTTGGGCATTTCCCCTTTTTAGGGGTTTCCATACCCGAGGATGCCTTTGCCTCAAGGGTATTTTCTTTCCTCATGGTGCCTCTGGATCTTTTTGATGGCACAGGGGATGGTGCAGAGCAATGTCTTCTCTGCGCTCCATCCAATCTGTGAGGAGATGGACCAGGGTCCAAAGCCGGTCTCAGGGATCCCTCCATTAGTAAGAGTTTAAGCTTCCTCTCCCTCTCTTTTCTTGTCCTCAAGGTGAGGTTTCGACAGTGCTGATGTTTGTGAAGAATATGAGCTTCATCAAGGCATTTTATATAACAGTCATGACCGTCAGATGCTGGCACAGCCTCTTTACATGAGGTGCACCATTTGAAGCTGGAGGGTCTCAGCATCCTGACCTGAGTTTTAGTAAATTAATTTAATAATTGTCTTTTCCTTCTTTCTTCCTCCTTTTACTTGTTCTTTTGATGTTATAGTAGGGAATGCAAGGTGTATTATCAGTTTTTAAGTAGAGTAGTGCGGAGCTGCCACGATCTCCATCTGTTGGTCGGAGCAGTAGAAAAAGAACTGAGGGATGGGGGGAAGGTGTGCGCATCACACTTGGGATGAAAGTGTCACTCCTTGGCTGTCAGCATGCATGCCTCCCCCAGCAGGGGTACTGCTGCAAAATCTCTGATCCAAGTGTGGGGTGTGTCCACGCACCTGAAGTGGAGCAGTCAGGGTCACTGCTCGAAGAAGAACTGGTAAGGTCTCAAGAAGTTTGCTGGTAAGGAAGACAGACTGGTGTGGCAAGGATCTGCCACACAGTCTAATGTTCAGCAAAGCTCACTCTTGGCATTTAAAAAGAAAGTAAACCCAGCTGTTGGGAGCTAACTGTGGAAAACACATAGTTCTGGCTACTCCCCACAGCATGTTAAAGTATCACAGCAGGACAAAGCATAAGTGTCTTATTATAGACTATGCTTCTAAGGAAGCAGTGATGTAATTAAAGAATAATAGCAGGTTTAATCTACTGCTTCACAATTTACAGTAGGTCACAACAGACAGTAAGGGAAGACATGCACGTTGGTACCCTAGCAATTTAGATGCTTTCAGGCACTATGCAAGAACACAATGCAAGCACTAGCAGGAACTGAGGTGACTAAAGATGTGAGTGGTAACTATACAGACACATCCCTTGTGGTCTTTAATGAAGAGTGTTGGAATCCAGTTACTATGAAGAGGTCTAAAGCAAATATTTCTATGCCAGATCCTGTAGTACAAAGAAAGTCACTGAACTTGAAATGCAGATTAAAGAGACATGTGCTATTAAGAAGACAAGCTTAAAACAAAACCAGACACCAACAAACCCATCCCTCCATCTAATAATCTAGAGATTTTTTAAGTTAAAAGTCTGAGAAAGAAACCTGATCCATTGGATGAATTATTGACACCAAGTTTACTACAGAAATTTACTGGAGATGTGGATTTATGCATTTTAGAGAATGCAGCTATAACAGTGATGAACAATAGTTACTGATACAGAGCCAAACACAGTTGCTTTTGGAACGTTGTTCTAATTCACTGGGTCTAATTCTGTGTAAATCCAGAATACCACAACACCTGTTTATCACAGCTGTCTGAGCTGGTAGCCTGCATGATATTTAACTCAAGCTTCCAACCTGATTTTTAGGTTCACTTGTATATTTGTTTCAATCCTCGGAATCCTGACTTGGGAAAGGGAAGTCATGTGGCCATTTGACACTGGGCCATTTTCATCAGGTCTGTTACAGGGTCCTGCCCCAGACTGAGCCTCATGTGCGCAGAAGCAACTCACTAATCTGCATCCCTTGTCACTGGGTGTGGGGGTTAATGGGCCTTCCCCTTAGTCACCTCCATCTGGGTTATCCATCACTTTGCCTTCTGAGTAGATCACTGTAAAAACTCCAGCGTCTCCCAGGGTACTGAAAGCCCCAAATCAGCACAACCTTAGACAACAATCCCAGATTAACAAACGAAAGATCCTGCACCCTCTTGGGCACAAATCACAGTTCCTCTCACTCGTTTCAGCATGACACTGCAGGCTTTTCCACACTCACGGCCCAAGTCCAACACCAACCACAATGGTCTTGCAGCTCCTGGGCTTCCCTCCAGTTCCCAGCTCACCATGTGGCACAGAGGCCCCAACGCTGCCCTCTGGGATCCTGACCCCTTCTCCCAGGGACCCCAAAGGAGTCCGCACCATGCCTGTGGCCAGGGCCATCCTTAAGGGGGGGGCAAAAGTGGCAACTGCCCTACGCCCCGCGCTTTGGGGGGCCCTGCACTTTTGCGGGGTCCCACAGCTGGCTGGAGTAAGGGAGCAGGGAGCTTCTTCAAGCTGCAAGACTAGCCTGTGGCCATGGAGCAGCTCCGGCTGGTCAGGGAAGGGTAAAGGAATTGGGACAGGCAGCATTTGTTTACAGTAACTCTTGACTTAAGTAGCCACCTTCCCACAACTGCTCCCTGAGGGGAAGAGAAAGGGCAAGTGTTGAGATAAAACTAATGGAGCCAGCCTCAGTCAAGCAAACAGGGACAAAGTCAGGACAATGTCACATCCCCGACCTTTACAAAACAGGACCTTCTCTTTGAATTTACATCAGCATCTCCAGAAAGCATTCAAGATATTAAAGAACTTTTTTTCTTCTACATTTAACAAGAGTTTTCAGTTTTCAGGGATGTCTTTTTCAGCAAACTTCTCTGTGCAGATAATGATCTATTATACCTGAGAGAGAAGACCTCAGGCTAGCACTTATATGGAAATACTAGGTTTTTAGGGTTAATGGCCATCAATCAACACATTAAAGAAGTTTTTTTTTGTCCTTCCTTCTGCACTGTAAATATGCCCCATTGTCACTGATTGCAGTCAGACCACCAGTTCCAAAGCATGGCAAAGAGGAAAGCAGCTATGGCCGTGTGGGTCTAGTTTAGCGAAACAAACAAGGAATCCTGTGGCACTTTTAAAGACTAACACATTTATTTATTTGTTAGTTTTTAAAAGTGCCACAAGACTCCTTGTTTGTTTTACATCAGGGTATCTGAGAGGAGGCCAAAGGTCCCTTGTTTCTTCCTCTCATCCTCAAACAGTACCTGAGTTTCATTACTTAGATCACCTGCACAAATACATATATTAAAATAAGAAAGAAAAGGAGAGAGTCAGGAGGCATAAAGGAAATAACATAAATTAGACAATTGGAATCCAGTGCCTTAAGGTGAGACAGGACCTGGATTTATTTCTTGTTATCATCCAAAAATAGAATCTCTCTCTGAATTTTCAATTCTCCTTCAAGCGCTGCTCATAACATTCAGTTACAGGTGTCTACATGCCGCAGCACACAGTAGCTCGCAAAGTCTTTAGCGTTAGCCTGTCAGGGCAGGCGCACGGCCAACCCCCCCTCCACACTGTGACCGCGGCTATATAGGTGACTGTGAACCTCACCCTCCCAATTCCTTTTTGCGCCATCAGTGTCGGTTCGGATCAGCATTATCTTTCAAAACGCAAGCGTCTGTCTTTCACGCAAAACTCGAAATGCCAGGTTTCAAGCTGTGCTTAGGATGCTGCAAGACTTTTCCAATGAACAACCTGCATGAGAAATGTCTCGCTTGCCTGGGTGAGTCCTACCTCACAGTGGAGTGCTCCATTTGCTGATACTTCAAGTGAAGGACTCGGCTGTAAAGAGAGTGCCATCTCCTCTTGCTTTCGGGGAACGGAGCCGCTCCACCCGAAGGCGGCTGAGCCACCAGCGCTCTGCCAGACCCTAGATCAGCCCGAGCTCAGGATCCCCACCAATCTCCGGTACCAAGCTCGAAATCTCGGCCCGCTACGGTACCGCCTCAGCACCGACCTCACTGGTCTTCCGGTAGCCTCCCAGCCACCCCGAGTAGGGCACCAGTTCAGGCACCGACCCACCAAGGGCATTCAAACCCAGCCCCAGTGCAGAAGAGGAAGAAGTGGACCATAGTGGCACCACCTCCTTCAGCACCGCTGGACACAGTACCACCCCTTGCGATACCGCCACTAAGCCCGGTACTGCCATCAAGCCTGGTACTGCTGGACCTGTCACTGTTGCCAATACTACCGCTTCTGATGCTGTTACTTCTGGTACCATCGGACCTGGCACCGACCACACCTGCACCGGTACCAGTACCGTCATGTGCCTCTTCGCCCTTCTCCAACCCAGTACCGTTAAGCCCGACACCGGGCCCAAGTACTGCAGCTCCACCTCATCGCTCCTCTGAAGAACTCTCGGTACTGGACCACCGGATGTCAGGGGGGAGGTTTTCCAGATCATCCTCTGAAGATCCCTTTCCCCCCCCAGGAGGAGCGTCCAAGAAAGCGGCTTCGGAAGAGCTCTGTATCACCGAGCTCTAGGGGAATATGCCCATCAGGAGAGGTCTCTGCTTCCCCCATGGCTTCTATGCTGCCAACGAGGTCACCACACAACGAATGCCAAGGCAGACAATGCCTCCTTCCGTTATGCTTGATCGCTGGTGCCGGAGTCCTCGGATTTCTCCGACAACGAGCCAGACCCTGATTCTACTCAACGTAGCAGATCAAGGGCTCAACCATCCTTGTCACCCAACGAGCGCCTAATTGACATGTCCGCCGCCTGTGAGGGAGATCCCCACATCGAGCAGGACCTCCTCTGCCGCATGGCAGCAAATCTGAAGCTGAAGCTGGAGGTGATCCAAGTGAAAGATGATTCCTTCTTTGACGCGTGCCGTAGAGCCCCTCCGGCTAAGGTAGAGATAACCCTACACTCCAGGGTGTTTCATATTGTCCAAGAATGCTGGCAAATGCCTTCCTTGATTCCACAAGTGTCAAAGTGGTGGACAAGAAATACTCTGTCTCCCAGAAAGATTCCCCTTCCTATTCCACCATCCTGCCTCAGGATCACTGGTGGTCAACACGGTCAACCAAAGGGAGAGACAGGGCCAGCTGAGCTCCATGCCCAAGAACAGAGAGGCGAGGAAGATGGACCTATTAGGCAGGAAAGTTTACTCCTCTACCGCCCTACAGCTGCGTATCTCAAATCACTCAGCCCTGATGCCACGCTACATCTTCAACTTGTGGGAAGCTCTGTGAAATCTCCGCTCAGCCGTCTCAGAGGAGCACCTGAGAGACTTCGAGGCAATGCTAGATGAAGGAGAGAGAGTATCCAGGGATGTGTTCGCAGCAACCTAGGACGGAGTAGATACAGCGGCATGCATAATGGTATCTGCAGTCGTTATGCACCATTTGGCCTGGCTCCAAAACTCTGGCCTTTCCACACAGACGAAGCAGATTATCCAGGACCTTCCCTTCCAGGGTCCCGACCTCTTTGCATCTTCCACAGACGCGAAGCTACATGGTATGAAGGACTCGAGGGCTACGCTCCAGTCCCTCGGAATTTACACTCCTCAACCCGTTAGGCGCTCCTTGAGGTCACATCAGCAGCTACAGCAACAGTTACAGCAACTGAAACAGCAGCTGCAACTGCAGCCCCAGTTCCCGAGATCCCACCAGTTTCCCCAGTGCCATCTTGGGGACCTGGACAAAGACAAGAGCCGATCAGGTAAAGGGGGTAAGCTGAGCACCTCACAGTCTGGATGGCACGGAGAGGGATGGGACCAGTCTTCAGGCCGCAAACAGCATTTTTGACGGTCCCTCAGAAGGCAGCGCTCCAGAACCCCTGTTCTCCCCCCACCACCTCCACCACTTCGCTCTTCCCCACAATGGACCTGTGTCACGTCAGACCAGTGGGTCCTTGACACAGTGGTGCGAGGATATTGCATCCAGTTCCTTGCAATCCCTCATGACAGAAACCTAATGTATGCCTTCCCTCAAATCCCCCTGATCCACCGGGTGCTACTGAAGGTCCTCGTGGATGAGGCATACATCATTCTGATAGCCCTGGACTGGCCCAGACAACACTGGTTTCCCCTCCTACAGGACATGTCCGTGAGGATCCCGCCCCACCTCCCACGGTGGGCGGACCACCTGGCATAGGACTCGGGCTGCCTTCGGCACCTGAACCCCAGGCCCCTGCACCTGACAGCCTGGATGCTCTCTGGCTCAGTGAGCCAGAGAGGTGCTGCTTGGATAGGATTAAGAAGGTCCTGGTTGGTAGCAGGAAACCCTCCACCAGGTCTACCTATATGGCAAAATGGAACTGCTGCTCACATACATTCAGGTCCCTCCCACCATCCCCACTAACGGAGTTGGCAAAGGTGCATGGGCCTGGGAGGGTCAGGGTCACGGTCACCTATATAGCCACAGTGGCAGCGTGGAGGGGGTGTTGGCCCTGCGCCCTGACCTGACAGGCTAATACTAAAGACTTTCCAAGCTACCATGTGCTGCGGCACGTAGACACCTGTAACTGAATGTATGTGAGCAGCCCACCTCAAAGAAGAACGGTTACTGGTAAGTAACCAACCATTTAACAAAAACTTGACCTAAGAAAAATTATTAAACTTGTAAAATTGTGTGCCCATCTTGATCAGAAAACCAGAATCACAAAGAAGAGTACCTCCAGATGCTCCTGTCTATTTGGCTGTGAGGTTGATGAAACATCACCAGGACACATTCAGTATTGCCTACCCCAAATATCAAAACATAGTCACAAGTCTGGCTTAAATATATCATTACAACTCACTTAAAGATAAAGAGATGTTTCAAGAAATAATAAATGAGGGGGAGCTATTTTCTCTGACTTCTGGGTTTTGAGCCTTTAGAATAAAGTCAGGTCATGTTTTCCTGCTTCTCTCTGCAACTTTTTAGCCTAAGGGCTAGAAATTTATGATTTTATTAAAGAAAAATTATGACACTGACAGTGTTCCCTCTAAGCTGAAGATGCAGCTGAACAAGTTATGGGTGCACTTGGGGAGCCAGCAGGCAGCAGGGAAGAAGCCTGTTGGGGCATGGAGAACCAGCAGGGAACTTGCTCAGCTGCATCATCAGCTTAGAGGGAACATTGCCTGCAAAGTTTAAAATGGGGGTGCCCCGCACAAACTGATGCGCCCTGGACCCCGCTCCCCCCTAGGGACGGCCCTGCCTGTGGCTCAGCTGTCCAGTTGCTGCACAGCCTGACTGTGGTTCTCCACAACCAGCTCCCAACTGCTGGGCTTCCTTTCTTTTTAAATCCTAAACTCTACACAGCTATGGTAGAATGGGGCTAATTAAACAGTACTGGCCCACCCCCGAGTCTCTTTCTCCCTTTACAGGCTCCTCCTGCTTCTTATTTTCATTTTAGGAGGCTGGCTGGGCTTATTCTGCAGTGGTGTTGAACACAATTCCAAATTCTGGTAAACACCCAAGTGGGAAATGGCTTCCTAGGGGGGCAGTATCACTTCCACCATTTTTGGAACATCAGCATTTTCCCCTAGGGTCCCCTGAAAGGGTAAGTGAATTCTGGTAATATGTTTTACCAGTGACTGCACATCTGAGCCAGTCTTGGAAATCTCAGGCTTGGGAGCCCACTGTAGAGCTATTTGTATGACCCATCTCTCTCCTGTGGCTTTCTGCTTTACCCTTTTAAACCCAACAGGGCAGGAAATTCAAATAGCTCCTGCTTGTGGGGAAAGGATTGAGAGGGGAAAGCATATAGAGTCACACAGAGATGGCAGGCAAAATGGTGGGTGAACAAGCCACAGCACTAAGAGACCAGAATGAAATGGCCATTGTGAATGGATTTACATGATACAGAAAGATTTATGCAGCTTCTTGCCTGCCAGTAAGCAGTGTGGCCACTTGCCACATAACCACCTCACTTCCACCACATAATTGTGCACTGAGTCCTGATTACAATGAGCACTTTTCCCCCTGGGGGTCGCAGTCACTGGTTTCTTTGTGAGATAGTGCCTTGTGCCATGGTAGCTGCAAGATGTCCCCGCACACCACCTAAAATGACAGCCTGAGCTACAGTAGCTGTCAGTCAAAATGCTTGCAGCTCCTTCTCTAACACCCTAATGGATTTCTAAATGATGTCTTATCACTGAACGCCTGCTTTCTGGGCCCCTCAAGGGCTATTCTTCATTACACATCCTCATTTATTAGTACAGTGATCATCATCCACTTCAATAATGTCTGTGACACCCAGCGCATTGTCGTCCCTCTGCTCCTCCCACCCTCACCTTCTGCCCACATCTGATTTAAAAGCTGACTCTGAACCCAACATAAAATAAAATAAAGCTAATGGATCATTTTCCTTGCATGACTCTGATCCATGCTTTATACTAAGCATACATCTCCCACTGACTGGCATTACCCAACATCAGGTGTGCAGTGTATTGGAAAGAGATAATATTAGATGTTATCGAGGAACTCTGCTGAGCCCCTTTTGCTGATATGCCACCCATTAACCTGGCACGGCTTCCAGTACAACTTATCATTCCTCCTTAGTTCACTCATTTCCCGCATTGCTTTTTAAGGCTCTCACTCAATTTGTCATTCATCCATCATGGTTAATTTAACTTCCCTATTCAAAGCGAGTAGTGGAGAGTTTTACACCACCATTTTGTCTCCGCACCCCCAAAAAATCAAAAACAAACTTTGTTCAGTCATTCTTCTTCCCTTCAGCCCCTGCTTTCCATCTGCTGCACACAGGCTTTCCTTTGTCAGGTTTGTTGGCCTGTGACTGACAAGCAATTACAATAAGTAATTTCATTTCGGTGGAAGATAATAAAACGTGATACCATAACTACCCACAGAGCCTCAAAAGTATTTATGTTCACTCTAATAACCTGGTGTGATGCTGTTAATCTTGACAAAGACTGCCTAGCAGGTGCCGGGGAGCTGAATCTTCATAGTCTTTCACTGTTTGCTGATCCTTCCACAGGGAAAGCTCCAAGCTGTTAAAATGCAATGGCCCTGCTCTATTTTTTAATTACATTTAGTTTATTTGAGGCACAATCAGATGCATAACTAATACAGGAACCTGCTTTGGCTCTCCAAAAGGCAAGCAAGCCTGGATTATTTCAACATTTGCAGTATAGGACATAGAAAGAGGTTTTCCACTGATAGATGGAGAGAAGATGTTAAAATGAAATGCAGAATGGAAAAAGATTGCTGTAGATTTCAAAAGCATCAGTTCCTTATTGATACTTCTTCCTGCTCCCGTGCCCTCTTGATATAGATTGCCCTTGTTTTCCAATGCTGTTCATGAAGGCAAGGCAGGCCAAATTATGTGCAGGGGTAATTTGGCAGAGCTTCACTGAAGTCACTAGAGTTCTGCCAATTTACTCCAAAAGCAAATTGGCCTCACCATCCGGGCAAACAGCTCTGTACCTAAGTCCCAGAGGGGTAGCTGTGTTAGTCTGTATACAGCAAAAACAATGAAAGTCCTCTGGCACCTTAAAGATTAACAAATTTCATCAGGCATAAGCTTTTGTGGACTGTAACCCATTTCATCAGATGCATCAAAGAAATTTTTTAGTCTTTAACGTGCCACAGGACTTTCATTGTTTTAACTCTGTGCTTGATAATCACCCAGACAAGGTCTCCTGCCAGCAGAATTTGCACAAAAGCTGTAGCATCATCCTCCATAGTGAATGCAGAGTTTTATAATGCCTTCTCCCTTCCCAGGTAAAGCACAGAGATATGAGCTAATAGAGCAATTGTGTATTTCCCATGCCCTCCATCTTCTTTTTCTTACCTATTTGCTAGATGGCTGCCTTAGACAGTAGCTTACTGCATTAAATGGCACTAGCTGAAGTAGCAGGAAGACCTCGGAAGCTTTCTACTGGAATACCAGGGGTACATGTGGAAGGAGCTGCTACTTTTTCTTCTGACTGCAGTGCTTGGAGTTTGTTAGGGAATCATGAATATGCTTCTCAGAGAGCAAGAGACTTAGGACTTTACATTTGCTGTGTACCAGTATGATCCTAGCCACATTAAAGAATCACCTACTTAACAGAATCTGGCCTACGGCTTTGCCAACAAAAGGCCACATAGATCAAGACTTGAACTCTTTACCATTCACAATAATCTTGTGGTCCGTTTGCCCTCCTGTGGCCAGAGTGCGAGTGGGCCCTCTGTGAGTATATGCATAAGGCAGCAGAATATGGAATATGGAGCCTTGCAATTTTCATGACTTGTACAAAGGCCTGTGGCAGATATCGCCTTTCAGAGGGCTGTCTTCTGTGGGTGCCATAAGAGATGAATCCATTGCTGAAAAGGGGTTGAAGACCAGAAGAGGAAAGAGGCTACAGGTAGCAGACACCGCCCACTCCATCCCTACAGGAGAATGCAATCTGTGTATTTCTCTGCTGGGAAGTTTGGGGAGACAGAAGATTGTAATTATTTGAGGTACAATCACTCCACAAGCCCCCACTTCCACACACACTCACTCACTCACTTGCTCTCTCTCTCTCAGGTCAGGATGTGCATGAATGCTGTGATCTAGCCCTTGAACAGAGAAAGAAAATCCCTTCCATCTCTTCATTCAGAGGTAGGAGTGTTGGAAAATTAAGTGTGTGAGGAGAAAGCAGAAGAGGAATTAGGCCTTAAACTGATACATCAGGCATCAGCCTTGGTATCTAGCCTGCCTGTTCCGATATCATAATGACTGCTCATTGGCAATTTCTGAGTCCTTAACCTAAGAGAAGGGAGTTGCATCAGGGGTGAATCTGGCTTTTAATGTCAAAATGTTAGTGGACAGGGAAACTGTCTCATTGTACCATCACCTGTTGGTATGATTTTACCAAGTCTGGTGACTGACTGCATGATTTCCAGCTCCTGAGCTAGCAGAGTCATGTCCAGTTGCCAAGATAACAGAGGTTCTTCTGGAGAGAGTGTTGAGTTGGGTGCTAAAATGGGGAATGTTTCTTCTAATGAGGGGTGATTGAAATAGTTAATGGTATGTAGGCTATTGATGGAATCAGATGGGTGGTTAGAGTCATCAATAGTCCTGTGTGCTAAGTGATTGCCTTGCACAAGGACTTCCTGGAGCATCGTACCTGATTAAGTTTGCCTAAATGTTTGACATCTTATTGCTCTTGTCAACTCAAGAATTATTGCCCTATACATATTTTACTGGATATCAGTGAATGGATTATCCAAACTATCTCCAGGTAAACTGGAATAATGCAGAAATGAGACCACTTTGTTCTAACATGAACATCAGAACACTTGTCATCTTACTCGCATAGGAGGTCTAGGGACATCTTTGAAGGAGAAGGCAACATAATATATAAAATGACTTTCTCCCACTCCCATGGAGGTCAGGTAGTGGGTAGTTTGGTCTCCTACCCACAGATGGAACCAGAAATAAAAGCAGGATGTCAGCTCTGACAAAGAAACCTGTAAAGTGTTATCACACCAATTCTTTCCCATTTTTGAGCAAAAGAGAAAGCCACTTGACTGACTGGAAAAGGATTTTAGTTGTTTTCTCCATAACAGATTCTCTCTCAGTTTTGAATTCCAGGGGCACTCACTACTAGTGCTTAGGTGATCCTCCCTTTTGGGAGCACTCCCCCTTAAGCCTCTCTGTGCTTATTGATCTGCCCTCCTCATCATCTCCCACCACCTTAAAGAGGCAGGCATTATCCTGAGAGTCAATGGTACTGGATTCCCCATGCCTTGTCTTGTCTCTCTATGGCCCAATGACCATAAACTGTGTACTTGAGACAGCTGTCCAAATACCACTGTTACCATGTATTTTCCAGTCATAGTTGGCATAAACTGGGACTAGGATAATGAGTAATAGCAGAGAAGAGAAATGAGGAGGTTCAGGCAGGCTACTAAAACAAGTGATACCATCTTGTATTATGTAAACTGGCAGCCTCCTGTGACTACTGAGACCACAATCACACTTGTCTCTACTGTAAACTTGCCTTTCCACCTCCCTCTCCTCCAATGGCCTGTTTATTCACCAGCTGGCTATCACTGAAACCCTACTTTGTAAACTCACTGGCTCAGAGACTGCCTTTGCATTATTTGTACAGCATCTAGCACAATAAGGCCTTTCTGCCTATTTGGAGATCCAAGGCGTTATCACAATAGAAATAACAAACAAGTCAGTGGGTGGGAAATGATATTTTCTGCTGAGATTTGAGCAGAGGTTAAAAAGAAGTTATTCCCCATGTAAGAAGGGGTACTGGAGAAGACTCTTGCACTAACAGTGTCAAGGTGGAGATTTTCATTCAAAAGCTCCTTCACGCCCACATTAGAAGACAGCATTGCACATATGATGGCCATGGGATCCCACTATGTCCAAGGATAAGAGAAGGGATACATTGCTCTGGCCAGAGATGTGTTTTTACATTCATGTTTTTTATATGTTCGATAGCTCTTTCCATGCACCAGATAGAAAATATGCAGGGGCTGAACTTTTGATTTGATTTCTTATGAGCAAATTCTACTAGGTCAATATTGTAGATAAATAGCAGACACAATATTTATTTTTTTCCTTCATAAAATCTGTCTTTTAAAATTTCTTAATCTTTTAAGATACAGGCTGTGCAGTGGGAAATTCTGCAAAAAACTAAAAGGACTAGGAAAGGGGGAAACGGGCAGCCAGACAAAGGCCAGTCTTGATAAAACAAAACAAGTTTAGAGGCCTGAGTCTGCAAAGGGAATTTGAATCCTATAATTCATCTCAGGCACTTTTCATTGCTTTTGCAATTGCTTCCATGATTTGTGACATTTGTTCCACACTTGGCTTTAGCAAAAGAAAGCCAGACACGCTGCTGGTGTAACCGAATGTAACCCGATTGAATGTCAATGGAAACAAGCCAGTTAATGCTAGCAGAGAATACAGCCCTAAATATTGATAGCGTTGCTCTTTTTTCAAAGAGCAGCTTTATTATTTTCACCTTGATCCAGTAAGTTATTTAATTTGAAACAGTTACAAATGATTTTCCCACTCACTAGGTCCCTGTAGTATATGACTCTCAGTATTAACACCACAGGGCAATAGCAAATTGCATTTTGTCAAGAACAAAATATAGCTATTTCACTATAGACCCTGGCATTATTTAGAGCAGAGCCTTCAACCTATGTCCAGCTGAAGTAGGACTTCGGTAGGCAGTAGTAGGAATAGCCTCTTATAGGCTAGTTTTGGAAGATACGTCATTTGTGCAATTTAGGTCCTTTATGAAAGCTAAAATACTTACTTTTCAGAAGCGTTTTTATCTGCCCCAGCAGTACATCATCTATGCTGGGATTTTTATTTTTATTTGTATTACTGGAATGCCTAGGAGCTCAAAGCATGGACCAGAATCCCATTGTGCAAGTCACTGTACACCCCAAGAAGCTCTGTATCTAAGGGCTTGTCTTCACTGACAGCAGTGAATTCACCGCCATCAGATGATCTCCCTGATTGACTGAGCTGCTCTATGTAGACCCTCTCAGCCAATGAGAAAGTCAATCGAGTAAGACCACCATGACAAGGAGCATGGTGCTGAATCGGAGGGAAGGAGTTTCCCTCTGACTTAGCCTCCTGAAGACACTGCAGTAAGTAGGCGGTAGGCAACTGGAGGGAGATACAGGAGGTATTGTAAGTAGTTTGCATATCTTCCTTTGATTGCTGCTGAAATTGCACAGCAGTTTGGACCAGGAATAGAGTATAAGATGAGAGACAACAGATGGACACAGGCAGGCTGATGGAGGAGTACTGGGAAACAACAAGACAAGGTTGATTTAGGATTTCCCATAGAAGGGTGAACTGCATCAGCTGTAGAAAATATCTCAGTGTTCCCTTGCATAACTGAGTTCTAACCAGGGGCTAATATTGGAAACATCATATTTCAGTCGTGGGATAGAGAACTCCACTGCTGCTACAGGCTACATTCAGCACTAGCGCTTCGTGCCACGCACCAGCAGTAGAGGGTAAATAGATCGTTATATTAATGATAAACACAGGCTTCTCTTAAAGTAATACAGATTCACAGTGGAGCCCTGCAGAACCCAGAGCTCCTTCTGGCTAAATCTTTCAGTTCCTCTGCCTTCATCTTTTAGTGGATAAAGGAGAAACTGGGCAATTTCTCTTTGTCCTGGACTGTACATACAGACACACCAACCTTGTCTATATGTATGTGTAGCTACACACTGTAATGAAAATTAGGCTGTGTCCAGGCTGGGGTGCATAGCTACAGGCAACAGTAAAAGGCTCTGATGGTGGAGACAGTGCCCAGCGGTGTGGGGGTGGGGGGGCAGCAGACTACTACATTGGTAAATATAGCAGTGTAGACGTGGCAGGCACTGCTTTAGTGCATAGTGAGCAATGTAGGGCCAATATCCTAAATTTCCGGTGTGTATTTACTCACCTAAGTAGTGCCTTACCACCTGCAGTGGTACATGTGTCTGTGGTAGAGGGGCATCCACTGTACATACTCTCCATGCTGCCACAGGTGAGCATACAGTGTACACATAACCAAAGATATTTCAGTAGCAAGAACATTATGCTAATTATACAAATAACAGCACTTGCATCCCTGTGTCCTTCAGTGTGCCCTATCTTAGGGGACGCATGTACTTTGGGGTCTCCAAACCAAGACTTTTGTTCCACAGACGCTTTAGACCAAGTGTAAGTTTACTCATGGGAGCAGCTCCACTGGCAACAATCAACACCTAAGTGGAGGTTCACGAACTTTGTATAAAAGAAAGGAAGAGGAGTGCTAGCTGAAAAAACCAGTAAAAGTTTGGCAAACTCTTTTTTCATTTTGTTGGGGGAGTTAATTGAAAAATTAAAATTGTAATGACATTTTTCAAAAAATATTGACCAGCTTTACAGCTAACTTAGCAATTAGGACTAATCGGTCTCTTTCCCAGAGTTTATAACCCAATAAAAGGGAGCTCTTCTGGGTATACTATAGCCAAAATGTGCTGTATTTAAGTGAGGCCATTAAAATATCTAACCTTTTCCTAGCTTGCTTCCTCTTGGTCAAATTTGCCCAAAGAAAACCGGTCTGAAAAGTTTTGTAGAATTTTTTCTGGGGGTTATGTAGAAATTTGACTTTTGAATGAAATTGAAATTAAAATGGTTTAGGCCATGTCCTTGGGAAAAATCTCTGAGTAGATATTTGAAAGATGCTCCTGCCACTATTTTCATCCTGCTGAAGATAATGGCAGTAAGTTTAAAATACATCTAGGCAAAGTGAGTCCTCAGATTCTTCTTCGAGTTCTGCTCGCATCATTCACTTTTAGGTGTCTACATGCCGCAGCGCACGATTGGCCTGAAACTTTTAGCCCTAGCCTGTCAGAGCAGAGTCGGAGGGCAAAGCCCCCTCTGGCCACTCCCATGGATATATAGGAGTCGCCCCAACCCTGATCCCCCCCAGTTCCCTCTTCTGTCCTCAGTGACAGTTACAGAACAGTCCGCTCCTTGCAGCTACTGCAAAAGCAAATCTATTCCAATCGTTTTGTGAGTCACCCGCTCATGTTAAAAGACCTGTTCATGGACATCGTTCTGCTGCTGCATGGTGCTCCCACCCAGCCTCCACAGCTGGAGCCGGAACAACACTCTTAACTGCTGTCCGCCATGCCAGGGTTCAAGCCCTGCACAAGTGGTGGCAAGGGCTTCCCGAGGGATGATCCCCGCGAGAAGTGCCTAAAATGTGTTGGTGAGTCCCACCAACTAGGCAAGTCAATGCTCAGTCTGTCGGTCCTTCAAACCAAGGACCTTAAAGACAGAGAGCAGAGGCGCTGTGCGTTGACCACAGAGCAAGCACAGCAGCCTATCCCCATTACATCAGGGTCTCCTACAGAGCTGGCACCCCAGGTCTGCACCGGGGCCCTCTCGGCACTGCTCCCTGGAGGAGCACAGGAAGCCGTGGGCAGCATCCACTTCCACGCCAAAGCACCAGTGCTGTTCCAGCTCTCCTCGACTGGCCCCTGTGCAGGAACAAGGCCCAGAACACATGCTGGTGCCTTCCATACCAGAGGACTTTGAAGCCGTGAAGGGTCTCCTGCTGTTGCCCACTCCCACACCACCGAAGCCCTGAGGAAAACCAGCCTTTCTCTCAGGGAAATGGGCTGCTTCAGAACAGCACCAGTTGCCACCTACCCCAGGCAGCAAGCTTCTCTGCACCATGCTGGACTGGAGTCTGAAGAGGTCCCAGGATCCTCTCCTTCTCCGGAGACCTACACCTTCCCCAGCACTGAATGGGGTCATCAGCTCAAGCACCCTCCTAGGTGCTCCACTTCCCCTCAGCACCTTAGTGCCACACTGGTGCCAAACGCCTCTGCACCAACTATATCAATCTTTGCAGTGCCAACTTCCCCATCCCGACACCGTCAAAGTGTCCAAGAACCTGCACCTCAGGACCAACCTGCTACTGAAGGGCCGCTGGTACTGCGCCCTCCTGGGTACCGCCTTCGCAGTCGGTCCCCTTAGTCAGGGGTCTCCAAAGGGGACCCCTCCTGCAGCACCGCTGAGACGAGGGGCAGCAGCCCAGGGCCAAGTTTGTCCTCTTCCCAGGACAAATCTGTAAATCCCACACCAGGGTCATGCAGGAAAGACCCCAGCACACGCTTTGACCTCCTTCACTGAATGACAGCGCACTTGGGCTCAGGGGGTCAAGTCCCTTGGGGGGGGACAGGGACCCCCTTTTTGAGGTTTTGCAGCTTCTCCAGAAGCCATTGCAGTGCCCCTACACAACAGTGTGCTTGACCTCACGAGGGCATGCTAGCAAACCCCCACCTTCGCCCTGTCGGTCTTCGAGGTGCCTGGCCATAAATACCAAGCTCCCTCAGAGAAAGTCTCCTTCTTAATGGAGCACTCAGTACTGAGCTCCCAGATAGTGGAGGCTGCCCATAGGCGGGAGGGTCAGGGCCGCTCTGACACTTTCCCAAGCTCTAGGGAGGCAAGGAGGCTCGACCTCCTCAGAAGGAAGGCATATTCAACTTTGGCCTTCCAACTCAGAATCACTAACCACCAAGCGATGGTTAGTAGATGTACACTAAACCTTTGGGAGTCCATGCGGTGCTTCTGAGATTCCTTCCCCAGGAATTCCTGGAGGACTATGACTCAGTCATAGACAAGGGTGCATTAGCTTCCTGTGATGCACTCACAGAGGCCTGGGATGCTTCAGACACAGCTAGCTGGGGCATTGCTTCAGCTGTGGTAATGCGCCATACAGCCTGGCTCCAAAAATTAGGCCTGTCCCAAAACCTACAGCAGGCCATACAGGAGCTCCCCTTTGAGGGATGGTCACTTTTTGCCAGGGCCACTGACTCTCTGCTGCATGGCAGCAGGGACTCTAGAACAGCCCTCAGAACTCTGGGCATGCACACACTGCAGGTGCCCAGATGACCACCCAGCTCTCAGCAGCCCCTCAAACACTCGGGGCAAGGGGCCCATCACAGACCCCCCCCCCACGTGGTAGCGAGGAAGGGAAATCCCCACAGGGTTCCAGTACACCTCCACCTTCCGGGGTCCCTCATTAGGTGGCCAAATGTATTTTTTTCTAAATCAGTAGCTACCTCCCTCCACCCTGATATTGATCCCTCCTATCTCCTCACAGCCTCATCACAGCAGGCCTTGGGCTCTCTGGATGGCGCTCAAGGATCACTTTCACTCAAACCATCCCCTCACAGTATCAGGATCTCTCCCTCTCCTCTCCGATAGGAATCCTTTCCATTAACCCTTGTTGGATGACCCCAAGAATGACACAGGGCCGACAAGGGGTGAGACAACTGAGAACCAAGCCCACATGCAACGGATCTATAGCTGCATGGGGCTTAAATCTCTAGTGGAGAGCCAAGGAATTAGGAATACAAGGAGGGGGCTCCTGTTACTCCTCTTTAAACCCCAAATTCATGTGCCCAGGGTTCCCCCCAGGTTACAGTCCAACCAGGACACACGAGGGAAAGTAACAGGACAATTCCCATTCCTCATCTCCAAGCTACCCGAGACGAAGGGGCTGGGCCAGACATACTCCTCCATGCGTTGACCTTGAGCATGAGTGTGCTGATCAGATACTTTTATACTGTAATGGGTAAGAGAGCAGCCTCACCCCTCATTCATGAAGGGAAGAACTGCAAGACGCTGCTGCCTGCCTTTAAAGTCCTCTGTGAGAGGGTTAGTTCCCACCCTCCTTTTTTCTACCCACCTCCTCCCCAGGGCCCTCACAATTCACTGGACATTCAGCAGGGCCCCCTGAGTCCCACAAAAGGGAGATGCTCCCCTTCATTCCTCTCCCTCCAGGGGTGATCATCCTTCCCTATCGGTCTGCTGCTCCATGGGCAAACCTCATAAAGAGCCCATGACTGGGAGGACACGTTGTCCCCAGCCATTCGTTAACCAGGCAGGAGGACTTCTTATCTCTTTCCCACCAAAAATCTCTGACAGCCAACTAATGCCTCTACACCCTGGCTCAGAGGACATTACACAAGGAATGGATAAGTTGTAGGAGACCTCCATGGGGGCCTACCTACACCACTGAGTGGGAATGTTTTCTCCCTCTGGTGTGGAGGAAAGGAAACAGTGAAGGAGTCAGTTCCCACTTACTCAATACCCCATTAATCCTGCACCCCAGTCTTCAAGGAGAGAGACCATCAACTCCTCTCTCAAGGCCCCCTTAACAACAATCCTAGTCCCCTCTTTCTAGACTGGAAGGGGTCTTAGTGACCCCCTCACCCTACTTCCACTAGGTGCTGGAGGGGTGTAAGGAGACTCTACTCACGGTCCAGAGACCCATCACCCAATGGGTTCTAGATGTGATACTCCAGTCAAACAGGGTTGCTATGCAAACCCTGGGACTCAAGCACAGAGATAGTTCTCTTGAGAAGCCCTCGGTCTCAGAGAGGGGGTATGTGACCCCTAGCAGACTAGAGTGGCCTAGGATTACTATTGGTAGCACGCCCTCAATGGTGTTCCCAATACTCCTCGCTCTGTTCCACCAAGGGGAACAAGGGAACGGTCCCTTGCACCTTTCCTTTCGCGAGATTTACCTTATGTGCTTGTTTTCCCTGGGGTTCTGCCCCCCCGATCCAGGATTAACCCCAGTTCTGTCCTGCTTTGTTTATTTGGTAGAGATCATCAGTAGTAGCCCCTTTTTCCTCCTATGGAACAAGGGATACACACCTGCTCCTAAATACCCCCTGCTAACCCCTGGATACCCAAAGGGGCAGTTACAGGCATCACGCCATTGACCCCTCTCTGCAAAGGCTCCAACAACTGTAGCGCACTGCCCTGGCATGATGCCTACCAAACTCACAAGTGGCTGACTGTCTTACTATATACAGATCAGGTCAGAGATTAAATAACTATTACATGGGAGTTAAGTGCCTTCAGAGCACTCCACTGCTGAGGATAGTAGGCACGTTTTGAAGCTAGACTTGCCTCCCCTGGAAGAGGCTGTGGGATAACTTTCTTCATTCTCTCCCTCCCTTGCTTGGGTTCTATAGACCAGAGAAGGAAGAGAGTGAGGTTGGAGAGCCAATGTTTTCCCTCCCTTCTGGTGGGTCTGTAACACCATTTGCTTTTGATGGGATAGAAAGATGTGGCTGGGACAGTGATCTCCTTGGCTTATTGCCTACTGGCATAAGGGTCATCTATGCTAGATGAAGATCGCCCTCTTTCCAGAAAGCCTATCTCCTGATGGAACGATAGATAACCTCTTTGGCACCCACTGTGTGGATCTTTTCTCTGAAGAATGTGCAGGTCGGTATTGGGTTCATCAGAGTAAGATTGATGATCCACTGCTTTGTCCAATCCTTGCAGTTGGGAAGCTGTTTTGAGTACAGCCATACTGACAGTAGGGTGAATATTAACTCCACCCCCCCCCCATCTAAAGTTCGGCTAGTACTCACCTAAAACTGAATGATGCAAGCAGTGCTCGAAGAAGAATGGTGGGTTACTTACCAGTAACCATCCATCTTCGAGATGGGCTGCTCACATACATTCAGGTCCCTCCCACCATCCCCGCTACTCAGGAGTTAGTGATAAGAAGGGATCGAGGGGGATCAGGGTCAGGGCCACCTATATATAGCTGCGGGAGTGACCAGAGGGGGTGTTGGCCTCCAATCCTGCTCTGACAGGCTAGAGCTAAAAGCTTCCAGCCAATTGTGCACTACAGCACATAGACACCTAAATCTCAATGTATGCAAACAGCCCATCTCGAAGAAGGACGGTTACTGGTAAGTAACCCACCATTCTGTCTTCAGGTAGCTCCCACTTCCATAACATCTGAGCACCTCAATTAGCAGTATGTTTATTTATATCAAATCACTGTGAGATAGGTATCACCATTCTACAGAGGAAAAGTGAGGCACAGAGAGACTAAGTGACTTGCCAAGGTCACAGAGAAAGTCTCATAGCATAGGGTGATTCCAACTCTCAGGCAATGCGCTAGCTGACTTTTTCAAAATTTGAAGGGAAAAAGGAAGATAATTCTTTCTTACCTTCCTCTTTTTCAACATGTCATTAGAGCTGGTTGAATTTAGGCAAGAAAGGGGGAGATATTTTGAAAATATTTGTTTACTTTTTTCTAATTTTTGAGCATCTCCAAATAGTGGTTGGAGAGAATGCTGCTATATAGAGTCCCAATATTGATTGGACAGCTGAAAATACAGGATTGGTCTATATCTCTAGAGATACTGCCTTTTTTCCTAAGGGTCATGTGTAGATTGCAGGATGACAATGGAAAATTTGAGATCATCTGGGACCAGCACCTGTTATACCTATTGGGAATCAGTAAAGTAATCAATTCTGGGTTTCAACCTCTCAGCAGGGAAAAGCCAGGTACTATAATAATATGCCAAGTGACAGAGAAGCAACCCACAAGTCAGGGTTCAGAAAGATGGTCCAGGTAGAAGACAAAAGAGCTTCTTGCATTAAATGAAAAGGTCAAGATTATAAAGATGTGATATCTATGGGGAAAAAAGCCAAAGAAATGGTTAGCTATTTAAATAGCTGATTAAACAAAATATAATTAGGGCTAACTTGGCCTCTTTCCCAGAGTTTATAACCCTGCACAAGGGAGCTCTTCTGGGGGTAATATAGTCAGAAGTGTGCTGTATTTAAATGAGGCCATTTAAATAGCTAACCTTTTTCTATTTTGCTTCTGCTTGTTCAAGCAGCATCATTTCTTTATGTAGCTAACCTTTTCATATTGCAGCCTTACTGCCGGTGTACATTTTACATGGCTTTTTTTTTTTTTTGGTAAAGCCCGAACAAGAATCACAGTAGTGACTTGAGCCAAGTCAGAAAATGAAAACTAGTACAGCTATCTAAAGAAGAGTGAATTTTCTGGGAAATCAAGGGATTGATTAGCAATACAGAGACCTGGAATTTTATTTTGAGTGGGATTTTGAACCCACCTAATCTCTCTATTGCTTTAGGTGTTTCACTTGGCTGTCATGTTGTCCTGTGCCTCAGTTCCTCTTCTTGGTTTGCTGGTAGTGAGTTAGGACCCCAGCCCCCAGATGGACAGTACATCCTTTCAGTGGTTATTAGAAGAGCCTCTGCTAAAGATTAGAGTCCATTGCCTCCTGGAAGGTTAGCTGTCCTCTGCTTATGTGTATGAGTTTTCACAGATATATCTTCCTCTTTGGAAATTCCCATTGACTGTTGCAGTGGAAGCAAGTGATTTTAGACAAATTGTTTTTAATAGGTACCTTATTTATGGACACTGAATGCAAGGATCTAAGTCTTAACAATAGAACAAAACTTGTCTGAGCTCTTCCCCTTAGTAAAATTAATGTCACTTGTAAATTCTACTACATTCGTGAGCCGAAAGCCTTTCGCTAACTAAACAACACCTGCAAAATTCTATTGCTGGTAAGAAAGACAGAGGCTGCAATGCTGGATCCATATCCCAAAGCAGGAAATTCAAATGACCAAAGGTTTGCGTTTTTTGCCATTAATATAGGTATTAACTGGTTGGCTGGTTAATGTGATTATGGATTTATTAAGTCTCACCACCATTTAAAGCACAATGTGCATATATGCTGTGATCAGCTGTTCTACTCATGCCACATAAATCACACTGGGGAAAGAATAATTCAATCCCCCACAGAGATGTGATTTTTAAAACTAGCTACATCAGAAATGGGATTAAACCCAATTTGATCCAGACCTAAATTAGTCAAAATCCAAGATTTAGGCTTGTGGAACCAGATTCTGAACTGCTCAGCACCCAGCCACCCCCAGGGTGGTAGTTATGGTCAGACTGTTGAGTACTTAGCTTTTTTGATACTAATGCCACTTATTTTTGTGCCTGAAGAGAAACTGAATTCTGCTGAAAATGTGGCCTATTCTTAACATTACTCACTTGGGACCTGATCCAAAGCCATCTGAAGTCAATAGACACTTCCTACTGATGTCCATGGACATTGAAGCGGGTTCCTCAGGCGTTCCATTGACTTAAAGAATAACTTGTACATCTACGGTAAATATGAGTGTCAATCTCAGTGTGATAAGGCCTTTGGTCACTGTCCCAAAGAACACAAATCCATACCTTGGAGTTGATGCAAGTGGTGGGGGTGGGCAGAATTAAGCAATGCAAGGTCTGGCTACATGTCTACACTGCAGTGTAAGCCCAGGGTTAGTGGGACTCGAGTCAGCTGACCCATGATACAGACAACTGGGTCGGAGCAGCTACATTGTATTTAAACCCTGTGTTTGACTTCTCTAACCCTTACTCAAACCAAGGACTCTGGCATCCACACAGCAGTGCTGAGGCCCAAGCGAAAGAAACTCCCTTCAGAGTCCTGAGCCCCCCACCACTCCAGCACCCCTCACAAGGTGTGGCCAGTTCAGCCCTACTGCCCTGAGGAAAATTACTGCCTGCCTTCATGTTACTAGGAAAGACACTCCCTTTACAAAAGGCTGCATTGATTCACGCTCCACTGCAAACCCAAGAGGCCCTACGACAATGTGTCTCCAGGTGCTCTACTCATCACTAGAAGGGCACCTCCTCGTGGTCACTCCAGCGTATGTGTTGCCAGGCAAGGCCCCTTCCTGTAAACTGCCTTCTTTCTCTGTCTGTCTGTCTGCAGTCCCTCACTCATTCCCAGCTGCTGCTTTGTGACTCAGCACTTTTCCCTTCCACAGAACAATCCTTCAAAGTCTCTCTTGCTACCACAGAGACCCCAGCAGTCCTTCAGTTCCCAGTTGTGCTAGTGCTGCTTCTCTAGTCACAAGCAGGGAAACTAGACCCACTCTCTACTCCAGCTTCCAGCCCAGGCATCCCATAAAATGTAGCCAAGGTCTGTTCAGTCCCCACCCTTGGTGTTTTACACCCCGTGTCTCACCAGGCTCTCTTCTCCATCCTGCTGTCTTCACGGTATACCCCCCCCACCATGCCCAGTCTCCAGGGTCATACTCTTTCCCTGGGGGGGGAGAAGACTCCATCCCTCTCTGCTAAACAGAGGGTGACCACATCCTGCCCCTGGCAGCCTCTTTGCTGCCTTCTTCCCGGTCTGTAATAACCCAGTCCATCCCTGCTCAGGTGAGCATCTTGCTAATGAGGTCTCTTCAAATCAGCCTATATCACTTGCTGTCTAATTGTATGATTGGACCTGCCTGCCACAATAGACCTACCTGGCATAATTCAACCTTCTCAGAGCCAGTGTGGGGAGCCCATCATACAGCAGGCTTGCAAGGTTCATGACTGAAGTCAAGCAGTGCAAAGCAACAGGTCTCGGCCCCTGAGTTCCAGCTTAACTCAAGCTCGGACCCGCTGGGCCTGCAGGCTCCTGCGACTCCGACTTGGAGCTCTGGATTAATACAGTTGCAAAGTAGACACAAGTGGTGGGAGGAAGGTAGGCTTGAGTCTGGGCTAAAATACAGAATTATGCTGCAGAGTACCTTAAGGGTACATCTGTGCTGCCAAAAAACTCCCACAATGGTGGGTCTTGGAGCCCAGATCAGCTGATTCAGTTTTGCCGTATGGGGCTTAGAATTGCAGTGAAGACATTCCTGTTCAGGCCGGAGCCCAGGAGCTGAAACCTGATGAAGAAGGAGGGTAGCAGGGCCTGAGTGCTAGCCCATGTGGAAACATCTCCATGGCCATTTTTAGCCCCATGAGCTTGACTGAGGTGGCCCAAGACTCCAATTTTTTTTGGAAGGTTTTTTTTTTCCTTCAGTGTAGACATATCCTGAGCATCTGATTTAATTTCATATTTAATTTGACATTTAAAGTAGTAATCCGACACGGCTCTTTTAATACATATCATAGCTGTAGTCATCCTTTAAATACCCATTCTGACTTAGATTTTATGATGCATGGAAAATATTTTTGATCAGCTTTTTCTGACACTGCAGTTTCTTTTACAAGGAAAGATAGAAGGTAAAGGGAGGAAGGACATAAAGAAAGAAGTACAGAATGTCCTAGCTAATAAAAAGTCCCAGTTCAAAGTACAATGAAGTTAATAGGGACCTTTTCACATATTTCACTCGGCTTTGGATCAATCTTCTACTTGGGTTGAGAAGAGAGCACAGTGATTACCATCAGTTTTTATTAAGGGGCAACAGCAATTCAGTGCACAACTCCAGAATATCTAAGACCAGGAATTAAAATGGCTAATGAGACATCGGTACCACTGCCCATCACGATGCATCATGTAGTGCATTACAAATAGATCAATTAGGCTATGTTTACACACAGGGGGTTATTTCGATACAAGTTGTTTCAAAACAACTTGTATCGAAATAACGTCTTATTTCGAAATAAGTTAATTTGAATTAAGAAAATGTTAATTCGAATTAAGGAAAAAAGCTCAAAGCAAAATAGTATGTTCGGACAACAGTTATTTCAAAATGAGTCACCGTTGTTTCGAAATAACGCGTTCTGACGGGATTGTTTCAAAACAATCATTTTGAAACAACGTTGTTTCATCACCAAATGGGGTTTAAGTTGTTTTGAAACAACAGTACGTCATGTGAACATGGCGTTTCTTATTTTGAAACAACCTCTGTTGTTTTGAAATAAGACTGCTGTGTGAACACACCCTTATTGTCTAGATTTAATTGATTTATTTTTATTTTTCTGTTTGTCTTCACAAAAAAAATCAGTTCAGAAAATGATCTCTCAGCCAAGCACTTATGGAAAATACATAAATTAAGGAAGTTCAAAGTTCATCACATCAAACATTGCCTTTCAGTTATTTACAGTGCTTGAAGTAAATCCTAATTGCCTGATTTAAAAAGAAAATCTATATTGATTTCATTTTGAATCAATATAGTCCCACAAGAACAATATGCAGTCTTTGAATTCTTTGCTTAGACATTTTTATATTCCTCTAAGGAGCAATAGTTTCAAACACATTCAGAAATGCAAGGAGGACACAGATCTAAACAAACAGACCAATTCATACGCAGAATATCTAACCACTTGTGGAGAGGTGTTTGTCACTTTCATATCAGAAGCAATGGAGGATTTCTACCTGGCATCTTAACCATCACAGTTAAACTGGACAGCACAGATGGATACACACATCAGCAAGCCAATACATTCATATATAATATGGAGCTGCCCTGAGGTCAAGGAATAACTCACAGCAGCTTTGCAGATGTGTTGGATTTGTACTTGCTCCTCAAAGAATTCTCCTTGAAGTGTGTATCCTTTGAATGTCAGATCTGATACACCGATGTGAAAACCAACTCCTTTGGCAGGTAGTATCTGATGCCAGTAAACTTAGCTCAGAGAATTATGACGGCAAATTGGAAAGACCAAAAGGAAATTACCTTGCGGTTTCAGATGATACATTGAAAACTAAAGAGTAAAATGAATGGAAATTCCACTATTCTTTATTCCTAGCAATGCGATGAAAATATAAGATGCATGTACAGCTGTAAACATTTGCATGTCTTACTGTCATTCAGGGTATGCCTACACTGCAACCTCAGCCCAGAATTAGTAGAACTCGAGTCATCTGGGCCATGTTAGGGAATCCTGGGCTTGAGCACCTAGATTTTAACCTTAGGTTAAGAATTTTCTAACCCATCCTCAAAATTAGGACTCTGGCATCAACTAAGTGGTGTGCAGACCAGAGTCAAACAACATCCCATAGTCCCTAGCACCCATCCCCAAAATGTCCCCTGGGAACACTGTGGGAAAATTTTACTGCTGTCCTACATATAACCAGGAAGCAATTTCCTTTGCAAAAGGCTTCATTGGTTCACTTTCCATTGCAAACCCAGGAGGCTCTCTGATAATGTGCCTACAAGCTGATGATCATAAGAAAATGGGTTACAACTGACCTGAGTTACTACTATTTGCCGAGGTAGGGGCTTCCATTTTCAAGAGGGTGAATTTCAGGTTGTTGCACTAGAATGTACTAGAGAAGCTGTCCTGTGGAATTGTGGGATACTTCCAGGACCTGAATTAAGCAGGTCTGTGACTAAAATGCAAGGCAATAAGGATTGGACCCTGGATCCTGATTTGACTTGAGCTTGGATCCTCTAGGCTGTTGGGACCATGGATCTGAGCCCTGGGTTAGCACCACTGTAGTGTAGACATAAAGGGGTTTAGCTCTGAGCCCAGGCTGGCATTCCTGTGTAGACGTACCCTTGACATAAATGAAGGAGTTTATCCTCCAATGGAGGGCAGAAGCACAGCATCCTGATAATTGCCTTTTGATCAACCTCCATCTCCCCCTGGCTCTTCCAGAACTGTCTCCTTTACTAATGACCCAGCAACATCCACCTTTGCAAGCTGTGCTTATTTTTAGGACTGGCCCCACCATGAGTCTGTTTGTATAAGTAAAGGCTGGAGGTCATACGGGACAGGAACAAGCAATATTAAGAAAAACAGCTGTAATTTAAATTTCCAGAGGGGTAGCCATATTAGTCTGTGTACAGCAAGAACAGTAAGAGTCCTGTGGCACCTTATAGACTAAAAGATTTCTTCGGGCATAAGCTTTCATGGGCTCCAACCCACTTGCATCTGATGAAGTGGGTTGGAGCCCATGAAAGTTTATGCCTCAAGAAATCTGTTAGTCTATAAGGTGTCACAGGACTCTTCCTGTTCAAGCTGTAATTGAATTTCTGAGCATCTGAAACCTTACAGATTTTGAAGGCAGCTACCACAGCTCTACTCTGGCTTACAATTTATGTGGGTCTTCACATTCTAAGAACAGAGATCAGGACCAAAATCCAGATCCAATCACAGTTTCGCAGCAATGCCACTCACACACACTTTGGATATCAACAGCCCCCAATTTTACATCTTGGGGCCAACTCTAGGTTCCTTAACATCTCTTCCCTTCTGCACTAGAGTAAAAAAAACTCTGTTGTTGGATCTTATAGGATCAGCAACCTGCTGTCTGAGAGCCTAGCACAATCGCCATCAAATAAATAATTTACATGTATATCATACTTGCCTGCTTTCTCACACAGGTATCATTCCAGTCATTGTAGAAGAGTTCTTTCTAAATTGCACTGACCCAAAAAAGAATCAGAGTATGTTAATGTTGGAATTTGCATCTGGATCTAACAATTGCTGCATGGATGGAAATGTGGCAATTCTGTTGAAGCAGACGTGAATTTAGTATACATAACAGGAAAACTAACTAAACTAGTTAATTTGTACCATTTACACCAGCAGGGCATTAAACGTTTATATGCAAAGTCAAAATATGTGCTTTTAATCTAAAGTGATTTATTTTAGTATAACTTCTGCCAGGGGCCAATGATAGCATCAAGGGCCAGGTTTAGCCTGTTCATGGCTAGGGTTACCAGATGTCAGACAAAAGGAGGACATGTCCTCCTTTTTACCGTCACGTCTTCCATCCAGCAGGCACTTTAAAAATACATGATTTTGTCTGGCTTTTTACTTACAGGGGTTAAAGGATGCTGGAATGCCCCAGAACACCCTATTTTTAGGGGCAAACCTTCCAGGGCCCCCTAAAAACAGAGGAATATTACATTAATACTACATTTTCCCCAAGGGTCTTTCAATGTCCTCCTTTTTGTACTTCCCTGTCCTCCTTTCCATGCTTTGGTACCTGGTAACCCTACTCATGGCTCATTTTCTGCCACCCAAAGCAACATTCCTGTTTTTGGTTCTTGGAAACAGAAACAAAACTTCCATGTCATCTTTGCAGGTGCCTCTTGTCCACTCATAATAACTCAGAGTTCCTGGGAACATGCTCCACGAGTACCTCTGTTGGGGGTGGGGTGAAAACCCTAAATAATTATGTGCAACAAAGAGCTGCTTATATCAGTGCATCAGGTATTTGCTCAGTCCCACAGCTCCAAGTAATAACTGTCTGATTTATAGAGGGAGGTACAGAAATCTTAGTCCCTTTAGAAATCACACACACCTCATGGGTCCATTCAGGCTCAATAGTATAGTCTAGGGCAGTGGTTCCCAACCTTTTCTCTGCCACAGCACACCTTGATACCGCTAATTATTTTGAGGCACACTACCATTAATTCATGAATATTCAAATTAAGTCATGATTATTCATGACCCACACCACACTGGCAGGGAAATTCTATATGGGGGTTGGTAGGGCTAGAAGGGAAGCGGTGGTAAGAAAGGGGAGGGGAGGTCTGGGCAGCTATGTGGGTGGCAGGAGATAGTGTGGGGCACAGAGCAAAGAAGGGCAAAGGTGGCCATGTGGGGAGCAGGGCAGGGGTCGCAAGAGAGGAGAGGGGAAGGGAGGGCAGGAGTGGCTATGCAAGGTGGCAGTGGGGAACCTGGGAAGTGAGAGGGCAGGGCAGGCATGGTGCAGCACCTTTCCCCCAGCAGCTCCTTTACCCTCGGCAGCCTCCTTCTCCCCAACAGCTCCATCCCCTTCCCCATCCCAGCTTCAGGCAACACCACCTTCTCCCCAACCCTCCTTCTGCCAGTAGCTCTTCCACTCTGCTATGACTCCCTGCCTCGCAAAGGGGGCCCCTCCTACCTGCAGCCCACTCCCCTCCCTACTGCCAACGGTGGTCCCACCTCTCCAGTGCCCCCTGCCCCACATGGCTCCCAGCTTCACTGGGGCCCCCGTCAGTCCTCCCCCGCCTAGCCTAGCCTAGCCTCACCATGCTGGTGGCATTCCTGGTCTCTGGCCGGCCACTCCTGCCAGCAGAGATGTCCCTGAATCCCTGCCAGGCTGGATCTCGGCAGTGGCAGCCCAGGGGACAGATCCTGCCACCATCTGCAGCCTCAGGACCCTGGCCAGGGCTGGAGACTGCTTTTAAGTAGCAGATCCAGGACCCTGGCTCAGGCCAGACCCTGCAACTGCTGCTGGACCCCAGATCTAGTCTGGGGCTGAATCCCACTGCCACCAGCATTGGTAGTGGTTCCCAGACCATGCTGCTGCCACGGGCCCCCCAGTCAGGGCAGGAACACGATGCCGCTGCTGGCGGCTTTCAAATCCCGCCGCTGCCTCATGGCTGGGGCTGGATCCTACTGCCGCTGGTGGACCCCAGACTCCCCACTGCCACTAGTGGCCCCAAGTCTGGACCCCCCCTGTTGCTTGTGGCCCCCAGACCCTATCACTGCAAGCGACTCCTGTCCACTGCCAGGTCCTGCTGCCGCTGATGGTCCTCGCAGCATGGCTGGGGCTGGACCTAGCTGCTGCCAGCGGCCCCGGACCCTGCCAGGGTCGGACCCCACCGCCACTGGCGGCACACCTAAGGGATTGCCATTGCACACCAATGTGCCATGGAAAACTGGTTGGGAACCATTGGTCTAGGCGGTATCAAAAGGCATCTTTCCTCTCCAGATTGCACTGCTGCCATGGGCAGCTACCTGATCCCAGTTCCATGATATCAACTTTACTCACATTAGTCTTGGGGGCACGGTGCTGTGAATCAGCATGGCAATATTAAACCATTTGTCAGGTCACAGTTCAGCACTACTATCATCTGTTGGGCCACAGCATGGGCATCTCTGTGCAACCATCAATTTGGTGTGATCATTAAAATGGCATTGTTCCACAACCACTCATTTTGTCTCATTGAGGCTTGAAAATATCCCCTCGGATGCAGCACCCCAAGCAGAGAACCCAAAAGAAAAGAGAACCCTATGAGGGCACTCCTGGGCCATAGAATAGACTTCCCTCACCTTTTTGTCTTATTGAGCTGGTTTTCAGTATCAAGCCAAACTCCATTAGCTGTTACCTCATGGTAACCTGGTCATTTCCATGGCATATCTGTAGGACTCCTGCACCCTTTCAAGAGTGCAGTAAAAAATCTAGTATCATTTATACAATCAACACACAAACAAACATCAAAACAAAGCAACAAAACTCAGTAGGTGGAATTATGAAGTAAGCAACACAATCCAGGTAAACAAAATGGGTGCTACTCTTTCTTCCCTTTAGAGGAAGTAGACAGCTCCCTCCCTCAATGGACTTGTCTATACTGCAATTAAGCAACCACAGATGGCCCATGCCAGCTAATCTGGGCATTTGGTTTGAAGTGGCTATTTAATTGTGACCTAGACATATCTTGAGTGTTCTGGTCTTGGTTCTCATACTAGAAGAAAAAACCAAGAAGAAAGAACACAAATAAAGGTTCGAGGGGAGAGCATAGGGTGTGTTTCCTCTGCCATAGCCTTCAGCAGCTGCAAGAACAAAATGTCTGCTTCACATCTGGAAAAGTGTTAGAGATCTAGAATTGCAGAACAGAGAAATTAAAAGGCATCCTAGTTTTTCAGTTACCTACAGCAGCTTAGAGAATATGATTTGCAAGGAAGATCTCCATCTGGTTACATTAGAGCAGGGGTATCAAACTCAAATCACCTCAAGGGCCGCATGAGGACTACTGAAGGGCTTCATGAGGGCTAGTATGTTAGCCTGAGGGCTGCACCACTAAAACCTTTTCATACAACAATATTGGAAATATCAGCAAAACTAGTGTCGTTGTGGACCACAGAAAATAGCTTTAGGGGCTGCATGCAGCCCATGGGCCATGTGTTTGAGACCCCTGCATTAGAGCATGTCAGCAGCACTACCTAAAGTTAAGATTTCCTAACACTATCCCTTATGAGAACTGGTTTTCAGTTTATCACACCTGTGCTGTCACAGAATGGCATTACTGTTCATGTCTCCAAATAAGAAATAGTGTCTCTGCACCCCGAGCATTGCAAAATAGCCCAAGCCTTGAGCCTAATTATTATCATCAGCAAACTAATTCCTAAACCCACTGCTCTGAAAAATATTCAGTTGTGAAGTTTGGTGATTTGTGTTTTCACTTCTCAGGCACTTTCACTGTTGTGTACATTAACAGCTTTCTTCACATGGAACCATCTGAACTGGACCGTCTAATCAGATTTCTTCTTATCAAGAAATGAGTTTACAAAGGGCTCGGCCATGAGCCCATTCTCATAGTTGCAAAAGTTCCCTTATGTTCCTGCACAGGCCTCCCACACTATGGGAGCCTGCACAGGCGCAGGAAGGGCTACTGCCACTGAACTGTTACCCCCTTCATAAACACACAGGTGGGCAAGGAATGGGTGACTTGTGTCTCCCTCCCCCACAATAAATCAGCTCAGAGTTGGTGCAGAAGGGGTAGTCATCTGCACTTGCAAAAGGGCTAACAGAGCTCACTTCTTGGCAGAAATGACAAAGAAGCAGTTAACTAAGTAATGATTCTTGGTCTGATTCTGGTTCCTGCCTTGGTCCTGGAGCAGCTCCACTATGCCCTGACTCCTGCTCAGGCAGCACTATAAGTGTCCAATCCAGCCCTAAGTAGTTACTTTATGGCCTTCATTCTCCAGTACAAAAAGCACTTTCTTATCTAGCATCCTCTTCCAGGTGGTACATTTAACTTTTTCTCTTGATTCCCAGCCTCTCTCTCCATGCAGATAAACATGTCACATGTCATGGCTCTCCATGCAGATAAACATGTCATAACTGAGGTTGAATGGGTTCCAAAATGCCTATTTGGCTACCTTTGCAGAATATCCTGAATTCAACACAATGGGATCCCTCCCTGTAGCAGAGTTTCTGATGGCTGAAACCGATTTATTTAAAAAGGTGAAAACTCCCTTAGGACATTTTAATAAAATGATCTTGGACACCAGAAAATCTGAATTGTGGATCAGCCTTTGCCTGATGAATCTGCAGAAAATTCCCTTTCTTGTAATCATCATCCTTATAATTCTTATATATCACAGATGCAGATGCTAGTTCATGTCTTTGTATTTAGTATAAAAGCATTTATTAGCATTCCTGGCTTGTTTACTTTGAAGGACTTGAGGCCCCCCACACAAGATTTATTGATCTTAAAGGAGGCCAGCCTCTGAAGAGCAGTGATTGTTGCAATATTTATCGCAGCTGAAGTTCCTTCCCTGCTTTTGATCTTTTGATAACAGATCGCAGGGGAGAATGACGAAGATGAGGGGAGAGTGTCCCTTTATTGTGACTGAGCTACTGAAATCTAAACAAGATCATTGAAAGATGGTACCAATTTCCAAGTTAAGACTTTAAAATGTTTTAGTGCCTAAAAGAAAAATAAGATCTAGTAGAATAAACTTTACAAAGGAGGCAAATGTTTTCATCTTAGCATCAGCTTTCCAATTTGGTGCTGCGTAGTCTACCTGAACTGCAACATTCAGGCTAGAGGTACAACTAAGCAGACAACACCACATAGCAACTTGTTCACAGTCTAGCAGTTCCCACCTTTCTAATTACCCCCATGGGTATACTGATAATTAAAGATGAAATTAATAGCAAAAACCCATACATTGCTTTTTAATCCAGAACTGAAAACTGGTGAGTGGAGGTTGAAGATGGGAGGGAAGTATCCATAAGCTGCTTACCTGGAGTTCTTTTAAAAATGCCAGTCTAAATTACAAAAGCACTCTCCCCCCAACACCATTATTCTGAGATCTATATATCCTCTTACTTGTGTAGCATGGAACAGGGATAGTTAAATATGATTGGAAGAAAATGCCTCGTGGAGAAGATTCTGAACTGGGCTCAGGAGAACTGTGTTCAAGTCATGGATGTACCACAGACTTCCTCTGTGATATTAATCATATAACGTCTTGTGTGCCTCTGTAAAATGGTGATCATTTTGTACTTACACTTTGGACTACCTTTAGCTAGTCAACTAGTTGTGAGTACTGATCTTACTATGATGTTTCAATAGCACCTGTCAAAAGGGGGCCCTAGCGTTAGTTGAGGAAGCACTACTGTAACACATATAACAAGTTAAAAAGCAGATATTGCCTGAGTTGTGCAATCCATTTACGATCTGTGTTGTTGCCCTTCTGCCAAAAGGTAGATAGTGTCTAGCAGTTTCAAACTGAGTTCCTTGGGGGAGTGGGGGGGGGTGAAATCAATGGCACTTAATCTGGGTATACTACAAGTGTAGCTTGTTCTATTTAGACCAATACACCAATCCTGGAACAGAGGTGGTCACAAAGAACACAGAGACAAATCCTTTCTTTGAAGGAAACTCAACCTAACACCAGTTACCAGCTGGCCAGGGGACAGCTCTTCCTCAAAAACTGACTCCAATCAGAGATTGTTAGAGATCAAGCTATACTGAATTCACACAGCTCCTTCCACCAGCACCCAACATGACTAAAATTCTGAAGCTTGAACACAAAGAATTTGGAAAGGTATTTGTAACAGCACCACCCGGTGATGCCTACCTATTAGCACCAACCAATAACCAGCATCCCATGATGCTAGATACTGTAGATACACACAGTAAAAAGAAATGAAGCAGGGGTGGGGGTGAGGGGAGAAAATGACAGCTGTTTATCGTATTTTTTTGGAGTTTATAACACTTGATGAGGGGCCACAAAGAACTCAGCCTTATAGCACATAATAGAATCACAGCACTTGAACTGCTTTGTTGAATGGGCTAAATCTGTACAGCAATTGGGATTGATTTAATGATTTATTTGGGGAGATTTATCTTGCTAAAAGTAAGGAACATCAATGGATAGTTTTCTGATCCCAAGGCTGAGGCAATAATGAGGAAAGAGGAGGCTAAGGGGCTGGGCTACACTTTCAAATGTGTAGCTCTAAATCAGAAATCTTTATCCAGGCTGGTTAAATGAATTTAATGGAAGATTTGATCAAAATGAAGTATTCACAGACTTACAATGATGGAGTAACTAAAAGAAACAGTTGTAAGAAAGGATTTTAAAAGGCCTTTGATTTCAAACCAGTTCCGGCAAACCTGATTTTCTCAAAGTGGTGAGAAAGTAATTGAATTTCTTGCTCTTTGACATAAGGAAGGATGTGGACAGCCTTAGTGCACAGGTTGTCACACTGACCCAGAAGCAGATGAGTTCCCCAGATGGTAAACAAAAGCTACCTCAGACCTGGAGACACTTCCATGTGGGGAGAGATGGAACAGATTGGAGGGATCAGTTTAGAAAAGAGAAAAATCAGAGGGGACATGATAAAGGTATATGAAATAATGAATAGGATAGAGAAAGAAATCAGACCATCTTATACAAGAATAAGAACTCATTCAATAAAACTGAAAGGCCACATCTGAAGCTGCCAGAAAGAGTCTTCCCTCTGTCCCACCAACCCACCCACAACATAATTACCCTGTGGAACTGGATTAGGCATTTTTACGAATAATGAGAACATGCACTCTCATATATTAGCTAGTATTTGAGTAGTGTGGATGATATAACCCCTCACGCTCAAGCTATGAATCTATCATGAGTCAATGGGTTTTAGGGTGAAAAACTCCTTATGGTCAGCTATTCTATGATTATCTACTGCAGGGACAGGAATGGCCTTTTCTTCATAAGTGCATATGAGTGACAATGTGTGCACAGCACCTAGCAATGCAGAGCCCTGACTCTGATAGGAATGTCTAGGACAGGGGTGTCAAACATGTGGCCCGCAAACCTCTTTCATCTAGCCTGCAAATGCACTCAGAAGGATCACACTCTCCCTAGCAGACACACATTGCGTGGTCTTGCATACCCAGCGCTCCGTAAGAGGGTCAGGTCTCATGACATCATGAAGCACTGGATAAGCAAGACTGTGCTCCAAGAGACCACAGTCTCTCCTAACACACACAGAGAGGGAGAGAGAGATATCTCAGGGAATTGTCTCGGATATACAGCACTCAGCAAGTTTGCAAAAGTATCCTAGTATTTTGATTTATGGTATGTACGAGCCACTTGAACGGTTGGTTACTCACCGTAACCGTCCTTCTTTGAGATGGGCTGCTCACATACAGTCAGTTACAGGCATCTACGTGTCACAGCGCACGGTAGCTTGGAAAGTCTTTGGTGTTAGCCTGTCAGGTCAGGCCGCACAGTCAACAGCCCCTCCATGCCGCAACGCAGCTATATAGGTGACCATGACCCTGACCCTCCCAGTCCCATATAACTCTGCCAACTCCGTTAGCGGGGACGGTGGGAGGGACCTGAAGGACAGTTACAGTGAGTAACCAGCCGTTCTCCTTCAAGTGCTGCTCACATCATTCAGTTACAGATGACTGCTAGCTGTACCCAGGGATGGTGGGAAGAGTTACAGTCTACCCACAATGAGTACAGCTCTGCCCACAGCGGCATCATCTCTCGCCTGTTGGGCAATGGCATAGTGCGTCGTGAAGGTGTGTACCAACAACCACGTAGTGGCCCTGCAGATCTCTTGGATCGGAACCTTAGCGAGGAAGGCCGTGGAAGATGCCTGAGCTCTGGCAGAGTGGGCTCTCTCAGTCTCTGAGAGAGGCGTGTTTGACCTTCCGTAGCAGTCTTCAATGCAGTTCACAATCCATTTGGAGATGCATTGGGAGGATACCAGAGAACCTCGCATGCGTTCCACGACTGCCACGAACAGTTGGGAGGTCTTGCGGAAGGATCAGGTGCACTCAGTGTAGGTTAGGAGTGCTCTCCTCACATCCAGGGTGTGCCACCGTCTCTGGTTTTCTGTCACCTGCAGGTCTGGATAGAAGACCGGCAGGCAGATTTTTTTATTCATGTGGAAGGGGGTGGCGACCTTGGGCAGAAACGAGGGGTGGTGATGCAGGACCACCTTGTCAGAAAAGCAAACCGTATATGGGGGTTCAGAGGATAGGGCTCGTAGCTCTGAGACCCCTCTAGCAGATGCAACAGCCACCAGGAAAGCCACCTTCCAGGACAGCACAAGAAGGGCAGCTGAGTCTAATGGCTCGTATGGCGGCTCTGTCAGAGCCTGTAGCACCACGTTCAGGTCCCACTGTGGAGTGGAGTTACGGACATGGGGAAAAAGTTTTTCCACTCCTTTCAGGAATCTATGGCAGATGGGGTGTGAGAAGAGTGGGACCCTATCTGTTTGGTGAAAGGCCAAGATTGCTGCCAAATAAACTTTCAACGATGACAGGGATAGGCCTTTCTCTCTTAGGTCAAGAAGGTAATCTAAAGTTGCCTGAATTGGTGCAGAGATAGGATTTCTGTTTTTATCACGACACCAGGTGGAGAAGTGATTACATTTTGCCATGTAGGTGGACCTGGTGGAGGGTCTTCTGCTACCAACCAGGACCTTTTTAACCCTATCCGAGCAGTGTCTCTTTTGCTCGCTGAGCCAGAGAGCATCCAGGCTGTCAGGTGCAGAAGGCCCGGGTTGGGGTGTCGAAGGCATCCCGAGTCCTGTGTCAGGAGGTCCGCCCACCGCGGGAGGCGGAGCAGGGTCCTCACTGACATATCTTGAAGGGGAGGGAACCAGTGTTGTCTGGGCCAGTCCAGGGCTATCAAGATGATGAGCGCCTCATCTGCAAGGGCCTTCAGAAGCACCCTGTGAATCAGGGGAATTGGTGGGAAGGCATACATTAGGGCTCCTGACCAGTTGAGGAGAAAGGCATCGCTGAGAGACCCTTTCTCCCAACCTCAGAGGGAGCAGAACCGGGGGCATATGTGGTTCTGCGCCGTGGCAAAGAGGTCAATCTGAGGGGTTCCCCATCTGGCTGTCACCAGGGAGAAAACCTCGTTGTGGAGGGACCACTCATGATTCGCCAGTGGCTTTCTGCTGAGTGAATCTGCTATGCCATTGTCCACCTTGGGGAAATAGGCAGCAGTTGGCGTGAAGTGATAGTCTATCGCTAGTTGCCAAGGCTTGGTCGCTTCCTCACATAGGGCCAAGGAGTGGACTCCTTCTTGGCGGTTCATGTAGAACACGGCTGCTGTGTTGTCTGAGAGGATTTGGACCACTCTGCCCTGGATCTGGTCTAGGAAGGTCATGCAGGCCAGTCTCATGGCCCTGAGCTCCTTCACGTTTATGTAGAAGAAGCTGTCCTCAGGGCTCCAGGCACCTTGCATGGAGAGGGTCCCAGACAGGTGGGTGCCCCACCCCAAGTTGGAGGCATCCGTTATCAGGGTCACTACAGGCTTGGACTCCCTCAACGAGATTCCCCTCATCACAAAGTCTGGGTCCCTCCAAATATGAAGGGACTCCAGGGCATGTTGGGGTACCAAGATTACCTTGTCGAGGCGGTCCCTTTCTGGTCGGAAGCTTGTGGTGAACCAAAGCTGGAACAGTTGCATCCACAGGCAGGCTGTTTGGATTACCGATGTGGCCGCTGCCACGTGACCCAGGAGCTGAATGCATCTGCGTGCTGTGGTCAGTCCAGGTGCCTGGAGCTCTGTGATGATGGTGCAGATGGACCGAAATCTTGAAAGGGGCAAGGATGCGATGCCTTGTCGGGCGTTTAAGCATGCCCCAATGAACTCTATGTCCTGAGTGGGGCAAAGCTTGGACTTCTCCAAGTTTATGTGGAAGCCCAGGAACTCACACAAGTTCATTACCACATCGACGTGGTCTTGTACTTGTTGATTTGACTTGCCCGCTATGAGCCAGCCATCTAGGTAGGGGTAGATTCTTATACCCCTCCTGCATAGGAATGTTGCGACTGGTGTGACACACTTTGTGAACACCCTGGGGGCTAGCGATAACCCAACGGGGAGGGCGGTAAACTGGTAATGGCGTCGTGCCATTACAAACTTGAGGAACCGCCTGTGGTGGGGCCAAATGGCTATGTGGAAGTAAGTGTCCTTTAGGTCAAGGGCCGCGAACCACACTCCTGGGGACAGGGAGGGGATGATCTGCAGTAGGGAGATGATGCGGAATTTTATTTTCCTTATGCTTTTGTTGAGAGCTCTGAGGTCTAGGATGGGCCGCAGGTTCCCGTTGGGTTTGTGGACCAGGAAGTAGTGGGAGTAGAACCCTTTGCCGTGTTCCCCCTTGGGAACCTTTTTGATGGCTCCAAGGGAGAGTAACTTCTTGCATTCAGCCTCGAGCTTGCCTAGCAGATCTGGGTTCTCTGGGATCATGGGTGGGGATGGTTTCTTGTCCTGAGGGGTTAAGAGGAACTGAATGCCATATCCTCTCGCCACTGTCTTGAGGACCCACTGGTCCAATGTAACCTGGGTCCATCATGGAGTGAAGTAGCGGAGGGAGAACAGGGGTTGTGGAGCGCTGCCCTCGGGGGAACTATCAAAAACACTGTTTGTGGCCCGACGAACGATCCAACCCCTGTCCACACCACCCTGACTGGGAGGCGCCCAGCTTACCCCCTTTACCTGACCGGCCTTATCCTTGTCCAGGTCCCCGAGGTGGCGCTGGGGAAACTGAAGAGATCTCGGAAACTGGGTCTGCAGTTGCAGCTGTTGGTTCAGTTGCTGTAGCTGCTGTTGTAGCTGGTGCAACTTCGAGGAATGCCTAACAGGTTGCTGGGTGTAGATCCCGAGGGACCTCAGCGTGGCCCTCGAGTCCTTCATACCATGCAGCTTCACCTCTGTGGAAGGTGCAAAGAGGCTGGGGCCTTTGAAGGGAAGGTCCTGAATAATCTGTTGCATCTGTGTGGAGAGACCAGAGTTCTGGAGCCGGGCCAATCGGCGCATCACCACTGCCGATGCCATTGTGCGTGCTGCTGTGTCCATTGCATCCCAGGTTGCTGCAAGTGCATCCCTGGATGCTCTCTCTCCCTCGTCCAGCATTGCCTCGAAGTCTCTCAAGCGATCCTCAGCCGGAAATTTCGTAGAGCTTCCCACAGGTTGAAGATGTAGTGCGTCATCAAGGCTAAATGGTTTGAGATGCACAGCTGGAGAACGGCAGAGGAGTAAACTTTCCTGCCGAGCAGGTCAAGCCTCCTTGTTCTTGGGTGTGGTGCTAGGTTGTCTTTGCCTCTCCCTTTGGTTGACTGCGTTGACCACCAGGGACCCTGGGGCCGGGTGATGAAACAGGAAGGGAAAACCTTCCAGTGAGATGGAATATTTCTTGTCCGCTATTTTGGACACTAGCGGAATCAAGGAAGGCATTTGCCAGCATTCTTGGACAATGTGGAACACCCCGCCATGCAAGGGGATTCTGACCTTAGCCGGCGGGGCTTGACAACACGCGTCAAAGAGAGAGTCATCCTCCACCTGGATTACCCCTAGCTTGAGCTTCAGGTTCATTGCCATGCGGCAGAGAAGGTCCTGTTCGACATGAGGATCCCCTTCGCAGTTGGTGGACATGTCGATTAATCTCTCGTCAGGCGACAAAGATGATGGGACCCTTGATCTACTTCGTTGTGTAGAATCAGGGTCCGGCTCATTGTTGGAGAAATCCGAAGATGCCAGTGCAGGTGAACGGGTGTACCGGGAGGAGGCATTGCCTGCCGTTGTGTTCACCCAGTCGAGGGTCCGTTCATTGTGTGGGGACCTCGACAGCGGCATAGGCGTTATAAGGGGGTTAGATGCTTCCCCTGATAGGTGCCTTCGCCGTGAGCTCGGTGACACGGAGCTTTTCCGGGCTTGCTTTCTCAGGCACTCATCCTGGGGGGGAAGAAAGGGGTCTTCCGAGGACAACCTGGATGACCTCCCCGCCGACAGTCGGCAGTCTGGTAGCGAGAATTCCTTGGAGAAGCAGTGAGGCAGAGCCGTAGAACTTGGGCCTGGTACCGGGTTTGATGGTGCTGGGTTGGAGAGAGGTGAGGAGGCCCAGGATGGTGCCAGCATCAGTGCAGCTGTTGTCAGCGCTGAATCCGACGGTACAGCAATTGATGGTACCGGAAGTGGGGTTACCAGCGATGGTGCCAGCTCCAGCAGTACCAGGCTTGGTGGTGGTGCTGGGCTTGCCGGCGATACCAGACTTGTGGGCAGTGCCATGTCCAGCGGTGCCGGGGGAGGTGGTGCAGTTGCAGCCGGTTGCCTCTTGTTCTGCACCGAAGCCAGATTTAAATGCCCTTGGTGAGCCGGTGCCTGAGCCGGGGCGGCTAAGAGGCTACCAGGAGACCGGCGAGGTTGGTGCCAAGGAGGTACCATGGAGGGCCGAGATCTTGGGCCTGGTACCGGGGATTGGTGGGAATCTTGAGCCCAGGCCAATCGAGGGTCCGGTGGAGTGCTGGTGGCTCGGCCGCTTTCGAGCGGAGCGGCTCCAGTCCCCAAAATTAGGCCGAGGCGACGCTCCCTTTCCAGCCGAGTCCTCCACTTGAAGGATCGGCAGATGGGGTAGTCCACTGTGATGTGGGACTCACCCAAGCAAGCAAGGCACTCCTCGTGCGGATTGTCCATCAGGAAAACTTTGCAGCATCCTAAGCACGGCTTGAATCCTGGCATTTTGAGTTTCGTGTGAAAAGACAGGCCCTTGCATTTTGCAAGATAATGTTGATCTGAACTGATGCTGATGGCAGAAAAAGGAACTGGGAGGGTCAGGGTCACGGTCACCTATATAGCTGCGGCCGTGGCATGGAGGGGGCATTGACTGTGTGCCCTGACCTGACAGGCTAACGCTGAAGACTTTCTGAGCTACTGTGCGCTGCGGCACATAGACACCAGTAACTGAATTATGTGAGCAGCGCTGGAAGGAGAAGAACATTTAAGTCAAATCTGGCCCACCATAGCAAATGAGACTGACACCCCTGATCTAGGCACTCCTGCAATGCAAACAATAAGTAATGTCCTTGCATAGCAAAGGCTAAATCTTAAAAGGCTTGACTCGGTTCTCCCCAAAATCTGGAATGTCTTTCAGTTGGTGCTGGAGCAGGCCCTTGTGAGAAGGGAAGTAGTAGTCACAGCAAAACATTTGTTTTAAAGAAGCTTAGAAGCTCTCCGGAAACAACGGTGCTTCAGTGTGTTGTGCAGCAAGCAGTGTGTGTGTGTAGTTCAGTACAAGAGAGAGAAATCGACATCAAACTCATTTAGCAACATAACATTATTAATGATAGGAAATTAGACTGGCCAATACAGCTTCATAAAATGCAAAGAATGAGAGAGGAGGGGGGAACACTGGGGAGAGATCACTGTCATTCATAAAAGAGTACCTGGCAGACTAAGAATTAAGTTCATTCTTTGGGGCAAGCTAACCCTGGCTGCTATAAATACATTTTAATGCCTCTGTCAGCATGCTGAATGAAAGAGGCAACCTTCACAAAATTCAGTGCATGTCAGGTGTTCTCTACCATTCAGAGGGAATGAAAGAGACATTTTGTTTCCAGTCTTTGTCACTTTCCCTTTTAATTCTACTGGGCAATTTCATGATCAGTTGGACAGGACACACAAGGATCTCAGTATAACAAAGCTCACAAGTTTTCTGATTAAATACTGTCTTGAGAAGTAGAGCTAAGTTTCTGGTTGTAGATGTGCACTGGCCTTCCACCCCTGGAAGCTTACATTCAAACCCAACTTGTCACAGAGACAAATGATGAGTTTGTTAATCTTCCTATTCCCTTTTCATTCACATTATAAAATTCCCATGCAACAGGCAATTTTGGCTAACTGTTGCCAGGAAGTCAGACTCTGCCTCCCGGTTTCCCTCTGTTCCATGTAGCACAAGCCCTTTGCTGGACCTATAGGTTGTGCAGTGTCCTTCACCCAGCATAGCTATGCTGATCAACCTAAGGGAAGGAATGGAGGCAAGGTTCTGACCTCTCTCCTGATGCATTTATTGCAGAGAGCCAGGGTGGAAAGGAGATATAGCAATTTTGCGGAGCCTGCTAGGGTTACCACCCTTCCAGCTTTTACCTGGACAGTCCAGGTTTTGGCTTCTGTATCCAGGTGCCGTTTAGGGTTTCAGGGGTCACCCCAACTAAAAATGGCATTACTGAGGGGCAGGGGGAGGAACCGTGTTATTCGTCTGCACAAGCCCCTTTCAGCCAGGGTCTGCCTCCTACCTGTGGGCAGGTTCCTTAAGGTGATCCAGCCAGCAATGGGGGAGCAGGGAGGGGAGTAAGCAATGGAGATGGGGTCTCAGGAGAATAGGCAGAGCAAGGGTCAGTCCTCAGGGATGCACTTACCAGCAATTCAAAAGGTGACAGTCCTAGACCTGCTCTTTGCACTTTCAACCAGTGCACACATGTCTAGCACAAAGGCATTAGGAGTGCCTGATGCTGCCTAAGCCTGCCACACACAACATCCAAAGGGTGTATGGTGTTCGCAGACCTGCAAAAGAGGAAAGGTACCCTGAACAAAATCCAGTCAATCCTGCATTTAGAGTCACATGGACAGACCCTCGCACCTGTGAAGAGCCCCACTGACTTGAGAGAGACCCCCAGCAGGTACTACGATCCAGCTATGTGGATTAGTCAGAGTGTAACTAGATCGGGTTCTGGCAATGGTTGCTGGCCCCCATGCCATCCCCGCCCCCCTGAACCGTCAGCAGGTGCCAGTGGCAGGGCCAGAAAGGGACAGGAGCCATGTGCTCCTTTTCCCTGCTGACCCCCACCCCACAGCTGCAGAGTGGAGCCAGCAGGGGACAGCAGCCATGTGGCAGGACCAGCGGGGGAGCAGTTGTGGCACTGCAGGGCCAGGAGCTCTCTGTGCTGCTATGCATAGGCCTGCATGCCAGGTCTGGCTCACATGCTGGGGGTTGTGACCCCTGAACTAGACAATAGGCACTGTACTCTGGAGAGGGATAGCCCATGGAAACAAAGCATGATATTTGGTGCCTATCACCATCATACATTTTTTGGCACTGATCCTATAGTTGATGCCATGTGGGAGACCTCTGCTAGTGAGCAGCACCCAACTAATCTGTGCAGAGTGGAAGGGCTATTTTTAGGATTTATAATTTTGAGGTTTCATTCAAAAAGTAAATGCCTTCTTTGTGGTCTAATATTGTTTTGTTCAAATTCCCATTTAAGGTCTCTCTCTACCTGCTCTGTGCTCTCTTTTCATTTCAAATTTTTTCAAAACTTATGGGGTAAAAAATTAACTGATTCAGATTTAGACCAATTTATGTAAAAGCACATGGCATAAAATTGAAGCCAGCCTGGACTAGAACTAACCGATTTAGCTATTTCTTTAGTTCTTCATTCTTGTAGATCCTTCCTTCAGTTTCACTGTAATATTTCTTACTCAGCTAAGCACCACTAGTAGGTTGCCTTTGCCCTTCTTCTTAGATAAATATACTTCACACTAAGGGTGTGTTCACGTGGCAGTCTTATTTCGAAACAACAGAGGTTGTTTCAAATAAGAAACGCCACGTTCACACGACGTACTGTTGTTTCGAAACAAGGTGTTCCGTTGTTTCGAAACAACTTAAACCCCATTTCTTGACGAAACAACATTGTTTCAAAATGATTGTTTCGAAACAATCCCATCAGAACATGTTTCAAAACAGCGGTGACTCGTTTCGAAATAACTGTCCGAACATGCTATTTCGCTTTGAGCTTTTTTCCTTAATTCGAATTAACTTATTTTGAAATAAGGCGTTATTTTGATACAAATTGTTTCGAAACAACTTGTATCGAAATAACCCCCTGTGTGTGAGCGTAGCCTAAGGTTTTAAGGTAACAGAGAAAAATCTCTTTGAACCCCACCTGAGGTCTACAGGCTTCCCCAGGCAGGACTCTTATTGCTTGTGTTGAAAGAGCAGGTGCAAAGCAGGCACTCAAAGACCAAAAAGGCACCAAAACAAACGCCACCATACCGCCTGTTCAGTACCCAAAAGTAGTAATCATGAAGGGAGCTAGGAAATGGAATTAGAAAAAATCTCTCTGAACTTTAAAAATTAAAAATTAAAAAAAAAAACTGTCGTGGTTAGCATGTTGAAGACTGACTGTGGGTATCAAGGGCAATGTGGAAGAAGCCCAGAAGGGAACTGCTAGTGTCAAAGTGCCAAGCTGGAGAAATCTGGGAACACTAAAGCAAACCCAAAGATACCTTGTTTCTCTCCATGGCATCCCGGACCCAATCAGTCCTATATGATAAGAGAGACATGTAATGTGTTCCTTCGGACCCAAAGCTGTGTTAGATGACATAACCTAGTTGTCGACCACTAAATATTTTCAGATTCCTTCCCATGTACTCCACTATGCTGAGGGGTAGCAGGACAATGCTAGATTCCTGCAGTTAGATCAGTGGAGGACAGGGAAATATATGCCTCATCTGATGCAAATCAGCATAATAGTACTGAAATCAGTGGAGCTATGACAATTTACTCCCACTGAGGATCTGATCCAGTGTGACTGTCACTGCCAGGTGAAACCAGTGTGACATTTATGAAATAATTTGCAACTTTGTTCTTATCTTGTGGCCACATGGTGTTAGTTCCCCACACGTCACATGTTTGGTGTACAGTATCATGGCAGCCTGCAGCAAAATGTTAATTGGCAGAGATTTCACCCAGCCCAACTGTCCTTAAAGGGAAAGTCTGGCTATCAGACACATGCTCAGCACCTTTGATACATGGGCTTGAAAGAAGAATTGGGCCCACCTGACAGTCCAGTTGAAAGAAATGTTTTCTCAGCTTCCCTGTTGCTGTTACTTTTAAATCAATGTGTGATGTCCTGTTTCTAGCAGCAAGTGTCTGCAACTTCCAAACTTATAGCTAGAAAAATAAGACAGCTACAAAGGCACATGAGATTTAGTTGGTGGAAATGCGGCCAATATCTGTTAAAATGTGCACCTCAGCAAATACATGTGATTTCTGTTTCTAAAACTTCCTCCAGATGCATTCATGAATCCAAAGGCTTGCAATTCCTCTTTTCTCATCACTGGCACCAGACAATTTAAGGTTTGCATTAGTCACTTATGCCAGTAATGTTAAGTATCAATATTCAAGGCAAGGATGGACAAAAAGGTATCATGTTTCACCACTGTGCTATCCCAGGATGCACCAAGGTAATGCCATTGATCTGAAGGTAGTGACTAAGGGCCAAGATGTTCTGCAGCACATATGTTAGGTTGTGACCATCGTCTTTTTTGGACCTTGTGTCAGGAGAACAAAGAAATACTGTTTTGCATGAGTTAATGTCACTACTGTAGGACAGCTTCCACCCTTTGGAAAAGGCAGTCTTTCCACACTGAGGCCTTGACTCAATCAGAACAAAGCTAGGGAGGCTGGGCCCAAAGTGTGTTTTCAGAGTGTGGAGGAGAATATGATGACTGATGTGGAGGACACTTGCAAGGGGGGGAGGGGGAAGAAGAAGTTGTAGCTCTTTCCAACCATAGTGAAGAGAAGGTACTACTTCTAGTTTCTTTCCTCATTTCCTTTCATTTCAGTGGGAGAGAACAATTCTGCTACCTGTCCCACTAATCATCTCTGACATATGGTTGGCCATGAAATTTTTCATGGCACTCTCTGTGAAACAGAAGTCTTTGAATCCAGGAGCTGGAGAATGTGTTCCTCCCTGTTGTGGTCTACCTTGCCTGGCCCTCTGCTTTCCTCCCAGACTCTGCCACCCCAGTATTCAGATCTCCACAAAAAGCTTCACCATGTGTCAAGGCTGTTTCCCCACTCTGGCACTCTGTGTCCATGAAGATGGGGGCCTGCAACAGGCCTTAAACCCCTGTGGCCTTAAAGCCTCGTCTTAAAACTCTCCAAGGCCTCCAGTTCCTGACCTTGGAGTGGTATTGCTGCCACCACCCAAATGCAAAAAAACCTCTTGAAACCCAGGAAAGTGCACTTGGGCATTCCTTCCTGTGAGGTATCCTCAATCACTTTTATTCCTCCCTCAGGAAAGTGACTGAACTCCAGCTGCAATATGAGCTGGAACTGGAACAGAGTCCCCTTTAGTAGCTGCCTGTGCAGTCTGAGGTACGTGCACACAAACCTCTTGCCCTTCCAGGGCACAGAACCAGAACTAACTTAAAAGGTAAAATCTTTAATCAAAAAGAACAGATAAAAAACACAGAGAGTTGCTTCTCTGGGAATTAACTTAGGTAGTTACAGGGTAGTGGGGGGGGGTGTACATGTGCTCAGCACAGAGAAATCCAAAAAACAAGCCAAAAACAAAGAAAATACCCTGACTGTGTCCAAGTAAACATTCCCTGTTCTACCCACGCCTGGTCAGTAACAAATTTAACTTATCTTTGGTAAGGATGTTGCTGGATTCTTCCTCTGGCCTCCTCCTGATCCTTCCAGGAGCTCTGCTGCATCCCAACGGCAACAGGCCAGGCTGCTGCTCCAATTCAAAAACCTGTGCTTCGTTCCTATTGGCTGTCCTGGGACTCACTGACCACAGCGTTAACCCCTTCCTCCCCAAAGGTTACTACACCATGCCATTGCTTTTGCTGTCACCTCCGCTTGTTTGTTTACAGTACTCACTGTTAAGTCCCCTGTCCAGCCCAAGACACCTGAGGAGCTCTGAAGCTCAGGGCTCTGCCCCATCTCCTGGGCTGCAAGCACTCTGATGAACACCATCCTCCTGCCCTGTTTGATCATGTTTCTCCCTCTCTGGTTTCCTGGCCTGGCCATGTCACCATTAAGCCAGGCTCTGGCTTAGGCTAACCACACACGCACCTACTCCAGCCCCTTGGCAGGGCTTACAGAGGTTTATCCCTTCTGTTCTGTCACACTCCCATTTCATATATTTTTGTGTTTCTGTTGGTTTATTAGAAATGCACAGTCAAGTTTTAGGTGCCTGCCAAAGCACAAAGGGCTAAAATAGCCTACTAAGGACTCTCCCATCTGAGCCATTTTACATAATAAGGGCTTTCTTTTCAGTGTGACAAAGATGGTTACCACCAACTACACATCCTTGGTCATTTCAAACTACTCCTACATCTATCACAAAATTTAGTTTTTTAAACCAGGCAGTAAATTGAAAGGAAAAGGATTTTTTCTGAGCACAGCACACGCTATATAAGCCTACTCAGAAGGGCACAGCAGAAGAATCCACTAAGCTCATCAGTGATTCTCCATTGCCCTGAATCATAGTGAAAAGTCAGTGCCTTTGCTTCATTGCTCAGAAAGACACTCATGCATACCCATGGTCTCATCTAGTCAGTGCCTCTGGTCAGAGACAACACTGAGGCCATGTTTTATGCATAAGCTATTCAAGGGCTGTGGCTCCCATTTTCAGATGGCTACTTAGAAGGTGAGCACATACCTGCCCTATGATGAGGATAGTAGGTGTGACAGCCACAGAAATTTCCTGCAATATCCAGTGGGGACCTTAAATTTAATTGTGCTTGGGGGCCATGGTGGCAAATGAATGGTGTGTGTGTTACTGTAGCCAGGATTGAATGCAACCTCTCTCACTGAGGGAGATAAGCTATGAACCCCAGGAAGTGTTAAAATTTTCAATGGCCTGTATTGAACAAAGTGCCAGACACACACGGTGTCAAGTGTTTTGACTAGGAAATCTCAAGAGGGAGGTGAATGCAAATTCCCCACCTCAGATTAGGCAGAAACCCAGTCTCTTGTAGCTATGCCACAAGGAAGGGGCCACTGTCTGCTGATTGCCTTGCCCCAGAAGCTAACGGCCAAAGGTTCAAGCTGTATAAGGAAAGATTAACATTTCATGGGGGTGCTAGTTGAGCTAAGCTGTTAGGAACTTCTAACAGAAAAGTCCCTTGGTGGGGTCTCAAAGACTAACTTGTACCAAAGCCCTTGGAGAGAAGCAGTAATCTCTGGTACTCTCTCAGCTGAGCTCCACTAACTTCAATGCGGCTACGCTGGTTTGTGCCAGATGGGGAGTTAGCCTACATGTGGATTCTGTTATTGTTTTAATACCTTTTCTCTGTAATGTTTTCACTTTAAGAGTAAAGGCATTTCCTCACCCAGCTCTTTCTAAGCGAAGTGTTATTGCTGACAATCACAGCTATTCACACCCTTTCAAGAGCAAGCAAAGCACAGATGCCGGCCTGTTTAGGAAATCTGGCTTGCTGAGGATATCACAGAAGAGACAGGGAGTTGTGCAGCTAGCCTCGTCTGTCCATGGTCGACAAGGAGAAAGACACAAGTCTCTACTTAGAAGAGGTGACAGCTGAGGATCAGGGAGCTGAGAAGGGGTGTCCTTGCAAGACTACTGAGGGGAAACGGATGCAGTTACCCTGAACAGAGACAGCAGGTACCAGGAATGATTGCAAGGAAATAGAACCTGTATCCAGGTCATAGCACTGGATTTCAAAGGGGCACATGATGCCTAGGATAAGTTTTATGCCCCAAACCCCTCTCACCTCCCAGCTCCCAAACTTTTCCAAGGAATGTACATGAATTACAGTTTGCTAGCTCAGATTGCTAGTGGCACAAGATGCAGAAGATTGTTAAGGAGAATCATTCAGGCAGAACCCCCTGTTCAATGCTCTAAAATCCTTCTATCACCTTCTGCTACCTGATTTCCAGGACTTCTGCATCCTTCACCATGCCAGACAAAGAAACACCACCTCCATAACACCTCTAAAGGCCCACTGATTTAAAAAAAAAAAAAAAAAAAAAAAAAGAAGAAGAGAGAGATCCTTACACACATCTGAGAGGCATGCTACAAGAAAGTGGAGATTACAGTACAGTGCCAGCCTCCTCCCTAAACTCAACAGCAGAGAATACATGATCCATCATGGTTTGGAGTCTTGAATTATACAAAATTAAAAGAAAATAATGAACTTGCTCTGATGCAGTTGCAACTCAGCAAACTACAAACTAATTATATGGTAGTGATTAGGTTCTATGTGCTGTACCAAGAGATCTGCTCTGGATGAAGCAAGAAGCACAACCCAGGGATGATGCTTCAGCTGAGGCAGACTGATGCCAATCAAACAATTCTCATTTACATCATCTGACCTTCTGTGAATTGACACCACCTGGGGAAAAAAGTGAGCTTCTTTGGTTGGAGATTTTCCTTTTAAAAACACAACTTTCTCAGGCAAAAGATATATGGAAAGACTAAAACAAAAATCTAGAGTCAAACAGGGAGAAAGAAGAAAAAAGGCAATGTCATTCTTCCACGTGAGCCATCACATCCACTGTCATGCTGTGGCTTTTATTATTAGCACAATTCCATTCTTATCCATCAGTGGATCAGCACAGGGCACAGGGATAAGTAATAGCACAAGAGTCCTTGGATATATGTGATCTCCACTAGGCTCTGTGGTCTGTAAAAGAAGACATGCCACCCCAACCCATGCCTTTGCAGCTCTGTGTGGCACTGCAGGTGCGTCCATGACTTAACTCCACTTTTTGGCCTCCCAAGAGTCTGTATGACAGATTTGGGCAGGTAGAAGCTGACACAAACTAACAAAGTAGCACACCTCTTTTAATGGGGTGTCAAGAGGAATTACCACCAGCATTTCAAAATGACCTCACCTCAGCATCCTGGTTCAGAGCTCCCAGACTCAGTCCTAAAACAAAGCTGTGGCCGTGGTCCTGAGCCAGAAAGAGATACCACCACCTCTTGTAACCTGAGTCGGGTTTATTCCTCATTCTTAGCATCTCGGCCTCCACAGGCCATTCCCAGGGAACTCTTTCTTGCCTTACCTGCTTGTGTGTAAACTCTCTAATCCTTAATGACAGCCCAGATCTGAACACCAGCCTCCTTCTGCTGTTTGGGATTAACATATCAGATTGGCTGGCCCCAGGCCACCCCAAATGAGGCAGACCACCTTGTCACAAGGCTGTAATTTAAGGAAGACAGCCCTGTCTCCTTGGATGAAGCTTGGTCTCTGCATTGTTAATGTGATTGGTTTCAAATCTCTTTTGATTCTGTTTAAGCCACAGCTCATGTGAAAGGATTCTTAATGATGTTCTAGCAGTAGTTAAGGAAGCCTGTAAAAAGCACTATTCATCCCTTCTGGGGATGATGGATGCTGAGTTACCAACACAACACTTTCGAAAACCTTGTGACAGCCCCAATAAATCGTAAGATTGGCTTAAAAAATCATGAGATTTATTTTCAAATTGGGATGCTTTTCAATTTGCTTCCTGGGTTTGAGCATCTATTGTGGGCTAGATTCATGATTTTAAAATTTCCTCTTCATCAATGAATGCGAAACCATTTTTTGATCCAAATGCTGAAATTCTTACAAAATTGCTTGACCCAAAAAGAGCCGGGGTTTGGAGAAAGACACCTAGTATCATGAGGGCATGATAAAATTGCAAGAATTGGCAACGAAGTGAATGACTTTTGCAATCTGAAGTCATAGCAGTTGTAAAACGATTGGTGGTGAATTTCTTCCACAGAGGAAGTATAAAATATTTCAGTCTATAACCAGGAAGCTTCAGTGTTTTGTATCATTATTCTGCAGTACAATAGTATTTTTTAGTTGTAAAGGTTAATAACCAAATATTAACAATAAAGAAGGAAACAATGCAAAATGTGGTCTAAAATGTACTATCTGTGTGTGTCTGTAATGAGATACCAACAATGTAAAAGCCATAGCCATATTTATTAAGAAATATCTTGTTAATTATAATAGTGCCTAAAGATCTTATGCTCTAGTCCCAAACCACAATCTGGAGTCCGTCATGGAGCAATAAAGGGTACGTCTACAACAGCGGTTCCCAACATTTTCTCTGCCATGGCACACTTTGCTACCTTTAATTAACTTGAGGAATACCACCATATAGTTTCCAAATGATCTCATGAATATTCAGGAGCCAATCCAGAGCTCTGAGTAGTTTTTCAAAAAAATTTTGTGGCATACCTGCTCAGGCCTGATGGCACACTGGTCTACACTGCACCCTTCCCCAGGCTCTGACACAGGCTTAAGCTCAAGCCTCCTATCCGCAAACAAGTCAGTCTCATTTAGGCCAATAAGCACTCAGGATCAAGGAGATGGGTCAGAGCGCTCCTAAGACCCTGCTGGGGGGCTGGGTCAGAGCCCAAATCCCACGGTGGCTCAGATCCAAACACGATCATTTTGCAGTGTGGAATTGTGGATGCAGCTCTAGCCTCCGACCCAAGTCACAAAGGGCTGTGTTATATGGCTGTAAGACCCAGTTTAGCAAGTGTAAACCACAGTGGGGCTCCCACAGACCCAGATTTACACTGCAGGGTAGACATCCCTAAGTAACTTACCCAAGGTCACACAAGAAGACTGTACCACTGACCTAAATAGAACTCCAGGGACATACCCTCAGCTGGTGTAAATTGACTTCAATAGTGCTATGAAAATTTACACCAGCTGGGGATCTGGCCCCATGTCTCCTGAAGCCCAATCCAGTTCTTCAGTCACAAAACCATCCTTTCCTCTCAAAACCAATGGAACAATATTGTAACATAACCACCTGGGATGCCAGTCACTATCTCGAGTACAACATGACTGACAATAGCAACAATGCTGAAGGACAGGAAGAGCACTGATTTCAGAAAGTGAAATCTTTTCATTTTACTTTAATGCCATATATTAAAAAAAAAGTGTCCTGACGAAAAGTGCTGGGGTGTGACCTATCTACTATTGCTGCACCAAGTCCCGAAACTAGCTCAAAATTATCTCCTAGCAATCAGATCAGACAGACATGCAATATACGTCGATTTAATTGTTGAAATGGGTTTCTGAATCTGTTGGTTAGAAAAATAGTTTAGAAACCTACTTGCATTTTTTCCCTGAAGCAGTTTTTATCTCTTCCAGTTCATTGTTTCTGTTTGCGATACACAGTTAAGTGATACTATAGTGTCTAGCCTGATACAGGGACCTAAAAACTAAAAGGTTATGTCTACACTATAAAAGCAAAGTCGACTTTATTAAGTTGACTTAATATAGTCTACTTAAAGTCGACTTTAAGTAGACCTTATTAAGTCAACTTAGTGAGTACACACTACATTAAGTTGACTTAATAAAGTTGAATTAATGGTCTCACTGAACTAAGTCAACTTTATTAAGTCGAATTAGTTAGTCCACATGGTCTTAAGTCGACTTAATAAAGTCGACTTTATAAGTGGACCTTATAAAGTTGACTTTACTGGACCCTAAAGTCGACTTTATTGCCCTCCAGTGTAGACAGGGCTCTGTTTAAGTTGTCTTGAGGGCCCTTAAGTTGACTTAAACACATAGTGTTGTCGTACCCAAAGGGTGTTGCTTTGAACTCTTTAAAATTGTAATTAATTAGGTGCAATATAATGCTAATTAACAAGCCCAAAGATGAGCTCAGAAGATGTGCAGAGAGTCACAGAAATCAGTGTATGGCTCTCACCAACCTGTGATTTATGTAAGGTTTCCACCTACAGATTGACTCATGTGTAAGGAAACACTTCTCCTATTTACCCTGACAAGTAGTGTATTGCTTCTTCCAAACTTAATGAGCTATGAGTGGTTCTATGGGGCATAGACTCATTGTCAATTGGATAAAATTGAATTTCTATGAATATGCACATGCATGTGTGCACGCGCACACACACACGCGCGCGCGCACACACACACACACACACACACACAAATGTGCAGCACCTTCTTGTTTCAGAACCAAAGTCCAGGCTGTGTCCCCGGCTTATCAGATCAGGTCCCCCTTCAGTCTAGCCAACTTCCTCTCAAGGCCATTCACAACCTATATATGTAGAGTGCCCGTGCAATGTACCCACTTCAATATGGTGGAAAGGACAAATACATTCTTTGCCCCCTAAAATTCACCCAGATCTTATTCAGGGTACTGCCTCTGACACTGATTAACAATGCCCCTGAGAAAAGAATTATTCCTCACCCCATATAGCAAGAAGCAATCATGGGTTTATATAGTTCAGAGTACTGCCTTAGTTATTGACTAATACCTAGTGTCTCAGAGAAAGGTGACACTTCCCACATCATATAGAACTTGGAGATTTATGCAAAACTGTAGTAAGGAGGTGAAAGAAGATGAAAAGTAGTCCATCTTGAGCTGCACAGGCAATCATCTTACATCATGAAGCATGAGGTTTAATTACCCATATCATTATCTTAGCTTGCTTTGACAGTATTCTTGAAACATACACCATAAAAGAGCTCCCTACAGTTTCATTATCTCCAAACAAGTTAGAAAAAGAAAGGATTCACTTAATGGAATTTAAAAAAACCCACCCAACAGCAAAATGATCAAAGTAGATTTAGGCAATATGTTCAAAGGGGTGTATTAAGGAGGGACATTTAAGCTCAGACTGTTAACTTTCTTTAATTCAGCTCCTAATAAATAAGAAATTTCAGGAAAGAAATGCATGAAACAATCAGTAAGGACTATTTTTAACAAAGATCAGTATTTCTGCAACATATGGGTAGCCTAAATAAAAATGCCATGGCTGTTTGCTTTATGGCCCTTTTAAATATAGAATGAAACCACTGGTTCTTTGCAGGGGTAAGTTACAGTATCAGGCAGTATCACTGACGGTGCCTTGACTCTTTGAGGGGGTTCTACCTTTGGGAGGCTGCTGCTCATTTCCCACAGCACTAGTTAGAGTTATACATGCACTGCTAAGAATGAAAAATGAATAAATAAATTGGATTTGCCAGGGCTCCTGTCTCCAGTCAGGGGAGCAGGGAAGGAGAACAAAGAGGAAAAGTTAGAGTGACCTTGCACCATTGTCAGGATGCTTGTCAGGTATGGAAGGAACCTCTTTATTTCCCAGAGAGGGAGTGAATATTAATGCCCATAAAAGTCAGAGACTGATAGCAATGGCTGCTGTCAGAAATGGTTTGGACAGGCTTTCCCCACAAGCTCTGTCAGATATGACCTTGCTCTCTGGCCTGCCAATGTCCCTGCTTTTGTGCACACTGAACAGAAAGTAGCAGATGGAACCAAATTAAATTGGGGGGTGATTGTGAGATCTGGACAGACATCCACTTGGGTCCAGAGCAATGTGATCAAATTCAGCTCACTTATGACCTAAAGCAGGCTGGAATTCCAGAGCTGATAAGCAAGCAAATTAGCCTTGCACTGCAAGTCTAGCCTCTTTCTATTGGGGGTGATCTTGACACTAGGCAGCAATAGAGACAAAGTAACAAACTACAGATAAGTGGGGGCTGGATTCTCAAGGAAAGAAAAATCAGCTGTGCTCCACTAACTTCAATGTGGCTACGCTGGTTTGTGCCAGATGCGGATCTGCTCCATAATCAACAAATCACTTTAAAAATGCCTTTGGGATTCTGTTTGCCTTCAAAAGCTGCTTCAGCCCACTATATAAATGAATATCCATTTCTACTCCTTCTTCCCCTTCCAGCCTCACCTCATAAAGCCCTTTTTAAATGCATCTCACAGTTCCAAAAAAAAGTGTCTCCTCTCCTCCAAAGAGCAATTAAATCCCATTACCCTTCAGCAAGTCCACTCAGGCACAACGGTCACTGACAGCCTGTGAAATTGTCATCAAGGAATCATCATCAAGGTGGCTCATAGCTTCTGTCACAGAGCAGCCAGCTCAGCAGCCCTGGCAGTTTTCAGGAGAAACCCACAAAGGGAATCCTCATTTGGGAGTTTTCTTAATATTCAGTCGTTATTTACAGAAAGCCTTCTGGGGCTCCCTCCAGGACTATGCACAGTCATTTTCACACCGTTGTTGGTAACAATCTGAGCATGCATCAGTGGTGTAGAGAAACATAAGGACCCAGAAGGAATACGAGTGTGTTACTGTTACTTACCTAGCACTGCAGAGAAAAATCTGCCACAGCATACAGCTACAATACAAAACAGTGATAGGAATTGTCTCAGGGCTTGGAAACACCTGTAGGCATTTTGCTTTCCTTCCACTTGAAATAGTGGAGCTGTTAGTTTAGCCTTTTTGCTTGGTGTCCGCTTTTGAGCACTATGGCTAATTGACTTTGCTGGTTTTATGAAGTGTTTTTGATAGCCCCAGGAGACAAGTCCTGGTGTTAACTCTTAACATAGTGGCTTTTTCCAGGCTCTCTGCCAAATGAATGCTTTTAGGAGGTGCACGTGTTTGTAATATTCAGGGAGTTTAACATGATGCAGCCATGTCTCTACCTGCCCATCAGTCTAGAGATTAGTCTCTGTAACTGTCCCTACTCTACTACATGGCACAGAACTGGACGCATGGGTCTTTGGAGGGCAGGAAATTCTACAAGGAAAAGGGGATGCCATTGACAGAAGAGACTATCCTCATTAGAAAAACTCAGTCAAGGTATTCTCTTTGCTCTTTCTACAAGCTCGGACATGGCTGTGGCCCAAGCTCTGATGTCAAGTGAAGCACCTTCTTGTGCTGCCTCAGGAACAGCTGGGAAGTTGAACATGACCCAAAGGGTCAGCAAATGTCTCACTTCCGCCACACTTAAGGTCTAGGTAACAGTGCTAGCTAGGGGATTGTGGGGTCAGGCTCACCAAAAACTGCCCTGTCTCTTTCTGTGGGGAGAAGACATAGTACCCCTGTGGCAGTTGTTCTCCCCATTATGCTGTTATTCACAGTCTAGTCAGCACCATGAAGTAAGGCAGCAACTATTTTATTGAACTAAGGTGTCCATCTAAGACACCCCAAAATTAGTCACTTTGGAAAATGCTGGCTTACATTTTTGGAAGGTGATTCCCTTCTTTGGAATTTCCTGCAAAATACAATATATATATAGCGAGCAAGTTCCTTCTTTACCTCAGTGGGTCCAGCGCTTCCTGCTAGTGCTGAGTCTATTTCCCTCAGACCTCCAGGCCTAGGAAAAGTCCTTTGCCCCCTCAGACTGAGATTTTTTTTCTTCTCCCTATCTTTGTACCTATGGGGCTCTTCCTCACCACCATGCTGCTCCTTCTTCAGGTATCTGCTTTCTAACCACATGTTGCTCACTCTCACACTCCAGCTACTTCCTTTCTCTGGCGGGAAGGCTGTTTAATAAGTCCTGGGTGGGGCCTTAATTAGCTCTAGGTGTGCTAATTAACCTGGGGCTCAGCTACAAGGGGAAATGGGACTTATTGAGCCAGGGGCTAATATATTGGTTTTCTACAACTCTCCCGCCTAACCCTGTCACTCACTCACACACACGCCCGCCCGCACATTTTCTATTTGCCCTCTCTTCCATGTTCATTTTTATGATGAAATCAATGAGTTCCCATTTGGTCTGTATTTCTTCTTAGTTCTCTCAGTCCAGACAAAGGGGCCCATCAGAGCTAATAAACTGGAAACACAGGAGACTGTGATCCAGTGTAATAACACAGGAGGGCTGGCCCTTCTTCACCAGAAGCAGCATGTTACTCCATACACAGCTGACATTGACTTTAATAGGACTACTCCCGGTGAAACGAGATATTCAGCATGAGCAAGGAAATCAGCCCACCCCGCAGGTGAGACTCTTCCATCCGGTCCACAGTATACAAGCTGCAGTGGGGGGAGAGTCACTGCTCATTATAAATGTAACATCTGAAGGCATAAACCATGGCAGGATAAAGCAACCAAACTGCTTCTCTCACCCATTTAGTGGCCATTTCCAGCAGGCGGCTTAATTAAGGCCTCATTCACAAGGAATTATTGAAGGGACTCTATTTCCCAACTCAGCATCAATCATTTGCAATTGTTATTAATCATTTACATGTCACTTTCCATTGTGTTTAGCAGATGCCCAGTTTGACTATAGCCCATTTCTCTTAGAGCCAGAGTCGGAATGGGAAGAGGCGCCTAGCCTGAGCAGGCGTGACCAGACGGATTGTGCCTGCATGACACAGAAGCAGGTCTGATGCTGCATGAAGGGACAGTCATGGCCTGCCCTTACTACACCTCTAGAAATAATCCCACCAGTTGCTTAGCTACACCCAAAACATAAGGGGTGAAATTCTGGCACCTCTGAAGTTCCCCCCTATTTATTCTTTTCCTTTTCCTTATAGGCGACAGGGAGAACCAGATGGCCTGCCAAGTAGTCCTCAACTTGCTGGCAGTTCTGCACTGAGATAGTCACAGTAATTGAATCTCATGTTCCATTAGACTGCCTGCAGGGGTCAGGAAGGAATTTATTTTGGTTCCTTGCCTTCCTCTGAAGCATGAGAGATGGGCCACAGTTGCAGACAGAAAAGAGGCTGGGATGCACTTAAGTACATACCTAATGTGAGGCACGTAGCTAAGCACTTTGCTGAGCCAGGGCCAAGATACTAACTCAGAACTCCTCAGCTGATGTTATGCAGCAGGCCTGACTCTTACCTCATTTACACTGGGTTTAGATTGGTGTTGTGTCACTGACTTACACAGACTTATTGTTGATTTACACCAATGTGAGATCAGAACCTGGCCTGTTGACTTTAGGGGTGAGAGTTCCTAGAAACAGGAATCATCAGTCAAAAAAAAATGGCCTTGGTCTCCTCAAAACAGTGAAACAACCCTGGCCAGTTATGTTTATTAATCATACCACAATTTTCATGTCAAACCCTGTAGTTCAGTTCAATGCTTCTGTAACAACACGCTTGTGTTTACACTGAGCATCCAGAATGCTGCTGGTTCTTCTCATTCTGAGCTGACAACAGATTTATTCACTTGGGACCAAAACCTCAAATTCTGACTGTTTTTACTCAGTAAAAACTCCCAATACGTCAGATGCTGCTCTCGGTAACATTTCTTCATACAGCCAAGGAGATGCAATGCAATTACATCAGTGTAAATGAGACCAGAAACAGATCCACTGATTTCAATGGATGTTTGACTTGAGCAAAACCTCTGGACCTGATCTCATTTTCATAGCAGTGGCCACTGGGGTGGGGAGGGAGGCCAGACACCCAAGTGCTAGGCTGCAGAAGGGCACCAGCTTAGCCCCCACCCAAGGCCTGGGAAGAGGGGGTGAGGCTACTTTGGCTGGCTGGAGCCGTGGGTAAGTTCAGGGGAGGAGGCAGTGCAAGGCCTGGCAGGGCCGTCCGACCCTTCACAACAGCCGTGAGCCGCAGGAGGCACTGGGGGCCCCCCTTAGCACCTCCCTCCATGAGCCCCCACATTGGGGGGGGTGGCTGCCACATGGCATCTGAGAGGCCAGGCTGTAGGGCTGGAGTGGCAGGTAAGTGCAGGGGGGGCAGCACCTGGCCTTTCCCAATGGGTGGGGGGCAGAGGATGCAGCAAGCGCTGGGTGCCCCCTTCGCACCTCCCTCTCTAAGCATGGTGAAAGGCCAGCCCAGAAGAGGCTGACCCTTGGCATCTGAGGAGCCAAGCTGTGGGGCTGCAGTAGCAGCTACATGCAGAGGGGTGCTACCAAGCCCACCCCTTCTCAGGAAGCACAGGAGGCACTGAGCAGTGTCCCTCAGCACCCCACAAGTTGGGAAAGGTGAAGATGACCCATCAGAGCTAGTGCCAGACTGCAGGGGTTGAGGCAGGCACTGTCGTAGCAGAGCCAAACTTGCATTTTCATCTGCCGAAGCCTCCAGCTTCCCTCTCCACAGATTCACACCATCCTTCCCCATGCAGCTGGGGGGGGGGAAGCATTGGGACACCTCCTGCCTTGTGCAGGGTGTGGGGAGGGATCACAAAAATGGGCCGGAGACCCTTGGTACTTCATGGTCCTGATCTGAGCTGACCTGATCCTATAACTTACAATTCCCTACATTTATTTTCCTCCCATTCTGTAAGTTTCCCATCTTCAAAGAAGTGGGAATTTCTCTTATGAGAGCTCATGTGATAAGTAAAGTGGTTAGTCTTTAAAAGCACCATAAGACTCTTTGCTTGTTTCACTGTCCTATTGACTGCACAGCAGATGCATGGAGTCAAACGTGATTAAACTGATGCTCCTGAGAGAAGAATCAGGCCCTGTGTAAGGAACTCAGGATTTGTTCCAGTGTCATAGATCTTGAAATAAAAGTTGTACAAGTCCAGTTCATTATTTTCTGTTACAGATTTACCCCAAAACCCACCCCATCCCCCAGATGGCCAGCACTAATTTAAAGCCTTATGCCAATATATTCTGGGCTACTTAAAGTGATATATCCATATTTCACTACAATTTTTTTTAAAAATTGCATTATCAGCTAATCTCATGGAACATTACAGTCAAAAAGAATTTATAAATAGTCCACATTCAAGTTTAAAGTTCACCGCTAACGGTCTGCAAATTTGCTGCTCTAGCATAATGCATTCACTGGGCCACTTAATCTGCTTGAAGATTGGATTTGGAACCTATCCAACTGACCTTCTTTAGGTTTGCCAATCTAAACCCATGGAGCAAGAATAGGCTACTTGCCTGTAGCCCCAGAGATACCTCCTTTCTTCCAGGGAATGACTGCAAATGACTTTGCAACAGCCGCCTTTGGTTACAAGCTTCCTGGCTTACGTAGCCCCACCTGTCCCTGCTCAGCTGAGCCTTGGGTCTAATCAATCCCAGCTCTCTGGCTCCTCCTCCAGATGCAGCCTGAGAAGTTTAATTAGGCCTAATTTACTCTCTCAGCCAATGTGGGGAGTGTGGCCCATCAGCGGTCAGAAGACAAATATGAAGCCATAATTCCATAGAAAAATAATCCCTCTTGCACCATTTTCTGCTAATGGAGAGGCAAGGATAACTAAGTTAAGGATGGCCCTGGGCCAGGATGGGAGAAGAAAATGTGCTCCAGTGCAGCTTGACTCCAAGCCCCATTGGGAAGTTTGGAATTTGCCTCCCATGGGGATCAGGCACAGTGTTGCACAGCTTCTGCTTCCAGCTGATTCTGATCCAGCCTTTGAACCATGAGCATAGATCAAGGTTGTCAACAGGAACTAATGATGTGGGGTTTCCAGCTTGAGAGACCCTCCAGGGATGCCATTTTCCGAAAGTGCTGGACACCCAGCCTGTGAAAAGTCTGAGCACTCCTAAATGCTCCTAAACCCCATAGGTGACTCAGCAAAAGGCTTCAAAATCCATCACCTATTACCCTGTCCAGGCCTGCCCAAACACCCTGTCAAAGACTTCGTCCTCACTGGCTACACCAGAGTCTTTCTGACCAAGCTTCTTTCCAGCTCCTCCCACCTTTACAGTGGGCCATACTGGCACGGCAACACACGTGGGAGTCTCTGCTGTTGCCTCCTTTCATGTTCCTGAGAGCCACCCCCTGGCTGCAGGCCTCAGGCACCTCTTTGCTGCAGCCCCTCAGAAGAGAGAACAGCAACAGAGAGTCAGACATCAGGAAACCACCCAGCTATCACGCTAACCAGGGCTATTCTCGCAGGGACGCTAAGGGAAGGAGCATGGCGGGAGGGTGACCAGCCTGGCAACTCCTCAATCTCACTACAACATGTGAACTGGCTTTATGGGAGTGTTGCCCACATGCCTACTGCAGGCCTTCCCCCAGTCCCACTGCACATTCTGGCTGCAGAGCTACATTATGAGAACCCAGCACTCCAAAAACTAGGTGGAAATTGCAAACTGTGACAAACAGTCGAAGCCAGGCCTCAGCATGTGTTCCTAGATTTATATATCTTACTGGGAGCTGGGCTCAGGCACATGGAGAAGGCTTATGGGCTACTCCCTGAGATGTCCTGATTCCTCTTCTTTGGAGAAAATGCTGCTTATCCTTCAGTTTTCCACCCCCACCTTACTTGAATCACCCTACTACCACCGCAGAAGCCCAGGCCAACCCCATCTGCTCCTCTGTCCCAAGACCTGTATGGATCCTGCCTCTTTTGAGCTGAGGCAACCAACAGAGAGCTTCTCTCCTTATGCCTCCTAGCTGGTCCCTATCAAAGCCATGCTTTGTTCCCATATGCTTAAGTGAACTCTAAGCAATTTTTAAAAAACAGATCCCAAGGTCACAACCACACCTTTAGCCATTTCATTGCACTCAATGACCACAATGGAAAAATCCTTTGTGTGAGCACTTCCTCCTCACATTCTAAACTGTGCATGGCATTTTTCTCCACATGAAACCTGATAAAAATGTGTTTCTGAGAAAGCTGAAACACCAGCATCGCTTCCTTGAATAAGTTTCTCTATCATGCAGAGACAGGACTAAATCAAAGATCTGGACACTAGCACCTTCAGAGACTGGGAATGTTCCAATTCAGATTTTGTGGCTCACAACCATCTGTATTACTATAATAGCAGGGTGGTGTTTGGCTCTGTAGTGGAATCAGATGTGCTCGGCAGAAATAGGGAAAGAGATATAATTGTGTTCCACTGGGGAAAGTGATCATTAGAGAATATTATCTGGATAGTGGTTATCTAAAACTGTGACTGAATGGGTGCTATTTGCAATGAGAAAATTTGCCAGAAAAAGATCAAAACATATGCATTCTGATGAAAACACTGCACTTCAGCAATATAAAAAGCCAATAATCTGGGAGGAAGTGATGGCTTAATGGCTACAAATTTTAAGCAGTGATCAAGATGCATCTGGGATGGATTTCAATTCTAATCAGATCAGAGATTCAAAAATCTTTTCTCAACTTTGGAGTTATAAACAGAAGGCTGAACCTATAGGTCAAATTCTGGACTGGTTTACACCCCATTTAACTCCATTGACTTCATTAAGGTGTCACAGGGTTTATATCAGCACAGAATTTGGCTCTGCTATGCCATTTGCAAGAAATACCAACAGCTAAATTCTATCATTCGGTAGTGTATTTGTATGGAAATCTCACTGACATATAAAGGACATAATACCTGTGTTGGAAAGAAGAGTTTGACCTGGAGACTATACCAGATAAACCTCAAAATCTTTCGTGTCATGGTTATCATGACTAATTTATAGTACCAACGGGGAGTCTTCTTAGTCTAGTCCAGAAAAACGAACAAGGAGTCCTGTGGCACTTTTAAAGATTAACAAATTTATTGCATGAGCTTTTGTGGGAGAAAATCCCACTGCATCAGATGCATGAAGATAGAGAACTAATAGAATGCGAGCATAATAAATGCAGGGAAGTGTAAGTCATAGGATCTGCTCAGACCAACATCAGATCAAACCATTGTTAGGATTCAAACAGTGGAGTACAGCTGTGCTCAAACAAATGGATAACAAAAGAAAGCTTCAAAGAGAACTGCAGAGTTGGGGCTCGTATGCAAATTTTACTCTGTGACTGCAGGGCTGAATAAAGACTATGGGTTCTTTTCCCACCACAACAGGTAATTTTGCTTTTCTTGTCCCCCACCCACCTCCATGCTAACTGCTGTACTCCACTATTTGAGTCCTAACAACTTCAATTTGCTGTTACTGTCCAGTCAGATCCTCTGACTTACAATTCCCTGCATTTATTTTGCTCCCATTCTGTAAGTTCCCCATCCTCAAGCATCTGACAAAGTAGGATTCTCTCCCATGAAAGCTCATGCAATAGAATATGAAGGTTCCCGCATTATATACAACAGAGCACAGGCTAAAGAGGAATACTGTTTCTTTGGGGTAGATTTGTATTTTATCTTTTGATGTTATAATCATGGACAAAACCTTGCAAGTCCTCACCAAGCAAAAAAGCCACATTTAAATTTACACCTGTGCACGTATATGATGGCTACTGAAGCAGGAAGTCAAATTCTACATAGGTCTGGACTGCAGTAACTCCACTGAGCCACTATTGAAAGCAAAATCTGATTTCCCTTAGTCCTGTGGTTCTGCTACATCCACCATGTTGTGTATGGATCAAAACCAGTGAGAGATAGCTAGTATGCGTTTCTGATGTGGCAGCTCAACAACACAGAGAGCCTGATTCTGAATATTGAACTCAATGGGAGTTTTACTTTTGATTTCAATGTAGACTGAATGATGCCTTGGAATTCACAGCAGTATAGTTTCTCAACCTATGGTCTCTACCCTCAGTTCACAGATAGGTCTGCTGAAGTTTTTTTTATGGCTAGATAGGAAGGGGATCCTGAAGCTATGAGTGGTGTTACCAAACTCCCCCCCCCGCCCCACTAACATGGTGTCACATTACAAAAAAGTTTGAGAACTAATTAATTCCACCATTGCAAAACATCTCTGTATCTAAACAGCATGATGTGTCGAGGGCTGGGAACTCTCCAATTAAATATTTTTTCTCTAAAACTTTTATGGTCCTTGTTTCAAAGTCAGACAAAGCCACCTCTTTACAGATCCTACCATATGTCCCACTCCCATGGCATGGAAGCCACCTGTAATTTCTCACATAGCATATGGAGGGAGTTAGAGCTGCATTTGTGTGAGTCTCATTCATTCCGCATGATTAGTTCTAAATCTTTCAGTCCAGATGTTAACACATATGGCCACCATCATAACCACACTAATCACACAAATAAAACAAAACTTTTCCCTTAACTTTGAGTTGAGGGAACTGGGCTCTAATTATCCCTATTCATAAAATTAAGAAGCCACACAATAAACAAAAAAGTTGCAGAATTTGTTTGGAAATGGTGGCTCATAAAATTTGCAAGAAAGGTGGGCAGGACTACACAATACTCCTTTTTATCACTAAAAAATTGAATGCAGTGAAATCTTGTATACCGACTGCAGTTATTTTGTCTTGTAAGTTAAGCAGAGTTGGTTGTGGCCAACAGCTGGAGAGGAGACCTCTAAGAAAGCCCAGAATTCAATGGTTCAACAACACTGTACTTTCCTCTGAGTAACCACTTAATGAGTCTCCTAGCATGTCTGGTATTGTTCTCTCTGAGGGATCACTGGAAGGTTCCCAATGGTCAGATCACCTATTGTCATTAAATATCCCATGGCTAGAGGGACACCTCTCCTCCTATTTATGAAGCAGACCAACCCTACCATCCATGATCACGTAACATCCCTGTGGAAACTACTACCATAGCCTGCCAGGAAAAGTAATGTCAGAGCAGTATTTACTTTATCATCTGTGGTCAAATTCAGTACACATAAAAGTCAATGTAAAGACTCTACTGAATTTAATGGGCCTTGTGGCAGTCACTTCTTTATCACTGAATACATCATATTTGTTAACAGACTTCCATTTACAACAACAGGAATGGTGGGTTATTTACCAGTAACCATCCTTCTCTGAGATGGGCTGCTCGGATTCATTCAGAAATAGGAGTCTCCGTGCCGGAGCATGAGATTGGTCAGAACTTTTTGCTTTAGCCTGTCAGAAGAGGGCAGGCGGCCACTGCCCCCCGCACCACCCTGTGGCTATATATGTGGCCGCTGCCTGGCCCCTCCCTAGTTCCTAAGAGAGTCGCCAACTCCAAGTGCGGGGGTGGGGGGAGGGCTCTGAATGAATCTGAGCAGCCCATCTTGAAGAAGGACAGTTACTGGTAAATAACCCACCGTTCTTCTTCGAGCGCTGCTCGGATACATTCAGAAATAGGTGACTGCTACCCATGCTGATGAATGGCGGGTGGAGTTGGCTCTTCCGCTTTCAGCATGGCATAACTCCACATGGGTATTTGTCCAGCAAGCACGGTCCTGGAGGGGTCTAGGAGATTGACTCAAGGACTGTCATCCTGGCTAGGATAAGCAGGGATTGCAGGACCTAACCCAATGGAGAAAGTAGGCCCAGTTTGCCCAAGCGCTTATAGTGGTGTTTAGGCAGGAGAGCCTGAGTCCACCTTATGCATAAATGAGATATGAATGCATCATAAAGTCGAGGAATGTGACTACAACCACTCTGCCTAAAGTCATATTGGCAGAGGTGGGATAAAATCAGAAGATTAGAGTTCTGGCAGTAATGCATGTTAATGTACCTCTTATAAGAGAATTCAGGATGTAATAGGGTTGTCAGGCTGGCGCTTGTGGGAATGACACTGCCACAACCAGTGGGCTGGTGGTGAAGGTCGTCAGTACTTTAAGAAAACCCCAAGGGGAAGGGAGTCTTTTCCCACCATTCAATATTGTAGGGCACCTATGGGACAAGGGGTCAAACCAGAGACTTGAACAGGGAGTTGGTGTTCCCCCAGGACCTGTGGCCCTGACGCGCCCGGCAGAGGGTTTCAGGTATATTAATCTGGCACCATCAGTATCTCATGGGGGGTGGGGGTGGTCTGGAGAAGTGCAGCAAGCTAGTTCAAGAAGATATTGGGACATTGGCAACAACAGTCAATATCCCAACAGGCACAGGCATAGCGAGATGATGGGATCTGCTTGGGGCCCCGGAGCCTGCTCCGTGCTATGGAAGTAAAAGAGAAGACTGGGTAGTGTCATGATGAAACCCACTGGGGAAATGTCAAAAAGTGAATCCTTACATGCCAAGGATGTAGTAGTACTACTATCTACGCCCTTCCCTTCCCGTTTGTTAGAGTTTCCTCAACAGAGAAGCGGCCGTAGGGATGCCATAGTGAGGGGTTTGGACACAGGGGGCTGTGGGTTGGTAATAGTTCATAAGTCCGGTAGGTCCGGTTGCTAGTACCCACGGCCTAAGAATTCACATGCTTTGGCCAGATGATCTCACCCCACTGGCGGGGGGGACAACGTGGGAGAGGGACCAAGCCCAATTAAGACTGCATCAGGGTGCCCATTGGGGTTGATGCTCCCTCCAGGAAGGAGCCCCGGGAATGTACGGAGGAGGCAGGCTCCTCCACAGTAGCCGGGCAGTGGGATGCCACCCGCTGGGGTGCATCCCACCCTTTCCTTTGTCTTTTTTTTAAGTATACTCCACAAGTATGGTAATGAAGGAATAGGTCGTACCGGAAGGAGGGCTCCAACAAGGGCGAGCCTGTTGCCAAATACCCGTATAATGAGAGTAACTACAGGTTTGCGAAGAGTGAGTATTAGAGTCAAATTCTGTCATAACAGTTAGGGCAGGGTGTGTTTCCTAAGATGCGCCCACCGAGCGCTCTGGGTCTTATGGGAGGGAGGAAATGCACCCACCAGACTCTTCAAATAGGGTCTTCTGTAGCTAAGCCGGGAGACTCATGGTACTAAGGCCATCCTGAGGGAAGGTGACTACGCGAGAGACACTGCTGGACGAACGCCCTGGTGGGCGAGGATGGGTGCCAGAGGAGCAACCGTCTGTGAAGACAGTTCCCAGACGATGCCGGGGAAGACAGGCCGTGATCATGGGCATATCGAAAAGTGGAAGGATGACCTTTCCTACGTATGACTAAGCGGCAAAGGGGAAGTCTAGTTGGTTTTGCAACTTATACCCAGACATTGCCTCTGGGTTTTGGGCCCGAGGGGCTTCCGATTGGAATGTAACAGAAAACAGTCCCTTCAGGGATAGGGAGGGAGGTATTTAGGGCCCCTTTCATGAGGGGCAAGAACCCATGTACCAGCTTGGGGCCTGGGTACGTGCTGCTAGCGGTGATCGAAATCCCAGGATGGGAAAATTCCAGAGGAATAGGTCTACCGCTCGCTCACTTAATCTCCTTCCCTCTGTATATTTGGAGGATGATATAAGAACAGGCAGCGGACCCATTCTATGGCTACTCTCAGCTTTAAGTTGAAGGTTCATACTGCACAAGGGCTGTGAGAGAGTTAGCCACGGCTGTCTGGTTGCTAGGTCCCAGCATTTACGTCTGGCACACAGGAGGCGGGGTGAGTTACCTGACCCCTGTGGTTCGGGAGGGTTCCAACTGCGAACGTATGCTTGCAGCCTTAATGAGGGTCGATTGAGGACAATGGTTGAACACCAGCGAGAGAGAGGTGCGCTGAGCGTGGCGACGAGCCCATTCATCCTGTGGTTAGGGCGTGGAGCCAACAGTAGGGGTTCTTTGCCTCACAGGTTGGGAAACAATGGTGGGTGATGCCCTCTCTGATGTTCGAAGTGTGTTCTGAGAGTGTCATATGTGCCCCCTGTGGTAGGAGGATCACCACAGGGGAAGGGGAAGGGAGAGGTCTTCCCCTAATGGAGTGAATGCAATCGTGGAAGCCTCTTTGGGCTAGGGCCGGTGGCCATCAATTGCCTGCCTGGGTTAGACGTCAGGCTTCCGTGATGCCCTCCACCGAGGGGGAGGGATTTGAGTAACGAGAGGCCAGCCCCCACAAGGTCTAGGGATTGACCCTGTCCTACCCGGAGAGGGGTTGTGTTGCGTGTGAATTGCCCATCCTCACCAGGGAGGGGGTGAGGAAGGGTTAGTTGTTGTTTTGAAGGGGAGAGTCCTGCCATTGGGAGTCAAGCACCCACCACAGCGTAGGGGACACCGGATGTCACCTACTAGGCCACCAAGGGGCCTGGCAGCGATCTGGGTGGTTATAACTCAATTGATGATCAGGGTTGAGAGCTCTCCTGGAATCATCCTGGGGGTCCCCCAGAGGGGTTCGAACTGAAGTTGTGGTGGTGGAGGACAAGTCCTCACCAGCAACAGTTAAGGGGGGGGGGGGGCAGAAGGGGTAAAGAAACCTATTAGTGGCCTTACGGTGCCAGAAGGCGTGGAAGTGGCCCCAGTTGGAGGATGCCAAAATATTTAGTTCTCCTCTGGGGTCACGGGCGGTGCCCATGACGGACGAGGTCTCCCCAGGGAAGAGGGCATCTCCCCCAAACATCAAGTCGAGGGCAACCTGTTGTGAGGCTGGGGGGACTCTGGCTTCCAGCAGCCAGGCCGCATAGTGCAGCATTATGGCGGAGGCCATAGTTCAGACCGCCATATCCACAGCATCCCAGGATGAAAGGAGGAGGTCCTGAGAAGCTATTTTACTCTCCTCCAGGAAAGCCTTATACTCATGCCTCTCCTCCAGTGGGAGTAGGTGTCTAAATTTCTGGAGTGACTCCCACACATCCAACATGTATCGGCTAATGAGGGCCTGATTGTTCACGACCCTCAGTTGGAAGGCTGAGGAGAAGTAAACTTTGCAGCCCAGTAAGTCAAGCTCCCTAGTGTCCCTCGACATCAGGAGGAGATTGGGAGGGACCTGTCTCAGCCCTAAAGCCGCCTCCACCACTGCGTGAGGAGGGGCTGGATGGTGGATAGGTGAGGGGATTTCAGGCCCCAGGACCTATACTTAAGGCCAGCCATATCCGAGACCGGGGAGATGGAACCCGGATTCTGCCAGCGGAACAAGGCCAAGTCCCAAACGCTGGGGTGGAGGGGCACGATAACCGGTGCTCCAAATGAAAAGAATGGCCCAAAAAGAGTGTCTGAGGGCGGGTCAAAGGATTGAACCTCCATGCCCATGTGGGTAGAGACACAGTGCAGGAGATTGAAGTGTGCCGACAAATCACCTGTGTTGGAAGACGGTACCGGGTTCAGTGTTCTCACCGGTGCCGAGTCGGCGGGTGCCAGTAAGGTTCGAGGGACCGCCGGAGACCAATTCTGGAGGTGATATTGGAAGGGCGACCGTGCTGAGGCCGTTTGGAGTCCCTTGAAGCCCCTTCCCCCAGGCTGGAACAGGGGGAAACCTCTCAGGATTCCCGAGGCGGCACCGGAGATGGGAGGGTGGTGTGGTGCTGTGGGGATGGCTCCCCAGTACCAGGACTCCCAGGGTGCTCTGGTCTTCAGGGCCCCGGGGCCGGCAATGGAGAGGGTGAGCGGTGCTGCGTGCCTGGCACCCAGGCCTTCGAAAGGAAGGCCGGCTTCCCCCTTCTGGATGGTGCCAGAGAAGGGGGTGTAGGCAACAGGAAGAGCACCCTCGCTGCCTCCACTGCCTCTGGGGTCGACAGAGTTGGCACCAAGGCCGACCGGTCCTGGGGAGAGCCCCATGCCAAGGAGGAGGGCTTCTTCGGTGCCATGGTGCCAACGGCACCGAGCTAGTCCTGTGGTACTGATTGGTGCGGTGCCAGGAGGCAGGCTTCGGTGCTGAATTGGCATGTGGTGCCGCAGGAGGCACTGAAGCCTCAGGGGGAAAGTGCCGGACCTGCTGAGAGGCCAGGGCACGACACCTCTGCTCCCTGTCCTTGATGGTCCTGGGTTTAAAGGACAGGCAGAGGGAGCACGCAGTGATCTCATAGCTTTTGCAGAGGCACCGGAGGCACTTCTCAGGGGGATTGTCCTGCAGGAAGGCCTTGCCGCACTCGGCACAGGGCTTAAACCCCAGCACGGTGGACAGCGCTGGAGTGCGATGTTCCAGCCCAGAAAGGGAGACCTTCTTCAGGGTGACCAAGTCCACAAATAGGTTCTCCCAGTTGGGTGAGAGGCTCATTCATGAACCAGGACAGGCTGCTTGCGAAGCAAGGACCACCGACACTGAGGCGGAAGAAATTAAACTGGGGAGGGGCCAGGCGGTGGCTACCTATATAGCCATGGAGTGGCACAGGGGGCGGTGGCCGCCTGCCCTCTTCTGACAGGCTCGAGCAAAAAGTTCCGACCAATTCGGCGCTCCGGCATGGAGATGCCTATTTCTGAACGTATCCGAGCAGCACTCGAAGAAAAGTTGTTTTCTTTTTTCTTGTGAGGAACTGAAGCACAGAGAGATTAAGGGCCAGATTTTTAAAAGCATTCCAGTTCCCAAAGACGTAGATAGCTACCCAGATGGATTTACAATAGCATGTAAGTGTTTTAATTCCGAGTGACCTTGAGTCTTCAAGCACCTAAATACTAGAGATGTGCAAATAATTTTGCAAATTTTTGTTTCACTGGTAATTCTGAAAAAGTAGGGGGCAGGAAATTCAACAAACTGACAAACAATAAAAAAATTCACCAAAACATTTCATTTCAATTCAAGCCGTTTTTTAAATATATACATAGAAAACTGTTAAATAGTGAAGGAAATTGCCAATCATTTTGAACTAAAAAATGAGCTTTACAAATATTTATTTTTAATATAAGCAATTTGGTGAAACAAGTACATATTGCAGTCACACAAAATCTGCAAACAAAAAAAATAAACAAAATTTTGCCCAGCTCCAAGAAATCTCTTTACAAATCTGATTCTAAGTGACTGTATTCAGAATACCATCTTCTTTCTATAGTGAAAAAACAGGGTATTTCTTCCTGCTGTTGCCCCAGCAAAGCTGATACAACTAAGACAGCAATACTGCTTCTGGTCCCTCATATGCATCTCTCCCCGAATTGTTTACTGAGCTACAATCAGCTACATCTGTGTAAATTGACTGAAGACAATGGGTTTGCACAGGTGCCACTGAGAGCATCATTTGCCAACAGAACATTTATTACTTGTGATTATGAATGAAAAGTAAAGAACCCAGCATGACTCCAACCACTTAGGCTTTGTTCGCAGGGCTAGTAGATAAGAGCACATTTTTACTTGTCAGCTGAGCACATCTGAATTAGCATCACCATTAAGAGACAACAAACTTGGAATCAGAGGCAATACAAATGGAAGCACTGGGACATTTTTACAGCATCTCTTATTTGTCCCCTAAATCTGAGATCAAACTTAATTTTCTACTAACTTGCCATTACAACATAGCTGCCATTGGTGTGTTACAATATAGAATGTAATGTTGCCAATATCGGAAGACAGTGCAATCTCCATCCAAGCCCTGGTACACCAGCATTTCCAGGGACTGTCCTGTTAACATCATTAGATGGAGACAGAGTGGGAGAAGGCTGTTATTTCTTATGTACCAGTTCATTCGTGAGGACGTTAGCTAAGAAGTACAGGAAACTTACAAAAGGCCAATACAGAAAAACAGTAGAAAGGCCATTAGCACACCAGTCAGAAGAACTGGATTCTACCTTTGACAGATCTGTTTTATGAACTTGAGTAAATCGCATCACCTAGATGTGCCCCTGTATCCTCTCCCACCTGTGTCTGTCTTGTCTTTTTAGATTGTAAACCTTTCAGGGCAGGACTGTGTCTCACTATGTCAATACGTCACCTAATAATGGGGCTCCAATATCCGTTCGGTCTCTAGGGGCTACCTTAATAAAGCTAATAATAATCAAAATGCTAAACTCAGAGACAAAGGGAAGTCAAAGTACACGGGAGAGAGGGCAGGGACAGAAAAAGCAGATCGCTGCTGTGCCTTTGATGTATGCACCTGTATTCTAGCCAGCCTCATAACCTCACAGGCCATCCACGTTCCAAACAGAACAGGGGAAGAAAAAAGGAAAAAAAAAAATATCAAGCACATGCATTCGTGTCATGATTGCTAACAGCTGTGAATCATCAGCATTATCAATCTGCTTTAAACAAGCAACAAACGACTGAACGAGGCCAATATTGTAATGGCGTCAATGGTTGAAAATACCTGCTGCCAAGGCAGTTATTTGCTATCTGGATATAAATCTTGACTTGACATATGCATGCATTATGTTTTTCCAGGTTTCTGGCTCTCTTTCCATTGTTTTGTAGTCCCAGAGAGCTTATAATTAAGGAACGCTATCCCATCAAAATGCCGATCAGTGTACTAGCCTGTAAATACTTCTAATAAGTATAGCTAATAAAATCCAGTTTATTAGCCACCCTTGTACAGTATTTTTGCAGCCATTTGCACTCATCACTGATAAAAATAAATCCCTCACAGCTGTGCTGGAGTTGGCATTGCTGTCAGCCTCATTCAAGCTCACCTGTAATGTGGCAAATAATTAAAGCTCTTATATGAACAGTGGGGCTTTGATTGCTTGCAAGAATTCCATTCTTTACATTTCTGTCTGAGTCAGGGAGATAATGTCACAAACAAAATAGCTCAGCAATTAAACTGCCCTTTATTATTTTGACCTGATGGGAGAATTAGGGACCAGATCCTCAGCAGTTGTAAATCATTGTATCCTGTCCTGGATTCAAGGCAAGATCTGTGACCAATTTGGCTATTCCCAACTCATGGTCAGCAATATGAAAGAGTGAATACCACTGGGACATGACAGGTAGAAGGGCAGTGCAGTATTTATCAGGAATAATGAAGAAAAGCATAAAACTTCTCATCAGTCACTAGTTTTGGGGTAGCATTTGATGAGCCATAATTTGTTTGGGGGTTAAAGGCTGACAAACTTTTTGTTTACATTGTAAGCTTCCCTTACTCTCAGCAGCTGGCTGGTCAAATGAACCACACAACAGGAATGTCCTTATAGTATCTTAGGCTATGTCTACACATACATCGTTATTTTGAAATAAGGATTTCAAAATGAGTTATTTCAAAATAAAGTCCTTATTTTGAAACAAGTTAATTCGAATTAACAAAATGTTAATTCGAATTCAGGGAAAGCCTGCTATTGAAACGGCTGTTATTTCAAAATGGTTATTTCAAAATAAAGCCGTTTGGACATGTTGTTTCGAAACAGTTGTTTCAAAACAATGGTGTTGTTTCGAAACAACAAGTCCAAACGACCTTATTTCGAAATAACCATTTTGAAATAACAGCCATTTTGAAACAATAGGGGTTTAACCTGTTTCGAAACAGCAGTTCTTATTTCGAAAGGACGGGATCTGTCCTTTCGAAATAAGAAAACGTCATGTGGACCAAATATCTTTTATTTCAAAATAACCAGTGTTATTTCAAAATAAAAGTGCTGTTGTGTAGACATACCCTTATAGTACTGATCACTCAGTGGACACCCCTTAGCAAATGCAAAGACTGCATCTCACATTGCCTTAAAGAATTGACAACGTATATTTCAGGAGAGACATTTTGTAGGTGAGACTTCTTTTCTGGATGATCAATAGATGTCAGTTGCATTATGTGGAATTTTTTCCATAAGATAACCATAGAGCCAAATGTATCACAGTAAACATACACTTCCCTAGTACTTCCTCCTTCTGCTGTCCTTTGCTTGCTCTTATTATATCATTCAACTAGACATGCTGTAATTTACTGGAAAATTAATTGTAACGTTTACTAGAGAGGCACCATTAGTGTCCAATTTTTGGTGTAAGCTCTTGATTTTCAAAATTCAATTTAAAAAAATCAAAATATTTATGAAAAATGGTATTCAACGCTGGGAAAATCAGTTTGGGTGTTTGGTTGCAAAGTCAAATGTTTGCTGGTAATTAAAGTGATTATAAAAAATAACTTTTTGTTATAAAGCAATTACATTAATTTGTATTTGTATTTCCTATAAAGTTATTATAAAAAAATTAACTGGTACTTTTACCAGCTATAGTCAGGGATATTGATAAATGTTTATGGTGATTACTTTTCTGAGAAGTAATTCACCTGCTCTTATGTGTGGTGATTGCCAGTATTCTTATTTTTACTATCTGTAGTGTAATTCAAAAACATACTGCATGCTGGGTAGTCTGAAAAAACAGGAAATGAAGAAAACATGAAAGATAGGGAAGGAAGGGAAATATCATCTGGCAGCCCCTAGACCTTCCAAAACCATAACAAACTGTTACAATATTAAGATATCTGAACCAATGTGCACCAAATCCTACAGTAACCGTTGCATGCACACAGGGGATCTTATTGTAGAATATAGGGCTGTGACTTTAAGAAAATCCTTTTATTGAGAAAACTCAAGAGTGTTTTTGCTCCAGGAACTGGTGTGGGGAAGAAAAAAAGAAAAGAGGGTGGAGTAAAATTTTGAAATGGGGAGAACAGAAAAACAAGTAAATTAAACTTAGTTGAATTGATCAGGGTAGATTAATTGCCATGATTAACTGAGAGACAAGGTAGGTGAAATAATATCTTTTATTAGACCAACTGCCTTGTCTGTCTCATACCCTAGGACTGACACAGCTACAACGATACCCCATACGTGATTAAGTGTGGGGTTTTTCTTGGCCTCCAGATTGAATTTTCCCGAATACTTACAGAGAAAGAGTGGAGAAGGAAATGTATTCAGGAGGTGTTTCTGTGTCCACTCACCCCTCTGGAGTACTTCTACATAGGCACTTCACCCACCCCTAGCAGGGCTTCTCCAGTTGCCATCTTATTCCGCAGTCCTTTCTTGTTCTAGGAACTGCAGCTTCCTCTTCTTGACTTAGACCGCAGGCCAGGTCGCTCCATGTTTCCCCCTCTGAGGGTAAATGTAACCAAGTCTTTCCAGGACAAACTGCCTCAAGCGGTTTGTTGTCCTCTGCCTAGCCTGTGCTGGACCCTACCCCATCCAGTACTCAAGAGCTATAAGCCAGGGACCCTCAGCCCAAAACCTCTGGATCTTACTGTTCCAGCCTTCACTAGACTACTCTGTAGCCTCTCTTCTTTCCCTGCCCTTCTCTGGTTCAATCAGCTCCAACTCTCTTTCCACACCATGAATACAGCTTTTATCTGTCGCTAGCTTCCTGGCTTCACAGGCCTCACTTGCTCCTGCCCAACTGCGGCTGCTTGCAATCAATTCCCTGCGGCCTGGCTCCCCTTCCAAATGCAGCCTATGGAGTTAAATGGCCTGCTGCAGGGCCATCTTAACCCCTTCCAACCTTGTGTAATAAGCAAACACCCCATCACAGGAGGCAAATGGAAGAAGGATAGATGTAATTATTGTGAGTGAGTCACTTGAGGCATGTGTGTGTTTGTTCTCTTTCTCTCTGTCAAGAGCATGAAACGTTGAATTCTAGGGGTGCAGAATACCTGAGCTCCTCTCCAATTTCCATTATTTTACAGAAAGATCTCTCATTTGAGTCCTGTCAGTCCTCTGCAATCCCTACAGAAGGCAAGTAAGATGAGACAAAGTGAGAAAAATAAAAAGCAGAAACTGAAACCTTATTTCAATCTGATTTGATGTGTATCAATGATATCTCATTTTGAATCATTTGGGGGTGGAAGGGAATCCATTAAATGTGTCAAATTAAACAACATTCTGCATGAAGAAAAACATTTTCATATCATTTGACACATTTTATAGAATATTTTCCTCATTTTATGACCAGCTCTGATACAGACTCAAGACTTAGAAGCTAAAGGAAGACTTGCTTACATGACCCCAACAGTAACATGACCTCCATGGGGGTGTGGAAAAGAGTTAGTAGAATGATAAGAGGAATACAGAACCTATCTTATGAGGGAAGACTAATAAATCTTGACTTCTTTTCTTTGGCCTTGCAAAGTGAGGGCTGAAAGGGCATCTGACTGCCCTCTACAAAAAGAGCCAGAAGGAGAGCTATTTAATCTCAAGAACAGTGTTAACACAAGACCAAATGGGTGTAAACTGGCCATGAGTAAGTTTAGGCTGGAAATCAGAAGATTTCTAGCCATACAAGGGGTGATGCTCTTGAACAGCCTCCCAAGAGGAATAGTCGGTGCAAGAAACCCAATCATTTTTAACGCAGAGCTTGATAAGTTCCTTAATGGGATCGTAGGATTGCCTGAAATAGTGGGGGAATAGACTTGCTGATCCAGGAAGTCCCTTCCAGTCCAGTGTTTGTGTGTTCCCACAGCATTTTCAGCTTCTGTTAGCTTCATTTTTCCGGACCTGCTCATCGTGGTCTTTGTCACAGACCACATCCTATAGCTGAATTTTGCCAGGGCGAGAGATACATTGAAGCAAACTTGTCATTTGGGAGGTGGAGGAAAACACTGGTGGAAGATGGAAGATTTGAGAGGGAAATAGTGCCAATTTGGGGACAGGATGGGATCCGAAGAAATGCTGGTGATGTAACCGTGAGGGAGCAGAGGCTGATTTGAGACAGGTCCTTGCATCACAAGAAGTCATAATACTGCACTGTTGAGTAGGTTGCCAAAAACTAATGCCAATAATAAGGGTTTAGGCACAAAGCCTGTGTTTTTATGTACGTACATACTCATAATATCAGCAGGGACTCTTACAGATCAGTGTTTATGGTGCAGTATAAACCTCTCTCAATAAGCCACTTTTATTTGCTTAGCTGCTCACAAAGAGACCATCCCTAGACATGGACACATGCCATGAAATGTGCCTGTGGAATGTGTAGGGTTGCTGGGGGAGAGGTAAGCAGGAGGTGTTTGACTTGTGGTATTATAATGATAGAAGCTATTCTCAAATCTTACCTTTGGCTCCAGATCGGGCTTTTGAACCCTTTCCCTTCACACGTCTGGGGCTCTTTGGCCTTATTTTGCGATTTTCTGCAAGGGTCACAAGCACCATAAAGATGCTCATGTAGTGGCAGGGGAGACTCAAGAATCATGGCAGTGATGGGAAATGCACTTCCTCGTCTACTTCCCTGTATGAACCATTTGTCAGGGACCAGACCAGGTAGGAAGAGCTGCTGGCCTGCTCACTGGTCAACTTCACTGCTAGCAACCAAGGCACCTAAGTGCACTGCCTTGCAACTGAAAAAGTGGCTGCAGCCCTGCTTATAAGCCTTGCCCCCATAGCACGTCCACCCATACCGTGCAGTCAGCTGCTCTTATCTGTGCTTCAAGTCCCTACTCCTACTCTGGTTGATGCTCTGGTTCTGACATTCAGCTTCTGGCTCTGCCTCAGGCTCACAACTCCAGTTTACCATCTGGGTTTGGAGCTTGACTTCTATCCTTCTGGTTTCCTGGACACTGTCCATCATGGATCCAGCTGTAACTGGCAGGCTGAACTCTCACTATCCTGACCACCTATAACCTGGCTAGCTGCACCATTGCCACTGGCAACAGCTTATGAGCCGTGAGGGCACATGGCCCTAAGTTAATGGAGTTTGCAATAAACTTGCTTAAGAGTCTGCAGTGTTACGACTTAGGCCGCGTTACCATTACAGTGTATCCTCTGGGTGTTGTTTTCAGTCCTCACAGAGATCCAGAAATGATATTTCTGTCAGACATTTATCTAAAACGTCATTCTGTATGAAGCCCAAAAAGGGAACTCCTCTCTAGTCCTGTCTAATATTTTTTGCCCTGTAGGATACTACCTCTTGACCCTTCTAAGGGTCTATCTAAGCCAAACCCCCATAGATAATTTAGTAGCTGGAATAAGTGATTGCAGGCATTCCTGCTGTGATTTACACGTTTTAATTCAATTAATTGTTTTTAGTTGACCTGAAACTCTTCAGACAACTCTTCTGTGAATATCTCACTAATACATTAATTTTTATAGCCACACAGAGGAAACAATCAAAACTTCCTGCTATGAAAAAGGTTTAATAGACAGTGATAAAGAATTCTGTTCTAAAGAGAAGTTAATTATACAGTAGTCCCAAAAATTGCCTCCAAAAAAGGTGTGATTCTCTACTCACTTGCTTGGGTCTTAGAGCAATTTCCTAGAACCTTAGTCATTTGAAATCAAGCCCTATTCTACCAGGCACTATGCTATTCTGCTGGCTGTAGTTCTTAGACCACCCTCAACACCATGTTAGCCAGGCAGCTTCCAGTAGTGAGCACGTTAAGCAACATATCTGGATCTGTCATGTCACGAGCAATACATTCCCATCTTTTCCCAAGCAGTGAATGCTAATGGAGTGCTTTATTTTGACTTTTAGTTGTAAGTACCTACTACTCCATGTTAATAGTAAAGAAGGCCAGTCAAAATGCACTTTTGTAAGGAATGAAAGTTGGAGTGGTGCTGTAACGACTTCAATTCCAGTTTAAGTCAAAAAACAGATTCCGTGTTTTTTACTCGGGCAAACTTCCACTGTTTTCAAATGGACACAGGGCTAAATGTGACATTTAGCCATAGCCCTGAGCCAGGGGATGAGAGGAAGCACCCCGCTTCAGGGGACATTATTGCCTTGGAGGCACACAATCTTCCCTTGGGCAGAGGGATCACATGTATCCCTAACCCTTGTACAGGATGCACAGAGGGAACTGGGGAAACCTCCTGTCCCTATCCCACACTAAGCCAGGGAAGGAGCTGGGGTGTGTTTAACACTGTACAGCTCAAACCCAATGAAGCCTGTGAGAATTTCTACATTGACTTCAACAGGCTTTGGATCAGGCCTGTAATTCAGTTTAATGTTCCCATTTGCCTGCAATGGGCAAATTAAAATATAAGCAACAGCACATGTATGCTAGTGTAAATCAGTTGTAGTTCCATCAAAAAAAAAAAATCAGTGCTACTATACTAATTTACACCAATGGAGGATCTGGCCCATATAATGCATCCATCTGTTTGGTCAGGTGGATGATGATTCTTGCTGCTTCTTACAGCTCAGCTGCTGGCTGGGTCACAGACTCCTTCCCACCCATTCCAGCATAATGACCTCTCACCCTCACTTTGGGCTTCAGCCCAGTGCCAGACTCATACCCTGGGTATCAAGAGGGTTTGGTGAGCCTGACACCTCATCGGGGAAGGGTTCTGTAGGCCTTGCCCATGCTACCTTCCTTGGCAGGCTAGTAAGGGATGCAGGCTCTCCTACTCCACCGGCTTTCAGTCCAGGGGTCCATGGCTAGGCAGCTATTGCATGATTATACACACCCTTTGTTGCTTTCTTGGATCACTTCCTACCTGGCCCTGTTTTGGACCTTTGCCTTGGCCTCTTCCCAGCCGCCAGTGTTTCAGCTCCACTGCCTCCAAGTTTCTTCCCCAGGTTCATGGCACAGCTTCTGAGCTCCTCCTGCTCCCCAGCTAGTTCTGCCACAGGAGAGTTGTCTCTGTGCCCCTGCCAGGGCACTCCCTGACCCAGCTGGAGTCGGCCTGCCCAATGAGCCCCTCCACCAGCATGGAGAATCCTGAGCACACTCACTTCCCTTAGCTTTCCTTCACCACTGCCTTGGGCTTCATGCTGCGGCCCCCTCCTTTCAGGGAAGCTCTGTCTGCCAGCAATCCCACTGACTCAATTCCCTTACTCCAGCCAACCTTCTCTCCCTGAGTGGGAACCAAAGATCTGCTCTCCTTCCGGGTCCCCATCCTCCACCTTGGGTAGGTCAGTCACTTGAAATCCCCCCTCTGGTTTCATGCCTTCTGCAAGTGTAGTGTGGCAGCGCAGATTGTGCCTACAGAGTCTCTTTAACCCTTGGGCCCAGTATGATTTTCTGCATGTTTTGGTGTGCATTTAAGTCCAGGAATAATAGTACTACAAGGCTTTGTAGATGCATGCATCATTCACAATTCTTGTGTGTGGCATTTTGAAAATCTAGCCCTTTTTGCTCTGAATTTCCTACCTTTCCAGGTTCTCTTTCATAATTTATAGTTCTGGTTAAACACTCGAAGAAGTTGATTTGTTTACTTAGTTCCGATCTGTTGAGGAAGATACATTAAATCAACACGTCACATTTTAGTAATTCCGTAGAGTGAACAGGCTTTGCAATGAATCTGCCTTGGCAGGCAACATTATGCTAAGGGATCGGGGTAAATGAATGAAATTCTGCAAAAAAGCCATCTTTCCATTTAAAGGAGCTAATAAGCATCAGAGCTAGCATGGAAGCAATTAATCCTAATCACTTATAAGACAATAAAAATTTAATTATGGGTTCTTGAAAACTAAAAACCCAACAATTATTGTTAATAGGTTTTTCTTGATCATAGATAGTGAGCAGAATTTGTTGAGGCTATTTTTCCTGCAGTTAATTTAAAAAAAAATCCAGCTTTTAATTAAAGATGCCTTGGTTGAACACAAAGTGATATTACTGCATCGAAAGGGGTCTACAGACCTATTTTTTAGATCCTGCAGGACAGAAGCGCAAGCAGTTAGCAACTGAATTCTTGGATTGTGCCATAAACTAACTGGCATTCTCCACTCTTCAGAGGTCTCAGATCTTTATTATCTGTTCGTGGAAGTAGTTTCCTCTTATCGCAGAACAGCTGGGCATCTCTAGCTTCATTTCAGGTAGGTTAATGCTGGGAAATGCAAACATTGCACATCATTATTTTGAACTGTGTTTATTTTAGAGTTTTCTGTGTGGTTTCATGCTCAAAGTCCAGGACTCAGAGCACCCAGCAACTAACCCCCAGGAAATCAATAGGTATCTCTTGCACCTTTCTCTGGTCAAATTACCCTTGACCTAAACATGGTTGCCGCTGCCTCGCATAGTTATGCACACCAGTGAAAAGTGGATGTAAAATGCTACCATTCTGACCTGGCAGAGTTTTATATTCACCTTGCACAGTTGCTAATGACTGCACAAGACGAGGACAGTGATGAATTGGGCTCCTCGTCACATTGCCCTAAGCCAGTGTTTCCCAAACTAATTTGACCATAGAATGCTTTTGGGCTTGGAATATATTGACAAAACACATACATGCTGGTCTAGTGGGACGGGGGCTGTTCATACTGAAATATTGTCACACGAATTGCCCAAAACTTGGTTTAAAAGCATTAAAAGGAAAAATATTGCTAGCATTGAAATGCTTTCATGGAACACCTACTTACATTGTGTGGAACACCAGTGTTTCATGGAACAGTTTGGGAGATGCTGCCCTAAACTCTCTGCACACTGCCCCTGCTGCCACCTGGAGCTGGGCAAATAAATGATTATTTGGTTCAATGGCTGAACTGGAAATGAAATGTATTGGTTGACACAAAAAGCTAACAAATTGTTTCAGTCAATCTGAAGCTGCACTTTTCAGTGGAAAAAAAAAGCTTTGCATGAAAACATTCATGCTGCTCTACTAGCAACCTGGATGCTTCAGTTCTCTATATCTTTAACAGCATCTGTCAGAAATGAGAACTTGCAGCTGGGCATCCCCAGTCTCTGGGCAGCCTACGAGCACAGTGGTACCAAATCCTGATTGATCGTCCACCTGACAGGTCAAGGAAATCAGCAAGCTTACTCTGAAATCCAATTCAACAATTGATAGCTGACTGTTCATCATTTATGCCTATAGCTGTGGTGATTCTTCTGCCTGTCTTGTTCCTGCCTCACATGGTTCCTACTTCTTCTCCAGCTACTAGATCTGCCCACCCACCCCCTAGTCATGACAACATCACCAGAGTTTATTACGTAACACTTCTGCCAGGGTAGGCTGGCAGAACAAGGGCCGGGGTCTATACCTAGGGGTTTCCCAATAATGTAGCACCACCAACTGGCTCGAGCCCCCACCGAGATTTCTGGGAATTCTACACTGTTTTCTGGGCACCCCAAAAGGGTAAGACTTCCCCACTCGCAAGCACAAAACTGAGTGTAGTAAACAGAACTTTTAATAGCAGTAAAACAGAATGTAAAAGACCAAATAACATAGACCAGCACTAATCTAGAAAAATCAGCATAGAGTGACGTTCCCAACAACCCACACCACACAACGGAACATACAGACTTAATGGCAAAACTGGCACTGATCTGGAGAATCAGTGCTAACTAGGCTCCCAACCAACCCTAGGGTACGCAGGGAGTGTCTTTCACGCCAGCTGTCTGGCGATGCTATCTACTGGTCACTCACTCCATCTTCTAGAAAAGTCTTTCCCAAACAGTGTGCCACAGCACACAGGTGTGCCATGAGGTCTGAGCAAGCGTGCCACAAAATTTTTTTGAAAAATTACTCAAAAAGCTCTGGATTGGCTTATTGGCTCATGAATATTCATGAGTTCATTTGGCAATTATATAGTGGTGTGCCACAAATTAATTAAAGGTAGCAAGGTGTGCCA
>ML681988.1:12492936-12580031 GCA_007922195.1 Podocnemis expansa | reverse complement strand
AAGTCGAAATAAGATATTTCGAAATAAGGTGTTGTTTCGAAACAAGTTGTTTCGACACAACTTGTTTCGAAATAACTCTGTGCGTGTGAACACAGCCTATGAGTGAAGGTTTTTATAGAAGTCCCCTTGCTTGGGGGAGCAAGGCCCTGCAACCTGGGGCCTTGTTGGGTGGTGAAAGCCAGCCAGGGGAGTACCAACAAGATGCTTCCTTTCAGGTCAGCTATCCACCCCTGACTGAGCTGGGTGGCTGGATTTTATATCTTGAGCATGTCCAGCAGAGGCAGGGGGGTGGAGCCTCCTCTGCCTGGAGAGTTTCCATAACCCTTCTTTGGCCATTGCAGAGCTGGTACACCCCATCACAGTTTGCTAAACTGTGTGATGGTTTTGTAAGGTGGACAGTCATACCAAGGAATAGACTATGATCGTTCAAGGCATGGGGGCCTCATGTCAAGATCTGACAACAATCTGACCTGCTGACAACTATAGGTAAATGGTTTTTGGTTTTAGCATGATTTCAATGTAGGAAAAATCCCAGGGAAATACAATATCTGATGCCCAGGTATTTGTACATGCATTGAACTGTCTATAGGCGAGATGTGGAATGTTAAGGCACTAAGACTTTCCTTTCATAGTCAGCCATTTGTGCCAATGTGCAAAACAGCTTCTGCACTTAGACCTGTTGTGAGGGCCCTCAAAAGATACATCACCTGCATTTCTACAGTGAACATCTGGAATCTTGCTGGTAACAAACAGAACCTATTCATTTGGTTTACTATCTGCCACATCTGTACAGTCAAGATTCAGCAAAGGTCTTAGAGATGACCTGAAAACATCTCAGATTTAATCTCTGATCTTGACAAAGGGTAGAAGCTCATGCTAAAAGACAACATGAGAGTTTATTATTGATGTTTCCCATCTTCCACCCCACTGTTCCTGTGATCCAACCCACAGGTCACAGAAGATGCCAAATACTGTGTTCCATGACATTTGATGTTCAAACAGATCACCTGAGCAAGGAAGTTGAACCTATTAAAGTCAATTGGTTTTTGTCTTTCTCCAAGATGGAGAACACCAGAGAGTCATTTTAAATTGTGACAAGAAGGCAAGAACTTAAAAGAATTCAGACAATGCTGGGCCACTTTAGCTGGCCAACAATAGTCAGAGCTATAACAGGCAATGTTTTCTTAAAACACTATGGTTTTAAACATATTAAAAGTGTTTTCTCATAACATTGTGGTGTGAGTCTCCATTGCCTGCACTGTATGTAATCATTTATCCCAGTGCAAAATGAATGTAGAGTTGATGAAAAATCAGACTGGTAGCATTATACTCACTCTGCACTGCTTTACATGACCTCACATTGTGGATGGCAACAGAAATGCACAGCCCAAGAGTTTTGGAAGGGCTATAAACCTCCATGCTTCAGGGCATAAACTGACCTCTAATAATTGGGGTCAGGAGGAAACTCCTCCAGGGTAAGTTACCCCACAACTGCCTGCTGCATGGTTTCTTTGCATCTTCCCCTAATTCAGCAGATACTTGTTACAATTGTAATTAAGATACCAGATTAGAGAACCACAAGTCTGAGCCAGTCTGAAGAGTACTATGTTCAAAAGAACAGCACAGTATACGCTAGTGAATATTAATTTCCTGAGCGTATTATAATAGCTCTTGAACATAATTTGTACCAAATGCTTCTGCCTCTGTTTAGTGTTTGCAAACTTCCCTAAATTAAGAGAGTTCATCTAAACTGATATCATCGTTCATCAGCTTTTCAATATATTTTAATTATGGGTTTGAATGAGAGTTTAGCCCACCAAGTTAATGACAAACCATCATGTTCTCAATTTAATTAGAGTCCATCTGAAAGCTTTATATTCAAATCCTCTCAAATAGTAAGATTGAAACAAATGTTACTGTGTAACTGAATTATTCTATATAAATTACATTATGCAGTGTTCTATATTTAAATGGAGAAGGAACAGAAACAGAGGTTCTGGGTACTGTTTGGTGGCAGCATTCAATGTCCTGCAGATGGCTACAGTTACACCTTTCATATGGCATGGCAGCACCACCAGAACTTGTGCAGAGATCCAGAATGCTAATATGACTGCTGAAAGCTTTCTAACTCAGATATGTTCTGATTTCAAGCTCATGTCTCCTTAAAAGATGCCAGGGCCTGCTCCTCATTTTAGCATTGCTAGTGCTCAGATACTGCTGTTTGCTTAAGATCATTCTGCCAATAGCCTTCTGCTTTACATCTTTAAGAAGCACGGTGTCAAGTGTATCCTGGGACTTCCTAGCAGTGCTTCTATTACAGCTATTTAATGTTCCAAGATGCTGGTGGCTCGGCAGCTTGAATTCTTTGGAGAAACATTCTCTATTACTTGACAACAAGATTCGCTCATGTTTCCTCAAGACTCTTAACTCTACTTCTTGTGTTGTCAAAAACCACACCCCCCTCAATTCTCTGTTGTATAACCAGTGAAGAAGAATGAAGTGACCTGATAGAGTCATATTTTGGCTTTGTCAGTGTCAACTTTCCCAAAAATGAATGAGGAAAAGTAATTTCAAAATCAAGAATGGTTCATGGCAGCAAAAAAGCTTGGGAGAAAAGATTCTTATAGTAATATGGTTGCTCCCCGCCCCCATATCTGTATCAATACCAACAGCTGTATGTACTTAAAAGTCTTTGCACCCTCCATTATGGAAAAGAACAGAGGAAGCTGGAAAATAAACACAATCTTTCCTGAGATACCTAGGGAGGGGAAGAAAGGAGATCCTTTTCTTCAATACCTGCTTCTTTTTTGCACATGATAAAAGCCATCCATTCATCTTGGAGCTTTCAGTGTGGCGAAAAGAGAACTTACTTGGTGTTGTCCCCAGCAAAACCAAAGGCAGCAATGAATGGTAAGAGAGCTATTTCTGTCTAAAAGCCTTGGGAATGGCATGTGATTAAAAGGATCTGATTATTTGTGGATATGGATTGGTGGCACCTGTGACTGCTTGTTGTTTGACACCAGCAGCAAAATGGTAATGCTGGTATGTAATTACAGAGCACTTAACCCTGGTGTGTTCCTCTTTTAATTTCCACTTTCATTCTAAGAGTGACTATGGAAGCTGCAGTTCAAGTATGTTCAGCTGGTGAGACAAATAAATGTTATGGCTACAGCATTCGCTGGGGATGTCCTGTTGAAGAAGAAAGTTAAGTTATTTTTGCCTGTGCTTCCTAAAAAATAAGACCTGAATACAGAGTCACCTCTTTAAAGCTGTGATCATTTAGACGCTCCTTAAACAGGCCTTCACTGTATCATCACATGCACAGTCATGGATAGGCTCATCAGCTCTTTTCTAATTCTGCTTTCCTTCCAGGTTGTTGACATTCCTAGGTGGATGGGGTTCTAGGTTTGTCTTATTGCTCTGCTACTAATTCCTCACCACTGCTTTCTCTATGACGTACAAGAGAATTTTACATTGCAAAAATGTGTTCAATTGTTTCAATCAAGTCTAGCAGTTTTTCACTGGATCTGAGATTATCAAATATTCCCACAAATAGTTGAGTCCTTCGTTTAAAAGTTTTTCCACAAATCGAGTCAGACCTCACTCCAAAATTCATTTCAAATGGTGCTACTCATAGATGAAGGCCCTGCTCCATACATGTGAGAGTGGCAAAATCTAGCATAGAGGATTTAAGAATGAGTTGGGTGTGATACTTGGGGGGAAGGGGTGGTAAAAGAAGCAAAATAGAGGAGGAAATAGACTGCACAGGGAAATTTTCAGCCATTACATTGATCATTACCAGAGGGTAGGAATGAGATGAAACTAGTTGCTGGCTTGATTTTTGTCACTGAAAATGTTTAGGGTATATGTGGAAAGCATTGTTTAGTTTACTATAATTCATCTCATTTCACCACTGCATGGGTGAACAGTCTGCTGCTATGAGCTCATTTGGAAAGAAAGAAAGAAAGAAAGAAAGAAAGAAAGAAAGAAAGAAAGAAAGAAAGAAAAAGAAATCAGCATCATATTCTGAAGAAGTGCAAAAACCTCACACACAATAAGAAGCAGGGAGGATCTTGTTCACCATCAAGTTAATATCTGAAATATACCAATGATAGGAAAATAGCAGTGGCTGGACAGGATCAGAACTTAGTCCACCCAGTGCAGTGCAGTATCGTGTCTCTGAAAGTGGCCAGCCCCAAGTGCTTTGTAGAAAGGCTCAAGAAGCCCCACAGTAGGTAGCTGTGGGATGATCTGACCCCAAGATCTCATCCTAAACTCTAATAGTTAGAGATTGGCTTAAATCCTGAAGCATGAACTACAGATGTTCTAGTTATCCATGCCCTTTTCAGATCCTCCTAAAGCTAGACACTGCATATAAATTTTAAAAGAGAGCATAGTTTGTTAGAAAAATAAGCAAAGAGAGTGAGATCAAAGGTACTTTGACTATAAACTGTATGGGTCAGGACCAGTCATTTTATTTTGTGCATGTGTAGACTAAGCTAAGCCCACCTAGCCACAGGTCCTTGACTGGGACCAACCAATATTTCTTTAGCACTGTGGGATCATGGTTCATGACTGGGATACATCAGTGCTACTGCAATATGAAACAAGTATAACTATCAGGATGGGATGGAGTCCAGAAAGGAACCATTGGTTGAGAGGAAGAGAGAAGGCATTTAATCAGAATTGATTAAAGAATTGCAATACTCAGATCTCATTTTAAAAGTATTCCAGTTTAATGTTCACAACCATAATCCAAAATGTTTGAGAGAAATACAGGGTGGCATTTTGGGAGTATCCTCTTTTGAAGCAATATATTAGACTAAGAAAGAACCCTATGATATGCTGATAGCAGTCTGGATTCATATAAACAGAATTAAAAACTTAAGGACTGAACAGAATGCAGAAGTGATTCCAGCACAGCCCCACATCAAACCTGAAGACTGTAAAAGATGACATTCAGCCAGAGTTAAAACAAACAGAGAATAGCTGCATGTCCATCATCTGCTGCCAGAGAATAAGTGAATTCTTGTTTTTTTAACTTTAAAGAGTACCTGTTACATTCATCATGTTCAGCTGTTCTTTACTATGGCAGGCCATTGTGACAGCATTGGGTGTATCAAGTAGGAGAAGGCCAATTATTACAAAGGAGGCAGTCCCAAAGATTTTGGTAGTCAACAGTAGATAATAGGAAATAGACAAAAATGATGTGACAGTTCAGTGGGAGTAGGAGGGGTAAAATCAAGCTCTAGCACTTCTGCCTGACTGTGGCAGGGGCTATCTAGAGAGAACACAAAAAGAACCATCAAGAAATAATCACAAGACAGAGTTAACCACTGATGTGTAGGACCAGATATGTTTTCTTCTGTCTCCTTCAGCATAGTAGGGCCTGAATCTACCAGTCTACCAGGTAGTGAATATTGGCTGCAAACAGACAGGGAATGAGTAATGTTTTCCAGCAAACATCTGGAGGGGAGAAAACTGACTGGGAATTGCGAGTTCAGAATCAGTGTGTCTGCATTTCTGAAGGGGTAGCTGCTAGTCTAATTCATTAAAAGAAACAGGGAGTCTTGTGGCACTTTTCAAGACTAACAAATGTATTTATTATATCAACATTTGTGGGCCCAATCCCACTTCATCAGATGCATAAAATTTAAACCCAACATGCATCTGATGAGGTGGGATTGTCCCCATGAAAGCTTATGTGATAAATAAATGTTAGTCTTTATAAGTACCACATATCTCCTTGTTTGTTCTCCATTGTAAGTTACAAAAATGAACGTGTCAGATCCTAGGAAATAAATGGAAAAAACCAAATATGGGCTGGATAGATGGTCTCAGCATCCGGGATTGGGATTCCTCCTTTAGCCTGGTGTGAGAAGGCTTGGTTTTCATTCTGGTGAAAGCTCTTCTATGCTGCATTGCTGGTGTTTAATTTTCTGTAGTGGAAAAGACTCTTAGCATCCACTTTCCCAGAGTATTTGATGGCTTCAGCAAAAAGCTTTGTCACCTTGAAATATAAAGCAGAGGAGACTGATCATTTTGTAGTCTTTTCCAAGCTTAATAAAAGTCAAGCACACCTATTCTATACCTTGATCCTGCAAACTGTCCCATGACACATCACCCCATCCTTTGCAGCAAACTGCCAATTTTGGAAGCCTTGGATAGCTTTTGGATCCGTTAGGGCAGTGGTCGTCAAAGTTCAAGTCATGATCCAGTAGTGGATCACAGACCAACAGATACTGGGTCATTGGCAGGGGAGATATGGGGGAAGGGGATGGAGGGAGGTGGCTGCCTCTCGCTGATCTGCAGCCTATTGTAATATAATATCAACCTTCCGTAGACATCGTTGAGACAAAAGCCAGGATGTGAGTTGTTGGGATTAATAAGCAGGTGCTAATTGTTGCTCAAACAATCTCTATGCATCCTCTCTGAGTCAGTATCTCTTTGGGCTTCTTGCATTCATATGAAACGGAGTGAGGTCACTGGCAAGCAAACTTTCTGTTTTTTATCAATAGACCCAATGACGAAAAGAAAAAAACACTGAATGCCCCTTTATTCTACCATTTCTGGGATCTGGGGATTGCAGTTATTTTTGCAAATTAGGATTTGCCTCTTTTTTCAGTGGGTTGAGAATTCTCTTGCTTGCAACAAAAGCTATAACTTGTAGATTTTAATAAAAACTCTTTCCAGAGATTTTTTCACTGAAAATTAAAAAGAGAAGAGAAAAACAAACTGTTCTAGTAGGAGCCTGTGTTATAAAGTATTGTATTTTTCAAGAATTAGAAAGCCTAAGTAACAGAATAAAATCCAACTCAAGGATGTATCTGCTGGAAGGGGAAGTTTAAGATGTAAACAGACCTGGCCCTGCAGGAGGATGACTTAACCTTACTCGGGAACAAGGTAGAGAGGTCTGTAGTGCTCTAAAGGTCACCACTGCCTCAAGTCTCACGGCAGCCTTGGGAGTCCTGGGAAATGACTGTGCCCCACGGCAGAGTGAAACTGTGAAGCAACACAGGTGCTAACAAGATCCCAGTCTGAACGGGAATGGATAGCCCCATTGTGTTGCTGCCTTATGCACACTGCCAGTGACAGGGGTCACCAGACCAAGCAGAGAGCACTACCACCCCTTCAATCACAATATTTTGGTCAATTGTGTGCTCATGGAAACTCATGCAGACTCAGGGAGCAGATGAAGAGCAGAGGTGAAAGTTGAACCCAGGGGGGCTGCTTCAGTTCCTGGGATTTGGCAGTGGAGCAGGGGGCAGGACCTGGAGGGACTTGGACAAGCTCAGCAGCAGACAGGATCTTCTAGGACCTTTCTTTTCAGCCTGGCATTGGCTCTCTTTTTCTTCCCCTGTCTCAGCACTTCCATCTCATTTCTCCACCCAGTCACCCTCTTCCATTGCAAGGAGCTCCCACACACACACTAAATGCAATTTTGGAGACTTGACATATTTCCTGATTTGTGACAGGAGCACTGCATCTGGGATCACCCTCTGCATGTTCCATGTAGGTGATCTCAAATTAGATGTGTAGATTTCAGAGGTGCAATAGAAGCCTCAAGAGAAAGGATGAAAGCCATGAGGAATTCCTACACCCCCCCCCACCCACTGCAGTCATGGTCACTGTCCAATGTTCTGGCAGTGACTGCCCTTTTTCAGTGGAGGGTCACTGCATGGCAGAGGGATCTGGAGCTGGGTCCCGAGGAAAAAGGTTTGATAACCAGTGCTTTAGGAGAAAGGCTTGATATGTATGTAAGATATTATTTTCTCCTTCATCTCAGATTTTACAGAGAAAATAGGGTTGAGGGATTAAAACTACAATAAAAAAAGCTGAACACAATTTTTGGAAGGTAGATTACTGAATCTTGAAGTGGAATCTTCTTTCTGATTGGCAGTATGTATTCTTCAGACAGGTAGAGTGCTGTGTGATATCCCTTCAGACTTGGCTGTGAGGTTGCAGCTGAGCACTACATTTGATTTTTCTGGGTTCAAATCATTAGTTTAGGTTTTTTGCACTCCACCCTCTAGTTCCAGTCCATGGCTTTATGGTCTGCCCTTGTTCCCACTGAAGTCAACAGGAGTTTGGTCACTGACTCCAGTGGACCCCTTAAGATTGTGACAAACAATTGCAGAGATGGTCTGCTGGGAGCCAGAGTTAAGCTGTCCCCGATCAGTGATATGTTAGAACTCAGAGGTTTTAAATGGAAGGCAAGTGTCCCTGTCTATATCAATATCTGAAATATAGTTTGTCAGGAACCCCAGACAGATAACAGATGAAGCTAGGAAGCTGCCCAGTGAGTATCAAATTCACTTGGATGACATATTGCAATAGTAGAAAATGTGCTTTGACACTTTCAAAGAGGGGGCAACTTCTTATTCCGAGCTTAGCCAGTGATGATAGACATCTGCTACCAAGCATATTTTACAGATGGTATAATGGGCCAGTACTGGAGAATTTGCTCTAACGATAGAATGAGACATCAATGGCTCTAGGCAGTGACATAGGAGCCTGCATTTTTTTAAATCTTGTTCTGGAGCACAGAAGAAAGAAAATGTATTCAAGCAACTACCATACTGCAATTTCAGGTACATTATCATTTGTCAAACATTAATGGGGGTCCAGAATTATTGGATCCAAAGCTCAAAATAGCTCCAGCACTTTTGGCATTACAGTGACTTAGAGAAGAAAGAATGGCAAAGACAATACCTGGAAGTTAGTGAGGAGAGCAATCCCACTGTCCACTGCCATCCTGCGGATCACATAATTATCATGGACAAACTTGGTGTTGCTGTTGGGGAGGTTAATGACCAAGTCTATGTTCCCATCTTTTATCAGACTGAAAAGGCAACACAGAAGACACTGGTTACTGAAGATCTATAGTGAATGTATGTGCGTTCAACTGACTAGCTTTGGTATTTTTTAATTCACATTAAAATCTAAGTTTTATTGAATATTACATCCTGAGGAAGGATGGGATAGTGTTTAAAGCGCTTCACAAGAGCTCAGGGTTCACTTCCCAGACTTGCCTGGGAGACCACGACATGGGGCTTGATTCAATCTTTATGTAAGTAGGTGCAACCCAGGAAGGACCTGATCTTGAGGTAACTGCTGAGCATTTGCATTGGCCCTTAATGTTTGCAGGAGTGTTTGGCACCTTAACAGCTTCAAACTGCAACTGTCCTACTTACAGCTATGACACATGGTGCTGCATATGCTAGAATTTAATCTATCTTGGAGTCTAAGGGTGGTCTGAGCCTCAATGACTTGCAAGGTGCCTAGGAAAGACTTGGAGCAAAATTGTACAAGTGCTATAAGAAATGGGTGCTATTAATTACACACATCTTGATCAAACAGAGGTAAATTTCCTTCTCATAACAATTAGATTCAGAGCTGAGTACGTCTTTCCACAGCAGAACGGTGTCCCATAAATCCCTGGAGTTAAATCCTTGTCCTATACACATCAATGTGAGTTCTACCATTGACTTCAGTGATGCCAGGATTTTCCCATTCCCCTCTGACTTCACTCTTCCCATAGTCCCCACAAACTGGGCTAAGCTCTTACCTCCTGATTTTGGGGAGACTGGAACTGTGGCTTTCCTGGGATGGCCAAGCCACAGGTTTTGCAGGTACACTGTTGGCATTGAGCCAGTTGGCAGTTGCTTCTGTGGCATAAAGCTGTATGGAGAGGGAAAATATATTATTGCATACTTCATTTACCAACACATTGAACTGGATGGTTTTGAGCCAATGAAATCTACAGAAAGAGTCCAATGGGTGTCGGATTAGGCCCCATAAATATAGTTTTGTGTCTCTTTATATACAGAGAGACCCACTCACAGAAGCATAACTTTCCCATATTTTGTGTTATCAGTGCTCTGGCTGACTGTAAACAGTAGGTAAAAATGCCAAAAATACCCTACGAGTCTAAGTCCCATTGACTTTCAATAGGGTTTAGGTTCCTAAATCACTAGTGTGTTTTTGAAAATTTTGCCCAGCTCTTAAACACTACCATTAATGGTACCATACAGAAAAATCAATACATCTGTACCATGGGTTTGCCTACCAGTTCTCCCTACAAATATCTTATTAAATAAATCCTAACGTTTTACAATCCCAAAGGCTATGTTTACACTTACAATTTAGTTTGAATTAATGAGGATTAATTAAGTTAATTCAAAATGATGTTTTAAGTGTAGACATAGCCAAAGATAATGTTCACTAGTGATGACAGATGCAAGATGACCCTGAAAACAGATTCTACATTGGACACAATATAACCTTAGATACCCCTCTATAATACACTAAAGCCCCATACACATTGTTCACCATAAAAAAGGCTTTGTTTTCCTTCCCTTTCTGTGTTAAAAATATGACATCCAGACTTGCATCTTTTTCTTGGAGAATTCTGCAAGCATCTGGAGGACCTGTAATGTGACATCACAGCTGCAGAGGCACAATGGAGCAGCAAGTCTTCCAGCCTTAAAAATAAAAACTCCTGGCTCCAGCAAATGAATCCTGTTTGTCCAATTTACAAATTGCACTGTGTTTTAGTTGTGTAACTCTCATAATTCTCCTTGACTTCAACAGGAGGAACAGCTAAAAATACCTGCTGTACTTTGAAAATGTACGTAGTATGTCTCTCTTTTATTCTTTGTCCTCATCTCAATTCTGCATCTCAAGAAGGCACTCTGCAGGCCCTTAACCAACTTTCACATCCAAACTAAATATGCTCTAGCTTTAAAATCCAAAACGACATACCTCGAAACCTTCCTCATGAAGCTGCTCTGCTACACCAAGGAATTTGGGACGGAAGGAATGCTGAAAAAGAAATGCAACAAGGAGCATCAAAGTTATTATCTAGCAACAGGGACTTTTCCCTTCACTGGACACTAGTTTGTTTGTTTGTTTGTTTTCCCCAGAATATGTAAAGAGACAGATTTTTTTTTTTTGCTTGGCGTGTGTGTGTGTGGGCGCACGCACGCATGCACACGTGCATGTGTGCACGCGCAAGAGAGAGAGAGAAAATATATGGTCATTCCATTTTTACCTCTTCACTAAATGGACTTTTGTGTTTTGTGTGTGAAGACACTTAAAGACCTGTGCAACCCTGCACCATTAAAACTTATTTGACTGGTATGAGGCTGAAGCCAAAATCCCACTACCAGCCACAAAATCTCAATGTTCTAACACAATTCATGCCCCCAAGTGTTTTACTGCAATTATGAAAGGGCCCTGCATAATAAACATCAGAGCCACTGGACTTTTACAATGTACTTTACAAGCCTCTGGGCATTTTAGCTACCATTCTTTTCAAGACTGCTCTCTATCACCTGGTTTCAGAGCCAGCTACAGCAATGCCTGGTCCCAAACCTGGAAGAACTACAATGAATTAGCTTCACATGGAAAACACTTGCAGGTTTTGGGTGCTATGTTTGCAAATATACCACTATATCCAGGGAACTGTGTGTGTGCAAGGGATTTAGACACCCAAATTCATTAGAAATTAAGTGAAGTTGGATGTTCAGATACCCTAGGCACCTTTGAAAGTCTCTCTCATAATACACCCACAAACACAGTCACCACACAGAAGAAATGAAGATGTAGTATCTTTTATACATGTGTATTTACGTTCATTGGGCATTTTAGGGCAACATGGAGATAAAATTCTAGTAAGAACATATGCTGCCTCGGTACTTTGGGAGTTTAAGTAGTGCAGAGATCAAAACCATTGTATGACCCCTTCATTATACAGTCATTCTGAATCTCAGTTGTAATGTGACTCTGATGAGTAAAGAAGCAGGATTATGCAAAACACTTCCCCCACTGGAACTGCTGATGCGCTAACCCTGGCAGAGGTTATGAAGGGCAGAGTAAGAGTATTTTCTAAGAAAAAAAGTGAGTCAACAAGTCCTTTGAGATCTACAGAACTTGGCAAGAAACACATATTAAAGTCATTTCTGTTCTGTACACTAACTGAAAAATACAAAACTACAACATGATGTGATTGGCAGTTTCCCTGACAGAGAACTCTTCTGCCTTCTGGTCAGGGGCGTTGGCTTTCACAGTATTATAAATTTCTATCAGACCTGCACTGAATACTTGTGACACATAAAACAGCCTTTCCACAAAAAGAAATTACAGCTGTCAGCTTGTATCTGAACAGCCTCAGATTTAAAACTGACTGAAAGTACCTGTGTAAGAAACCATGAGTAACTAAAGTACAAGTAGATTTAGTTACTGGGCAATATTTATTATGGACTTGGGAGGTTTATTTCTTTTCTTTAAAGGAAGAGTTTTATATCCTTTCTGCATTGCTGGGATGGCTGTCTAGAGGGAAAGGGTCAAAGCTCAGCTGGTGTAAATCAGGCACTTCAATGAAGTTGCATCAATTTACATCATCATCTGGCTAAACACGAAGCTACTGACACTTTGATTCTGAGCTTTGTGCTTAAGACCAGTGTGGGGCAGATGGCATATTTTGGCCCTAAAGATCTAGGATGGCAGATGCAGTATAAGGTTACACTGAAACTACAAGCTTAGAGAGCTAGGATTTAAAAATAAAACACTCCGTTACTGTTCTCAGCATTTTACAGTTATCAGCGCAGATGTAAGACAGATGCAGTCCATCCTACAGGCATGACTGAATAGCTCAATCAGGAAGGAAAATGAAAAGAGCTTTTCAACTCTTCCTCTGTAAAATATTTAATGGCAAGTATATGGTTCTGGATACCCTCATGTTCGACAGCTTCATAAGTTTCTCCATTATTAAAAAATGGAGCAGATCTTCAGCTTCTCAAAATGGGAGTAGGTCCAGGTAACTTCAGTGGAGCTCCACTGACTTAAACCAGCTGAAGATTTGACTTTTAAAGTTCTGTGGCCCATCAGATGATTAGACGGGGCACGATAGCAGGCATGACTATGCTCTTGGTATGCTGGTAGTGATGGCTGATACCCCAAACTGCATCGTGGTGCTAAGAAAATGAGAAGAAATGCCTGTTTGCTGTTTGTAGGTTGGCTACACCACTAGCAGCACTTAGGAATGAATGTTCTCCAGTAGCCTTTCTAAAGGTGAAAAGTAAACTAGCGGTGAAAACTAGAGTACTATACTAGGACCAAGCGATGGGAATCTCTCAAAGATGCTGTATCCCATTAATTAGAAATCTTTAGTTCTATTTATAAAGTTTAATCAAAAACTTAGCTGAGCATTTGAGTCTTTAGTGGGACTAATATATGCTGGGTGGAAACAGTTGTGAGGAAAATTAAATATAAGCCTTTTAAATTCTGGTTTTGCTTCTCTGGCCTGTGAGAAATGTAAAACAAACAAGGAGTCCTGTGGCACTTAAAAACTACCAAATTCATTTATTTATGAAAGATGTACTTGCCTCATCTGTGGATAGTTAAGACAAATGAGTCAAAGCTGTATTAGAGTGAAGAAACTGAGTGTATTAAGCAAGGGTCCCCTGGCCCCACTCAGGGATGCTATCTGTGCCACCAATTTGACTTCTTATTTCTACCTTTTAAACTGATGACTCTGCAGGACCTAAAAGTCCACCTTGGAAAGCAAATGAAGATATTAATCACTGAGGACTGAAATGTACAAAAGGGAATGTTTATGTGCAACTCAGCTGGCCTAAAACCCCCTGCAGCTTAAATGTACCACCTGTGCAAAAGTATAAGGAATTGGTTATTATACTAGTGCCCTCTCCTGGATGGATTCAGCCACTCAACCAAGTGCATCACAGCAGCTATGAGACTATTTTGCAGCACAAGAGCTAGGGGCCTGAGCTTTGGGAACTCTACCCTGCTATGAAGGTCTGAACGATCATGATGTGTATGACAGTAAAGTCCTTGGTGGCTATGGATATTATTCAGTTTGCGTCTGGATTTGTATTTTCTTCATGAGGATACATTGCTACCATGTCAGTTTGATTTGTCTGTTCTAATGTATGTGAATGAAATAAAAATAGCATTCCCTACTGTTATGAGCGACAAAGCACCTCCACCCTCTCACAGCTCATTATTTGCAAAAAGGGAGTTCCTCCTCTCTTCTCGCCTGTTTATAGTGGTGTCTTCTCATGCCACTATGTTTTGTTTATCTCTCTCATTGTTTCAACCATACTTATCACTTTGCAGTTTAATTATCTAAAATCACACTGTGCCAAAGCACTGGCAGCAAGCTTTATTCCCTGGTTTTCTGTTTTCTCTTCCAACTGTACAACATTCATTAAAAAAAAAAAAAAGACAGCACCTTGTGTGCCCTTTAAAGTTCATCTGGGGTGTTTTGGGGGGGAGGGCAGTTTTAGAAGACCTTTGTCCCAGGCACCCTTCAGCTCAGATTAACAGGTGCTGGTGCAGGCATCACACTAATCCTTTACAGAACTCAAATTACTGCTTGTTCCCTATTTCCCCTGGAGCACTAGCACCAGGCAAACAGGCTCAAATTTTATACATCAGTGTTTTCTTGAGCTGGTATTTCAAAATGTTAGCCCTGCAGTGATTAGCTGTGAAGATACCAACTGCGGAGCATGCTCTCCATGGAAAGAGCACAGGGTCTGGTGTTAAACTATCTCTGGATGTCAAGCAAGAGCTTTTTTTGCACCTTTGTACTAAGTAGCAGCTGAAGTCTGAATCCATTTATTATTCTGATGAGTCTAAGAAGAAGGCTGGGATCAACACTGTGTTCTCCCTAGTGCAGTTGATTTATGTGTTGTCTTGTCGTCTCCTAGGCATTCTCCACTGGTAGAAGAAGAGACTTTACCCTACAGCCCTTTCAGACTCCCCCGCAGGCTCCCTCCTACCACTGAACCCTGGGGCCTGATTCCCTTTTACTGTTATAACAGCTGTAATAATCACATACTGGCTGGAGAACTGGTGTTGTTTTAATTATTTTTTTATTGACTTTGTGCAACCATGTAGGATATAAGCTTATTACAAGAACAGCAGGATTATGGCATAGGGCCATCAATTGTTTTTATGCGATCTTAGACTTTTTCAGTCCCAGATGATATGATTGATCATCTGAGGAACATCCAAGACCTTGAAGAGATTTATGAGTGTATCTGACTTCAGTATGTCCTGCAGAGGGTAATTACGCAAATAGAGAGAACCAGTACTTGGTTTTTTGCCTAGCAACATTTTTTATCCCGAGATGCATAGTCTCATTACAGTTCCAGAACTGTAATGAACCAATGCTTTTCCCAAGGCAAATATCTCCTTAGCTCCCTCTGTAGAAGCCATTGTACTGAAGGACTTCCACAGTGACACCATTTAAACTTGCTGCTACTTACAATGACTTTAAAGGAATGCTGACAGTAAACGATAGATCCAAGGATCCAGGTCCCAAACTGGGAAGGAGCAATCTGAGCCACAAAATATGGCTCTGAAATTCTACAAGGGGGCTCTGCAGACAGAGAGTGCTGTGGCCTGCCATGTGTTTTGGGGATGTAGTCTATAAAATGGTTTGGGTTAAGAGACAAGTAGAAGTAAGGTTAATTTAAGCCCCAAACTAAGTGTAGAGGAGCGTGGGAAATGAAGCTGCTAGTATGAGAAAATTAGAGATAATTTGGAGATCAGAGTGTTCTGGGAAAGTGAGAGTTAGCAAGAGCAGGACCTAGGCTTATGTTATTTCCATGTTTTGGTTATAGCTGATCTGACCAATGTTTTCAGTGACTGTTTTTGACAACTGTGAACATCTCATTAAAAATGTTATCTACACTGATCATATTGGAAGGACTGTGGTGCTGACATTAATTTAAATATTATATAATATAAAGAGCCAAAAAAGTAATTATGGTAGAGGATTGCTTAATATTAATCAATAATTAATTATAGACTATAAAAGGAGTGGTTCTGATAATTTACAAGTAAGCTTCAAGTAACATCCAAAGGGTACCATTAGTTCTACGACTATAAAGTCATACTTCAGTCACTCCCTGATACACACTTTCATCTTTGCCTATGAGTATAATGGTAGCATGTGTAGGAACTACATGTGTTTGCTTAACTAATCGCTCTTCTTTTGAGTGAAATGTGGTTATATCATTCAAGTGTCGCCTAATGGTTGCTTGCTCCATAAATTTTTGGTAACCAAGCCACACTAAGTGGGGTTTACTCTACCTTTATCATCATCAGTGTAATATTAACTGGGGATATTTCAACATCAGTGGAGCACACAGGAACACAAGCAGGAGTAGGGGCGTCACAGCACAGCTCTGCCTTGGTCCCACTCCCGTGCTTCCCTGAGACGTCTGGCACTGAATGCTACCAGCTAGTGGATAGCAGCAGCACTGTGAGGCCTAGTACTCGCTGCATCCCCAGTAGGCAGAAGAGGAAACAGTCATGCCTACCAATTTCCAACCTTACTAGTTCACTGGTGCCACCCATCCAATGGTAGTGGGCTGCCAGGAAAGCAGGACTCAGCCCCTCACACATACCGAACTGCAATACATTTTGCAAAAACAACACATTCTTCTTAGACCTAGGAGACTCTGTTATAGCTGTGTCCAGCAATGAAATCTTTGTGGTGATGGAGGAAGAGAGATGGCTATTTTCTGTACAAATTATAATGTGTGCTAGTGAGCGGTGTCCCAATTGATGGGGTTGCAGGATGGTTCCCTCATTGGCTTATGCAGCAGTGCGGCTGTAACCTCACAGAAAGCTCAGGCATCCAAATTGGAGAGAAATTCAGGAGAGTCATAAGCACTTTATTGCAGGTTGAGGGGGGGCAACCTTTGATTTCTTGTTGGGGGGCATCTTTGGCTAGATATGATATGAGCTTCATCCACCATGGTACGGCAACAGACAGCCATCTCTGGCCAAGTCTCTCCCCTGTAGGGTCAACTCTGTCCTCACACAGGCACCCCCTACAGCTCTCAGGAAAACCAGTGGACGCCTTGTGACTACAGATAAGGGAAGGATGAGGCCCAATGTGTGCTTCTAGTGAAAATCCCCATATTTTAAGAGTTGACAATTTTACTGTTAATTCCCCCTAAAAAGCTGTGGCCATAGAAAGAACCTCCTACAGAGAGTTTCCATTTAAAGCCAACACGGAAAAGTGAATGGAAAGGGAAACGCCAGTTACCCAGTCTCCATGTTCTCTACTCTTTCTTTTCTCTGATTTGCAAACTCTTGGAGCTCACCTGGATTCCAACCAGAATTCCCTTCTGTGGAAACTTAAACCCTGTGGAGAGCATTGCCTTGAGGAAGGCAGAATGGATATTCTCCCCGAAGCAAGCAACCTGAGAGGGAAGAAGAAGGCAGGGGAGTGAGAAACCAAAAACAATTAAAACAAAAATAATTCAGTGTTCTGTTCAAGGAGTTCTATTCCCCCCCCCTTCTGTTGCAGTAGGCTTAACTTTTCTTGAGCCAACAGGGAAAAAGCAGATCAGCACAGCCAAATCTTACGTTTTTAATTAAGCAATAATGAAGAACTGAGCAATACTTTACTCTCAGGCAGCACACCATGCAGCAACATAAATGGATTCCGCTCTGAGTTATTTGGACACCAAAATCCAGCGTCTGGTTCACAGTATGTAAGCATGTTACAAAATGTTTAATATGACTTAATGCTTAAATGACAGGGAATATTAGACCAGCAACTGTGCTTCTGTGCACAAATGCAAAGCCTGCAGCAGGAAATGGAAATTATTTACCTGTAACTGGAAGTTCCTTGAGATGCGTGGTCCCAATATGCATTCCCATGGGGTGTGCATGTGTGTCACGTGCCTGAAATTTTAGCAAACACTGTTCATGGGCCCACACGTCCACGGCAGGTCTCCTCCTGCGCCTGCCCAAGGGCATAAGAGGCAGTACGGTCTGAGGCTTCTCCAGTTCTTTTTGCTTGAATCCGATAGGATTCATAACAGAAAGGGAAAACACAGATAGTGGAATAGAGATAGGGACTACGTGTCTTAAAGAACCTCCTTTTATTGGTAAGAAACTTCCATTTCTTCTTTGAAAGCTGGTCCCTCCGTGTATTCCACACATGAATGATTGAAAAACAGTGCTCAGGCTGAAGGGGGGGGATGAGGAATCTGGCAGCAAAAATGCTTGAAGTTCCTCAGTTCCCACTGCTGCATCTGCAATAGAGGCCAGAGTAAGTGCAAATGCCTTGAGGATGTGTAGCTGTTCTACATAAGTCTAGTACTGGAACATCCTGCAGGGACACTGTAACAGCAGCTTGCATCCTCATGTAGTGCCCAAACTCTGACAGGAGGAAGTGAGCATGCTAACCTCTAACACGTGATGCACTCAGGAACCCCCTTACGGATTTCCGAGAGGATGTAGCTTGACTGTGCAATCTTGCAGCTGTGGTGAGAAAAAATCTTGGTGATTTTCTAATAGATTCAGCCCTTTGCGATAGAATATCAGAGCACATCTGACATCAAGGGAATGGAGTCTTGTCCCTTCAATGGAGGCAAACAGATCCCATTGAATGAATACTCTGCTAAGGACAGAGTTATGAATTTCTTACTCATGATCTGCAGAGAAGTGCCTGCTCAGGCTGTCTGCTAAAGAGTTCTGAGCACTTGAGAAGTATAAGGTTTGGATAGTGATGAGGTTTCTGATGCACCAGTTCCAAAGCCTGACTGCCTCTAGGCAAAGCAGAAGGGAACTTGCTCTTCCACATTTATGCAAAATACCATGGTATGCACTGGTCATTGGCCATCCTATGCAGTAGCTCCTGGTACTGCCCATGGTCATCCTATGGGGATGGAGAGAAAGACATGACTACATCCAGAGACAAGGATGATATTCCTGTCAGTACCATTGGCACCCAGGAATGCAGGACAATATCCTCCTCCCCATCCTCTCACAGATTCAGTGGGAGCTGAGAAGAGGAGTTGTAAGATTTCTGGATGGGTTGCCTGCCATAGGCCCCAATAAAGCCAGAAGGACAGATCAGCTATTTGTGCAGGACTCCATAGCAGCAGATATCAGTGGTCCATGGGAAAGTCACATCTGGAGTAGTGTCCAGATCTCCTCCACAGCCTGTCTGGGTTCAAACCTCCCCAAGGAGATGGAATAGAAGTCAGAACATCTGATTTGTCAAGAGTCCAAAAACTGGTCCCCTTCTAAATTGTGTCTCCCTCAGTACCAGACGGCTCCTGGCCAGGAACACAGAAAAGACCCAGGGCTTGGCACACTGGGACTTGGGGCTCACGTGCTGCCACTGCAGCCACCACCGCAGGTGGCCTGGTGGTGGACACGGGGCTCAAGTCCTATAAGCCTGGAACCAGTGACATCCCTGCTCCTTGCCAATGGTCAGAGATGAAAGTGTTCCTGAGACAGTAGTATCATCCTCCAGAATATTAACTTCCCTCAACAGGGCCAGGCCAGAGAGGATGAGAGACCAGGGACAAAGAAGGAAGATAGCCTCTGGTGTATGTTTTCATACATAACAGCATTCTGCAGGTTCCAATTGTCAGGACCAATTTTTTGCTGTGCCTCAGGAGGTAATGCCGTCCTTAAATAAGAAAGCTGGTATCAACAATAAATACCCGAGCTCCCAGGTAGATCTAGCAGGTGACATTCCTTGTGTTTTGGAGCTGGAGTCAGCAACAGAACTGGCAGATCTTTCTTCTTGTGCACTTTATAATCTAAGGGTTTTCAGTGGTGACAGTCTCTTAAGATCTACACAATCTTAACAGGCTTGAGGAAGGATCATATCTCTTTTGAATGGTCCTCAATAGGGACCTGTCCTTGTGCATCTTAATTTCACTGGAAGCCCTGGAGAAAGAGTCCTTGGGCTTAGGAGTTGCCAACTCCATCCTTAAATGTATGCTTAGATAGGCACTGCTTGTTTATTGGGGCCAATGGGGAGGGGGAGACTCCCTGTCCAGGATTGGAGTGGGACCTCACATCCATCTCCATAAGGTGTTTCCTTGGATGAAATTCATGAATTTGGAGAGTGAGGGAGGAAATGAGCAACAAATACTACATCTTGCAGAGATAGGTGTCTCACCCAAGCATTTTGGTGGTAGTGGTGATCATTTCTCATGGAAAAGAAGCGAGGGCAGGAGACGCAATTCTTGAACCCCAGGACTGACAAAGTCCCAGATCACAGGAAGGGAGTCCCCAACAGAGGGGAAAATAGGCTGCATTAACTACAACTATAAAATTCTAACTGTAATAATATAAAAACTAGGAAAATAAAATAGATTTACAAATCTATTTTCAGGATCTATCAAGAGACAAATCTGTGGGGAAAGAGATTCTGACTCAGGTCATGCAGCATTAAGGAGGAACTGGAGAAGTATTGACCTTCACTGCCTTTTATGCCCTCAGCTGGGAGGATGAGGAGATATGCTGCACATATGGGCCAACAAATATCTTTTATTAGAATTTCCAGACTCAGGCACATGGCACCGGCGTACTCCCTTGTGGACTATATACATAGAAACAAACTCTTGAAGATGATGCATGGTTGCTTGTCACGTACCTCTAAGCATTTATTTATGGAAAAAGTTCAGAGACTTTAAATAATAAAATAAATAATACCTAGCTCTTACATAATGCTTCTCCTTAGTAGACATCAAAGTGCTTTATAAAGAAAGTCAGTATCATCAAATAGCATGGTGCTCCAATGAACTCTTGGGGTGTCAATTTATTTAGAGAGTAAATGGTAATTTCAGGATGTATCAAAAAAAGATGCAGACACAATAAACAGATACCCCAGGAAATAAATGCCAGTGGAACTCCTGGGTGATAGGATAGCCTTTAACAAGTCAGCATTTGGTAACAGCTACCATATGATTACTTCAATGTCTAAGAAGACCACTGTGGTTTCTCAGATGTTACTGTCTGACTCTTTGGCAATACGATGACTATTATATAGGTCTTTGTACCTTACACAATATTTTAGATTGCTAACAGACACTATTTTCTAGAGTCAATTGAACATTTTCAAAACGCAGTTTTGGTGAGAATTTTCCTCACGACTTTGAATCTTAATAAAAAAAACGGTTGAATGATATTATTTATGAGGAGTTCTCACAAACATTTTCTCTTTTTCTTTTTAACCACTTCTACAGCTGCATGAAAAATTGAGAACTGTGACAAAGATCTTGATTGAAATGTTGAGTTCAGGGGGAAAAAAACAGGGATGAAAGCTTATTTCACTTTTGACCAACTCTACCACTGTTCTTCCTAGTGAAACATATCACACGGTATTACTTAGTGTTGTGAGATACACACATATTTATGGTAAACAGACCCATTGGAAAAATGGTCAAGTACAGATTATAGTTTACCAGCAAAAAGTGGAAAAACCAATAGAAAGAAAATTCATGGCAATTATTTTTGTTTTTTTCACTGAAATATCTTGATTTTTTTTCTCCTCCTTTTACCCAGTAACAGATTGTCAGTGGGGTAAGATCAGTCTGTGTAATAGCCAGGTGTTACTACTGTAATAGCCTACAGTGATAGCTAAAGTTCATCCTTTAAACAGGGGGTTCTCAAACCTTTGGCAAAAATGAATCAGTTTATCACACCAACAACTCAACCACAGTATCTGTCTCCAACTCAACTAAGCACATTCTAAATTTCATATTAGTTTGGATGACTACATCTCTCTGACCTGGAATATGAGTGTGTAGCAGGTCACTTAGGGTATGTCCACACACAGTCTTTAAATCAAAATAATGCAGATTATTTCGATTTAAAAGATTGCAGGTCCACACCACGCAAGATAAGGAGCTCCCTTATTATATAGAAATGATGGTTAAATCAAAACTGTTATTTCAAAATAACACTGTGCAGACATGTTATTTTGATTTAACTGTCATTTTGATTCAACACTTTTGCCCTTCTCCTTCCCAGGGTGCTGTCTTTTTTCTATATATTAGGTGGGGGCCTGGCCTTTCTAGGGGGCCATCTTGCCACACTTCCCATCGTGTCCCTCTCCTAAATTGAACCAGCGGGTCTTGTCCATGAAAATGCTAGTTTGATTTGAGTTTCTAGGGGGGACCTGTTAAATCAATTTAACTTAAATAGCTTTAATGATTTTTAAAGTGATTTCATTAAATCAATTTAACCATGGAAGTGTGTCCATAGCCTTAGAGATTCATTATGGAGGTTTGAAGAAGGCAGACTAGAGCACCAGTCAGGCCCATCAAAAGAAATTTGGGGCCCTGGTATGTTTTGTTTAGTGGGGCCCCAACCTGAAGGCTGAAAGTGTCCTTTTTGCTTATATTTAGCTTGTACTTCAGTCCTGTACTCAAATGTATTTATTTATGGAGATACTTTACTCACACAGATGTTCTAGACATTTGGGGAGGGGGGCAGAACTTGGAGCCCTTGTAAAATTGTCCTCTCTTCCCCCCACTCCTGTCACTCTTTTCACCAGTCTCCAAAACCAGACATCCCAGTACCAATGTGTGTGCTAGTGTCTGGGAACTGCTGCTTTAGGCAAAAAAAGGTCTGTGTCTTCACCAGGGCAGATGGCAGATTCAAGCCCAACACAAGGTATGTGTGTGTTAAAATGTCTTTGCAGCATAATTGAGCATTTTACTAGTAGAGAGTTATTATCCTTAATTCATTTGTAAGAAAGAGCTTCATAACTCTCACGTTTTATGGCATTTGTGAATATGGATCTTTCCAACTCATAAAAGTTAATAATCTCTGTTTTATGACTAAAATATTTTCTACCTCCATCTAAAGCTCAAGAAAAGTAATTCCCCCCCGGCTACGTTTCTGTCCTTTTCTTCCCCCACTCCCAGCCCGCTCCTCAGTGGAGTCAATTCTCTTCTCGAAGTAGGAAGGACATGCAGGTTCTCCCCCCTCCACCCCCCATCTCTTAACTACAAAGAAAGCAAATCAACTGCTGGACTGATTTCATATGCAATGTGAAGAGAAGAATAAAACATCACCAGAAAAAAGCAGGAAACGTCAGGTTATTTCAACACTATACAAAAGGCCTGATTTTCATTTATACTAAGGTTCCTTTACATTAATCTGACAGCATAGAGGTGCTGTAATGTGAATGTAAATGTAATTTGTGCCCATTTGAAGGCTACTTTGCACTTCCAGAGTGGTGCAAAGGGGACCCAGTTTAACTGGAAATCAGACCCATACATTTATATGCATCTCACAGACATACACACAGTAGCGTAGGGTCTTACAGCTTTGTCCGTGTTATTGCCTATGTCAGTATATGTTTAGTGGAATGGGTTTTTGAAATTCATCAGAAAGTTATAGTATGTCAACAGCAAGGTTGGAAAAGACAGCTAAACTTCAACAGTCCTACCTGGAGTTAATATTTCAACTGCTCCACTTTATTACACTCTGTCTCTTTCTCATTTTGCTCCCTGGCACACGTCTTGCAGGTTACCAGGCAACCATAAAAATATCCCACACATATTTGTTGCCATTAAGTAACCTGTACATTCTGAGACCAAACACTCATGACCTGTAGTTCGATGTTGCCATTCTGACGTGCATTGATTGGGATACTGAAGGCTATATATACGTGTCTGTCAAAACTAGGTGATTCAGAAAATGTACTGACATGCTGAGAATTTTCCAGAACCTGACAGCTCTCTTTGAGAAACACATTTCATGCTTTCATGGAAACCATCGCTGACTGGTGGAACTGAGGCACAGGTGAAGAGGGACATCCAGTGGCCAAAGAAATTGCATTCTTCAGGGGAATGCCCTTTTTATTTATTTATTTTTTTCTAGAGACAAGGAGGTATCTGTATGTTGAGGGTGGAAAGATGTCCCAATGTTACTTTTTTAAAGATCTTGGTTTTTTTCAGAAGACCACATGGCATCCATCAGAATAAACACACTTACAAAATCATCAACAGTATCTGTTAAATAAAGCTTAGAAAAAAATGTGAGCAGTACCTCTCCAGTGGAAGCCATCTCACAGCGCAGAATAGGGTCAGCATCTCTCAGTCGGGGCCAGGAGAACATTGGAGCCTGACAAAGGAAGGAAAAGAATACAAAGGAAACTAAGTATTAAATTAATTAAAATTCAGAAGTATAGATTATGGAAGTATAGATGATGTACAAGGAGCATAAATCTAAGAGAAACATTGATCTAGGTTGATGACCAGAAAGAATACTATACAAATGGGTTTCAAGTATCCCTAAACCTCAGTCAGAGAACAGAATAAAAGATCAGGTATTTGACCACCAAAACGCTCCTGAGAGTGACCTGAGGGAGGATTTCTAATATGTTGTGGTATACTGTGTTTTTAAAATACAGAATGGTTATTGGATGTCTGATTCCTGAGACAAAGAGACAGACGTGCTGCTGCTTAAGACACATCGAGTGGTGCTGGCTGGACATTTTCCCACAGAACATTCTTTATTCAGAAAATACCAGTTCACTGAAATAAAGGCTTTCTGTGGGACTGTGTCAATTTAGACTAAAAACTTTCAGTGGAAAGCTGCCTTGGTTCCTGCCAGCTTACTCAGCCACCTCCTTGGGGTGACTGGCTCCAGGCTTCCCACCAGCTCAACTAGTGAGCTACCATGGAGCTCAACACAAAAAGCTCTCCAGCTCCTCTGCAAGCCACTGTGAAGTCAGGGCTCTCCTGGCCTTCCTGACTCCACTGCAGCTTGTCCACATGCCCAACTCCCCAAGCTGCCATAAAGGGAGAAGATCTCTTGAGAAAGAAGGTGACATTTTTAGTCTTTTTTTCCAAGGTGCTTAAGTGCTGTTTAAGAAATAAAATCTCATTTTTATGCAAATACTCCTAATAATAAAAACATGGAAGAAGAGCACAGATACTAGGGGGAGTATAAGAAGCACTGACTCTCTGTGGAATATTTTGCAGAGTTCAGAATTTTTGAACCCATTAGCAAGTCTTTAAGTTTAATCATACCAAATAAATAGAGCACATCAGCAATGCATGTGCTTACTAGTGAAATCTCCAGGAGCAAATCTGGGATTTTCACACTGGAGCTAATGCTCCTGGACAAGATGTGACCCTTGACAATTTAGCTAACAACACTGAAGGCTATGTGGCATAAACCATTAAAATCCCAAATCATAATTTTAGAAATTATGGCATAAAACAAAATTTGAAGCTTTTTCATGGTATGGCAGTTTGGTGGGTATTTGCCTAAACTAATTTGGCCATCAATCTACATTATATTCTAGCAGGATAGAGCAGTATGTTCTGGACATTAGCTCAGTAGAAGGAGGCTGAACCCATTCCCTGTACATCTCAGCATATATAAAATATACTCTCAATAAATGCAACATCTTGCTAATGGCTTTGGAAAATAGTCTATCTATTTAGATCAATGATTCTCAGTCTTTTTTCTGTGATGGCACACCTTGATACCTTTAATTATTTTGAGGCATACCACCATATAGTCTCCCAATGAACTCAGGAATATTCATGAACCAATCCAGAACTTTTTAAGTAGTTTTTCAAAAATTTCCATGGCACACCTGCTAAGACCTGACGGAACACTCATGTCCCACGGCACACTGTTTCACAAATATTTCTACTGAAAAATCCATCCATGGGATTGTCACATTTCTGTGCCACATTTACTAGGAACATCAGCCTGAAAACAGAACTTTAAGAAACAAAGTAAACTAAAAATGTCTGTAATACCTGTCCAAGATGCACAAGAGGTGCTGTATAGGCATAGACCTAGACAGGATGAAATCTGACCCTAGTTAAGTCAAGGAGAGTTTTGCCATTGACTTGAAGTGGAAAGGATCCCACCTCAAGCATATTATTATATTTTCAAAAGTAGACACTCCCTCTCTATTTTTTAAACACACAAAACTCTATGCCCAAATCACTAAGAACACAGATTCGTGCACATTCCTCAGATGGAACTAGCAAGAAGTTTAAACTTGGGCTATTCCACTTTGGATATGTACATTTAGAGCCCAGGGTGAAGTTAATTTGAAAGACGGCTCATGACAGTCAAGCCTCACATTTTTAAATGTCTAAGTGCATATACTATTAATCATAGGGTTGGAAAGGATCTCATGAGGTCATCTAGTCCAGCTCCTTTCTAAAATCAGGATCACTCCCAAAATCATTCCAGCCAGGGTTTTGTCTCACTGGGCCTTAAATGTTTCCAAAGACGGGGATTCCACCACTTCCTTAGGTAGCCCATTCCAATGCTTCATCACCCTCCTTGTGAGAAAGTTTTCCTAATATCCAATCTCGACCACCCCAGCTGCCACTTGAAACCATTGCTCCTTGTTCTGTCCTTTGTTACTACTGAGAAACTGAGAACAGGCTAGCTCCCTCCTCTCTGCAGCACCCCTTCAAGTAGCTGAAGGTTGCTGTAAAATCCCCACTCAGTCTTCTCTTCTGCAGACTAAATAGGCCTAGTTCCTTCAGTCTCTCCCCATAAGTCATGTGCCCCAACCCCCCTAATCATTTTTGTTGCCCTCCGCTGGACTCCTTCTAATTTGTCAATATCCATTCTGTAGTGTGAAGCCCAAAACTGGACACAGTATTCCAGAGGTGGCCTCGCTAGCACCAAATAAAGGGGAATAATCACATCCCTCGATCCGCTTGCAACACTCCACTGATGCAGCCCAATATGCCATTGACCTTTTTGGCAACAGGAGTACATTGTTGACTCATATCCAGCTTCCCATCCACCATAATCCTCAGGTTCTTTTCTACAGTGCTGCTACTTAGCCGATCGCTCCCCAAGCTGTAGCCATGCATGGGATTTTTCCATCCTAAGTGCAGGACTTTGCACTTGTTCTTGCTGAACCTCATGAGATTTCATTTGCCCCAATGCTCCAATTTGTCTAGGTCTCCCTGAATCCTATCGTTGCTCTCCCAGGTGACTACCATCCCCCCCCTTCGTATCATCCACAAAATTACTGAGCATGCAATCTATCCCATCATCCAGATCATTAATGAAGATGTTGAACAGAACCAGCCCCAAGACTGACCCCTGGAGCACTCCACTAGTTACTGGTTGCCAACTAGACATTGAGCCATTGACCCTTACCCACTGAGCCCAATGATCTAGCCAGCTTTCTATCCACCCTATGGTATATTCATCCAAACCATACTTTCTTAACTTGCTGACAAGAATGCTGTGGGAAACCGTCTCAAAAGCATTGCTAAAGTCGAGATATATCACATCAACGGCTATTCATGCATCCATATATCCAGTCATCTCATCACAGAGGGCAATCAGGTTGGTCAGGCACAATCTGCCCTTGGTGATTCCATGCTGATTCTATATCACCCTGTTTTCCTCCAAGTCTTTCAGAATGGATTCTTTGAGGACGTACTCCATGTTTTTTCCAGGTATTGAGGTGAGGCTGATTGGTCTGTAGTTCTGCGGGTCCTCCTTTTTACCTTTCTTGAAGATAGGCACTATATTTGCCTTTTTCCAATGATTCGGGATCTCTCCTCTTCACCATGAGTTTTCAAAGATAATGGATAGCGGCTGTGCAATCACGTCGGCCAAATCCCTCAGCACCCTCAGATGCAGTTTATCCGGCCCCATAGACTTGTGCATGTAATGGTTAAAACTTTCACTGATTTTTCTCATGCTGTATAATTCCCATGCACAGTCTTGTTGTAATAAAAGATTGAAAATATCTATTGCATTACTCGGTCCATCTCCTTTTCCAGGCAGGATTGTGCCCTATTATTTAAAGGTAGTGAAGGGATGGACTCCTAATGTGAAGTCTATTAGCAAGAGCCTGTGCAATTTCTGTACTGCTTCCTTTTCCCATTTCTCTTTTAAACCATACCTTAATTCCAACATATTCAGAAGGGATAATGGGCTGTTCGAGAGTAGGCAGGGACGACTCATCAATCTTTTCTCCAATCATCACCTTTGTGGCCACATCAATGAAGTCCACTCCAAGAGTCTTTGACACAAAGGGGAAGGAACGTGAAGCTCGCAGATTGCACTCTATCACCTGAAGCAGTAAAGAGTAGATCTGTCAGAGCCACAGATTGGTTAAGCAAAGAGATGACAAAGTCCACAGCTGAAAAGCTTATTCACAAGAGTAAGTGCCCTCTGGAAGTGTTACTGGGGTGACACTCACAGTAGCTGGAGAGAAATCTCCCCAGACTCCTGAATAACAGGCACACACTGGCATGGGAACTCTAGTCCAAGTTTCTGAGTGATTTTGGGGTGCCAACTAGGTATGTAGAAAAGAAGGCTGATTTTCAGAAGACAGGTACTTGGCACTGTCAATTTGGCCCCCCAAAAACAGGAGCACTCTACATCACCAGTCACTTCTGAAAATTTGTCTTGTATTCTCTATGCCATATCCTTGGTTACAAATACATCAGTGCCCAGACAAGAGTCAGGAGAAAGCAGCAAACACCATTGGTTAGCTATACACACAAATGCCTACAAATGCCCATTTTGCTCCTTCCTTGGTAACACACTGTTTCTTTAGGAAGGGAAGGTTTGTTCAAGTAAATATCTAGAACACTGACTTCTGGACCCATAGTGGAATTTGTTTAGTGCTGAAAGCTAGAAACAACGATGTGTCACAGCCATCACAGAATCTCACAGGAGGGGTGGAGAGTAGAGGAGGAGAGAGAGTACATGAGAGATAGTGCGAATGAACCAGGGTGAGAAAGAAAGAAGAAAGATGGATAGTCATGAAAGGTCAGACATTTCCTGTACAGCTGTTATCAATAACACTCTCTTTAAGATAACCTTTTAGTGGCACACTAACTTATTTTGTCCCTTTCACATCCACCCCTATTGTCCATCTAGCTTTTTAGCACAAAGACCCAGGCTACTGAAAGATCAGAGAGTATAATGTGAAGTCAATATTATACTCCATTAATAGAATGAGGCATGGGTCACCTTCCTATAAATCAAGTGGGAACTGACCCTGTTGGACAGGATCTGTGCGCAGTCTCGCATGAACCCATTTGCTGACAGACAGTAATTTCACGGAGCTTGCTTCACTCTCAAATTTCAGTGTTGTGAAGGCAGATGGCTCTCTTTTCTCATGCTGTACCCACAGAGTGCTTTACAAACCAGTGAATAACATACTGATGGCACAGTGAACCATATGCCATCAAACAAGACAAGTATTATCTGCACAGTACCACCCTACACATGATAGCGTGGTGTTGTAGTTGTCTCAGTCCTGCTGTGGTGAGCACAGAGAAAGGAAGCACTGGTGGGACACAAACTGGAACTGCTTTGAATATTCTTCTTCTAATCAGATGTGGGAGTTCTTACCAAGACATCATTTCCTCTGACCAAGAACTGAACATTGAATGGACCCGAGATGGCAAAGGCACGTGCAATCTTTTTGGTGATGACTTTTACCTACAAAAGATAGATAGTATGATGTTGTTTATTACAGACAGACCACCCCAAATGCGGCTTTCCTACCACTTCTAGTTACCCACTTCTGCAGCCATGCTGTCTTTACCATCATCCTCACAGCTGGTGGCATGTTTTGGAAACTATTTCTGTATTATTTGCTGGAGGAATCCAGAGCCAGAATGTCCACTCAAGGTGATGGCAATGGAAATGGAGTCTCACATATTTAAGATCCATGTGATGTGCAGTGACTCCCTACATATTACACACTACAGCATGAGAAGGGGTGGTTCATATTTCTTAGCAGCTTATCAACCCCATGTTATATTAGGGTTTAGCTAAATGGGTATTTACCATTTCAAAGAAACTGCTTTGCCTTGCAGCTTCCACCAAAGCCATTTAGCAAAGTATTTGGGTTGTCAGAGATCAATGGTGTTTGTACCAATAGTGCTCTGGAATAAACTGTTAAGAAGCCACCATCTCATGTCCTAAACTAACATAACCTGCCTCACTAGTTTAAGAAAGGGGTTTGTATAGCTCAGCTCCACATTACCAACCTCTGTAAGGAGCAAGTTGCTTGAAATGTTTGTAATTTAAATACCACAGCTTGCTTAAATTTTCCTGAATTTATGTCAGATCTTCTAAAGAAGAGGAAATGTGATGCTGGGTCTGTACTTTGTGATCTGGCCCATCAATTTTAGTGAAACACTCACTTTCTCCAAGGCTCCTTGACTAATAGTCTGTGTGGGTAACATCAGGGTGGCATCTCCAGAGTGAACTCCAGCATCCTCCACGTGCTCAGAGATGCCATGTGAGATTACCTATGCAAAACCAAAAACAAACAAAAAGAATTTTTGATCATCCAGTCTGACGTGACCAGCTAGGTTCTCTCGTCCAGGCCCACTACAAAGAAGAGTCCTGCACAGGCCCACGAAGAGATTAAAAGAGATGGGGAAATAAAACAAAAATAGAATTTTCCAAGCACTTAGAGCAAATTTAGCAGGAGCGATTACTGATACAGGACATCAAAAAGGACTAGTGGATGAAACTATGGCTATTACTAACTTCTGCAATCTCATCCTGCAAGTTACAATAATAGTAAGGAAAAATCAAATCTCATGCTTCAAAATAGCCTCTGGTTGTCTGTGTGGTCCAGAGGAGGCAATTTCATCCTACCCCTCCTCATGTGCATCATTTCTATAAAGGAACGGCTGTGTTGTAGATTTCTTTCATTTCCTTCTGAAGCAGCACGTATTGATCATTGCTGGGGTGAGAGGTAGGATAATGGGCTTAATGGACCAATGGTCTACTCTGTCACAGTAAATCCCATGTTCCCGTTTCAAACCCCAATGCAAAACTCAAAAGAAATTCTCCCATTGACTCCAGCAGGCACTGGATCGAGTCCTGAGAGAGGTAGTGTCACTTTTTAATAGCAAGTACTAGATAGAAGAGAATGCTAAAGCAACATGAAAAGAAAATCAAAAGCCATTGACTAGAAAATCACCTAATTGTGTCATCTAATTCTGAATATATTCACTCCCATCCTTTTAGCACATGAGGAAAGCTAGAGGCACAGAGAAAAGAAGGGACAATCTTAAACAGAAACTGCAGCTAGAAGAACTACCAACAGTAGCCATCTTCAAGAGACAGAAGAGCAAGAAAACCTTAGGAGATTGGATATCCATGAAGAACAAATTTCATTTTCAGTTCACCTCTATTTAGCTTAGAGAGAAAGCATCGCTATGCATCATTGCACAAAAACATGTCTTCTACCAAGGCATCAATCAAACCCAAGTGACTTACACCTTTGCACACTCCCTACTAAAAATAAAATAAAACAAAACAAAGGAGAAATTAAATATAAGGAAAAACAAAGGTCTTACTCTCCCAGCCTTAGCGACAGCATCCATTTCCACCTCTCGGGCTCCCTCAATGAATTTCGTGAGTACAACTGGGTGCTCCTGTCAACAGGACAAGACAGAAATTAAAACTTTTATGTTTAAGCATTTTTGGTCCAAGGGTGTGCTCTGCCTTTGGCCATTGGAAACATCATGGGTGCAATGCACTGTTAGGTATTCATTAATAGCCTCCTCTTACAGGTGAACACGCTGAGGCCCAGAGTGATGAAGAAGCCAGCCTTACATGATCACCATAGTGACAAAGGAAGTGTGTGGCAGAAAAAGAAACAGGCCAGGGGTAAAATCCTGACCCAGTTAAGTTATGGGCAATTCTCCCATTCAGTGGACACAGGATTTCACTCCCAAAGTGTTTGCACTCAAAGTTGTGCCTTAACTACGAGGCTAACCTTCCTCCTGTGACAGCAATGTGACCTCTTCCTGGTCTAGGTCATTGGTCCACAGGATAATTGCTTATCTGTACAACCGATGTACAAGTGATTATTTGCTCACTCAGTAATGTTACATAGCTCCATTAATTCCCATCCCATAGCTGAATCCGCTTTACTGCCTAACTCACCAAGTACCCCATTTACAGCTGCCACTAAACATGGCCAGCCGTTGCTCATCCATAGCTCTCACTGCACCCTCTCTCCTGAGTTAGTTTCTTTCTCCTTCTTCTTGGGCTCCTGCCGTTCTGGCATGTCTGCTCCATCACCCCCATCCACCACTTCCCTACACTCTCTATCCCGGACTTCCTGCTTCTCACAATCACATTGCCCAGTACCCCCTGCTGATATCACCACCCTCCCTGTCATTCCTGCATGCTAACATGGGTGTCATTTTTGACTCTTCCTTTTTTCTTGCCTACATACCCAAGCAGTTTCTTGCTTCACAACGTTGCCAAGATCCTGCTTTCCTCTCAGTCCACACAGCAACACTCATCTAGACTGTCATCACTTCCTCTCTTGATCACTGTACCTTCTCCCCTGGCTCCTCAACACCCACACATCACCCCCCTCAAGTTCATTCAAAACTGAATTACTAAAATCATTTTCCCTGCTTGTCACTTGACCCTGTCATTCCCCTCTGTGTATTCCTTCATTGGCTCCTTTTTCTCTGATGAATCAAACTCAAGTTTCTTGTCCTTATTTTTAAGGCCTTTCACAGCTCTTTCTCTCCTTACCTATCCATTTCTACTGATTCAGTTCCTCAGCTCTACTCATCCAACAATGGACCTTGCATTTCTTCCACCCCAACTGCTACATGTGCCACGCCCTCTCTGGAGCAGTCCATAAATCATTCTGCCCTCTTCCTAATCCCACCTGAATTTTACCATGAATATTATGGTAACTTGACAGCTGTTAATGGCTTGGGATGTGGGCAGTGGAAAATACCAATGTCTATTTTATTAATGTTTCACTATTATTTATGATGGAAAAAAGCTTTTTAAATCACACAAAATCATCAAGCAATGCATGTAGCTGGTCTGCATAACTATGCATTGCTGTCACGGATACCCTCCTTCTCTCTCTCCCACTTCCTCTCTGTTTTGCTACACCTAGTTTGGCATCAGCAATTTGGGACAGGCAGTGTGCAAGGCAGAGCGGAAGGATGGTCCAGTGGTTAGGGTACTTGCCTAGTTCAAGTCCCTGCTCTGCTATAGACTTCCTATGTGACCTTGTACATGTCACTTAGTTCTCCCTCTGAAAAATGGGGATAGGAACACAGCCTGCCCTCCCAGTGGTGTTCAGAGGATAAACCAAATAAGTGCTGGGAGGTGTTCAGACACTCAGCTAAAGTAGATTAACAGAAATCTTTCTAGTTGTCTGGACATCACATCCCCTAATCAAGCCACAATCCTGATGAAGGTGTCTAATGCTATTGTAATGTAAATTATAAATAATAATAATCCACATAAAAGTGATAGTCCAGCCCAGTAGTTTTGCCAATAAACAGGACAGGAGTGTGGTGACATAACACAGCAGACTGCAGAATAGCTAAAGCATCCTACACTTGTGCACATCCACTCACTTTCAGTCCCTTTGAAGGGTAAATCATACTGTCGGCTTTGAGTTAGAAAGGCATCTCCCTGTTCCTCCCTTACCCTGGTGTTTTCAAGAGTACGGTGCAACAGATCTTTTGGGCCACCTTTACATGTCATCATTTTATTTGTGCCACCCACTATTAACTACCTGTTATTTATTACAGAATAAAATGCAATAAATGAGATCTTGTGGATGTTCTAAAGGCTCCTTTGGGAAAAAATATAGCCAGTTCAAACATTACAAGATACAATCTCTTATATTTATTAGAGGAAGAGTAAATTCCCAGAAAAGGACAATGCCACCAGCTATAGTGCTTCATAAATTTAGCAGATGGTATCTTCTGGCTTTTGGTCACTTGATGTAATTTTTTTAAGTATGCTCATTATTCCAGTTCCCTTCACTGCTTCTAAGGAGGATGGAATTTTACTCATAGAACCTTACTGATCTAACAGCTATCCCATGATGCTCTTCCATGAAAAAACTGGCACAAGAAGAAAAAAACTGCATAGAAAGTTGCATGGATAAACATCAGAACTAAGGTGATGTTGGTTGCCACGTAAGGCTTTACCGGAAAGAGTGTGGTTGGTTAATAAAAAGCCACAAAAACCACGCAAAAACCCTATCCTGCAAAATCTTATGCATGTGCTTTACATCATGAATGGAAGCAGTCCCATTGATTATAACAGGACAACTCCCAGTGTGTAAAGTAAATCATACAAGTCCTCGTCTACACTAGGAAGGCTTTGCTGATCTACTTACAGCAATGAACCTTTGAAACATAGATGTAGCTTATGCCATTCCCCTGAATGAAATCAGGGCCTAATTAACATTATTATACCAGTCAAAGATTCCAGTCTAGGCCTAGCCTAAGTCTTTGCAGGGTCAGGGAAACAGACCTCAGCCACTTGAGATATTCACATTAGCCCAACTAGCAATAACTACAGCAAGTACCACTGCACCACTTTTTCAGGGACGCCTGCAAATCACACAAACCTAAAGGACTGCATAAGAACACCCACCACTGTCCCCATGAATATAATAAGAACTGCCAAGATTCTGCAACCCAAGCTCCCAAAAGAATCTTTGTCTACTAAGGAACAGATTCTCAGCTGGTGCGACACATCACAGCTCCATTGATAGTCATTTAAATTTTGACTCCTAAATGCCTGAAACTTCTCTTTTGTAAAGAGAGATTTCAGCTCCTGAATCAGTTCAGTCTTACAACAATCAGCACTCCAAGTAACTAGATACCTTTAAAAACCTGGGTGTTGGGGCCACATCCTCAAAGGTGCTTGCTATGCTGGAAATCTGGCTTCAGCTGTGGGTGCTAGTTCTGAACTCTTCTGAAAGGTGGGCCCTTATTATTATGTATTATAACACCGACTTTCCTTGTTTAAAGGTATTATTACAGCGAACATCTTACCATTTGATTCCTCTCACAGTGCTGGTGGCCTGACCCTATCATTGTGTGAAGCACTCTTAAAAATATCTACAGTAACTTTCTCAAACCTTCAGGATATTTCTCTGGGCCAGAATCCTGTATTACTGAAGAGATACTAGAGGATTCCCCTTCACCCCAGGTATTTGTGGTATTAGTGTTTATTATATGGCAGGAAAGCTCAGATCAGAGGCCACACACGGAAGAGGAAATATCTCACGGTAACTAAGAAAAGAGCCAGGAACAGACATAGGGACTGTTACCAGGAAAGACTATCGGACAGTGATCAAATTTGGATATTCTGCAGCTCTTTAATGTTCTTCTCCTTCCTCTTACTCTGTCTCTCAAATATCTATTGTATAGCAACACTGATGTCAGGCACAGCAGGAATTCAGCAGAACAAGCTACAGTAAATTCTTGGATTTTGTTTGCTAAGTCCTGCTGTATGCCACCACTCCTCTTTGAAACTGCACTGGTTTCATATTTCTGCTCCCTCTAAATTTCACCCACATGAGATCAAATCTTTCCCTGTATTAAAAAACTATTACCCCAAACTAGCTTTTGAAAGCATTTTCAAGGAAAAAAACAGCTTTCACTTCCTGCACTGTAAGTTCTAAGAATCAATGATCCCAAAAGATAAATATATTAAGCAGAGAACAGCACCTCATTTGTGGCAAAAGCAAAGAATACACAGCATGAGATGGGAAGAAGTTCAGTGTCACCACCAACTTTGCAAAGTTTTATGCATTTAAAGGAATGGTGAGAAAAAACAAGTCCATAGTAAATGAGATGGCAATATAAAATCCAAGTTGTGGACTGATGCCAAGTGACCTAATTTAGAAATTAAAAAGGAAAAAGATAAGAGCAAAGTTGCAGCCACCTCTTACTAATAACTACTTGGATGGTGACAACTTCCAGAGGGGAAGCTGTGTTAATCTAACTCAGCAAAACCAACAAGGAGTCTTGTGGCTCTTTTTAAAACAAAAATTTATTTATTGAGCTTTTGTGAATGTAATCCCACTGCATCTGATGAAGTGGAATTACACCCATGAAAGCTCATGCAATAAATAAATTTTTTAGGCTTTAAAAGTGCCAATAACTTCTTGTTTGTTTTACCTTGGATGGGATAGCCAGAGAAGGACCAACCTCTCTAAGTGCCTGGTTCCTATTAAAATGGACTAGCACCATATTCCATGAGTTGTCTCATAGGCTGTGTCTACACTTACAATTTAGTTCGGATTAATGAGGATTAATTCAAACTAAATTAAAGCATGGCTACACTGGCTTTCATTACTTCAGACTAAGGAATTTCTTAGTCCAAAGTGATGAACACTTACTTCGAATTTATAAAAACCTCACTTAACTTTGAAGTTACAGTTAATTCAAACTTATTAGTTTGAATTAACCGAATGTAGCCATGTTAATTCAAACTAACTTTTAGTTCAGATAAACACAGTTTGATCTTCTCTGTCCCAGGGTGCCTTTATTTTTCTATACAGTGGGTGGGGGCATGAACCTTCTTGGGTGCCATGTTGCCACACCTCCCATGGTCCCCCCTTCCTGTTCATGGACATGCTAGTTCAGTTTGGGTTTCCAGTGGGGCCATGTTACTTTGAATTAACTTACTTCAAATTAACTATTATTAGTTCAATTTAATTAGTTCAAAGTAAGTTAATTCGAAGTAATGTTCTAAGCGTAGACACAGCCATAGACATCAGTGTAGCTACTGGCAGAGTAAGTTACTGTTCAGTCTACACATGATCAGAATCTGCCCTTTAGAGAAGGAAGTGAATGGGCAAGTGGCATCGACTATGTTTAAAGTGCCTAATCCACAAAGGAGAAAGCAAACAGCTAGGAAGGGGCTCCACAGAAAGAGAGAGGGATGAAAATAGAATAAATTAAATTAGTGTAATCAATGAAAAGAAACATAAAGGCACAGATAGGGCAAAGGCTGATACCTGGGAGACTCTGGTGGCTTCTGCTAAGAACTTCTTCATCTCCTCTTCTGTGAATACTACGTTCATTGCAGATCCACTGAGAGAAAGGAGATAAAATAAAATGGAACAGGTCATCTTCTTCTGTGGTTCAAAGCAGCCAGACAAGCCAGACATCAGAGCGCTCACTCTCAGAACACCTGACTGTTACAGACTATCCAAGAATAGCCCTGACTCAAACCACTTGCTCCCCTTCTTGCTGGAAGAAACAAGGAGTTGGTCTCCAAAGCAAATCTCTATTGTACTTACCAAACAAACTATGTGACCTCAAGAAAACACTGAAGGAAAAATAGTGCTTGAGTGAAGAATCAAAAAAGAGGTAGGGTTGTGCAGCATAACCCTCCCCAAAGATCCTTTTTCTAATACAATGCTTTAAAAGGCTTGCAAAACTCTTTTCATGTTCAAGAAGATTCCTATTCAGCAACTGCTTTACACTCAGGACCAAACCTCTTTCACCTCAGCTCACCGCTAGCTTCGGATCTTTTTCCATGTGTGCATGTTAGCTATGAGTACACTATCAAAAGGTAGATTTCTAGACTGAGCTCCTGCCGCTGTGCCAGAGGAAGCCAGAAATGCATAAGCTGGGGATGTTTATGAAAGCATGGGTGCACCGAGAACGTGCTGTACTTTGCTGAGAATTCTTTTGCTGTGTCTTTCCCCCTAAATGTTTATCAGCACACAAGCACCTTATCTGAAAAACATTTTCTTTGAAATCTCACCAACATAGAAACCAGGAGGTTGGGGAAGGGTGGTTGACAGAAAGAAGTTTTTCGCCTCCTTTCAAACAACTGCTTGAACTTTAAGGAATTCTAAAGTTGTTATGCTTGGGGGATTTTCTCTGTTACTTCTCTGTTGCACACTCAGTAATTCTCAGCGTCCTCTTCAACGAGTGTATAATCCTCAAGGAAGTTTAGAGAAGAGAATTTTTAAGAATATTTCCTCAGGAATCCCTATCATCTGAGTTGCAATGGTGTCTTTTAAAAATCTGTCAGTTTTACCTAAAATAAGTAAATAAAATTATCTCAATATCAGCAATATTGTCTTGTTTTCTTCCATTCTTATTGAGTTAAATCCACAATTGCTGTAATGGATTTCAATGGCACTATCCTGATTTACACCGGCTGAGATCTGGCCCACTGTATATAATGCAAATACTGAAGTAATTTAAAGGTTAAATATTTAGTTTTCCAAGTCAACTGGGAAATTTTAAGGGCCTTGAAGGTATTTAATTGAGCAACTGAAGCATATAATCAAGAGACAAACAAACAATGAGTCCTTTGGCACTTTTAAAGACTAAAAAATTATGTATTGCATTTTATTTAATGCAAATTTATTGCATTTATTGCAACTTTATGTATCACCTATTTCATGGGCAAACAATTTTACAATGGAAGTGTGGGGGAAAGACCCTATGAACTAGTGGTTGTTTTCTATATTTAATTTCTCAATGCATATATATTTTACTGTTGGTCTACACTTATATGAGTTGTGTATGTGTATTTCACTCACACAGAAGAACACACGCACAAAGAAACCTGCATGCTTGTGCATGCAGGCTGCCCCCAAAGTTTAGCTAAAAAATGTAAATTTATTCAAAAAAGTTTTGTATTATCTAGCTACACTAAAGGAAAAGGTCTCCTGAATTTAATAGAGATGAAATCAATAGAATCTATAGAATTTACTCAAAAACCCAGAACATTTAACAGAGAATGACATCCTTTCTGTACGATTTAATCATCCTACAGAATTTACAGAGAATTCTATCCCTTTTATAGATAGGAAAGTATAAAAAGTTCTATAGAGAGATCATCCTGTATTAAATTCAAGAACTCTTCTATAATGATACAGTGCACATGAAATCACTTTTTTTAACAGAAAGATTTTTTTGTTCCATTCAAAGTGAATATTTTGCCCCTTTATCTTCATATTTCTCTCTTTTTTAATATGAAAAGGAACCCATCTCCCATTCCATTAAGATTTGCAAAATGTGCTGAGAAAATTACTTCTCTTTTCCTATCCACCCAGGAGTGAAGCAGCTCCTGGCGGCATTCACCTCCAAAGCCTGATCACTCAGAACATCTGCATGTGTTGAAGCAACTGGTTTCAAAGTTTAGCAGTCAGAAACACTTGGTTTTGTAAAATATCTATTTAAAGACAAGAAGCCGCCAAAATATATGAACATAAAACGTGGCTATGCACAAATGAGCCTTTGTGAGCAAGAAGCTGCATGCAGAGATACTGATAGTATACAAAGATATGCTGTCATTTTGGGGAGAATATATGTCCTCATCCCCTTTTCCAGATGGCAAGCCAATCTTTCTCTACCATAAGGGCACCCCTCACAGAATGCTTCCAGGAACAAGAGTAATATCACAGAATACTTGTGCTTTTGGCCTTGCTGTCTCAATAAAAGTATTAAAGCAAACAGATGTTATTAGGACCATGTCCTGCTTGTGATTGGTGCCCAAGGGATTTAGCGGCTTTTGTGTCCCTTTGTCATCTTGGCAGGTACACTTGCTGTTAACACTGAAAGCTCTATGAATGTCTGCACTTAGCAAAAAGCTTTGTTTGTGTGTCTCTTGGAACACTAGCCTAGATTTCACCTTCCACAAAGAGGATTTCTGGATCGTACATGTAACATGATTTGCACGGTCAGACAAGCTTTACCTCAAAACATAGGAAGGTCTCAGCAAACACGGGTAGCCCACGGAGTTTGCAAATTCAACAGCATCTTGCTAAAGGATAGAAGGGGAAAAAAACATACTGTGAACAACTGAATTCTTTTTAATACATCTGCAATGGCAAACAGTGAAAACTCAGACAGAAATCTACAGCCTGCACTGAATTTCTTTCTCTGGTTCTGCTACTTCAAATCTTTCTAATCTACCTCAGACATGCCACTATAAGAAAATCTGATTGCATCCCACCATAGGCTGTAAAGAAGCCATCCACATAAACTACTGGCCTGGATTGGTCTGTTTTGGATTCTTCATGTTGTTCCAGCAATGCAGGAACTCTCAAATGCTTTGGTGCTGCCGTAGCATCTGCTGTGTCCCCCCTCCAGCACTCAGTGAAGAGAACTTGTCCATGGAAAAAGGGACACTGTTGAGAAGTCCCTACTCCTTGGCAATCTTCAGCTGCTAGAACAACATTTTGGAGGGCCATCGGCAGATTAGGGTAAATCAGAGCGGCCCTGTAACTGCCCTAACTTATGGCAAGGAACTGATCTGTCCAGAGATCAGGGACAGGTAAAGATGGTTTTAATCACCTTCCTCTCTCATCTCTAACAACATCCTCCTATTTTCTCCAGGGCACTGCTGGGCTAGACTGGAAGATATGGGCTGCCAGTGTAAGCATTCATCCAATGGAAAGCACAAAGAGAGAATGAAGCAGCTCATGAACAGAGGCTGTCTGACATTTACTGAACGTGAATGCAATGCCTGTAAAAGCACTCTAGAGTAACCTGCAAGATATGCCACTCAAGGAAGAATATGCTAAAAAAAATAAAATCCAATCACTGTCATTCTCCCCATGCCAACATACCAAAGTGTTGACTGCCTTCCAGGGTGCCTGAGCCACGTTCAGCTCGTCCAGAACAGCTGAGAATACAGAGCGGTCTTCTGCTCGGTCAATCTGCAGAGGGCTAGTGCCCATGATTTTCACTCCATTCTTGTACAGTGGCACTGCCAAGTTATTGGGGATTTGCCCTCCTACAGAGATAATGCAACCAGCGCATTCCTGAGACACAGAGAAGGAAGGGGGGGGGCATGGTCAGAGACAAAGCCAATTAATCATTTGTTACCTATTCTTGGTATTTACAGTTCAGCAGAGGTTCACTTTACAATCTGCTCATGCAGGATTGAATCGAGACTATGGGTTCTTCTCCCATTACAAAAGGTAATTTGACTTCACGCTTCCCATGGTTTGAACCTAACAACTGCTCTGATTTGCTGTTACTGTATGACCTGATCCTATGTTTTACACCCCCTTGCATTTCTTTTCATTCCATTCTGTAAATTCACCCATCTTCGAAGCATCTCACGAAGTGGGATTTTCTCCCATGAAAGCTGATGCAAAAAAAAAATCTGTTAGTCTTAAAGTGCCACACGACTCCTTGGGTTTTGTTTTTGTTTTTGTTTTTTTTTCTCTTTAAGAGTCTGTGCATAGCTGGGCTGAGCCAGGAACTCCTCAGGAAGAAGACTATATTACCAGAGAGTGCTTCTTCCCTAAGGAAAAAGGCATGTTCTTACCTCGTGTTCACCAACAGGTGACCACTAACATGAATTCAAATCCCAGTGAAGACAAGGCAGTTTGTTGCTTTCATAAGTGTTATCAGGTCAAGGCAAAAGACATGGTGGAGCTTAGTGTTTAACTTAACCTGAACAAACAAGGAGTCCTGTGGCACTTTTAAAGGCTAACAAAGTTATTTATTGCATGAACTTCTGTAGGAGAAAATGATGCTTTGAAGAACTTGCAAAGTGGGTTTTCGCCCACTAAACTTCATGCAATAAATAAATTTATTAGTCTTTAAAAGTGTCACAGAACTCCTTGTTTGTTTTTCTGAACCACACTAACACAGCTATCCCTTTGGAATAACTCAGCCAGATCACTCATACTGAAACTACACATTCCTTTACACTCATCAACATTGAATTTCATCTGCCTTCTTGTTGCCCAGTTGCCTGAGATTCCTTTGTAACTCTTCACCATTAGGTTTGGACCTAACTATCCTGGGTAATTTTGTGTCATCTGCAAATTTGTCACCTTACTGTTGTTCCCTTTTCCCAGATCATTTATGAATATGTTGAACAGCACTGATCCCTATAGAGGTATTTGGGGGACCCCCCTCACCAATTCTCCATACTGTGAAAACTGACCATTTGTTTCTGCCTTGTCTTTGATATCTCTAACCAGTTACTGATTCATGAGAGGACCTCCTCTCTTACCCCATAACTGTTTACTTTTTTTTAAGAGACTTTGATAAAGGACCTTGTCAAAAGCTTTGTGAAAGTTCAAGTTCACTATATCCACTGGGTCACCACATGTTGACCCCATCAAAGAATTCTATATGCTGGAGAGACATGCTTTCCCTATACAAAAACAATGCTGACCCACTATGTATTCATTTGTGTGTCTGATAATTCTGTTCTCTACCATAATTTCAACAAAGTTGCCTGGTATAATGTTTTGGTGTGGCTATTTTCCCCAGTATACTTGGGTGAGATCCAAGATTCACCCGGACTGCTTCCTGCCCATAACTAACTCTGTGAAGAAATGGCTCTCTTCTCACATTGCAGCCCATGGAACAGACGGCCCAAACAAGAGAGCAAGGAGATACTTCACATATCTTTCTCCTTTATGCAACCCTAATGATTGCTAGGAGTGTGCTCACTCTGGATAACACAAATAATAATACAGTCTATCTAACTAGACAGTAGAATCAAAACATCATGTGGCTAAAATTTATGAGGATAAATTTAGTTTCTCCCCTATCCAAAATTCACAAATTATTTAGAGAATCCTGATTTCTGCTCATGTATTCAATATTTACAAGTATTCAACTCATGAAAATTTCAGACTACTGAGAATTCACAAATGTTCAGCTTTGACTTTTGATCATTCACTGTTGTTCAACAGGAAGTCACATGCTTTCGGGGGCGGTCTGGTTTTGGGGTTTGGGTTTTGTTGGGGCTTTTTTTTTTCTTTCTTGATTGGATGACCTGAACTTTTTAAAAAGACAAATAATGCATGACAGATAATGAATAACAATTCATCTTATTTGCATATAAATATCCTTTTCCACATGCAAATATGGGTTTCTCTGTATAAAACAAATACTACCCTACAAATTGTCACCACAAAATGTTTGTGAAAATATTCACAATAATAAAAATAACTGGCAGGGAAGTGCAAGTAAAATCATGTAGGTGTATATTATATTTAAATAATGTAATAATTAAGAAGAACTAAATAAATTTAGACCTAGCTTCAAGCCATTTATACTGCCAGAGACTAAATAGGGGCTCAACAATAAGGAGAACTGGGTCCAAAATACAACTGAATTCAAACTGTTTAGAATCAATTGGGATTTTGCAAGCACTCTTTTGCAGTCTTTGACCACCTCTAACAGGCGGAGAGAACTAATCAAACACACAATGCAAAGGATGATCCTCCAGAGTTTGATTCTGTCTTTGAAAGTATCACATCTGCTTTAATGGATGAGTGCATTTTTACTGATATGACTAAGAGGTGATGGCCTTTGTCGAAGAACTAAGTCTTAATGAGAAATTTAAAGTAACAAAGGGTAAAAGTCTTGTACACCTAGTGTGGAAGAGATTCTGAGAATAAACTACCAGTAATTTCAATAATACAAATCTCGCTTATATTTGCTTAACTGCAACGTAGTTATTTCCTCCTCTAATACAGATCCACTATATAGCATCTTTACGTAGCACAATCTGGATACTCTAATATAGAAACAGTATGCAAAGATCACTCCAGCCATTTTTGACATGCAGCCACTTCTGGGATCAAAGGCAGCAGCTGTCCAACAGCAACAATACACACAGTGAAACACAGCTCATGGGGAATTAGGTTAAAAGGATTTAATTATCTAACTTGAGGCTCTGCCAAGCCCACAAGAACGAATCGATCCCCACATTCATGAAAAGTGCCAGAGGATTTGTAACATCCAGCACTAGCAAGGCCCTTGAGCATGTGACTCATCCAAAAGAGCACCAGTGGTTCCACAGCAATCTCTTCACATCATACAATGGCACTGTGTCAACATTTCCCTTGTTCATAATCCAGCCAAACCACGCTTAAACTGTTGTGGCAGTTAGCTAGAGATCTGCGCTGGTGCCTGGACGCTTCTGGGTTTGTCATTGGTATGGTCTTGTCTAGGATCAAGGAACCACTCAGGATTATTCAGGGTAAGTCTATACTGAAGGTGGCAAAATTGCCAACATCAGTGCACTCTTCTGGGTTCAGTGAACAGTCTATCAAGCTGTGCTCAATTGCTCTAGAGTTCACATCAGTAAGTCCAGCCCCAGAAATAGCATGTTACTAAGAGGACCAGACAACTTTTCCATTCACCTTAGTTCAACGTGTAGGGGGAAGTAAGTGGAAGTTAGTAAGTTGATGGTAGATATGCAAGGTATTTTACATACCTTGCATATCTCCCATCGACTGCTGCCAAAAACTGCAGCAAGTATAGACTAGGGCTCAGTCAGATCACAAGAGGCAGAATGTCCCATGGCATGCAACCTTTGTGGATTATGCATCACAGGGAAAGGTAGTAATAGCTGTTGACAGGCAGCCAGGAGAGGATGTTGATTGCCTGGTAGCCCTGTGAGTCTGGCTTTAAATCCTGCCAGCCCTTATAGTCTTTAGAGGCAATTCTGAATTCTGCCCCACATGTTTCTCCAAACTTTTGTGCACAGTGAGAGATTTCAATGGGACAATTCAAGGCCTGGTGCAGTAAAACATGTAAGGATGTGCAAGCATCCCACAGACTTCACTTACAGATGTGAAAGTGCTATCCTGAATAAGAATCATTTCATGAATCTGGATCCTTGCATTCTGAGTTTTTTAAAACTGAGAACTTATCCTGAGTGCTAGCATACCTCCTTGGGCAGGAAGTCCCATTGACTTCAATGGGACCTCAAGAATCAGTCTCCTCTTTTTGTTAAATTTAAAGGAGGAGAAAGGAAGAGCACTGAAGGACAAAGGGTATGCCTCCATTGCAGCTACGGAGCAGTGAAGTTGTGGCAGAGGCCACTTCAGTGTAGGCCAGCCATATGGGTTTCAAATGCACTTGTCCAGCCTATGCTGATGTCTGTGTCACTGCAACTTCACTGCTCCAGTATCCAAACTAGCTAGGTTAATGTCAGTTCAGATATGTCTACATGAACTGCATTCACACCCCAGCACTGCCTTGTAGACATACGCGAAAAGTTATCATTTAGAGTACTGATATTTACCAGGATTGTCTATTGAAAATTTAGATGGCAGACATGGATTTTAAAAATATTCCTGCCCCCACCAATTTATTGGGGTCTCATTTCCAATTAAGCTTCTTTTTAATTTCTTTACTTCTTCTTTACTTCTTTTTAATACCTGGCTGTTTGAGGGTCTCTTCCAGTCCTTTTTCAGCTCCTGGGATCATTCTAGAGTCATTCATAAAACTAAAAGAGGCTCTTAGGTACAATTTCATTGGCCTAATTTGTTTTCAAGCTCTGGGAAAAAGAAAACCCAATTCTGTTACTAATGGTGTAAAAGCAAGTTGGTAATAAAAAGAGATTTTATTATAACCAGGAGGAAAAAAAATCACAAAATTATGGAGTGAGCAATACCTTAAAAATATGTACTGTCAAAGTTGTTATTCACTCCACTTTAGAATTAAAATATCACAGGTGATAAACTGGTACATAATTAAGTCCACTGATCTTAACTCGCATTGTTCTGAAGCACAATGTTATTCTTAGCTGCTCAGTGCAATATTTGTTTAGTGGATATAGCCCTTATAAAACAAAACAGTATTTTCAGTGATTTATCCCTGAGGATTAACCCTTAGCTCATGTTTCTTATGGGGTCCGACCTCTGCTGTCTGCTTGGACAACCCATCTTCTCTACTGCCCCATCTCTACCATCCCATATGTGCAATACTGCAGCCCTGTGCTTTTAAAGATGAAATATGTGTGCCAATCCACTAGCTGGAATTGGAGACATGCTGAATGAGTGAATATCCTCATGAGCTCTTACCCTGAGGGACACTGGGATATAAATCTATAATGCTTCAACATACCACATGCTAAACGTAAACCTGGACCGTGCTGATGCCCATTATATCAGTGTGCACCAGGAAACTTTTATGGTACATCAGCAGGGTCCCCATGGACAGTTAGTGCGTGGTATTCTGAAGGGCTGTAGATTTACAGCCAGACTTACTGCATAGTACATGCTTACGTAGGCGTGCCCTGAGACAGCTGCATGAGAGAAAGAAACAAGCCAAACAAGAGAATGTTTGATAGAAGGCTGGAAGTTAGAACAAATTTAGGATAAATTAACACATGCTTATTTCTTTCCAAACTCTCAGTACTGACCTGGGCTCTGACTTGCATTCTAACTCCTAACTGACCCATGAAACCTAACATGGACCTGACAGCTGGTATTAACCCTAATCCTGAGCCTGACTCTGTCTCCTCTTGTGACCCTTGGCTTGACACCTGGCTCCAAATCTGGCTTGACTCTCACCTTGACTGAAAATGGTCACTCAAGAAAGTCACTCGGAGTCACTGTGGACAGTCCTCTGAAAACAGCAGAATCAAAAAATAACTAACAGAATGGTAGGAATCTTTAGGTAAGGAGTAGATAACAAGATAGAAAATATTGTCCTGTCTCTTTATAAATCCATAGTATGCCCACATCTTGAATATAGCATGCAGATTGGGTTGTCCCATCTCAAAAAAGATGTATTAGAATTGGAAAAGGCAGAGAAAAAGGCAACAGAAATTATTAGAAGTTCCAGAGGAGTAACTGTGTTAATCTAGCTCAACAAAACTAACAAGGAGTCCTGTGGCACTTTAAAGACTAATAAATGTATTTAGTTCATGAGCTTTTGTTGGCAGAACCCCACTTCATGCATCTGATGATGTGGGTTTCTGCTCATGAAAGCTCACATGATAAATAAATTTGTTAGTCTAAAAAATGATCAAAGGAATGAAAAAGCTTCCATCTGAGGACAAATTAATAAGACTGGGACTTTTTAGCTTGAAAAACAACAACTAACTGAAGTCTATAAAATCATGATTGGTATGGAGAAAGCAAACCAGGAAATGTTTTATGTTCCTTCTCATAACACAAGAACTAAGGGTCATCAAATGAAATCAATAGGCAGCAGGTTTAAAATAAACAAGAGGAAATATTTTTTCACACAATGCATAGTCAGTCTGTGGAACTCCTTGCCAGAGAATTTTTGAAGGCCACAACCATAATGTGGGCTTCAAAAGAACTCAATAAGTTCATGGAGGATAGGTCCATCAATGGCAATTAGCCAGAATGGGCAGGAATTGCTGTTAACCAGGCTGGGGAACAGGTGACGGGACAGATTGCTTGGTGATTACATGTTCTGTTCATTCCCTCTAAAGCACCTGGCACTGGCCACTGTTGGAAGACAGGATATAGGCTGGAAGGACCATTGGTCTTACTGTTCTTACATTCTTACCGCTCTTGATACCAATTCTGACCCCTGACTTCTGTTCCTGGCTCCCAAGATCCTGCCGCTAGTTCTGCCTACATTTACCCAGGATCCAGGCAGTTTGCCTGGACCACTACTAGCCCCTGGAGAAGGCCATCTTGTGGAACATGAAGGCAGCAGGCTGCCCCATATGAAACAAGTCCCAAGGAGAAGTAGACATGCCTGAGCAGGTTGACAGCTCCAGGAGGAACTTCTCATGTTGTAGTCACAAGTGGTACAGCTCTTATCTGAGAACTAGGCCTTGTGAGTGCAGATCACCATTCTACTCAATGAAAATTCTGCGCTATGAGTCCAGCTGGTGCAGTACAAACACCCCAGTAATGTCTCAGCACTTTCACTTTATGAATGAGGTACTTTATATCATTCTAGATCAATACCTCAGTCTATCTCAATGACATACTTGTCTTCTGTGAGAGCCTGTGCAGCACACTCAAAATGGCTGGTCAGTCCTGGATTGGCTCCATCAACACGGCTTATCTGTAAACCCTTAAAAGATGTAGCTTTGACCAGCAGCACTCCATGTAGGTCTTGGGTTATACCTTGTCCCCTGAGGGTCTCTGAATGGACCCCAAAAGGTAAACGTTGTTCAGATACTGGCAGTCCCCCAGAACATCAATAAGCTTCGATGTTTCCTGAGATTCACTAAGTTCTAAGGGCACTTCATTCCTGGGTTCTCAGGCCAAACAAACCGTTGACAGCACTGCACTGTGAATACACCACCTTCCCCAAGAAAGTGTCCATTGTACAATGCAGGTATCCTGAGATCATAAAAACCTATAGAATCTTTGTAGTCAAAGGCGATGAACTTAAGACAGCTTTGGCTGGCCCTGTTCCTCACATGTTTTAATTTTACCATCATTTATCAACCACGAGCCCAGAACATGGCAGCTGATGCTCTGTCCCAAGAAGGGGAATGTCTCCCTGACCACAATTTCCTGTACAGAGCTGCTATGCATTCTCAAGACCTGGATTGTAGTGGAGCTTCGCAGGCCTCTCAGGTACACAGTAATTCTCAATGGTAGAACAACTACCTAAAATGGCTTAATTTGTTTCCATCCCTCATCTGCCTTCTAAAGAAAAAATAGTCCACCTCCTTGTGGTACCCATCATTCATTCCACGGATTCCCCAAATGGATCCCTTCCTACCCAGGGCAACAATTCATCATGGTTTTGGTGTAAAATTCTACAGTTGCTTGGAGTCCACAGGATACATCTCATTACCACCCTGAGAAAGCAAATCAGCTTTTGAAGCAACTCCTTTGATACTTCACAAATTATTGGCCAAATGACCGGTCAGCACTCCTGCCCCTAGCAGTATTTGCCTATAGCAACACCAATTATGTCTTTGCCAGACAGAGTCCTTCTCATCCAATCCTGAAACTTCATCCCTGTCTCCACCTGGCCGTAACTCCATTTCTACTAACCCCATGGCCACAAACTGGGTGTGACAGATGCACAAGGTCCAAGAGTATAAAACACATCTTGAGAATGCAAAAAAAAAAAAAAAAAAAAACCAAAAAACACGGGGGAGGGTTACAAATGACATGTTGATAGGCAGGATCAGGAAGGTCCAGCATTTGCTGTGAGATGGAAAGTTTGGCTCTCAGTATCACACCTCAACTGGCTTTGTTACAAACTGGACCACCACCCATTCCCGGTCAAGCAGGCAATCAACCCTGTGACCATTTGGCTAGGACTCCTCAGACCCTTCAGGTTTCTTGCCAAGTTCCAAACAGGCAGCCATGTTAGTCTAGTAAAGCAAAAAAAAGCAAGGATTCTTGTGGCACTTAAAGACTGATAGATTTCTTTATTGCATGAGCTTTCATGGGAGAAGATTCCACTTTGTCAGACGCTTTCCCTCTTCAAAGCATCTGACGAAGTGGTATTTTCACCCATGAAAGCTCATGTGATAAATAAATCCGTTAGTCTTTAAGTGCCACAAGACTCCTTGCTTTTTTGTCGGGTTTCATATATCTCTATTAAAACCATACATTGATAAGCTCTTTACACACTGAATGCAACACCTGTCCTCCCTTCCCCAACCCCAGTGCAGCTCCAGGGTTCTGACCAATGTGTGGCCCATGAAATATTCAGTTCTTAAAACATATTGTGGATTTCTCTGTATCTCATTCACTGAGAAAGCTCTGACTCCAAGGAGTAAGATCCACAAACCTGCCCTTGTGGCAGCCTTCCAAGGAGCCCCCACAAAAGCCTGGGGTCAGGGGGGCACCCCTACTAGGAGGGGTTAGGTAATGATCAAAGGGTCATGAAGCGACTCCCGCAGAGTTACCAATAAACCAACACCTGCAATGCCACCTGACAAGAACCACACCCTGACCTCTGCCTGTGACCTGTAATACAGAAAGTCTGCATGTCATGGGAAGTTCTGCCTTCAGAGATCTCATTGACTGTCATCTTTTAGCAATCCTTCATTGGTTCCTTGATCCTAAATAAACCCATGGTGGAAAATAATAAGAGATGTTCTGGCAACAATTTGGATCCCTACTTAGCGGCCATGCCTTCCCTGTTTCCTAACACCCTTCCACACCCCCCAGTATTGACCTCAGCTCTGAGTACCAATCAACCCCCGGAACCTCAGTGTGGAACCCGATACCTGCTATTGACCCTCAGTCTGATTTCTGACTCCATCTCTGATCCTTGGCTTGACTCCTGACCTGGACTCTGGCTTTCCATTCAGCTTAACTTGACCTGCCAGCTTTGACCTCTACCTTCAGGTCTTGGCTCCCAAGCTCCTGCCTGTCTTCATCCTGGAGCCTCACAACAGACAGTGATACTATTCCTGTGCTTAAAGTTAAACAGAAGGGTGGTTATCTGCAGGATCAGTTAGGCTTTTTGTTGCAGAATCTCTCTCATTTTTATTTAATCCTTCCTCAGACATTGACTTAATGGGTATTTGCCTGCCCATTGCTTGGCCCATTGCTTTTTAAAATAATGTGATGTTGTAAATGATATATTTGAAATTATGCATTACAGGAGACCTGGGTTCTATTCCCCTATCTGCCTGAGACTTGTTGGGTGACAATGGACAAGCTACTTCACCACTCTGTGGCTCAGTTTGCCCTGCTGTAAAATGGCAGTATTGACTCTGTGCTCCTTTTGGAAGCATTTTGAGTACTACTAAGGGAAAGTGCTACAAGAGAGTTAAGTATTAATTATTATCATTGTTAGGATTCAATCACTCGTATGATCCAACATCTGCCTATTAAGACTCTCATAGCCTAATGATTTTAATATCTCCCTAGCAAACATTAAACAGCACATATTGGTATCCTAAGAAACCCAATCTAAATTTTATTCTGTAGACACTAAACCAGCTACCAGTTTATAATATGCAGAAACAGCTCTACAGAGCAAATGGGTGTTACCCAACAGGGCACTTAAGCATCATGCTATAAAAGTGCCCTTAGGGGGGTCTGTTCTCAACTCATGAAAGAAATAAGCCTAATAAGTAAATCCTTTACCTACCCCATTTTAATTGCCTCTCACTTCTCCCCAAAAATCCATTAATTCCTCTCGCACTTAACTACAGTCACTTCATTAGGAGCGGAGTGACAGAAAGGAAATATGGTAACAACTGAATAATGAAGTTGGAACAGCAAGGCAGTCTTCATTTTACACAATACTTCAAGCCCTGCCTCATTCTTAGATTCAGACAGCAACTTTTGCTCCCAGAGCCACATAACACTCCAGACCATACAGGGACAATGACCACTCTTGTTAGTGAGACCCAGGTCAGAGCCTGGCCCAAGAAGTATAAATTCAGACCCATGAAGAAGTATCATGCTGGGGGGAACCTGCACACAAAACAGACTTCATTACAAATCCATTATTTTCTTCATGTGCATTCACTTACTTTAGTTGCTAATTACCAAAGCTATCTGGGTATTTTGCTCCCTCATCACCCCTCCCTACCTGCAGTTAATATGTGCTATGTTTCATCAGCATTATGTCTCTGACAGTCAGACTAATTTTCTCCATGCCCAAGGTTCAGACCTTCAGTTTTGCTTAAGCAGATGCTTATTTAGATGAACTGTATGGAAGCTTTTCATGTGAACAAAAATTTGCTGATGGCCTCAAGAGGTAAGGCTACAATTCACACCAGCCTATCCACGATCTATGCTGTTCGACAACTTTCTGTGGTTCTCTCAACACTTAACAACAAGAAAAGTGTGAGAAGGCAAATGGATCCATCCCTGGCAGGCAAATCCTTTCTGAAGATGGACACATATATTTTCGTGAATGGTTTCCAGGAACAAGTAAACAGTATTATGAGTCTGATAGGCTTTTTTATTGCTTTTAATGTTGTCCATCAGCAAATGGCCATGCTAAAATAACATCTTTAGAAATCTGTTGCCATTTGCAAAGCACCAGTTGAGATCAGCTCTCTACGTACTGAAAAGGGAGCCAGGAAAATGTCAAAATAAAACCATAGGCATAGCATGGACTGAGATTCACAACATTGCAAATTTTAATAAGACTTCAGTAATGAATTCCCCAGGCTCATTTGAAAATCTTAACCATGAAGTCCACCTTTGTGGAATATAAACACTACACAAGTGGCCAGACTGAGACTGACTCCCTTTTTCCAGACCTTCTCCTTCCCACCAAATCCCTGTCCCATCTATTCATGGCCCCTCTCTACAATGAACTCCCTTTCACCACATTTAGCAATATAGGAAGGGGAAGGTGCTCACAACCCCCTGACATGTTTTCAACTCCCAGAATGAGAACCCCTGCACTACAGATGTTCACATGTAAACTGTTATTTCAAAATAAGTTATTTCTAAATTAGTTATTTCAAAATAAAGTCCTTATTTCAAAATAAGTTAATTTGAAATAAGAAAATGTTAATTCGAATTAAGGGAAAGCCTGCTATCGAAACGGCTGTTATTTCAAAATGGTTATTTCGAAATAAGGCCGTTTGGACATGTTGTTTCGAAACAGTTGTTTCAAAACAATGGTGTTGTTTTGAAACAACGTGTCCGAACGCCACTGTTTTGAAAGAGTCATTTCAAAACAACGGCTATTTCAATTTCAAGCGAGGTCTTACTGTTTTGAAATAATGGCCGTTATTTTGAAACAACGGGTCCCACTGTTTTGAAATAACAGAACATTGTGTGGACATATGAAATTGCATTTCAAAACAACAGCTGTTGTTTCGAAATAAAACTCTCATCTGAACACAGCCTACATTATTTGCCCAAATTTCACAGTGTTATCATTTTAATTCCCAACCTCCTTACTCACTGCCTGCCTGTCATCTCAGTCACCTACCACCTTGGGCTTTGGAAATCACCTAGTGTGTAACTGCTGTGCTATGAGATCTGGTTCTGTAAACTCCAGTTCAATTAAGCTTCGAGCAGCTCCACTCAAAGGGAGGGTTACAGATGTCTGGCAAAAGGAGGATATGTCCTCCTTTTTACCTTCATGTCCTCCATCCTCCAGGCATTCTAAAAACAGGGGCTTTTGTCCGGCTTTTTCCTTCTGATGAGTAGAATGTTAAAAAAAACCCTGTAACACCCAAGTGCCTGAGCCCAGCAGAGGGACCTTCCCCCTGCAGCTGAGGACTGGAGCAGTGAACTTGGAGGCAGACACATGCACACATGGCCCAATTGCAGCTCAGCACAAACCACTCCTCTGTAAGAAGTTAGGAATCCCCTGACTGTGGGTTTAGCTGCGTCACATTTCCCACCAGTATCTTAATCAACTCAGTAGGTAAAACAGGTGCCTCTTGACCCTAGTATCATAGGTTTGATCCCCATGTCAGGCTTTTTAAATTTTTGGATTGTTGCTCCCTATAAAAGGGCTAAATCAGGAAAAAAAATATAGGGACACTAAATAAAATAAAAGAAAATAAAGTACACTGTAAATAAAATTACTAACAGTTCAATTAAGTAAAACAAATAAAGGAGCACATTTAAACTGGATAGAAACAATTTAGGGCAATTTTTTTTAATTGTACAATGGGCTGCTGTGGAAAACAAAAAAATTTTCTTTAACTTTTTAGGTCCTTTTCAAGTTTATATTTGCAAATTTAGTTTTTTAACTTTTTTAGTCTCATGAACATTAATGAAAGGGTCATGAAAAACTTTCATTTAATGAAAAATCCAGTTTTGGGTAAAAGAAAACATTTTGGATTTTTTTTATTTTAAAATAATTGAAAAAACACAGGACATTGTGCAGTTTTAACAGGGCATTCATTAATCATTACTCATTTTCCATGACAGTATGGTAATGACAGTTATATTAATACAGCTAGTCCTCACTTAGTGACCTACTTGTTTAGTGACCCCTCAGAGTTATGACCGGCTCTCTGATGAGTTGGTATTATGGCGATGTACGAGAACTCGCATCAACTCTCTCAGATTACCTATATTTACAGTACACTATGCAAACTAAGTTCAGTACATTAGAGCTTAAAACATTTAAAATATATATGAAAAATGTTATAAATGATGCAAAGGTGACATTAAAACTATCTACCGATGGTTGAAAAACCCACTACCAGTAAAGTACATTATGCCTGAAATACCGGTAAGGGCTGCTCCTCGTTTAGTGACCAATTCGTTTATCAACCGGGTTTCAGGAACGGAACCCGGTCACTAAGTGAGGACTACCTGTACTACATTTTGTCTATGTCCTCCTTTTCATACTTCCCTGTCCTCTTTTCCACGCTTTGGTATCTGGTAACCCTACTCAAAGGTGAGCAAGTGCCTCAGGTCTTGCAGAACTGGGAGCTATGACTCAAAATTGCAAGGACAGAAAATGTGGGCAATAAATGACAGTGCAACAAACCAAATTTGCTTGTAATTATTGCCCAATATGTCACCTTTATATAATCACTTAATATTTATTTGGTGTTCGCTGTCAAGCTGTCTGCTAGGACAGAAACTGGGTGCAAAATGGATCCAAAAACTAACAACTGAAGGGAGTGTCACAGTCAAGAGGATAAATTTTGAAAGTCTGATATGCTATAGAGTTATTGTGGCCACTACTTAGGCTTCTTTATCTTTACCTCATGTTGGTAGACATCCAGGATCCTCTCCAATGACAGCTCCTCAAAGTACAGTCTGTCACATTCATCAAAATCTGTGCTCACAGTCTCGGGGTTGCAATTCACCACAACAGTCTTGCTGCCCAGCTGACGCAGTGTGCGGATGCTGGAGACAGCACACCAGTCAAACTCCACACTGCTGCCTGTCAGGAGGAAGAGTCAGAAGAGTAAGGGGGAGTAGTAGTGGGAAGAGCAGACCAACACTTACATTAGTCAAACTTTAAGGAAAAGAGCAACATCACTTGTCAAGGAGGGGGCAAAAAATCTAATTGCCCTTGCATGGTAATATTAAGAACCCTTAAATATAGGTTCTCAAGCACATTGGCTCTACTTTTCAGGGAAAAAAGGCTTCCAGTATGTCTATATGACAGCATGCATGCAGGCACACTTGTCTGTCTACCTGCCAACTAGTGCTGCTTTCCACCACATGCACTTTGTATGGAGAGGATTTAAGTTGAGAGAAGCTGGGAGTCACTCAATATTAGTTGTGATTACCATTATTCTATAAAATACAGAAGTACAACAAAGAGGAGGAAAAGATGATATTTATTTAGATACTGTTTGAAAGAAAAGCAAAATGATGAAAAGGAGTGTGTGTCTGTTTTTTACTCTGCAGCATGGTGATTTTCAATCTTTCATTTCAAATTGGTCCACAGACACCTGGGGTCTGCAAAGTATGTCTAAGATTTCCCTGGATTGAAAAACATTGTTCTAGAGAGCAGAACAGTGATAGTTTACATATGTAGTTACCAGACGCAGAGATGATTTTCCATGTGCTTCCACCTTATGGAGTCTAATTAGAATGGGAATATTTTACAGCAACTCTGCCTTTCCTTTGCCATTGTGTTAATGACTAAATAAGATGCAGGTCAATGAACAATCAGGCCCATGATGCCCAGTAGCTCATATTACATATATTTCTGAGCTACTAAGTAAATAATCATAAACAGAGAATCATGTGTTTTGAAATTTAAGGAATATCATTAGACAGTTATGCTTATTATCAATTTAAATAAAAGCTTGAACTGTGGTACAGATCATTAACTTAGTTAAAACTTGAGTTACATGATTGTTACATAGCTATGTGGTTATTTTATATATAATTTTGTTACAAATTCTGTATGAAATTCAAATGGCACAGAGTTGCTCTTTCCACAATAACTAGTAACCTACAGGTCACTCACAGACTGCCACACAATTAATTTCCACATTCCTGTCAAGCTAGAATGTCCTGCATGTTTCATTCATTCATGGGCTACTGAGTATAGAAAAAAATCCCAAAATTGGAACTGCACCTTTCCAACAGAGGTCACCAAAATGTCATTAGCCATCTTAACTGAATTTCAATTATTCAAGTGTCCTTATGTGTATGTGAAGCCCGGCTTTTGAGCCTGAACATCATCTGCGGTCAGCATTTCAGTGTACTGGATTTAAGCGTGGAAAATTGCAGAATGGGAGCAAGTGTATTCCAGGCACATTCCATAATTGGCATGTCCAGCCACAAAGAGAGACAGCGGCCAATTAGTAATACTGATAATCACCCATGGAGAGGTATACTAGTGTAAGCAAACACAACACTTGTGAAGTCAATGTATTTGTGCCAGTTTACATCATGTCTTAATTTGACCGCTTAAATTTATCAAAAGGAGGACAAGATAAACCAAAAATACAGCCCGGTTTAAGAGGATGAGTTATTATTTAAAAATACACACTATAAACTATTAAGTTTTTAATGGCCCTTGAATTGTATATGCAGTTACAATTATCTTGCACAGAACAGGTCCACAGTTTCAGATCATAAAGCTCCCCCCCTCCCCACACCAGACATGGCCTTTATTTTAAAACCAACTTCTTGTGTAAAATTGGTGACAGTATTAAAATTTTGGTTTTTATAACATTACACAAACATTTCATAACATACTGAAGTCATTTTCAACATTTCTTGTTTATCTAAACACCAGCTTTTTGTAAGAAAATGTGGGTTTGGGTAATATTTTTAATCATTTTGACAAAAGTTTATTTAAAACTCGAATTTAGAATATTGCAGAAGTGTTTGTGGGGGAAGAAGAACAGGAAACTGGTTCATTTTGAATCATGAGAAATGGAAACAACTCAGAAATTTTCACATACATGATCCTTCCATTGTTTGACCAGTTCTCATCTTCCAAATACAGGGAATATGAAGAAAGCTAGTTGGACCTCACAGAATTGTAACTGGTCTTCAATTTTACAAAGGACTGTCGGTGAGACGTTGCAAAACTGCCTTTCAAGGATTAGTAAGGAAAAAATCACTACCTCAGTCATTATATTAGGAGATGGTATCAGAAATACAAGCCAATCACCCCCATACCCCCATGCTTTAGCTTCCTTTGTTTTCACTGGTAATTGGTCATGCTTTTTTCTTGATGACAAAATATACAGGATCAAGGTCAGACACATGCTCTTTATCCAAAACAATTACTGGCTCTAGATGAATACTGCAAAATAGTTTCCTCAAATATGTGTTTGAATGGTTCAATATTGCAGGCTCTGCGTGTTTACTTCCTGCTAATATTCTATCTAGACCAGGGGTCTCAAACTCAAACCACCAAAAGGGCTGCATGAGCACTACTGGAGGGCTGCATGAGGACTAGAACGTTAGCCTGAGGGCCGCACTTCTGAAACCTTTTCATACAACTATATTGCAAATATAAGTGATGATAGTGTCATTGCGGGCCACAGGAAATAGCTTTAGGGGCCACATGTGGCCCACGGGCTGCGTGTTTGAGACCCCGGATCTAGACAATGTGTTTACTGGGACGAATATTCCCAGATACAGCAAATAAGAGAGAATATTCCTGGAGAAGGAAGCCTGATTTCATTCATCTGAATATACACCTGATTTAAAGAGTTATGATCCTCAAATCAGGGACCTGAAGAATACCATGTGATTTCATTTCCAAACAGACCTAATCCACATAGTCAGAATTTCAGAAACTAAAACTGTTTAGCAAACTTCTTGTGAAGGATTTACAGACCAAACATTGGACAGCAAATATTTCTGAATAATGAATAAATATTAATGAATTGCAAGCAGTTTGGGGACAATTTGTCAACAGAGGAAGTGGTTAAAATTATCATATTACTCACCGCAAGGTATTGCCCTCGCCTAAAGAATTACGAAGAACACATATTTCCTATTTATCATCACAGCAGTTCAGTGAAACAACACATGTAATTCCCCAAACAAGGGGCAGAATACACCCACATACTATCATTAACATAAACAAGGATTCACCAGTTAGTAGTACATGCTTTCAGACCAGTAATAGTAATGAATCTGGATACAAGACAATAAATTCCAGGAGCCTTAAAGGTAGCTGCAAGTAGGAAAAAAAAACCTTTTCTGTGGAAATCATGGATAGGTGTCATGATCTCGTTTCAGCTGAACAGCAATAAGAAGGCTCTTTTTTTTATTTGCTTTTTTTTTCCAGGGCATGAAATGAAGTCCCCAAGCAAATGCAAAAAGCAAGCTCTGTATGTGGAATGCATGTGCTCTATACTGTGTCCTTGTGAACCTTCTACTACCACGTGAAAAGAAAATCAAATGAAGCACAAGAGTTTCCAGAATGGCTTTAGGGTGGAAGAAGGACAGATTTACCTATGTGATACGGTCCACAGCCCAATACCATCATTCCATGGTCGTCAAATTTTACATCATTCTCCTAAGGAGGAAGGGAGAGAAGTCATGAGGAGCTATATCCAGCAGCACTTCCTCTGTTTTTATGAGAACAAATGATCGCTGTGCTCAGCCCACATCCAAAAGTAAGACACTGAGGGCTTGAGTCTGATCTTATTTACTGCAGGGGAAATCAGGTAAAGCTCCATTCAAGTCCACGGAGTTATATCACAGTGAGATTAGGGCCTCAGATGCCTTAAGTGCCATAGCTGCTGTGGATCTATACAGTTTCAGAATAACAAATGGTAGTCCCTACCTTGGAAGGTTGTGGAATCTCCATCACTGGAAGTTTTTAAGAACAGGATAGACAAACACCTGTCAGGGATGGCTTAAGAGGGTACTTGGTCCTGCTAATGAGTGCAGGGGACTGGACTCTAAGACCTCCCCGGTTCCTTCCAGTTTCTATAATTCTATCATTATTCAACATAGGTGGCTTTTTTAAATTTGCTGCTAATAAAAGCCTACCTAAAAGGGTGGCTCTGTAGTTCAGGAAGAAGCCACACAGAAGAGACCATACAACACAATAACAGTAAGAGAGCCTTTGAACGCTGTGGCCAGACTAGAATACCTGAGCTTAGCGCTTAATGCTGCAGGACAAGAGACCCAGGTGGGGCGGGGAGTGGGGGTGCGTGGTTTTTGGCTACGTACGTACTGATGGCAACAAATTCACCACCATCAGATCAATCTATCCAGATCAATTGAGCAGCACTGAAGACCCACTCAATCAATCCAGAAGTCAATTCAGTTAAACCACCTCCTCAAAGGGTGCAGCACTGAGCTGATGGGAATACTTTGTCTGTCATTGCAGGTCTGTGGAGATAGCATACTAAAGGGAAATTAGAAGTTACATGTAGTTTGCATAACTCCTGTCAACTGCTGCTGAATCTCCCAGTAAGTGTGTACTAAGCATTTCATTCAAGGAAGAGCACTACAAGGAGGAACCTTGAGGGAGAAGGAGGAAGAGAAAATCCCCTGAGGAATATCAAGGGAATAAAGTCTTCAGTGGAATACATGGAAGTGAACAGTAAGACATTTAATGAGGAAAATAGTTATACTAGTTAGAAATAAACCTTAATGCATTCTGTTTGCCTAGCTGTATTCAGAGCACACTGCAATCACAGTCCCGATGACTAAAGACCTAAAGTTTCCTTTTCTATTTTCATAACAGCTACACTCCTGTGTAAAACCAAGATAGTTGTAAGTAGCCTGGTGTTTTCATAAAGATCTCTGTCATGCATGATAATGGATTTGTGGCATCAACCCAATTAGTAGTAGGCAGATTGCATCATAAAGCAGCCAGCGACATGATCTCCGATGGCACCTTGATTGGCAGAATCAGCAGAGAGGCCAAAGACTCATCAGCCCCCTCGATAATAAGATCCAATATCCACTCACACATAGAGGCTCTGAGAAATTTGAGGCACATTGGGTGTTGTGAAGAAGCTGGCACCTTTCAGTGGCACATGCTAAATCCTCTCACTTAGCAGATGTAAGTGCTGGCAGCAGAGGACCTTTCACTAAATGCCCCATAGAATCATAGGGTTGGAAGGGACCTCATGAGGTCATCTAGTCCAACCCCCTGCTAAAAGCAGGACCACTCCCACTAAATCATCCCAGCTGGGGTACTGTCTAACTGGACCTTACATATCACCAAAGATGGAGATCCCATCACCTCCCTAGGTAGCCCATTCCAATGCTTCACCACTCTCCTAGTAAGAAAGTTTTTCCTAATATCCAGCCTCGACCTCCCCAGCTGTAACTTGAAACCATTGCTCCTTGTTCTGTCCTCTGTCACTACTGAGAACAGCCTAGCTCCCTCCTCTCTGCAGCACCCCTTCAAGCAGTTGAAGGTTGCTATCAAATCCCCCCCTCAGTCTTCTCTTCTGTAGGCTAAGTAAGCCTAGTTCCTTCAGTCTCTCCCCATAAGTCATGTGCTTCAGCCCCCTAATCATTTTTGTTGCCCTCCACTGGACTCTCTAATTTGCCCATACCTTTTCTGTAGTGGGGAGCCCAAAACTGGACACAGTATTCCAGGTGCAGCCTCACCAGGGCCAAATAGAGGGGAATAATCACATTCCTCAATCTGCTGGCAATACTCCTACTGATACAACCTAATATGCCATTGGCCTGTTTGGCTACAAGAGCACACTGTTGACTCATTTCCGGCTTCCCATCCACCATAACCCGAAGGACCTTTTCTACAGTACTGCTGCTTAGCTGACTGGTCCTCAGCCTATAGCAGTGCATGGAGTTTTTCCATCCCAAGTGCAGGACTTTGCACTTGTCCCTGTTGAACCATATGAGATTTCTTTGGCCCACTGCTCCAATTTATCTAAGTCTCCCTGAATCCTGTCCCTGCCCTCCAGTGCATCTACCATTCCCCCCAGCTTGGTGTCATCCGGAAACTTACTGAGCGTGCAATCTATCCCACCATCAAGATCATTAACAAAGATGCTGAACAGAATGGGCCCCAGCACTGACCCCTGGGGTACCCCACTTATTACTGGTTGCCTACTAGGCATTGAACCATTGATTGTTACCCCCTAAGCCTGGTGATCTAGCCAGTTTTCTATCCTCCTTACAGTGCATTCATCCAACCCATACCATGTAAATGTTTAAGAAGAGAAGCATTCCAACTCCGCTCCAATGGGACCAGGTATTACGTCATCTGACTCAGTTGGCAGCAATGGACCATGAGAATTCACTGGAAAGTCTCAACAGTCAGAAGAGGTGATGACATCAGAATATGCTGCAGATGTCTTGTAGGATACACCAGCACTTACCTGCCCGTTGTATGTGACATAGAGGTAGTTGGTTATTGCAGGGTATTCTGCTGCCAGGGTGTCGATCTGTAAAAGGGCAAAATTCTAAATCAACAGGGGCAGGATCTTTACTTTGGTTTCTCCTTTTCCATTTCTATAGGAAAATCCATCCTATCTTCCCTCCAAACTCCTTGCTCTTTATTTCTCCTCCCCTGGTGAATTGTGTGCTGCCATCCATTTGATTAGCACAGAATGAAGCTGAATGAAGGTTCAGTGAAACAAGTGACACTTTATTAAAGCCTGAGTGTTGCTTCCAACTTAACTCCTCTTCCTGTTTCATTTGTGTCCCACTGACAACAGCCCCCCTGAAGGAACCATGGTCCACTGCCTCCAGTTTGACTTATGCTAACACCATCCACTAGACTAGCAGTTCATCTCCATCTTTAAGTTTCCTCCACACTCAAACTTCAAGTAATTTTTCATGCTTATCATTGATCTGCCAGCTGCCTTGAAAAAAATTACTCAGTCTCACTTCCACAAATAGTACAAACACACCATTCTGTTGGGTATCATGACTACAGAAGATAGAAGTATTCATTAGCAGTTGTTATAATTTAGCCCCTCCCTTGTTTAGTGAATGGCACATGAACCATTCTGGTTGTCTTCCTACGTGTTTCTTACATGTAGATATTCTCCAGACAGGCTGGAGGCATTATTCCCTGTAAACTGTGTACATGTGCATGCGCACACAGGTCGTGAACACAACAGAATAAAGCATACACAAAAAAATTCAACAGTGCTAATATGCTTTTTATGCCCACAATTTTTTTGTGCACACAGCATACGACAAATTAGAGGGAACACTGGCTGGAGGAATAGTTTTCAGACTGTGGTTGGTTCATATGCTATTTGTATCAACTATTTCCAACTTGTTCTACATGGCATACAGTTGGCAATAAATAAATGTGTTAGTCTTTAAGTGCCACAGGATTTTTTGCTTAGTTGGTCATCCATGGGTCATCTGCTTTTTTTTACAGCTCCCTGAATGGATAGCTGGAACAGAAGAGTACAGAGTAGGGAATAAAAATAAAGCACTCCTGGAATGAATGTTTGCACACTAAAACAAGAAACTTTCCTAACAATCAAACATTTTCATGAATAACCATCGGCTGCCAAAACACTTATGAGGAATGAAAAATGTGACCGTATATAATTAGCACCAGGTAAGTGCCTGCCATTCATTACTATTATTTTACTATTACTTTGTGGCTCCAGAAGTGTATGCTCTGCTGCCACATATATAGTCATAACTGGAATGACCTCATGAAAGATACTTGGCACACAGATCAATTCAACACTGCAATGCCAGCACAGCCTAAGGAATGTATTGTGAGGCTTGGCAAGATTGCGTAGGCCAGGTGAGGACAAGGAAGGAAAACACCAGCTGGGGAGCAGACGGATATTTGGCATCTGGAATTGGGCCTAAGGATACAGATGGGCCCTTCAAGCACTTTTAAGAATGTTCAGTGATTTTTAAGGACAAAAGCCAGCTGCTAGCACTTCAATATCAGCATCCCTTAAATGAAAGGCAAAAACGACAATGGAACACCTATGAAAGCACTTATGACATCGTCATGAATACCAGATGAGCTCATTATACTCACCGCTACCACAATGAATACCAAATGAACCCATAATGACGGGACACTTAAAATAAAGCATTACCCTCTAAAAAGTTACTGCCAAGAGTGAACAAGCTAGTTACACTTTTTCATGGTCACAAGGCAGTGGATTAGCCTTAGTGCTTTCATTCTTTTGCATTTCACTGTAGCTAAACAGCAAAGTTTCAAACCAGGCCACTCAGAAAAAGAATATTTTCTTTGTCTCTTTGAAGAATAAGAAAAGAAACACATTCTAACTCTCTTTCAATTGGCTCAAGCTGCTGCATGAAGGGCTACAGAAGAGGATTAAGAGCCAGGGGGAAATAAAACAGAAAGGTAAAATATGGGCTCTATTCAAGCTAACACCCGAACTCCTCTTGAATTCAGTGGAGCTACAATTTCACCTGAAAGCTTTCTTTGCTATATTGTTCCTACCAGTCTACTGACCCCATGTCTCCCATCATCACAGGTCCACGGGCCCACATTCCAACAGCAGTGCTGTCAAGGCATGCTTCATATTGTACCTGTTTCACTGAAGGCTTTATGTTCTTCTTCAGCCTCAGCTCCCGGGTCTGAGCCTCAGTCACTCCCAGGCACTTCCCAATCTGTTTATCAGAGAAGCCGATCTGTTTGGCCCTCCTCAGTGTTTCTTCTGGAATTGACTCACTGGGATTAAATATAAAACATACACAGCCGTTTATGGTAACAGAGGAACATGGTTACCACATGGTACCCAGAAACTGCTGCACGGAGCATATGTGTTTATAGAGAATAGGGAAAAGAAAAGAACTCAGCAAACACTAAGCCATCAAATCCCTGTCCTGCATACAAAAGACTACTTCTGTATGTCAATTTCAGACAGCTTCTAGATAAAGCATACATGCACATCTGGGACACTGGGACACCAACCCTTTGCCTTCAGCTGCAAAATCACCATGCTGAGCTAAAGGAGAGCCATCCCAGCTACTCCTAACAGGTGTCAGACTCTCAGCAGGCAAGTCGCAAGAGCACAGAATCATATTCAAACACACAAAGCATGCTCAGGATTATAATTTCAATATAATTATATGGAGATAAGAAATGTTCCTATTTTTATATTGACATCAATGAATATGATCTCTCAAAAGGTGCTTACTCCCCATCTTCAGGTTCAATGAATCCAAAGTCTCCCACCCACACCTCATTCTACTCTCAACTTCACTTTTTTTGTTTTGTTTTTTGTTGTTTAACTCCTACTGTAAATTTAAAAGCACATGAATTGTGAGACTGAGTCAGACTCAAAGGTCTTTAGAACCTGTCTTTGACAGTGGTGAGCACCAGATGATCAAGAAGAATATTCAAACACCTTGGAGGAGGTAATTATGGTATGACCTTCCGTACTCAACAATGAAATTTCCTCCTGACCTCATCAACTCCCTATGATTCTATCTATTCTATCTAAATTCCTTATTGATTTATTCCTGGAAGCATGACAATCCATATATCTTATAAACAATCATTCATCCTAGTTATACAAATAGCTAGTACTTAGCTAAACATTTAGCTTCAAAGCTACCAAATGGCAATGAGTTCCACAGACTGATATGCAGAGATAAACATTTCCTTCCATCAATTCCACGTATCCCTTTTCATTGGGTTTTCCCTCCTTCTTGCATTATGAAAGACGATAAACAGGCACAAAGAATTTACCTTCTGTATCCTATTCATAATTTCACATTTAATTTCAAGAATTCTCAGCATATTGTAGTCTTCATTGTTTTCTTCCTATTTCTTACATATTTAGGTACCATCACCATGCCCCTATCCTTCAGCCACCTCTGCACATCCGCAGTAGAACTGTTTCTAGCCAGCCCTCCACTCCTATTTTTAATCTCCATTCCCATCTTTTTCCTCCTCCATCAGCTACTGTTTCTTTCTTTGCCTCTACCTATTGCTGTGGTAAAGCATCTCTCACTCTCTCAATCTCTCTCTTTCTTTCTCTCTGGTTTCTAAGCTGCTTTTCTAAGTTAAGCTCTTGCAAAACATAGAAAAGCATACATATTTTTATCAGCACTTCTGCTTTCCATCTTCTTTGCCAAGAGCATCCTTGCTTGCCCAATAAATCAATATTTTATATGCAAGCAAGCATTGACTCAGGAAAAAGGAAATGATTAACAAACAAGCTATTTTCCTAAATCAGAGGTTTTGAATTATGTCCTTGGCTTTGTGGTATTTTTAAATAAATGTCATTGTGTTGTCTGAGAGGGCGAAGGAGGAGGTGTCTCATTTATTGGAGCGCTTCATAAAGCATAGAGGCTTGGACTGGATTCTTCACTCACACCGGTTTAAATAACACACAGCTCAATTCACTCCACTGGAGTTAGACTGATAAAAACCAGGTGCAAGTGACATGAGAGTCAAGGCCAGTGATTTGGATTCCAATCCCTGCTCAGACCCTGAAATATTTCAGTAAAAGAGCTAGGTGCCTAAATACCTTTGAAGATCTTGGCCTTTCTCCTTCAGTGACTTGCCCAAAGCCACATCTGACTCCCTCAGTTTCTCCATCTGCAATATGATAATACTATGGCATATCTTTCTCAGAAGGGAGTTGGGATTAATTAGCTAATGTTTGCTTTGCTTTTTAAAGACAAAATGAGTAGTATAAATGCTATACTTTAGCATTACAGTGAGAAATTTATTTCATAGTAAAAGTAGAGTTTTGAGGAAGCTGTCTTGCTGGCAGAGAGCGGAGTGCAGGCATATCACTTACATCCTTTCAACTCTGCTAATATTCCTTTCTACTTTAGATAAATTTAGAACACTGCTGTCTTCCAGTGTTGATCTAGGGCCTGATCCAACTCCCACTGACAATAATGAGAAGACTCCTATTGACTTTATTGGGTTTGGATTTGGTCCCATATGCACAGATAATTCCCATATTTATTATTGTCTGTTTGCCCCTCCACCCTCTCCAGTGCAATGCCCCTTGGCTCTCTTTGAGCCAATTCCATTTTCTAAACATTGTCACGACTCTCTGCTTAAGAGCAGGCGATATTGTGAGATCCGCAAATGCCACTGCTGGATATAAGCTTGAGGCCCATTTGTGTGAATGCAGTTGGAAATTCTTGGGGCAGTAGCTTGACATTTCATGTGCCAACGCTGTGGCATGGACATGCACAGCTCTGATGCTTTCACAGAGGGGAAGAGAGCCAGCAACATCTATCTGTTCTCTCTTGCAAAACAGATGCCCGGCCTCACTAGTAATTATCAAGGACACAGCTGAGTTTGATTCACCTCTTAGATTCTGTGTTGCCTAAGTAAGAGTGAATGGAGCTGACCCCAAGAAAATGAACTGCTTGCTGCGTGTTCTCTCTTCTGTCTCCAGAAGACACATGGCTGGCTGTCATTTGATTACTGGCAGAGAAAGAAAATTGCCTTCATTTACAGCTTGCTTCAATTCAGCTTTCTCTATTCCATTACAATAATAATAATAATAATAATAAAAAAAGCCTGAAGTTTAAAGACATGACTCATTAGCCCAGGGCTAGTGACTTAGAAAAGGATCAAACTCTTAGTAGTCAAACAAGATGATGACTAACTTTGCACTGGATGACATGAGTGAATAGCTAATTTATCATTCTGGTGGGGGATGAAATAGTATCTTTTCTTGCCATCTCTATAACACTAGTTTGGGGTGCTATTAAGAGGTAGCGCTGCAATGAGAGCATCAATAAAAAGAGATTTCAGTGTTGTTAATAAGCAAGATGTCACAGGAGCCTTATATCTGACAATGTGTTCAGTTAGGCTGAATGAATGTAGTGTTTTCTCATTTATTCATGCTTTACTGAGTATATGCAGTATAGTATACAAAGGAGGGTATATTCAGTAAGTGCAGAGAGAGAGAGAAAGAGAGAGAGACAATGGAGGCACTGAAATTTTATTTCCATTCAAGCTAATAGGCATTTTGCCACTGACTTCACTTTTACCCTAAAAACAGACATGAACTAATACCCTGGGTTAAAACACCTCTGAAAATATCGGGAAATGTTTGAAATCTGGGTCCAGATGAGATTTTGCAAACAGCCACTAACCCAGATTCTCAGCAAGTGTAAGATGGCAACCTGTCACACCAGCGGAGGATCTAGACCGCTCTCGTGAGTTGACCCTGAATCCAAACCCCTTCTAACCTTAGGTGTTTAGAAACCCACATCTGTACCCCCATTTTGCAGTTTGTGTCTATCTCTAAAACAAAGAAACATATAAATAGTTATATTTAGATAGATTATGTTTTAATAAAACATTGCTTAGCCCTTGTAAGTGAAATTTCATTTGAGGATCTATAAAAGCTTGGCAAAGATAGATTAGTCATACCATACAGATGGTAGTGCTGAGGCACAGACAGATTCAGGATGGGGTTTTCATAAGTGCTCAGCATAGACCATTCTCCTCACAATCCTTTGCTGGGAAACTCTAGCCTGCAATCTTTCCAATCATTTACTGAAGTCAATGGGAGCAGTTACCCCAAAGCAGAACACTTTGGAAAATCCCAGGTGCTTTGTCCAAGATCTTAAAGCCAGTCAAACCAGAAGAAAGAAAAGGCAAGTTGACTTCTGATTCCCAATCCAGTGACCCACCCACAGGATTTCACTGCCTCCCTTTATACGAGCAGGCCTTCCTTGTTCCATAAATCAAGGGAGGAAATAATCTTCCAAAGATTAAACACCCTCACTATTTTGTAACCAGCTATGAAACAATGGAAGATTAAGTGGCAGTGATTCTAGTCTTTTATAACATTCCATTTCCCAATATTTTCCTCCACCAAATGACAGTTCAAAGTTTTAGAGCATCATACCAAACAATCAGACTTTTTACACACTGCCATAATCATTTAATGGTTAGGCAGTGCAGTTCTCTTCTACAAAGCTATATCTCCTGTGTATTTTGCAGTTTATAAACAAGACAAGCCTTTCTCCAGTCTCTTTCTCGCTAGCTCTCTTTTCAGCTTCCAGTGTGAATTTTCAGTTGTTTTTTTAGTTTAAAATTCTACCCTGTCATCTTTGAAACACCATCCACTCACGCTTCGTCTTCAATAATAAATGATAAAAGGAAATGGAATAAATTCCCCTTAATGGGAAATTTTCACCTGGCACTGAGAAACTGGGGAAATCTATTAACTGACTTGAGCAATGCCTGCAGCATTGCAATTACCAAGGGAACCTGCACGCTTCAGTACGGTCCTCTCTTACACTTGACTGACTTTGGTCTGATCCGCCAGCCCACGAGTAATACTAAACAAACATGCCTTGAGAAAGCATTGGCTCTAATGTGAAAATAAGCCATGCACTTATTTTGAAGGAGAGCTTTGCAAATGGGACTAGTATCACGAGTAGAATGTGTAAAATTCCAAACTCAGGTCCTGTGTCAGAGAAACAGATAATTTTTAAGTTCATCCCCATACAAGACATCACTTATGGGACCTAATCATGGGATTAAATTCTACCCTAAAAATGGAATTCATTCCTGAATTGAGGACTAGACCACTAGCTGAGATGAAGACCAGGCATGATATGTTTAGGAATCCTGCTTGATTTTAGATGGAATACTGGGCAAAGGGTATATTCCCCACTACCCACCCTCATCCTCTCTCCAAAGTTCATATCTCTTTCCCTGATCATTTCTGGCATTTTGCAAAATTTAGAATAAACTTCAATTACAAGCATGAGATCAGTATGAAAATTGTTTGTCTCCTTGTATCGTCTTTCAAGATGGGTTACCACCTAATTTCCTCCCAAGAAATTTACTAGGTGACTGACAAAATTGTCAGAAACATTTAAGGAGACATTATATAAACCAACACATCTCTCTACTAACACTCTTTCGATTTACATCTTTAAGGCTCAGCTCCCAAACCCAGTGAATCTCACTGTAGAGACTGTGATTTAAATAATATGAAACACCCATTATTTCCTTAGACCCCCTACAGCTCATATCTAGGATCGATGCTGATGAGCCACAGGAGCAAGGCAGGGATTAAAAAACAGCAAAAAATGGGTTGGAGTCCCTATTTCAAATCCCATCTTACACTCCAAGTAAAGGATCCATCAATAGTGTTGATGGACTGATAGCATGTCGATTGTTCCTGTACACAGCATGCAGAAACACAAAGCACAGATCTCCAGATGACTTAACAGGGGACATGCTGGTTTGTAGAGATCAGGGTGCATATCAAAGTAGTAAAAGTATGTGGGGCTTTGCAGAAAAATGCGAACTTCACTATATTTACAGTGTCTTAGTAACACAAATAAAATCTGTCTTGTATGATATCCAGTACAAAGCACAAACTGCTGGGACTAGTGAATCAGTGTACATAACACAGCCCATATTCATCTCACTTACTGAAACAATCACTTGTCCCACTGGCTTCTCTCCTCACGGATAGAGACAGAGAGGAATGATGAACACCTGGGCCTTCATACATGCTTTCTAAATAGTTTAACCCAAGTACAATCGCTATACTGGGGCCAGATCCTCAGCTGATATAAATCAGTATAGCAACCTTGAATGTCAGTGAAGCTATTTCAATTTACATCAGTGAGTGTGTGATCTATGACCTATCACCTTTCCAGCTGGGGGACAAGTAAGTTAGGTGTCTGCAAACTGTAGCTAAAGAGGTCATAAAAATCTATTGTGTAACACCCACCTAGAATGGATACGGTTTTCTGAGGGGCCCTTTGATCTTCTCCCTTGGTACTGCTTCTGATTCAGAATGAAGGGGGTTAAACTTCAATTTTACCCATTGTATTTTGCAGTCATTTCTCAGCAGTGTGTTTGGAAATCAAGTCATGCTTCCAGAAAGCCATTTTCAAAACACACCTTTTGCTGTCCCAAGGACATTAGCCTGGGAAAGGCATTCTCAATAAATAATTTTCTGTTGACTTCTAGAGGCCACTGAACAGCGTCTTGTTAAAAATGATTCCTTGAGGCCAGCCCTCACTGCTGCTTGGTGTGCTATTGTGTGTCTGACTATGAGCCATGACACTGACTTTCAGAGTCACATATGCCCACTTTATGTTGTAGAAAACCTAGGTCACAGAAGGTCACATTCACTAACTCTCAGTGGAGGAAAATATGAAGATACCCAGTGACAAATCTTAAAATTCTCCAGGATCTCAGCACAAGTCACTGATCAAAACACTGCCAATGACTTGTGTCATTACCTATATGCCAACTATTGTAGCTGGACCCTCTTGAGTGAAATGAACCCAAGAGAAAGACTGACCCTGTGATTAGGGTGCCCGGGGTTTAATTCTTTTCTCTGACAAAGAATCCTCTGGCAGATCACAGTCACGCTGGGCCTCAGTTCCTCATTTGTAAAATAGGGATCACAGTACTCCCTCTCCCCTGCCTTTTGTCTGTCATCATCATTAAACAGTAAGCTTTGTACAGAGCAAGATTTTTACTATGTCTATGGGCAGCACATAGCAAAATGGGAACCCAATATTTTCATAGATTCTGCAGCTAGATGGAACCAATGTGATCATTTTATCTCATTTCCTGTGTAACACCAGCTATAGAACGTCCCTGAATTAATTCCAGTTTCAACTTGGTTGGGTGCAACAAGGCTCCCCTGAAACACCAATATTATAAAAAAAAAAGTTATAGGAAACAAGAACCCGGGAAATACATCAGCTACTAGAAGAACTGGTGTTGCATGGCTCAGCTAGGCAAAATAATGATCCCTCCTCCGCGCACACACACAAAATGACGTTGTCGCTTTCAATCGCAACTTCATGTCCTTGACATTTCAAATGGAAAAAGAAGAGGGAGATGTTCATATTTCAAACCAAAAATACCAGTTCCCTGATATTTTGCCGAGCTGCAAAACCAACCAAAATGAAAAGGGGAACAGTTTCAAGCAAATTGCCACCTCTTTTTACTTATCAATAACTCAGACACAGTAGTTTGTTTGAACATAGGATTGCTGACTGATCAGTGTCCCTTTCAAAGGCTTTTAAAGTCGGACAGGGTTTCTTTTCCTTTGACAATATCAGTCACCCTGTTGGTATTGCTAGAGGGCCAAATCCTTCACTGGTGTAAATGAAAGTGGCTTTTGAAGCTCTGCTGGTGTACTCAAGCTGAGAATCTGACTTGGGATATGAATGTCTTCAGTCTGTTTTTCAAATCAGCCCCTCCCCCATTTGGACCCACCAGTAAGCCTGGGTCCAACTAACTGCAGGCACTCATCAAGAAGCTACATCTGTAGAACGGCTGGTTACTCACCAGTAACCGTCCTTCGTCGAGATGGGCTGCTCACATACATTCAGTTACAGGTGTCTACGTGCTGAAGCGCACAGTAGCTCAGAAAGTCTTTAGCCTTAGCCTGTCAGGTCAGGGCGCACGGCGAATGCCCCCTCCATGCCGCAGCCACGGCTATATAGGTGACCGTGACCCTGATCCTCCCAGTCCCATATACCTTTGCCAACTCCGTTAGCGGGGACGGTGAGAGGGACCTGAATGTATGTGAGCAGCCCATCTCAAAGAAGGACGGTTACGGTGAGTAACCAACAGTTCTCCTTTGAGCGCTGCTCACATCATTCAGTTACAGGTGACTGCTAGCTGTAACCAAGGATGGTGGGAGGAGTTATAGTCTACCCACACTGAGCACAGCTCTGCCCACAGTGGCATCATCTGCCGCCTGTTGGGCAATGGCATAGTGCATCATGAAGGTATGTTTCGATGACCACGTAGCAGCCCTGCAGATCTCTTGGATCGGGACCTTAGCGAGGAAGGCTGTGGAAGATGCCTGAGCTCTGGTGGAGTGAGCTCTCACAGTCCCTGGGAGAGGCATGTTTGACCTTCCATAGCAGTCTTTAATGCAGTTCACAATCCACTTGGAGATGCATTGGGAGGATACCGGAGAACCTCTCATGCGTTCCACGACTGCCACAAACAGTTGGGAGGTCTTGCGGAAAGGTCATGTGGGCTCAGTGTAGGTTAGGAGTGCTCTCCTCACATCCAGGCCGTGCCACTGGCTCTGGTTTTCTGTCACCTGCAGGTCTGGATAGAAGACTGGCAGGCAGATCTCTTGATTCATGTGGAAGGGATTGGCAACCTTGGGTAAGAACGAGGAGTGGTGATGCAGGACCACCTTGTCTGGGAAGAAAACTGTATATGGGAGTTCAGAGGATAGGGCTCATAGCTCTAAGACCCTTCTGGCTGAGGTAATGGCTACTAGGAAAGTGACCTTCTAGGACAGCATGAGCAGGGTGGCTGAGTCTAAGGGCTCATATGGTGGCTCTGTCAGAGCCCACAGCACCATGTTCAAGTCCCACTGCAGGGTGTGGATGTGGGGAAAAAGTTTTTCCATTCCTTTTAGGAACCTATGGCAGATGGGGTGTGAAAAGAGTGGGACCCCATCTATTGTTTGGTGAAAGGCCGAGATTGCTGCCAAATAAACTTTCAACGATGACAGGGATAGGCCTTTCTCTCTTAGGTCAAGAAAGTAATCTAAAGTTGCCTGAATTGGTGCAGAGATAGGGTCTATGTTTTTATCACGGCGCCAGGTGGAGAAGTGATTACATTTTGCCATGTAGGTGGACCTGGTGGAGGGTTTTCTACTACCAATCAGGACCATTTTAACCCTATCTGAGCAGTGTCTCTCTTGCTCACTGAGCCAGAGAGCATCCAGGTTATCAGGTGCAGGAGGCCCGGGCTGGGATGCCGAAGGTATCTTGAGTCCTGTGTCAGGAGGTCCGCCCACCGTGGAAGGTGGAGTGGGGTCCTCACTGACATATCTTGAAGGGGAGGGAACCAGTGTTGTCTGGGCCAGTCTGGGGCTATCAAGATGATGAGTGCCTCGTCCATGAGGGCCTTCAGAAGCACCCAGTGAATCGGGGGAATCGGCGGGAAGGCATACATTAGGGCTCCCGACCAGCTGAGGAGGAAGGCATCGTTGAGAGACCCTTTCTCCCGGCCTCATAGGGAGCAGAACTGAGGGCATTTGTGGTTCTGCGCCGTGGCAAAGAGGTCGATCTGAGAGGTTCTCCATCTGGTTGTCAACAGGGCGACAACGTCGTTGTGGAGGAACCACTCATGATTTGCCAGTGGCTTTCTGCTGGGTGAATCCGCTATGCCGTTGTCCACCCCGGAAACATGAGCGGCAGTTGGCGTGAAGTGATGGTCTACTGCCAGCTGCCAAAGCTTGGTCGCTTCCTCGCATAGTGCCGAGGAGTGGACTGCCTCCTGGAGGTTCGTGTAGAACATGGCTGCTGTGTTGTCTGAGAGGATTTGGACCACTCTGCCCTGGATCTGATCTAGGAAGGTCATGCAGGCCAGTCTCATGGCCCTGAGCTCCTTCATGTTTATGTAGAAGAAGCTGTCCTCGGGGCTCCAGGCACCTTGTGTGGACAGGCCCCTGGACAGGTGGGCACCCTACCCCGAGTTGGAGGCGCCCGTTATCAGGGTCACTGCAGGCTTGGACTCCCTGAATGGAATTCCCCCCATCACGAAGTTGGGGTCTCTCCAAATTTGGACGGACACCAAGGCATGCTGGGGTACCGAGACTACCTTGTCTAGGCAGTCCCTTTCTGGTCGGAAGCCTGTGGCGAACCAGAGCTGGAATGGTCGCATCTGCAGGCGAGCTGTTCAGATTACCGATGTGGCCGCTGCCACGTGACCCAGGAGCTGCATGCCTCTATGTGCTGTGGTCAGCCCAGGTGCCTGGAGCTCCATGATGATGGTACAGATGGACCGAAATCTTAACAGGGGCAAGGATGCGGTGCCTTGTCGAGTGTTTAAGCATGCCCCAATGAACTCTATGTCCTGAGTGAGGCAAAGCTTGGACTTCTCCAAGTTTATGCGGAAGCCCAGGAACTTGCACAGGTTCATTACCACATCGACATGGTCTTGTACTTGTTGACTTAACTTGCCCACTATGAGCCAGTTGTCTAGGTAGGGGTAGATTCTTACACCCCTCCTGCATAAGAATGTTGCGACTGGTGCGACACACTTTGTGAACACCCTGGGGGCTAGCAACAACCCGAATGGAAGGGCAGTGAACTGGTAATGGCGTCGTGCCACTACAAACCTGAGGAACCGCCTGTGGTGGGGCCAAATGGCTATGTGGAAGTAAGCGTCCTTTAGGTCGAGGGCCGCGAACCACACTCCTGGAGACAGGGAGGGAATGATCTGCAGTAGGGAGATCATGTGGAATTTTATTTTCTTTATGTTTTTGTTGAGAGCTCTGAGATTTAGAATGGCCCATAGGTCCCCATTGGGTTTGGGAACCAGGAAGCAGCGGGAACAGAACCCTTTGCCGCGTTCCCCCTTGGGAACCTTTTTGATGGCTCCGAGGAAGAGTAACTTCCAGCATTTACCTCAAGCTTGCCTAGCAGATCGGGATTCTCTGGGATTATGGGAGGGGACAGTTTTCTGTCCCAGGGGGTTGAGAAGAACTGAATGAGGTATCCTCTGGCCACCGTGTCGAGGACCCACTGGTCCAACATGACTCGGGTCCATTGTGGGGCAAAGTGGCGGAGGCGGTGGGGGGAGAACAGGGGTTGTGGAGTCCTGCCCTCAGGGGGACCATCAAAAACGCTGTTTGCGGCCCAACGAATGGTCTGACCCCTGTCCGCACCACCCCGACTGGGAGGCGCCCAGCTTACCCCCTTTACCTGATCGGCCTTTATCCTTGTCCAGGTCCTCAAGGTGACCCTGGGGAAACTGGAGAGATCTCTGAAACTGGGTCTTCAGTTGCAGCTGTTGTTTCAGTTGCTGTAACTGCTGTTGTAGCTGGTGCGACCTCAAGGAATGCCTAACAGGTTGAGGGGTGTAGATCCCGAGGGACCTCAGTGTAGCCCTTGAGTCCTTCATACCATGCAGCTTCACGTTGGTGGAACGTGCAAAGAGGTCGGGGCCTTCAAAGGGAAGGTCCTGAATAATCTGTTGCATCTGTGTGGAGAAACCGGAGTTCTGGAGCCAGGCCAGCCGGCGCATCACCACTGCCGATGCCTTTATACATGCTGCTGTGTCCACTGCACCCAGGTTGCCGTGAGCACATCCCTGGACGCTCTCTCTCCCTCGTCCAGCATCCCCTCGAAATCGTTCAGGCAATCCTTGGAGATGGCCGGCCGGAGATTCCGTAGAGCTTCCCACAGGTTGAAGATGTAGCACGTCATCAAGGCTGAATGATTTGAGATGCGCAGCTGGAGGGTGGCAGAGGAGTAAACTTTCCTGCCCACCAGGTCACGTCTTCTCGCCTCTTTGCTCTTGGGCGTGGTGCTAGGTTGACCCCGTCTCTCCCTTTGGTTGACTGCATCGACCACCAGGGACCCTGGGGCCGGGTGATGAAACAGGAAGGGGAAACCTTCCAGGGACACAGAGTATTTCTTGTCCGCTACTTTGGACACTGGCAGGATCGAGAAAGGCATTTGCCAGCGTTCCTGGACAATGTGGAATACCCCGGCATGCAAGGGGATTCCGACGTTAGCCAGCAGGGCTCAACAGCATGCATCGAAGAGAGAGTCATCCTCCACCTGGATCATCCCTAGCTTGAACTTCAGGTTCGCCGCCATGCGGCGGAGAAGGTCCTGCTCGAAGCGAGGATCCCCTTTGCGATCGGTGGACATGTTGATTAATCGCTCGTCGGGTAACGAAGATGAAGGGACCCTTGATCTGCTTCATTGGGTAGAATCAGGGTCCGGTTTGTCGTCAAAGAAATCCAAAGACTCTGGTGCTGGCAAGCAGAATCAACAGGAGGAGGTCTCATCTGCCATCACGTTCAGCCAGTCAAGGGTCCATTCGTTGTGCGGGGACCTCGATGGCGGCAAAGGCGTCATGAGGCGAGCAGGTGCCTTTGCCTTGAGCCTGGTGACACAGAGCTTTTCCGGGCTCGCTTTCTCGGGCGCTCCTCCTGGGGGGGGGCAGAAAGAGATCTTCCGAGGACAACCTGGATGACCTCCCCCCCAACAGTCGGCAGTCCGATACCAAGAGTTCCTCAGAGGAGCGGTGAGGCAGAGCCGTAGAACTTGGGCCCGGTACTGAGTTTGATGTCGCCGGGTCAGAGAGGGGTGAAGAGGCCCGGGATGGTGCTGGCATCGGTGCAGGTGTTGCCAGTAGCGAATCCGATGGTACTGGAAGTGACGGCACCGGAAGCAGAGTTATCGGCGACAGTGCTGGGTCCAGAGGTGCCGGGCTTGATGGCGGTGTCGGACTTGTGGTCAGTTGCCTCTTATTTTGCACCGAAGCTGGATTTAAATGCCCTTAGCGAGCCGGTGCCTGAGCCCAAGCCCTGACTGGGGCAGCTGGGAGGCTACCAGAAGACTGGCGAGGTCGGTGCCTAGGAAGTACCGTGGAGGGCTGAGATTTGGGGCGCAGTACCAGAGATTGGCGGGAATCTTGAGACTGGGCCGATCGAGGTTTCCGGCAGAGCGCTGGTGGCTCGGCCGCTTTCGAGCAAAGTCCCTGAAATCAGGCAGAGGCGACGCTCCCTTTCCAGCCATGTCCTCCGCTTGAAGAATTGGCAAATGGGGCAGTCCACTGTGAGATGGGACTCACCCAAACAAGCAAGGCATTTCTCACGTGGATCGTCCTTCGGAAAAGCCTTGCAGCATCCTAAACACAGCTTGAAACCTGGCATTTTGAGTTTTGCGCAAAAAGACAGGCCCTTGCATTTCGCAAGATAACGCTGATCTGAACTGACGCTGATGGCAGAAAAAGGAACTGGGAGGGTCAGGGTCACAGTCACCTACATAGTGATGGCCGCAGGGTGGAGGGGGTGTTGGCCATGCTCCCTGACCTGACAGGCTAACGCTAAAGACTTTCCGAGCTAGCGTGCGCTGCAGCACGTAGACACCTGTAACTGAATGATGTGAGCAGTGCTTGAAGGAGAATGGGATTTTCAGAGCAGTATAAGTAAGTTCGGGGCATGAATCCTGTTGACTTTCAAAGGGGCCTGTGCTCCCACATCCCTTTGAAAATTTCACCATGATATCTAAATTTAATAACATTAGGCCTACACAGTTGCTATTTAATTGAGCCCACAATTATAGGGGGTGCTCAATGGGACGCAGATAAAAATAATCACAGCTAGTGAAAACGAATATTTGATACAGCTTTTTTCAAACAGACACAGCCTTTCAAATGGGAACTTTCCACCACATCACCCTGGCATGCCAAGAGGAATCCAGCTTTTCAGTTCTGGATGTTTGTGTTGAATTGTTCTGCTCATAAACCATGTGACTTGGGCTCTCCCGGGGTATGATGTGCTAGGAACCTCTCAGTGATATGAAGGGACTGATTCCCATCAACTAGGATGTATTTTTAATCAGGTCCATGAATGTTTCTTCTGCCTTGCAACTCTGCAGCCTCCTTCCATTTGCTCATCCCAAAATGCAGCAAGCACACAGTTTGTGACCGTGACTCTATTTTCCCTGGGCCTTCCAGTTTCTCGCTTAGCTGCCATTTGGGCTGAGGAGAGTCAGATGTGTCTTGTTCAATTTTCAAACCCCTCCAGGGCCTGACAATGCCAGGAAATGGCCAAAGAGGTCACTCCAGGGCCCTCCCCCCTCCTTCTTCTCCTCCTGACTGAGAGGTGTGAGTGTGAGCTTAGAATAGGTTTCCTGTAACATAGCAGGGCATTCCACTACCACCATCCTACTTATGTTCAGCCCTCTCTAAGAACAAATTCAGACAGCAATGAATTTCCTCCTCCTGATTTTTTTGAACTTCCAATAACATGAATACAAGTAACAAGGACAATTCCAACCCCACCCCCGCCCACCATAATTATCCACCTAAATCAATTAAAAGGTTGTGCTCCCAAAGAGAAGTAAAGGAGGCACAGGCTTGATGTACCATTTCTAGTATTCTTTGGCCCAAACCTGGCTGAACGGCAATTCTAAAAAATTAGACTTTGTTCACCTGTTGCTGGATCACATCACCTGAAACAACTTAACCCCAGCTCACAGGCCAGAAACCAAATTAGAAACAGAAATGCACTTGCAGCCTGAGCCAAATGGAACCCTGGAAATTATACTGTCCCCAATATACATCTCTCCTGCTCCCCACAAATCCAAAACCTTTTCAGAACAGTCACTGAAGGACCACCTGGGAGACAGGAGTCCACTGACTAACACAGAGACAGGAGAGTAAGACAGTAAGGTGCTACAAGAATGTTCTAGTGCTCAAAGCAGGAGGATGTTAGGTTTCTGGAATTCTAGTCTGGGCCTCTGTGCTGATCTGCGGTAGGATTTGGGGCATGTCATTTAGCCTCTCACTTTGCAGTTACTTCTCTGAGTTTCCAGTTTCAGACCCCCTTGTTTTCCTATTTACACTCAGGCTATCTTTAGTGAGGTAGTGTCAGACTCAAACAGATGATGCAAAATGCTTGAAGATCCCCAGAGGGAAGAAGCACCAGAAGAGCTAAGGATCATTACAAATGTACACTGTTGAACTTTTCTCACTGCCAGTCCTGCAAACTCAACCTGAACTTTGGAAACCAAACTGTGCATTCTCCCTTTCTCATAGTGTAACCAGTCACAACAGTTCCACTGCTGGGACTCTTTTGAAGATGGCTATCTTTGCTGCCTCCAGAATGACTTACAGCAAACCATCCTTTTAAAACAAATCTCTATGTTACTGTTGATTCATTGCACCATGGAGACCCCTAGAGGACCCAACTCACATAAAAACCAGACAGCTTCTGCATGTCTTCAGCATGACATGCCAAGACAGACCCTTTTTACAGATTGTTTTCATCCTCCTACCTTCCCAACCAGGGTAGTAACATGGTGGGCTCTCCTTAGGAGTGCTTGATTAGATGCACACTGCCCCCCATCCTCAGCTGGAATAAATCAGCTTAGATGTACTGGAATCAGCAGGGTCCTGCTAACAGACACGATGGCATTTATCCCCTACCAATTCTGTGTGTTGCTTTCCTTGTATGATAAAAAGTATGAGGTATGTACTGAAGTAGTAGGCCAGACCATTTTTCTGCATCTCTGTTGTAGTGCTAATAATATATAGTCCTGTATGGAGTGTACGACACCTATCATAGAAACAGGTGAGGGGAAGGGCAGCAGCTTAGGGGGTAGGGAATGAGTAGCAGGGAGACAAAGGTGGCTGACTGGGACATGATGTCAATTTCCAAAGGGATAGCTGTGTCCAGTAAAAAAACAAGATCCCACTTCCTCAGATGCTTCGAAGATGGGACATGATGGCAGTGGCAGATTAGGTGGGAGCGCTAATGAAGCACTAAGATGGGAGGGTAATGATGAAGGTAAGAGCATACGCTGCATGTGGATAGGGCAAAGTAGACACTATGGTGAAGGCACTGGCAGTGAGGTGGGGATGGGGATACACAGCAGCAAATGCTTAATTCCTTTTCTTTTCTCCTCTCCCCTTGCTTTTGTGCATGGTGCCACAGCCTGTGAATCCTTGGAAACACTGGGTAGTCAGAACTACCTCAGCCCACCCTTGGCCGTACCCTCTGCTGTGGATACTATCAAGCCATGCCAACTGTGCAAGGAGATGCAAGGGGTATTACCCATGTGCCAGCTCTGAAGGGGGAGCTGCGGTTTAGCATAATGGATTGGCACTGACTAACACTTCCCTTCCTTTCTCTTTCATACTACAGAGGGTTGTAATTTCCCAGGTCAAGTAATTTGTGTATATGTCAGCCCCCATGTGGAAACAGATTTCTTGCTTCCCAAAGGAATGCCACATTCAATTATTCTGCCATGCCTAACACGTTGCAATGCATTATTTCAGCAAAACAAACAAGGAGTCCTGTGGCACTTACAGACTAACAAATTTATTTATTGCATGAGATTCCTTGGGAGAAAATCCTATTTTGTAAGATGCTTTGTGGGGATTTTCTCCCACAAAAACTCATACAACAAATAAATGTATTAGTCTTTAAATGCCGCAGGACTCCTTGTTTGTTTTGCTGAACTAGACTAACACGGCTACCCCTTTGGAAATTGGCAACACTATTTCACCACCCTTTTGTAGATATCCCCTCTGTATATGTACATACAGGGTCAGGACCTCAGCCCCTCTGCACCACTTGGAAAGCCAGTGGATTTGGATAGCTGGGGATTTCCCTGACTCCTTGCTTCTTTTCCTAACAAGAGGGAATCCCTATGCCAGCTGTATGTTATCTTCCCCCTTGCAAATCCTGATGTATACAGCATGCTGATGGAAGGAATAGGGCATGGATAGATCACTGCTCCACTCTGGCAGTCTCCATCTGGTGAAACAGCCATTTGGTGGCCAAATCTATATTTACAGCCATCAGTTCAACCTTTCCAGTTCAATTGAGAGGTCAGTCAAGTCGATCTGGAGTTTGATTTAGTAACTCCAGCCCTGTAAGAAGAGTAGACCTGAGTTGAAAGGACGGAATTTCCCTTCAACTCAGCACAGTGGAGCCAGGGAGGTAAGTCTGCATTAGAAAGTCAAAAGGGGATACATAAGTTATTTCACATTGCTTGTGTATCTCCTTTTGACTGCTGCCAGTGTAGACCTGGATGCTGACTAACAGAAAGCATGAAACTGCTCTTACTTGCACAGGTAATGGGGAAGCAGGGTAGCTGAACCTGTCCTCAGCTGGCTGGTAATATAAAACTGCCCTTTACTTGTCTCTCAGGTCCTACGCTGAGTTCATCTTAAGTAGATATGAGAATTGGAATCATATAGTATAAAAATATGCTTGTGTGTAAACTTCAGCGCTTCCTTTCTGTGTGACTTTAGAAATACACAGATTACAGGTTGTGATGAGTCATATTTCTAACAGTTCAGAGCTAGAGCCCTGAACTATGACTCATTCTGTTCCTGTTTCTGCAACTGGCCTGGCTTGGGCAAATCACATCACTATTCCAGGCCTCAGTTTTCTCATCTGTAAAATGGAGATAATGATAAGGCCCTCCTTTGTATATTATACAGCGTATGTATGTGTATTTCAAAATAGCCATGTAGGTATACTTAACATAAACAAAGAGCTTGTTAATGCAACTCTCCTTGTCATGCAGTCATGTTTCTGGGTTGCCATTATTTCCGCTAAAACGAATTATGTCCCATTTGCAGACACTAAACCTTATAGCAGAATGAAACATAAAGCAAGTAGCTCTAGCATACGCACACGTGGAAGACCTGAGCACTGACTACAGGCGAATGCCCTGGTTTGCATGCAGTAGTCAAGTCAGCTGTCCTTCACTAATGACCAAAAGGGAGACTGACTGTGTTCTAGTAGTTAGAACACTAACCTGGAAGTCAGTAATGCTTTTCTTTGTAGGTCTGCCACTAAATTTCCTCTGTGACCTTAGGACAGGCATTTGACTATATGCCTCAGCTCATCCATCTATATCATGGGTGAAATAATATTATTTTATCTATGTCACACAGACATTGTGAGGTTTAATTAGATAATAGGATAGATCTTCAGCTGACAGAAATCAGTTCAGCTCCATTTACTTTAATGGAATGATACCAATTTACACCACTGAAGGACATGACCGTCATCTGGACAGTGCTTTGAGATCCTAAATATATCATTCAAGAGTATTTGAATTACAGCTGGGGAAAACAAATTGGTTGTGTATATACTATATGCATGAGATTTTTTTCAAATGAAACCAGGAAACAAATGAAACATGACATGGACGTTAGAGAGGAATTATACATGCTAGGTAATAGTGGAGTTTTGTAAATAACCTGCAGGCATCTTCCACTCTGACTTCTGTTCTGTGCCTTTATTTTTGTTTACCTAGAATCCCATCTCACTTTCTGGGCAAAACATAAAACTACTCAACTGAAAATGTGCAGCTTCTCAAAGAAGCAGAACTTATAGAAAGTGAAAGCATATTTTACAACAAAAAGTCCTCTATCTTTCCACCCAGTCTCTTGCTACATGTTCTATGTACTATGAGTTTCTGGCGCCCTCATGTGCTTCCACTCCTGCAATGCAACCTTTATCCAAAATGCGGGCTATGGAGCAGACAATAACTCAGGAAGGAGGTTCCACTGGCCTCATAAACCACGAGGAGAAAGCTTAAGTCAGCAAAAGGCTGAGACTGATATACAGCCTGGAGTTTCGATTTATTGCTATCTATTGTCGTTCATTTTATATGGTCACTTAAAAAAGCAGAAGATTTATATTTAAATGTGTCAGAAATTATGACTGTTCTAAACTGAGGTGGAATATAGCAACAAATACTGCAGGTGGGATGCAAGGCAGACAGCTTAGAAAGCAATCAGAAATGGACAGTGTTTGGCTTTCCAGTGTAAAAACCCCTGGAGAATCTATTGAGAGTATTAGCCTGGAAGGTTAATCATCTCCTAGCAGTGCAAATACAGTCTCAGTTCACACATTTCGGGGGGAGGCTCAGGAAATCCTAGCTTTGAAATTAGATCAAGGACTTTCTACATCTGGGTAGTATTTTTAGACTCTCCAAACTCAACTGGGATGTAGTGCAGTGGCTAGCACCTCTACTTAATCTACAGATGGTCCTGGGCTCAAATCCCAGGGGGTTAAGCTTGATGATCTCATGAGGTTCTTTCCAACCCTATGATTTGATTCTATTCTATTTTAATGTACAAAAATTATTTATTTCTAGAGCAATGCTTTTCCACGCTGCTGCTCAGGTGGCCTCTGTGTGTAACCGATTAGGATTCAAAGTAATTCAGGGCACACTGAGGACTGAGTGTCACTTTTTAGCCTTGATCGTGTTAGTGCACAAGGCCTGGGACTGGTCTTTCTGCATAATGCCAAGCAAAACGGTTATGTTCCTACCTGTTGAGTTCCTTCAGGCTTTTCTCCATGTTCACAATATCCCGCATCTTATAGACGAACCATTTGTCAATGGCAGTGAGTTTGCTAATATCATCCACAGAGACACCATCACACAAGGCCTGTGGAAGAGAGGAGAGAGTAAGCCCTACTCTTTCATATATACTTCATAAGTATCTAATTTGTCTGGTAATGTGTAGCAATTATTCCTAATCTCTAAAGTCAGAAAGACTTTTGTCTGGAAAAGAAGCGCAGAATTTGGCTTGCAGTAAAGTCACATACCAAACGCCAGCTGACTTCAATAAGGACTGCTAGTTTAGCTAGCTAACTAGATTAACCAGCAGTCCTTATTGAAATAGGTGGATAGAGGGTGGATGGAAGGATAGAATTCTCATCCTCTGCTGCTGACTTCTCATCTGTGTCCTTTATTACCAAAGTCCTGTACATTCTGTAATCTTCCAATCTGCTAAAAGCAAATGTGATGAAACAATGCTTTAGGTTTTCACATGTTGAGAAATGGGTTGCTTTTGAAAATGACTGTGATTTATAGTTTAAAGGTAGACTGACTCAGAATTCCTGGACCTGAAATATCCCTAAACTATGGAAAAGTTCACATCCAGAACCAAACCTTACAGCTATGACACAAAGCTGGATCCTTTTCATTCTCATGGTAATGCAGGCTTCAAACTTTCCTGAAGGTGCTTAATTCTGTGGCTTTACTTTTCTGATCTATTTTCAGCAAACCATCCACATTCACTGGGTAGAAAAGGATACCTGCTCTAACATCTTCTTACACCAGAGCTGAACGTATCCACCAGAAGTTTCTTTGAGTTCAGCATCATTCCCCTGGCTGCCTTTTGACTATACTAGATGAACACCATGAAAGACACCAGCTGTGAATGGCATCTGAGCTCTTGTGTCTTCCCACATAACATGAATCATTTTCATCTCTCCAACAAAAGGGGGAAACCTTGAAATGGAGAGGCAGAGAAGGCACCTGATGCAACCTCACTTGTACAGACTTCAGTAGAAGCAGTGACTAGCTGATGATCTTTTAGATGTCAGAGGGCTGGTTAGGGATTTCTGATTTTAACTGATTCCAGCTGCCTGAGTTATCTGTTACTGAGTCAAGCAAGCTGAAAACTGGCCACACTCTGTTTTTGGGGGTGGGGGTGGGGGGAATGACTCAATACTCTATATCAGATGGAGGAGTTTCGGTGGAGAGCGTTAAAGACTTAACTTTTTTGTTTGCACAATGGGTTGAAAAGAAAACTGCTGTTTCACCCCATCCCTATCGTTATGTTCCCATCCTTAATTCGGGCCATCCCTCTAGAGCACCTAGAAAGCTGTGGAGAAAGATCTTGCCAGCCAAAGCAAAGAAAAAAAAGTAGCCAACACAAGCATCAGTACTGAAAGGTGTTCTGTGCTTGTAAACTTGTGTCTCCCAGCTTAAAACCCTTTTCATTAGTCTCTAGAGGACAGAACTTAACTGGGTCTGAAGCAAACTGCTAGATTCCTCATTACTTTGCACCCTGCAGTGTCACTTACATCTGTGCAAAAGGCAAATACAATGAGATTGGATTAGAATGGGGCTTTACATCCAATTTACTCTCCTTCTAATGGCACATAAATAAAAGGCAATGGGGAATAGCTCACACAGAGACTTTGGGGAGTCTCTAGAAATTAGTTTCTTGTCTGCTGTTGTAGGCTAACGTCAAATGTCCTAAAAGCAGAAGATCAGATACATACAAAAAAAGGAAAGAAGAAGCAGGACCCAACAAGATTAAATAAGATAGATTTTGAAAACTTACATAGGAATCAAAATAGAGGCAACAGAATCGAAATCATCAGAAAACACAGGACCACTTCAGCTAGAGAAGCATCATGGTACGGACTGAAAATACCTACTTTAATAATTATTATGTGTATTGCTTGGGCATCTTAGAGGTACAGACAGATACCGAGGCTTCCTCGTGCCAGGCTCTGCATGTACACAGGATAAGAGACAATCTCGGTCCCAAAGAATTTACAATTTAAATAGACAAGATGAAGTGTGAGAAAAAGGAAGGATTATTAGTGTCATTTTACAGATGGTAAACAGAAGTGCCTAAAGACACTGAGGGCTGGTCTATGCTGTTGCACAATTTCAGTGGCAAACAAAGGGATATATGCAAAGTGCTCAAAATATCTTGCATATTTCCCTCTGACTGCCTGTCTGCTACTTACTGCACTGTCTTCAGTAGCCTGAACCTGAGGAAAACTCCTTCCCTCCAACTCATGGCTACTCCTGCAGAGGTGGTCTTCCAGCACTGCCTTCCTGATTGGCTAAACAGGTCTTCACAGACCCGATCAGTAGATCGGGAAGATCAATCTGATGGCGGTCAATTTGGCACCATCAGTGAAGACAAGCCCATAGTAGAGCACTCAAGTCTCAGAATAGCACCTTAACCACAAGCTTGCCATTACTCTCCAACCAAAGACTGTAGGTATTTGAAAGAATTTTCAGTATTATTAACAGATGTAGTCTATTTCAGTTAACAGGTATCTTTGGACAGCTGAGTTTGCCATAGGTTTTAATTTTAATTCTGTCGTTTGGTTTTAAGAGGTGGCCACATAATAGTACAAAGATTCCATTATTAAAGTTAGTTCAGATTGACTGCAACTACACATTGTCGTATCATGCTTTGTTTCAGATGATAAAAGGATCATTTTTAATTTCCTTTACTTACCCAAGGTAAGTTTGCAGAACTGCCTAAATTTTGCTTTCACTTGTGCTGCTGGCCTAAGGGCCAAACACTGTCCAGTGTTTAATATGATCATTTGCTACAGGAGCAAGCTAAGGAAAATGTGCTCCAGTTGTCAGCCAATATTAATTGTCCACTGAATATGTTGCATGGGACATGGTTATAGAACATACCTGCTGTTCAATGTAACAGGGATGGTGTAAGATGACACTGATTTGAGTACAGCAGGTGGTATGAGGACCAGTAAAGAAAGAGATATTTCCACCACAGACAATGAACTAGCAGATGAAATTACGGGGCAAAAGAGAATCTTTGCATGTCACAGGAGAAGATTCAATGGTGGAAACACAATATCACCCCCATATATATATATGAGGTATACAAAGAGGGAAAAGGGACCAGCCTGGTAACTTTAGTCAACAGGGTAGACACCTCAGCCTGTGTCCTTCATTACCTTGGCCATTGAATAGACACGAGTGCTGGAGGGGTCAGCCAGTTCTGTCTTGAGATCTAAGTTGGTTGGCCACTCTTTATTCATTGGCAGACGTGATGTGAAGCCATCTACTGAAGGGTGGCACATTCTCAGGGCCTTCTGGAAGCACTCTTCAAAGGTGCGCCCAATAGCCATGACCTGTAACAAAGAAAGCTCCACGTTAATGTGAGGAGGTGTTGCCCCTCTCAGTTAACTCAGATGGTATCAATATGTATTATATAAGATTCAGGAATATGGGAACAGGACACAATGAACTGACTGAAAGAAAATTCCTGTCTTGGAGCTTCCAAAATCCACCTATGCCTATGCTACATGAAGGGAGCCTACAAAAGGTTGGAAATGCCTTGTAAGGCAGATGAAGGCTCTGGTAATTTAATCCTTAGCAACAGACAGAGGCTGAAGTCTACACCGCTGCCACTGAGCCCACTTCAGACCTTAAGGAACTACTACAGGATGTCTCTATTCTGTAATTATTTCTCTTTCAGTTACACAGTGATTGGTTTCCCCACCTAAAAAAAGGATCCCACTCCCAAGTTCCAGTCAGCCCATTCTGCATGGAAATGGTGTTACTCATTTACATTTCATAAGAAAGCAAAATCTTGAAGAGCACAAAAATAATTGAACCCAAATGGGGAAAACTGTCATGGGAAAATTTCCTCCCTTTTCCCACAACTCTACTGTTCCAGGGCATCAGCCAGTCACAACAGAGCTTAACAACAGTCAGTCAAGACTGTTCAACAAATAAAAACCACAGTGGACATAGATGTAAGGAGGAGTCTTAGGCGATACTAAGTCAGGAGCAGCCACAGGAGGCACAGTGACTGAGAGTGTCCTTTTGATGAACTCTGTTCTGGGAGCTGCTAATTTGCTGCTTGCCTGTAACAACAGTAAACTACGCCATATCAGCTCAGCATATGCCATGCTAACAGGGAGTATGGAGTCAAAACTCTGCCTAGCCCCTATTCCTTCCCTATTCATCAGCTGCCTGCTTGAACCCCAGGTTCAGATACTCTGTGCAGGACCACTGTGGGGGAAGAGTTTCTTACACTCCCTTACTCCCCTGTACAAATGGATAGTCCAAGTCACAGTACAGTTCAGTGTTTCTATGGTGGGACAGTCTGGAAAATAGCCTTTTATTAGCTGGAGTAAAATGTGCAAAGTACATGAACAACATAAAATCATGGGGTATTAAACACTATAAATCTTGGTGGATACCTTATACACCACACATTATTAAAGCTACAATCTCCACTGCAAGCCTTTCTTTTGACGTTCTAATTAATCCTTTTCACTGAGATGAGGGTGCTCTTTGAGTGAGGAGGAGTTGATGTTTGTAAGGTCTCACTTGTCAAAATAATTTAGCAAGAGAGCTACTTGAAAAACATTAAGAAAAATGAAAACAAAATATACAATTAATTATTTTGCTTTGGGTAGCTGGTGGGTAATTAGCTAATTAAATGGATAATTTACCCATTTTGCTTCATTTCATTCCTCTCAAAAAATTAGCTGGAGATGTTAGTATTGTTCCAGTCTGCCTTATATTCAGATTTTAAAAGTCACAGTGTTTTGTTCCTCATTTTTGAAGACCTATTCTTTTTCTTCTGAGGGGAAAACTAACAGCCTAAGCCAAAGCAACTTGACCTTTTCAAGAGGGCATCAGGTGCAGAGCTCTCTTTTCAGATACAGTATCAGACAAGACATAAATCAAACATTTTTAACAGTGCAGGCAATTAACCACTGGAACAACTTGCCAAAGTCTGTGGTGGATTCTCCATCACTGGAAGTCTTTATGTCTTTAAAAGTGGATGTTTTTCAAAAAGAAATGCTCTTGTTCAAACACAGCTATTGGACATGAAGCAGGAATTAATTCAGGGAAATCTGATGGCCTATGTTATACAGTAAAAAAACAACAAGCGGTTGTGTGGCACTTTAAGACTAACAGATTTATTTTTTGCATGAGCTTTCGTGGGAGAAGATCCCAC
>ML681988.1:12357394-12492536 GCA_007922195.1 Podocnemis expansa | reverse complement strand
TTAAAGTGCCACACAACTGCTTGTTGTTTTTTTACTGGACTAGACTAACACGGCTATCCCTTCGGAAACTATGTTATACAGGTTTGACTAACTGTTCACAGTGGTCCCTACTGGCCTTAGAATCTATGGATTTCAACAGCAGCCTATTACACTGTTGCCTAATGTGGCTTTTATGGTCCCAAATGAGTCTACATGCAAATAGTAATGGGTAAAATTCAGATGATTTGAATAAACTCTCAAAAGATCAAAAGTTTATCCATATCATCTGGATTAACTGGACCTGAAAAGCCAGGTTGAACATTTTTGGAAAACAAATTTTCTTCAGTCATGCTAGAAAGACCCTTACCAGCATTTCCACAGGGAACAAGAAAATGCCAAGAAAGGTAAAAATAAACACATATTGTCCAAAAAATGGTAATAAAATTTTTACAAGCCAAAGACAGTTTGGGTTTCAGAATCAGCTTGTTTTCAGTTTAGGGTGATAGCTTGTCTCAGTTCTTACTTTATTTCTCTTCAGTGGATTGATCCCACTTGACCCTCTGGACAGCCACCCAGCATGAAGGTTACAAAATGGACATGTTAAAGATGTCCCCACGTGGTCTCTAGTTGTGCATTCAAAATACCCTGATGATGCAATGAATGAATGCTAACAGTTAGACAGCTAACTACCTGATTAGCAGGCAAAAACTTGTAGATTGAGGTCTGAAGATCATAATGTTTAACCACAATTACACTTATACTTTTGCGACTGTAGTTGACAACTGGAGCAAAATTGCAAGTGCAGAGCTGGCATCTGTTTTTAGAAGAGAACCGTCTAGATTATAAATCCTCCTCAGCATTCATATGGCAGTCTGAAAGGGCCAGCATCCAGAGAGCAGGCAAGGGAAAAAAGTTATTTTTACAGAAGTCAGAAAGGAAATGGAGAGAATTTCTCCACACTCACCTCTCCCACACTCTTCATGGAGCTACCAATCTGACTAGTGGTGCCCTGAAAGCGGTCCAGGTCCCAGCGGGGTATCTTGGCGACCATGTAATCCAGGCTGGGCTCAAAGCAGGCAGAGGTTTTCCCTGAGACTACGTTTTTGATCTCCGGCAAGGGGATCCCCAGGGCAATTTTGGCAGCAATAAATGCTAAGGGGTACCTGGCAGAGATGAGGAACGGAGGAAGGGAAGCATTTTAGCGTATTGTGGTTTGCACTGTAGAGGGCAAGAAAATCTACAAGTCTCTGAACTGCCGTAATAAAAATAGTTACCCTAGTCTACCGTGAGAGTGCTCCTGTCCTGGCACATGGCGTATGAATGCAGCTCGCTGGAGAGCAGCAAATATCTTGGATGCAACGTGTAGGTCATACGGGTCATGTACAGAGCACTGGGTAGGAATCAGCTATTAAGGAGAAAAGCTGTCTGTGGCTAAGGCACTGGATTGGGACTCAGGAGATGGAGGCCAATTTTTGGCTCTGCCAAAAACTGCTAGTGTGACCACTCGTCTCTTAACCCCTCTGTGCTTCAGTTTCCCCTCTATAAAACTGGGATAATACGACTTCCTGTCTCCCACCCTTTGTTTTTCTTGTCTCTTTTGCATGTAGGCTTTCATAGCATGGCTTTTATTTTACTGAGGATCTGTACGGCTGTGTTCACACAGCCCTCTTATTTCGAAACAACAGAGGTTGTTTCGAAATAAGATTTAGGCTGTTCACACAACGCATGGTTGTTTCAAAACAAGTTAAACCTCATATGCCATCCGAACATGTTGTTTCGAAACAACAGTGACTTGTTTCGAAATAACTGTTGCCTGAAACTGCTATTTCGCTTTGAGCTTTTTTCCTTAATTCAAATTAACAAACTGTTAATTCGAATTAAGTTATTTCGAAATAAGGCGTTATTTCGATACAAGTTGTTTTGAAACAACCGTATCGAAATAACCCCCTGTGTGTGAACACAGCCTACATGTCTAGCTCACTCAAGCCCTGATCTTGATTCAGGCGCTACCCTAACCTCAGTAGTTAACAATAACAGAAGAGTTTACTTCTGCCTGGGGAAAACAGGAAGACCTGGAAGGGGTGCGCATGTGATAGGTTATGTGCTCAGGCACGTAAGTGTAGCACTGATTACTTAGTTTGGGGCATCGGCTGGACCATCCTTAAAAGCTAGCACATAGCCTATCCTCTGTGAAATCCCTGGGGCCCCTGAAATATTTGGTGTTTCACTGCAGTTGGGCAGCTCAAGAAGGAAAGGGGGACGAGTGAGAGACACAGAGAATGAGTGCTATGGGAAACTGGCCACTTTACAGCAGGGATGAGTGAGTGCCCATTAAACATAGTTGCAGCACCATTGTATATCTGTATAACCTGCAGTGAGAGTCCATCTTATTTCACATGGGCAGGTGCAACAAATAAAGAGCAATTGAACATCTTAGATCAGTGGCTACAGTCTGCTAGACTGTAGTGAATCAGTGTGCTGGTGTAACCCATGTGCCTAAAAAGGAGAAATCTCTTTCAGGGATCCCTTATGGCTGGGTTACATTGCTGGGCAGATTTTGCAGCCCAGAAACCAGAACCTTCCGGTAAAGGGGTGTGGTAGCACACTGAGCATGCTCCACATGTATTATTGTTATGCTGGAGTTGCATGTCCAGGGAGAAGCCTGAGAGGAGCAGCCTGGAGAGGAGCAAACAGAGAGAGCTGCAGTGTCCATGTGCTGAGGGACTGAGTGGAAGGAGCTGAGTGCGAGTGGACTACAGGATGTTTTCTCCCTGCTTTGGACAGTTTTGCAGGGGAGTTGTCTGCAATAGAATTGAGAGCTGGATGGCCAGTGACCTGATCATGGGGTGCTGGCCACACAGGAGAAAGAAAGGACTGCATGGCATTCACCTGAAGATTCCTGCCACTAGAGATGATGACGGTGGCTTCTGTTTTGCATTTAAGCCTCAAGGACTTACAAGACTGCAACTGAGATAAGGGTGACTGCACCTGAACCTTGGGACTCCTGGGTTTCTTACGGTTTTGTTTAAATTTATTATGGTTTCTTAGGATAAGGTTTGTTTAGTTAGTTAATAAAGTTCATTGTTATGTTTATTTTGAGCAATATTTTATTGTGGGATGGGAGCTCTGAGCAGTCTTCGCTGTGAGTCCTGAACAGACTGGATCCTGGCTCTCCAGCTGCTTTCTGCAGGGGTTTCTCTGTGAGGCACTGCAGAGGGGCAAGTGAATGAATTTGAGCCCACCCTAGCAGGTTACACTGGCACAAGTGTTTCTCTACGTGTCCCAGGAGTTAAATGTCTATGCCAGGGGTCTCCTGCAGCCCACAATGACACTATTGTTACTGATATTTGCAATATCTTTGTATGAAAAGGTTTCAGTGATGCATCCCTTGGGTTAACATACTAGTCCTCATGCGGCCCTCGTAGTGATTTGAGTTTGAGACCCCTGGTCTATGCTGGGTACAGATGAGCCTTTGTATCAGTTGGGAAAAAGCTAGAATAGTTGTTTTTCAGCCCACTCTGTGACAGCTTTTAAAGCAGCATGTGGTATTCATACAGCTTGAGTCTGACTCCAGTGAACAAAGAAACCTGAATTAATAATGCCTGCTTAGCAAATGAAAGCAAAAACCATATTTTAGTCTTTTTAGGTAACAGGTGACTGCCCCAGCCTGCTGGGCAACATTTCTGGACTTGATGAATCAGCAGGATCAATGGATTTCTCGAAAACCCCAAAGGTATCTTTAAACTCAGAGCTAAATTCAGGCACCAGTTATTGTTGTGGGCTTTGAGATTGGACAGGTCTAAATGACAGCAGAAATCAGCAACAAAGGTTGAGCAGCAAAAAACTTCTATAACCTAGTTTGTGAAGGCCAAACAATTATAAATCCTCTAATGTGATTTCAGTTTGCTAAGAAGATAACCATGCGCAATTTTCATTGGACTGGGAAAGCCTCACTGGTTAGTTTATTCCACTGTAAACAGAGTGTCCCCATCTGTAACATCTGTCTGAAATACTGCCTGCTTGGAATTACTACCAAAACACGCATGAAGAATCACTGCAGAGCAGCTGGGAACGTTATTAATTGAATATGTGCTGCTGGAGCACTTCTTTCGATACGTGTTCTTTCACATATGGTAATTGACAGCAGCCTCATTGAGATTATTGTTATTATAATTTATATTGTGGTCAGCAACTAGGGCACTATTGCAGTAGGTGCTGTACAAGCACATAACAAAAAGGCAGTCCCCCACCCTAGCTTGTTTACAACCCAACTGTCTCTTCCCTATACACGTAACTAAACCATTCACTCTTCCAGCAAAAAAGGAGCTCCTTAATAGATATAAACACATGCCCTCATGTTAGCAGGCCGTAGGAATACTTTATCTAGCTAACGTTAAGCACTTCATAGTGAGTCATAGGCAAACATTCAAACTGGACTTTTGTAGCCTGCCCCGAACATCCTGGATGACAAGCAGGGGCAGTCTTAGTGAAGCCACAACCCTGGCAAAAGTCAAGGATGGGTCCCCCCCCATACCACAGGGGTGGTCCCCATCCTTGACTTTTGCTCCCCTCACCCCAGCCTTGCCAAGGTCTTCGCTAGCCCCCCAGTCCTGCTCCCAGCCTTCCTGGCCTTACTGCTGCCCCCCCAACAGCCTCCCAACCATGCTGCCAGCCCCCGACCTGCCTTCCTAGCCTCACCACCAGCCTCCCAGCTAGCCACCACCTTCCCCCCACCTGTCACCTGGCCTCACCACCAGCCCCTCCGCTGGCCCTCTGCGTGCTCTGCCCTACCCCCAACCACACCACTTCCCAACATGGGGTGCTGTGTAAATGCCCAGACTGACCCATAGCTAAGACTGCCTATGATGGCAAGTCCTCTCTCTTAAGCTGTCATTTCTATATTAGTACAAAATGCACAGATCCTCATTAACAGCAAAAACATCTTCCAGACAGTCACAATCCACAATGTATTCTTATGAAAATGCCATACTCCACTGTGCTTTTGTCGTATAGTCAAATGGGGACCAAGGTCTAAACACCAAACTCATTTTCATTCATGACCCAACCAGATTGGAATTTCCAGATTGGTCTAAAGTTGGCAGAACATTATACTGGCTGGATGAATTTTTGTTTGTTTGTTTGAGAATCAAATGATGGGTCAAATTTTAGGAGTGCTGGGTGCACTCAAGTCCCGCGGGAGCAATAAAGGATGTGGGTAGTCCACTCCTTGCAGGATTACAGTGATTGATGGCTTGTTGCAAAGCTTTGTTCTGTGTATGTCATGCCACTCTATATATTTTTAGTATAACACAAGACATAAATGGATTTGTTTCACTGAAGAGATGGTTAAAAAATGAAATCAAGCAAATACTTGCTGTCAGTTACAGCCGTCTGTTTGCTACAGGGCTTCAGCAACTGCAAGAATTGTTCAGAACTGTAAATTAAGGATTAATTTGCACTTCTCAACAGCATCTGTAGAGGACAATTAAGAAGCCAATTTTTACTAGCTAGATTTGACCATCGTTATCTTGATTGGTTTATGATTAGCCAACAAAACAAAGACAGCTAGAAACACCATTTGATTCAATCTGGCAGAGAGTTTAGGGTCCCATGGATGATTTGCAACCAGCATACAGACACCAGGGCTGTACTCTCTAAAAACAGCTAATTGGTTCCCCATATGAGGGGTTTTCCATTTGTAATACTGAGCACCTAAGTTCCCTGCCTCAGGTATGCTTTCCCAGCTCCTTTCCTGCCCCAGATTTTATTTTCTGCCTTACCCAGTGGCCTTGGATGCCAATGCAGAGCTTCGGGAGAGCCTGGCATTAACCTCGATGATGCAGTATTCCAGGGATGTAGGATGTAAGGCATACTGGATGTTACATTCTCCCACGATGCCCAAGTGTCGGACAACCTTGATGGCACTTTCTCTCAGCATCTGGAATTCTTCATTGGACAGTGTCTGGCTGGGAGCTACTACAATGGAATCTCCTGTTTGTCAAAACAAAAAACAAAATAGTTTGACGATGATAAATTCTAGCTACTGGGGTGATTTCCAGGCTGACCTACTATATCTTACTACATCTGAACAACAGATGCTATGGAAGATGTTAGTTATGAGCATTTTAATGCCAGGTAAAGACTGTGCTGCCATGTGAAATATGGGACAACATGAGCAGTCTCAGGGTATTGAAAAGAGTGTTGTATCCTACCTGATAGATCTGATAAGTATTCTACATCCTATCACTCATTGCCACACAACTGTATCAACTCTTGTAAGGAGACAGACTTTACATAAAAATGCTGATCTAAAAGTGATCTACAGTGAGCCCTAGTCTGATCTATACTGAACCTACCTGTATGGACTCCCATAGCATCAACATTTTCCATATTACAGACAGTGATACAATTATCTGCTGCATCTCTCACAACTTCATACTCTATCTCCTTCCATCCAACAACAGACCTCTCCACTAGGATTTGGTTGGTCACTGCAAATGCCTGTGGATCAGGGTGAAGAATTAGTTAGGGAGGACAGATAGAAAAATACAAAAAAATATATTTTTATTCAGTATGCATAACTGTACAGGACATATTCTTATATTTTAGGCTCTGCCACCACTGAGTGTTTCTGGGCAACTTACTTTCACTTTCTATGCCTCATTTTCCCCATCTGTTAAATGGAGAAAACAATACTGACCTCCTTCATAAAGCACTTGGAGACCTATTGATGACAAGAACTACATTAGAGCTAGATATTTTTATTGTGTTACTTATTATTAAGGGTTCTGTCATTGCCTGGAACATGTGGAGGCCCAACACAAAAGTGAAAGACCAGATCCTAACATACTTAAGGGTTATTCAGCCCAAAACTCGGTTCAACAGCAAAAAACAAAGGTAATTCCTGAAAAAAAAATGTTGCTATGTGACACTTGCCTTGTACATTTTATTTTGCATTATCTTCATTTAAGTGTCATGGAAAATAACCATCTGATCAGGTGCAAAAGAAATTAGGACATTTGGGCTAGCAACAGAAATGAGAAATATAAAAGGCTCCACCTCTGCAAACACTTATACTTAATTTTATGTATGTGAGTAGCCTCATTGATTTCAATAAGACTACTTCTTTGTGTAGAATTAAATGTGTAACTAAGTAATGGGAGACGTGGGAGAATTGGACACAATGCTGAACTCCAACACTGCTAATTACCGCAACAAACTGATTAGAAGCAAGAATTATGCATTATTCTAGAACTAATCTGGAACAGTAATGATTATACAAGGTATTCATTAAGTCTCATGTGGAATGCTAGAAAATAATGCAGACATCATCAGACTATCCTTTCCTCACTCTCCTTTTTTACCTTAATTTTACAGCCACAATTTAATCTATTCTCAGGCCTGCCTATGAGCACATGTGAGTAACCTGATTGACCATGCCACCTGACAGGATGAGAATGTCAGCAAGCCTGCCACGAAGCCCAGCAGCCTAGCCCCTGCTCCAACCAGTAAGCATCACCATCCATAACCCAGTTTACAATGCTTAGGCCCTGTCTACATGTAAGTGTTGAAGTAAACTGACAAATGCCAAAGCAAGCAAGGAGTTCAGTGGCACTTTTAAAGACTAACAAATGTATTTATTGCATGAGCTTTCATGGGAGAAAATACCCCTTTATCTGGCAAATCCCACAATTTTTTATTTTCCTCCCATTCTGTAAGTTCCCCCATCTTCTAAGCATCTGATGAAGTGGGCTTTTCTCCCACAAAAGCTCGTGCAATAAATAAATTTGTTAGTCTTTAAATGCCACAGGACTCCTTGTTTGTTTTGCAAGTATATTAGATTTGTTTGTGTTGGAAGGAGGAGTCTTAAGGGCAATATAACTGGAAGTCTGCAAATACTGCAGGGAATAAAAACAAGAATATGATAAAAAATTGTTTTCCTTAGTCAAGTGTTTATAATCTTGCACTCCCTACGTTCTAACGGCAATTCCTCTATTTCTTCTGTTGTATTCTATAAAAGTTTTTATTCCACATGCATCCCAATAGTGTCTAAGAGCCTTCTAGCAGTGAATTCAACAACATGACTTGAGATCTGTCATGTGTTTTCATTCTCTCATCCTTTCCCCAAAAGGAGAAGCATATGGAGTGGAGTGTCTTGTTTTGATAGGGTTGGTTGGTTTTGTTGTTGTTGACTATACTTTAAACACACTGAAGTCCAAAAGGAAACATGAGATGCTGGTATCTGGGTTCTTTCACTTTTGCCCATTAAATATTTCCAATCCAGATTTGTCATCTCAGACACATACAATATGAGTAATCCACCTGCTATTCGTCTTTTCCTAATAAGTCTGATAGATAAATTAAGCTTAATTAAGAAAACAGGAGCTACTCCTACTTATTTTGGCTCTTCAGTTTTGATCCTTCTCTATGGCCCGTGACTTCACAAAAACAGCAGTGCAGTGATGAGCATCAGTGCACTGTATCAAATAAAATGCCTGAACCTCCACTGTTGTAAATAGGCAAAACCCAGTTGACTTCAATCAAACCACACAGATGTGCACCAGCTAAAGATCAGGCCTTACTATATGCATGATAAACAAACCTGGCACCTAACAGATTTTGTGGACTTCAGGACAGTTTACTACTCTCTGCTGCTCTTTACTCTAATCATGAATTTAACCTTTGTGCCACATAGTCTGACCTGTGTTGTTCCATGTTTTAATTTAGTTCATTATCCCCGACACAGAAAATAAACCATGCGACAGAAATTGCAGACAGAAAAATGCTGGTTTTACAAGTAATTTTCACTTCATGGTAAACAAACTAACTGGTCCTTTATTTATATTTATCTTTGTTATGTTTCCAAGGGTTTGTCCTATACAGTAATATTGGGTCCCCAACATTTTTAGCCTGGCAGGCTAAAATACTTTTTAGAGAGTACATTTTAAGGTTTTTGTTTTGTTTTGTTTTTGTTAACTAAAGAACAGCTTTTTGACCAAAATGAACATTTTCATTTAGCAAATTCTTTTCCTGTTTTTCCATAGAAAATCAAAAACCCAGGCATTCCAAACTGAAGATTTTAACCCGAAACTGAAAAATTTTACCCATATTTTTCTGCTTGCTGTTTTGTTTCCATGGGAAATTTAACAGCAATGAACAATGTCATTTAATCATTCACATTACTCAAGTCAATGACAAGTATTATGAAGACAAGATGTTAGATGGCATCAAGCTAATGTTTCAACAGAAAGATAAAAATATGAAGAACTAGCCTGATCTGTGACTATTACAAGAATATTTAACATCAAGTGACACAGTAGATCTCTACAGTTATCAACTGCAGACATACCTTGGCCCCAAGGTCCAGCAATCTTTCTTTGTCAGGACATATACCTGACCCTAAACCACCTAGTGCATATGCGGAGCGTATCATGACTGGGTAGCCAATCATTTCTGCTGCCTTCAAAGCATCTTCAATCTTAAAGCAGAAAGAAATAAATGTTAAACCAAATGATGAGCTGAAGAAAGTGTGCACGTCTGGTGATATAATTCACTGGGCTCCCTATCAGTAAGGAAGTTTCCCAAATTTGGATATGAGAAAAGAATAATGGCTTTGTGATGGAACCGGCAGCCAATTTTGCCCTCAGGTACAGCTGAGCGTCCCTATTGCCTTCAAATGTATCAAATCCCTAATTGGTGCATCTCCACTGACTTCAGTAGATTTACACCAGCTATGAGTTTGATCCAATATCTTTTCTAAGACCACAGGTTTCTTTAGGACTTTGAAGAACTTTGTCACTGAACCAAATGACTTTTTCACACTTTCAATGTCCTCATGAGGAGCCAGTAACAATTGCAGCTTTCTAGTGGCCTAAATCTTAATTCCAAGGCGCAGGTTAAAAAGAGTGCCCACTACAATCATTTCTTTACATGTCAAAGGCTAACCTGTTTTACAGGAGAGTTAGTATTTACCTTGCATACTTTTCTTACTAGGACTATGCTTTGAAATAGCATCTGTTAGCTTCAACCATTTCCAATCATTACAAACCAACACCAGTTATTATGTGCCTGCACAAACATCCAGACTCTGTACCATTTGTTTTCATATTAAAGTTTTACCAAATGATATGGGAATCTCTCTTTCAGCTGCTTAAAAAAGAATAAAGCCAAGTGTGGTAGCAGTGTATTTCCTGGCTCATCAGATTTACCGATTCCACTGCAAAGCTGGGTGCGATCTTCTCATTAATCTCAGTTAGCTTGTCAGAAAAGAGTTGCCTGTCCTCTGTGGCCATGATGGCCTCAACAGATGTCCCCAAGACCTTCACGCCATACTCCTTCAAAACACCTCGCCTGAACAACTCCACTCCTGGTGAAAGAATGGAGTTAGAATGGAGTTGAGCATTGAGACTGTGCATAGATGAAAACATAAGGAGGGTTTGACTATGCCATTAGCTAGCTGGGTACATATGGTCCCCATCACTGTAGTTTCTAAATTCAAACAGTCAAAATTCAGTGTCAAAACCAATAATTCAGATGAGTTATCTTTCAGGAGTCCTGATTCAGGAAAGCACCAAAGCACAGAATTAAATGTAAGCATTTGATTAAGTGTCTTCTAGGAAATGGACGCGTTCCTGAATTGGGGCAACAAGTACCTCAAGCAGATTCCAAGCAAAGTAGTAAACAGGTCCATGATACAATCAAACACATCTGGCTTGATTCCCTGCTGACCTGTGTAAACACTTCTGTCTTTGCATGAAGAATATAAGAATGCATTGCCATTTTGATTTGGAAACAATTCATACCCACTTTGCACAGATGTAGGTGACTGCACAAGGTGTATGGCACTGAAAAACAAGCCCTGTATACTTAAAAAGATTCTGGAAGGAACCTAGCCCTTGACAACAAAGAATCACTGAAGTTAGAGACAGTCAGGTCCTCTGACAATCTTAACCGTGCCCCCATCAAAGAAGGGATGTGCCATGGGGCACAGTCTCAAGGGTTAAACCCTATATAATTCTAAAGGATCAAAAGAATGGGTAATCCTTAAGAGCCATTAGGTAATTATATAGCTTAAGTTTGTAAAGACAACATAGGTTTCTCCTTTTGCACCCTCTGTAACAGATGGAATTGTGGGAAACTCCAAATTATTGTAATTTCTAGAAATATGGTAATAACAGAAATATGAAAAATTTACATTTAATTTGGCAAGTTTTAGTCCATAGCCAAACATCCTTGTTTTAAATGTTTTCTATTAAAAGTGGCATAACACTAACTAAGGAAACTCCTAAATACAACACCACTCAGATTCAAATACCTCCACATTTTGGGGACAGCCACAATCTGCATCCAGATCCACTTTGGATTTTGGAACTGCATCTTCCTTCTAGAATAGTTAGACCCAAATCCTTGAATTTGGACACTTATACCTCTGAGTATTAGAATGGTAACTGATGGATTCTCTCTCATTTTAAGTTTTTATATCTCAAGACTGCATATTTTCCAAAAAGAACAGCTACATCTAAGTTCCAGAGGGGTGGCTGTCTTAGTTTGGTTAGCCTGGTTGAGCAAAACAAGCAAGGAGTTCTGTGGCACTTTTAAAGACTAACAAATTTATTTATTGCATGAGCTTTCATGAGAGAAATTCCACTTTGTCAGATACTTGACAAACTGGGATCTCTCCCACAAAAAGCTCATGCAATAAACATATTTGTTAGTCTTTAAAAGTGTCACAGGACTCCTTGTTTGTTTTACATCTCAAACAGAAGATGATGGGCTTGATAAAGAGATTACAGGGGGAGGGTCTTTGGCCTATAATGCAAGTCAGACTAGATGATCATAATAGTCTCTTCAGCCTTAAAAATTTACAAAAATTGCATCTATAGTTTAATGTTGTAGTTTGGAGCCATCTTTGATCCTAAACAGAGCAGGGTTAGCTGGTGCTGCCATGCTAAGCTAAATAAAGAAACATTCCTCCAGCTCTCCTTTTCAATTTTCATCTCAATGGTTATACACACAATATACCCCCAAAAGCTGCCATCCAAACCAAGATTTACAAGTCATATTGCAAGACACTATTGTATAACTTATATAGGAGTTACATATAGCTGATAACAACAAATGGGAGCCACTACAAGCCACATTCAATCAATCAATCAATCAATCAATCAATCAATCAATCAAATCATAGGGCTGGAAGGGACCTTGTGAGATCATCGAGTCCAACCCCCCAGGGCTTGAACTACAATTAGATTCATATTTATTTCAGTTCATTAGGCCAATATAAACATTATAAACATTTGTAACTGAATGAAATATTGTGGCTGAGATAGCTGTTTTTGATCAGCTAGAGCCAGCCAGTGCCAGATTTCCCATTAGGCACTGCAGGCACAGTGCCTACAGCCTATGAAATTGTTAGGGTCTACGAAGGAGGGAAAAAATTAAAAAAGCAGAAAAAATAAGGAAAAATAAGGAAAATCACGTTGTTTAGCATTAGAATAGTTTAAAGTGCATCATGTCAATTGATGTAATCCAATTGGCTTTTACCCCTCTTTTTGCACATTTCAGAGTTAAAGTGCCTAGGGCCTATGAACACCAAAATCCGCCCCTGGAGCCAGCTATAAAGGTGAAGGGTGTGAAGCTAGAGGAATTAATTCAACTGCATTTCCATGGTACTTACCACAGTTGAGAGCTGTCTGGCCACCCATGCCAAGGATTAAGCCATCTGGCCTTTCTGCTTTGATGACCTCTGTGACAAACTGGGGGGTGATGGGGAGGAAGTAGACTGTGTCAGCCTGCTTTAATCCAACCTCATTGGTCTGGACTGAGGCAATATTGGGGTTCATCAGGACAGTCTTCACATTTTCTTCCTGAGAAATGAAAATCAACATTAACACTTTAAAAAAGACTGTATAGAGAGAGGTAAATCCAAAGAAATACTTGAACCACAATAACAATGAATAAAGATCTTAATGAGTGACAATGTAGCATGCCAGTAGCTGAAAAGAGTCCTTTTTTGCCTGAACAGCATGGCATCAGGTACCTGATCATGAGTATCTGAATATTATTCAGTTCTTTGCACTTCCCAATGACACTATGAAAAGGGAACTTTCTGTATATTTCCACACATTCTTTCAGAGACAGTGCAATCAATCCCTGTTCCTCTTTGTAGCATTGCAAACCTTCAGAGTTGCTGGAATCACCAAATGAGATTTATAAATGAGAACCCAAAACTGGCCCACTGTCTCCTTCTGCACAACAAGAAACACTTGAAGAAGGTTCTTTATTATTATTTGTTTTACAGTAGAGTCTAGAGGCCCAAATCAAATCAAGGCTCCGTTTTCACTTGGAACATGCACCTAGCAAGAGAATTTGTGTCCCAAAGAGCATACAATTTAGATATGCCAGCTGGGTAGGTGGGTAGAAAAGAAGCTTTTTTATGCCCATCTTACAGACGGAGAACTGAGGGATGGAAGAAAAGTTTAAGAGTGTAGTTCTGGACTTATTGACTAGGAGAGTTTTGCCATTGACCTCAAAAGGGACAGGCACCCAGGAAGTTTGGGAGGCAAAAGCAGGAACTGAAACTAGACCTCCTGAGTTCCAGTCCTGTCCTTTTAGCACAAGATCCCTCTACCCTTTTCTCTGGAAATATTATAAGTAGGTGAAAGAGAAGCCTACAGAGTTACACCAGCATCAGTGAGAACAGAGCCAATTCCAGTAGACCTATAGCAGCTGTAGGTCAAAGGCAGGCTCGGAACGTATCACTACTTCAGTGAGAAGATGGCATTAAATTTTAATAGGCTGTAATGCTAACACAGACTGCCCTCTTGTAAAAAAAAATGCTACCCCACATAACATGCTAAAATAAAGGAAAGATTCTGAATGATCGATTTTGCAATAGGGGAGGGAAGGAGAACAAAGAAGAGCGTAAACTTTACAGGGCAAATAGGAAACCAAAATGTAGAAAGTGAATGATCATAAAAAAAAACAAAATGGTTAAGGGCTTGGCATGTCAGAGTCAATAATTCCTAATGCAAGAAAAAACACTATTGAAATGTAATCAGCACCAGCTCAGAAAACACGCTCAAGGCTGCAGCTGCAGGACTTCCCAACAGAGCTAGAGCAATGTGTGCTGCTCCTGCAATTCCAGGATGAGTGAGGGCATTCGAAGGAGGTTAACTCAAGATCTTATTACAGTGCCCTGCTAGGAAAAACCTGCTGCCTCCCCTCTTCTTTCGTTTAAAAGAAAACTCCACCTATTACCCTCCTAGCTCTCTTCACGAGTTCCGGGCATGTTACTTACTCTCTTCTTCTTGGAAGACTCACCTTTGCTTGCATTGCTTGCTGCTGTAGGAATTTGACACGTGGAGGAAGGAGATCACACACTGAACCCTGGGACTTTTACATTAGCCCTATTCCAATTACTTTGTAGGGAACGCCAAGAGATGTTTGAACTGTCTTATATGTTATGACACAATGTCATTTACTAAGATGCAAAGGGGCAGCCCCGTTAGTCTAGTTCAGTAATTCTGTAAGTTCCCCCATCTTCAAAGCATCTGATGAAAGGGGATTTTCTCCCACAAAAGCTCATGCAATAAATAAATCTGTTAGTCTTTAAGTGGCGCAGGACTCCTTGTTTGTTTTACATGTCATTTACAAGATCACTTCCTGACATGCACTGGGAAGAGTGTTAACGTCAGGGGTACTTTGCTGCTTGGGAAGTCAGGATACCCTTTCATTCAGCAGTTTGGTAGGCTGCTTTGTAAGAATGTTAAGTTCAGGGGCTTTGCTGCCATCGTGCCTGAGGGGCTGCAGTCTCTCCCCCCACTCCCCTGTCTCTGGCCCAGCCCCAGCAGCAGCTGGGGCCAGATTGGGCCTGCCGGGGCCACCAGCAACTGGCCAGCAGGAGCAGCAGCAGGATCTGAGCTCAGGCTGCCTGCTGCTGGCCAGCCTGGTCCCAGCTCCTGCCGCTGCTGGTCAGCTGTTGGTGGCCCCGTGGGCTCACACCAGTTCCAGCTCCTGCCTGCTAGCCAGCAGCACACAGCTTGGGCTTGGATCCTGCTCCTGCTGCTGCCAGCTAGAGGCAGATGTCCTGCTCCAGCAGCTGCCTGCCAGCCAGTGGCAAACAACAGGAGCCGGATCCGAGCCTGGGTCATTTGTCACTGGCCAGCAGGCAGTGACTGAGACTGGACTGAGCGGGACAGAGCCACCAGCCACTGGCCAGCGTGGCAGAAGCTGGGTCCGAGCCAGAGCCGCCTGCCACTGGTCGGCAGGCAGCAGCAGGAGCTGAATTGGGCCCACCCAGGCTGCCAGCCACTGACCAGCAGTGGTAGAAGATGGATCAGGCCCAGGGGTGTGGAAACACAGCAGAGAGCAGAGCCTGGCCATGACCCTTTTTTCAGGAGAGCAGTGCCCCCAGCTAAATGTAACAGTGGGACAGTTCATCCAAGAGGTCCTCTGGTTATTTTGTCAAGATAACTAATCTTTAGGGCAGGGGTCTCAAACTCTCAGGCCAAGGGCTACATGTGGCCCCTAAAGTTATTTCCTGTGACCCACAACAATGCTATCATTATCGATATTTGCAATATTGCTGTACGAAAAGATTTCAGTGGTACGGTCCTTGGGCTAATGTACTAGTTCTTATGCGGCCCTCATGGTGATTTGAGTTTGAGACCCCTGCTTTAGGGCATCGGAGCTGAAAAAACATGCTTTGCTCATCTGTCAACTAATAGGAACTAGATCTCCAGTGACATGGCAGAGAAAAAACCTCAGTTGTTCTCTGACTATGGAGTAATGAATCTGAGGCACATTATCCAGGAAAAAGCAAATGCTGAGTAAAATACAACTAGAATAGAATAATATGTCTCTATACATTTGCCATTCCGAAGTTTCTCTGAAACGAAAACTTACATGGTCTCTCAGAAAACACTGAATTGGTCTCTGACTGACTCAGCTGTATACTGAGAAACTGAGTCACCAATTTATAATTTGAAAACAGTCATTTTTTATTAGTTTAGCCCTTTTCTTTGTTCATAAATTATCTGTGAACAGGTTGGCACTGGTTTGTATACAAAATGGTCTCACAAATTGTGGCTTGATTTCACATGTGAGTCACCCAATACATTCACTGTTTGTGCTTCATGATTGGTCAGCAAAGTCTCATGCTGCTGTTTTGTGGGGTTTTGGGGTGTGTTCACACAGCAGTCTTATTTCAAAACAACAGAGGTTGTTTCAAAATAAGAAAGGCCATGTTCACACGACGCAACGTTGTTTCAAAACAACTTAAACCCCATGTGGGGACGAAACAACGTTGTTTCGAAACGATTGTTTTGAAACAATGCCGTCTGAACTTGTTGTTTCAAAACAACGGTGACTCGTTTCGAAATAACTGTTGTCTGAACCTGCTATTTTGCTTTCAGCTTTTTTCCTTAATTCGAATTAACAAACTGTTAATTCGAATTAACTTATTTCAAAATACAGCGTTATTTCGATACAACTTGTATCGAAACAACTTGTATCGAAATAACCCCCTGTGTGTGAACATAGCCATTGTTTGTTTGTTTCAGTGAGGCTAACCTCAATGATATCTTTCAGGGCTGGCCAAATTTTTCCACTGAAAATTTTGTGAATGGAAAATTTCAGAAAGTGTCTGCTTTCCTTGAAACTTCTGGGGCTTTTTTGTTGGAAAACCAAAAGTGAAACGTTTATTTTTTCAGCAAGCTGCCAAAACTTTTCAATTTCAGAGTTTGCCTTTTTTTTCTGTCAGAAAGTCAAAAATTTCTGCTGGAAACTTCTCTGCAAACCATTCCCCACTGTTCCCACAGCACTTATGTTGAAATTTTCCTTAGGAACTTCTCCCTTCATTTTCCAACCAGCTCTAACACTGAACCATTTCAGCTCCCTGCCAGGTTATCTGCAAACTCAGTCTATGGTGCAAGGCTGCTCACTAATGCTCATGGTTAATTACCATTTTGCTAAGATGTGGAGTATTTTTGTTTGTTTGTTTTTTAATTGCATTTCATCGTCTCTCTGGATGGTTTCTTTTACCCACCTAGCATTTTCTGTTGTGACAAACCTGTAAGCTCTTTGGTGCAGGAACTACCTTTATAAGTGTTAGTACTATGCTTTGAACAATGGGCCCTGAAATCAGACTGCTGATCTTAGATGTTACAGTGATACAAATAATAAATTAGTCTTTATCATAAGAAGACAGGCAATCTCCTTTCTTCTGAGTGCTTAATACCTGCCTGTATTTAGAATTTTTCAGTGAAACTACCATGTGAATAACAAAAGGGGTTTTTCTAAAAGGCCATAAGGGCATTTCTAGTCCACATTCACTGACAAATATTCATAAGTGCTACTACTCATGGCACACTTGCTTTCCGTGCACAGCCTTGCAAATAAAAACTCACTCACCTAATTGTGTGTGAATAAGGCCCCAATTCAGCAACCATTTAAAGCTTAAAGCTAGACTAAATGCTTTACTGAACTGGGTTTCAATGGCTACGTGCAGTTGTAAACAACAGCAACATGAGTCAGTATGTCTGTTAATTGTTAGTGATTATTTCCTTTAAAAATGATTAATTATGTTTGTCAAAGAAAGCTCTTTAGCCTCACTTTTTTCTGCTCTTGTTAACTGTCCCTATTTTAATCCTGTCTATGCCATCTAGCTGTCCCCTTGCAAGATGCTGAACAACTGCCTTGGCTTCTGCATCCTACTGTAAATCACACTGCCGTCAGCAAGGTCAGGAAGAGCAAGTACTGCCTCTAGAATGGCTGATTAGCAACAAGACCAAAACAGCTGGCTGGTGGTACAGGAAACAGAAAGGCTATTTTGGAAGGGGAAAGCTGCAAGATTTATTACAAAAAAAAATTTGTTCTTTCTAATGTAGAATCGTGAGTATGGAGGATAGAGAAGAACTAAGAGATACCTTCCTTTAGAATTCAGGCTGTTATCTCTACAGCTCTAGGCCTCTCCTCTCCTCATTTGATATAAACTTCTTGATTCCTTGGCCACCTTAGACTTGGAGTGAGCCATGACAGTACATAGTGCACAGGAAATCTAATACCTTTCACAACCACTCAGAGGCATTGCTAGCATGGGGCTCCGGGGGTGTCAGCCCCCCTGAAACTCAGGGCCAGCCCCTGGGCAGCGTGCCTCTAAACTGCGCAGGGGTGCACCGTTGCTCCCCCGCACAGGGAACACTGCCCACACAGCCAGCAGCTGCAACCTCTACCCGGGCAGAAGACAGAGTCTTCTGACTGGTAGGAAACTGTCCCAGGCTGGACATGGGAGTTTTTAAAACTCCCCCACCCCCGACCCTGCTCTGAGCATGCTCACAGCAGGGTCAGGCCAGGAGCCTCAGCCTCTGCCATGGCTGCGGTCTCCCGCCCGGCAGCCAGGTAAGGGAGCCGAGGTTCGGGGGGGAGTCTGGGGGCAGGCACGCCGGCCTGGAGGGGAAAGGGTGCAGGGAATGGGGTTGGCCTGGGGTAGCGGGGGACAGCAGCAGGAGCGGGGGGTTAGAGAAGGGGTTGGGAGGCCACAAGGGAGGGTTGGGAAGGGATCAGGGAACCAGCAGGGTTGGGTAGGGAACAGATCAGGGCCTGGGCGGCCAGTGGGGGCCTGGGCCCCACCTAATCTTTATGTGTAGCGGCGCCCCTGCAACCACTGGGACTATCTTAGCTTAGAGCAGCCTCACAGCTGTTCTAAGTTACACTGTTGGCAACCAGCTGCTATACTAGGTGGCATGAGCTTTCCCTTTGTACACCCACATGTGGAGCAGGTGATAGGGGCCTAGAGTGGCAGAGCTGACTTTGCACTACCCAGTGATAATCCTGTCTCAAGAGGAACCTTCTGTTGTCCTTAAAGGGTATCTCTCCACAGCTTTGCAACAAACAGTGCAAAACACTCTGAGACTTTATGTTGTAAATTAAAATGTACCTAAGGGCCACGTTTTTCAGGATGCTTCCTCTAAGCTGTGCACATAAAACATCAAGTTCTAATTATGCAAGCTTCTAATCTGCACGCATTCAGAGGATGCTTTACATGTTCAAATCAGACACATAGAGAAGTATTCATACATTTTTTCTGACCCTTAAAAATGCAGACTTATATGCTTTAGAAAGAGGACACCAACAAATAGTACCATTTCACCTGTTCAGCAAAAAAAGCAAGGAGTCCTATGGCACTTAAAGACTAACAGATTTATTTATCACATGAGCTTTCCTGGGAGAAAATTCCACTTTGTCAGACGCTTTGAAGATCTTCAAAGCGTCTGACGAAGTGGGATTTTCTCCAATGAAAGCTTATGTGATAAATAAATCTTTTAGTCTGTAAGTGCCATGGGACTCCTAGCTTGTTTTGCTGAATTAGACTAACACTGCTGCCCCTTTGGAACTCACCCGTTCAGTAAGCTTACTGGGCAAAATTCAACCCTGCAATAACCCCTTTGACTGTGGAGTTGAATTCAATTCCATGGATAAATATGGAAGATCATCTTTGTTTTTAAAAAAAGCTATTTTATCTCATTTGTAATAAATAATTGCCTATTTAGGAGAGCAGGCTGGATAACACACAAATAAAAATGGCAAACATTTTTCGCTAGCAAATAAGGTTTGTGCAACAGTGGGGTCATACCATTCATTTCCCGTCAGCATTTTGACAACTGACACTTTCTGCATGAAAACATTCACACGATCATGAAAATGTCACTAATTTTATGGCTGACAGTTCGTTTCAGAAATGATTGTATTAACTGCATTCATTACACTCCTGCTCATGAAACTTTAGTATCCAATCAGGGAGCAGAATCAAAATCATATGACAGAGTCTAGTGGTCAAAGGGACATAGTCAAAGGGAACAGATCACAGCAATGCAAAGCCTGAAATTCAAAGTTGAGCTATTCGCATAAACTGTTTGATGAATACCTTTAAATAAAGTAGCTCAGGTAAGCTGGCCAGAAATTCTTAAACAGAAATAAGGGTTGACTTTACCAAACAATTTACTGTCCCCAAATAATTCCACCAGCTCTACTACTCAGTAATTTACATAAATCTGCAGTTCTTGAGTAGAGTGAAATAAATGATCAGATTAGCTGCAATAAAGGAAAACAGACCAACTTCCATTAATGTACTTGGAGCATTCTCTCACCTTCATGGCCTTAACAGCTTGTGACCCAGAATAATCAAATTCCCCTGCTTGTCCAATTGACAAACCTCCAGATCCCAGGATGAGAACTTTTGAAACCTATAGAAAGAAAATATAAAATGATTAGGATGATATAAAGAATGGGGCAAAGTACAGGAGATAAACTGGGGAGAAGGGAGGCTGTGAAGTAGAGAATGGCCTTGGATTATGAAAAAACAGGGAAAAAAGAGGGGAAAAAATCAGCTTCTGAAAAACTGCAGCTGTATGTCCAAGCTTCCAAAAAAAGATTCACTGTATGCATTTCCTGCCTAGGTGGTTAAAGAAATGGAGGTGACTGATGTTTTACACAAAATATACAGTAATCATACTGATTGTGTCATTTATTTATAGACAACCCAGCTTCACTATGGCTTCCCTATCTCTATGTTGTATTTTTTATTCAAAGACCAGCTGCATGCTGAAGGTACAATTCAATGTGCACCTCTGCTCATGCTAAGAATTCCAAACTCATTTTCTAGCAACATAGCTTCAGCTTTATGCTGTTAACCAAATGTGATAGCTGGATAGGACTGTTATGAGAAATACAGAGATCACTACAAATAAGCACAGATTACACTCTGGAGAGCATATAAAAACACAGACACAAAGCCTCCATGTTTCAAAACTTCTGCAAAGGAACAGTGAGAGTTAAAAAAAATAATGAGAGAGAAATCCAATGGCTATAATGAGAAGAAATGAATTCTACTGTAGCTTTTATAAGGGAGTCATGTATTGCGGTTTCACTGGTAATTTTTTATGCTATGCATTCTCTCTGTCTGATTCAATACAAGTTGCAGCTGCAGTATGATTGATTGCTAAAAATAAAGAATATTAATACACTGACCTCAACTCTAGAAGCTGCAGATGTGGCCTTGGGCAGAACTGAGGTGATGGTAGTATCTTTCCCCTTCTTTATCAATGAAAAGAATGAATCGAATAGGAACTGGTAAAAGGAAACACATATATTTTAGCACCCAAACAGGAGTAAATGGAAGCAAATGAAAGACAGAAAAAGCAGACCTGCTATAGGTCTATCTGTTGCTAGTACAATTCAGCATAGCTCCACTGACTTCAGATGACTTTGACTTACACCAATGAAGAATCTGGCTCCATATTTCTTATTTCCATAATGATCTCTGATATACTACTATATTCAAGGAAGTGAGATAATATCAGGCAGGAGAATAGAAGAGAAAGCATACAGAACCCATTCACTCACACATACACACGCACGTACACACACACACAAACTTTACTTGTATGCAGGAGATAATATGTACAATGGAAGAAGGAATGCTAAAAGTTAGAAAACAGAATAGTGTACTCTTAAGCAGATCAATGGAGCTATGCCAGCTGGGAATCTGACTGGGCACAGTGGCTTAAGTGAGCGTATACAGTATGGTACAGTATTCGTTCAAACAACAGAACTGCACAAGGGCTTGGAAGGACAATTCTTGGGTGGTTTTCAGTTCTTTTAAATTCTCAAGTTCACTCAGCAAGGTAAGAAACTTCTTGCTGCCAAGAGATTCTCTTACAGATTTAATCAACAATATCAAATTAAAATTCAAATCAAATCATTTTTGACCATTCCTTCTGCTTCCTTTCCCAAGAAATAATAACACATTAATGTTCAGGCATGCCCTCTCTCCCTTGCCACACCTCCTGATACTGCTGCTTCAGCATATGCTGCGACTCCACAACCAGTTGCTATATGAATTTGCATGTAGTCACAGATGGGGGATTAAAATTTCATTTCAGTGAGGAGAACAAGAGAGAGTGAGTGTGAATCCATTTATATAACTACACAATTACAAAATATGCAAGTGGAACAAAAATGTATTAGAAAATTAATGGGTTTATTTTTTTAAAAAAATAAAAGCATCTGGCTTTTTTCCTTTCTTCTTCTTTAATAAAATAGAAAATTTCTTTTTCAGCCATCACAAATGAAAGGGACCTGGTTCTAGTCCTGCAAAGCTTTAAGCACATGAGTATCTGTTCATGAAAAACCCTACTCATGTGAATCAAGCCATACAAGGAGCTGAAGCACGAAAGTGGTTTCTGCTTCTCATGTAAATGGAAAACAAGCAAGGAGTCCTGCAGCCCTTTCAAAGACTAACAAATTTATTTATTGCATGAGTTTTCATGGGAGAAAATTCATGCAATAAACAAACTTGTTAGTTTTCAAAAGTGCCACAGGCCTCCTTGTTTATTTTGCTGAACTAAACTAACAGGGCTACCTCTTTAGAATACGTAAATGGAGTCTCTTAAGGGCCTACCAAAGCCCACTGTAGTCAACAGAAGGGTTTCCTCTAATATCGTTTAGCTTTGAATCGGATCAAATGCAGGCTAGCATATGCAGGTTTCGGATCTTTGCAAGGGTCCTGACTTATTTGGGAAAGAGGACCTAGGGGCATCACTGCATAACAATTTTCAAGGATTCCACATTAGCTGTGCTATACTCTGTGCGTTCCTCCAAGAAAATCTGAACCCTCTTTACAATACCTCTGTGTCTGTTGGTCCGGGGCTGGCCTCTGGGTAGAACTGCGCTGTGAAAATTGGTTTGGTCTCGTGCATAATTCCCTGCAGGGATAAAAGTGATTGCCTTAGATAACATTCTGGAAATGAGGGAAATATTGGATGGCTGCTGCTTGCAAACCTGCATGTGTCAAAGCACAAGGGATTAGTAGGCTTTTGGGGACCTTTGAGTTGAAACTCATTTCATTCCACATCTTCACACATGTGTTTTATCCATGAAGGCACTGAGCTGCTTTCTCTTTTACCAGCGATACAGCACCTGTGTGACCCACTGGATTGTGCAACATTGAATAGCAAATGCTTTGAACAGTGTTACTGAATGCCAAGCACTTACAAGCTAAGATACGCTAGTCTTCTTGTGGTTGCAGCTCGGGGAACACACGGCAGTGAAAGGTTGCTCTGGAGAGGGCTGAAGTGGAATTACTGCTTCTACTGTGCTGATTTAACAGCAGTGCTGCTGCAAAATGCTTGGCTAAATACATCCCTGCTCTAACCTCACCAATGTTGGTAGTTTTATTATAGTAGGGATGAATATGGCCCAATGTCTTTAGTTCAATGCTGCGAGGTAAATTATGGATACTGAAGCAGTGGGCAAAGGTTCCAAAACAAAGGGCCATTGTTTTGAGATGACAAGTGGAATAATGGGCCAGAGCCAGACCAACTGTCAAGGTACCCGAGCTGGATATTCAGCACCTGCTGGGAGTTCCAAGCAAGCTGTTGCAGGAGGTACCAGACCTCTTTTATGAATGGCACTTTATTGGCTGCCCTAGGACAGTGGATGAGAGAGGTCTGCAGTACCCATTGCTGCATCATGAGATGGTGACCTTGTCAGGTGAAAGACGAAAAACCTTGGCCTCCCAAAGATCCAGCTGCTTCAGACTCCCTCTTCATACCCCTAAGGAAGGGCCAAAGTAGGTCCCAGCTGCATCTACAGCATAGGGGTGCTGGCTAGGAGTTGGAATGAGAGATGCAGTTAAGAGTAGAGGTGAGATGCTGGGCAGAGAGCATGAGATGGTTGGGGGCGGGGGGGAAGTAAGAGATGAGTCAGGGGCTCTGTATAGCTAGCATACAGTGAAGACTTCACAGTTAGTTGATTATCATTTGTCCTACTTCTGGTCACAGAATATCCTGTATTGGCTACAGTTTCCCAGAGTTTATTAGTTATTTCTATTTATACAAGAAGTATCTTTTCACAATTCCAAAATTCCATGGCTTGATTATAAATATGATGTATCTGCATTGCTTTGCTCAGCGGAATTGCTTAAATCGGTCACACGATACATTTCTCTTTCCTGTGCAGAAGAGCACACAACATGTGTGGTTAGCAAATCTGGTTTCAGTGAACTGTTTTTAAAACGTCTACCAATATAGTGTGGCTCATCTCCCTCTAGTGGCTGCACCATGTATAGTAATTTATGAGTCTGCCACTGCCTTCAGCAAAACAGAGAAGCTTCTTTAAATCAAACAATGAAGCCTTGTGGTTTTTATTTGCTATGGCCATTAAGTACATTCCCCCCAGGTGACCCCAGCCAGGGGCATCATTGTTCTTGCTCACAAGACTCTGAATTTTGCTTTCCACAAGCATTTTTGCCAGCAAAGCATAGGCTCCAATCTTCACATAAAGTGACCGTAAAACAGGAGCTGTGAGTGAGGCCAAAACTAACTAATTGTAAAATGGAAACAAATAGTTGTGGGAATTTTTTTTTCATTATTTGTCCATCTCTACTCAGAACCAGAGCCAACACCAGCTGGCAAACACATGTCAATTAAATGCATCAACTGGAAATTCTCATGCTTTCTTCCTGAAAAGCTTATTGAGTGCATACCAGTGCAGCAGTTTCCCACCTGTCATATATGACGCAGAGTGGGAACAAAGCAGGGTGGGCACAAAGACCTAATACAAGGGGATAAGAAGGTATTACTCCCCACAGGGATTATTTTCCCCCAAAGAGCTACTCTTAAGCAGCATTTCTATGCATCTCACAAAAACCCTAACCCTAACCCTAACCCTAGTGGCCAGGGCACCAAACTCAAACAGTGAACCCTGGTCCTATCTCTGTTTGTCCACTGTCTTACTGTGTGACCCAAGGCAAGCCATTTCTCTCTCTGTCACTGCATTCCTTCCCACCTTTGGTTTATTAAGGCTGTCAGCTCATTAGGGCAGAGATCGCGTGTGCACAGCACCAAGCACACCAGGGCCCTGGTGAGGACTCACGTAATGCCTCCAGACTTCACTACAGTACAAATAATAATATGGCAGTGTGAGTTTAGCAGTCGACAGAGTAGGTGATTGCCATTAAAGGCAGAGAAATTCCTGTAGCCTGTGCAGGTAGGGAAGACAAATTTCTTACAAGAATCTCCAAAAGCTATTATCAGCTCCTCGAGACGTGGCAAGGGGTCACTGCAGTGCTTCTGCCACTTTGTTAGCTGGCCAAGTGTAATATGCAGGTCACAGTAACAATCTGGCTGACAAAGCAGTGCTACAAAATAAAGTAAATGATCAGATAATGAAACCGAGGGAAAAGATTTCTTACAAACACCTGGTCATGATGGATAACCTGCAGTCCTGTGCCTGCAGATAAAACCGGCTTGAGTAAGGCACGTGAGTGAAATAAATGACAGTCCTCCCCATCTCACCCATCGTCTGGACAGGTATCTGGAGAGAGTGTGTTTACCTCATTTGTTTGATCATTGACATTCAGAAAAAGAGGTTTCCAGCCAGCAGGAAGGGTGCTGCTCTCAAGTGCATAGCCATGGTTCTGAGCAGTGATGAAAGCTTGTCCATTGGTTAGGTTCACAACTGGCTGATTCTGCCCTCTAACAAAGGAGAAGGAAAAAGGACAGAGACAGACAGGTGAGTGAAGGAGGGACTGGAGTGAGCGTTAAGGACAAACAGAGAACACATGGCAGTTAGCAAAAGCAAAGTACTGACAATTCTAATTGTGCAACTGCACAATAACCAAGCTAAATAAAAGTCACAGATACTTTATCGCCCTGACACAAATTGATTTGGACGGTCCAGTTGTGGGGGGCAGGGAGAGGTGATACAGCTACTCAATAGCAGCTATTCAATTTCTTTAGTTAATATCACCATCACAGTGATAAAGAAATCAAATTCGAACAGGATCAAACCAACTAATACAACCACTCTCTAGCCTGCCTTAAAATGAACAATTTATTTGGCAGCATGCACAATAAATTTAGGGAAATACAGGCATTTGCTGGAATTAATAAATAAAGTTACTGTTATCCAGGCTCTAATGGAGTCACATTAGCCTGCAGGCTAAGAGAGAGGTCTGCTGAAAAGTAGGGTGGAGGTAGCCTAATAAGGTGCCTGGAATACAGCATCCGAAGGAGCATCAGCACTTATACCAGGCCAAATGTGTCTATCAGTGGTAAAACTGCATCATCATCTCAGTAGCCCACAATCACAGCAATGACATCCCTCATAAAAGCAACAATGGAGGGTCAAACCTGCTCTAGCTGAGATCTTGTAGCCATTGACTATACCTGTATTGAGCTTGCATGCATATATTACTCTTCATTCTTTTACACAGGTATATCTTTCTTTATAACTCTAAGTGTAAGAAATCATGGCTCCATAGTATTTTACTTAGCATACGTAAGTAGGTTACATTAGTTTTTCTTAGAAGCTGGTAATGCAAGAATCCTGCAAACTTTGTAAAAATAACATTTGTGAGCATCGCTGTGCTATATAGTTTTAAAGCTGTGAAGTAGGTAAAGGATGACAATGGTTCCACAGGCTCTGATGGAAAACATCAGATAAGCTATTTTAATCATATTTTGTAGGCAAACAGGTGGAAAACAGCTCAGGCCTAAACATTTGACATTTCTTTAGAACCACAGCAAAACCCACAGAAGTTGTAAATAGGAAAATGGGAGAAAGGTAAAGGTGAACGTTCCAGTAAAAAAAATACATCAATCACACATATGACCCCTGAACCAATAACATAAGAGCAGCCTGACAATTTGCAGGTCAAGACCCATATTTGGGCCAGAAAGAATGACATAATTCAGTTTATTTTTGGAGGGGTATAAAAATGTAAACCCTCCACTGTGCAAAAAAAGGGTATTTAAGGCCCTAAAACTGGGGAAAGAATTTGAAGCTTCCATTTTCTTGAACCTGAGCTTAGCTATCTCAAGAGAAGATCTTCACAGACCCAGTACCTTACTTTGTTTAGATAGGTTTTCTTGTTTTATTTTAGTTAAGTAGTGTTAGGATTGTTAGCTCTATACTTCAATTCTTCTTCACTTCAAGTATGAGCATAACAACTGTAATTGCCAGGTATCTTAAAGTTTATTAAAAATCTTAACTGTTTTATAGTTTATGATTATCTTTTAAATGTGTTAATGTATTTCATTACTATTTCACTCTACATTTATCAGTTTTTATTCTGATCCATCATATGCTATCAGCTGTTAGTAATACAAGAGTTGTCATAAAATCTTAAATCTGTGTGTACCTTTCTATGCCTGTTTCTGGGAGGAGTCCCCCATAATCTAATTTCAAAATTAATATACCTGTAGTCAATTCAGACTAGAACACTCATCCTTCAAATTAGCTTGTTAAATTTATATTGGTCATTCCAAATTACAAAATAATTATAGAATTCCGCTACAATCTCTCGGGCACATACAGCCCAGTGCAAAAGTGGGTGATCACTGCATGTAAATTCATGGTTTTTCCTATTGAGTTATTGAACAGGGAGGATTAAAGCAGTGTCCTTCAGACCAGAGCTCCCATGCTGGATGGGGGCAAACAAACATGGCTGGCTGCTAGCTGCCCTTGAGTGAAGGATAAAGATGTACATTCTGCTTGCATGGTGTTCACTCTATCCCACAGGTCACATCACACCGTGAACTACAGGAAGAGGGAAAGAAAGACAGCAGCCAGGAGCTACAGGTCCCCAGCTCATCTGGCTGGCATCCTGTGCATTGCAGTCCTAAGGGCATGGGTTCAGATTCTGTAAAGCAGTAGCATCATCATACCTGTTGGCCATGGGCATCTTGTAGGATGTAGCTCCAGCTGCTATACCAGTTATCAGATTCCCCATGCTGACTCCAAACACTGGCTCCTGGCGATCACTCTCCAAGACCTAGTAGGAGATGATTTTCATTAATCTGACTGCAAGATCCCTGGGATCAGGGAATCTCAAAGTCCACCTACTGCACATTCTTTACACATTTAGATGCAGCATTTTTAATTAGATTTGTCTGTATGGCTTCCATATAAAACTGATTTAGTCTCTTTGCTGCCAGGGTAGCATTTCTGTTATGCTGCTAAAGTACATAGGAGAATTCATGGTGGCCAGCATGCATGGGCAGCTAAGAGAAAAATGTTTCACCCACCATCACAGCCCCCCCTCCATACCAGAGAACTGGTGTGGTTCTCCTTGCCGAAATCCAAGGAGGCTGCCCAGCAATGTTCCCTCTTATTACTCGTAGACTGTGCACGGAAACAATTTCTTTGTGTGAGCAAAAACATTTCTTTGTGAGCACCAATATTAGCACTACTGAATTTTTTTGTGTGCACTTTATTTTGTTGTGTGCACAGGTTTCATGACCTGTGTGCCTGCGCACACGCGCACAGCTTAGAGGGGACAGTGCTGCCCGGTGAGTGTTTATGTTCGGCCCATGGTGTAGCTCATGAAATGGTTCTGTGGGGTGACCTGGAGGCCGAGGAAGGGTTAACAGGAACACAAGTCTAACTGATTGCAGCAGGTGGCATCAGGAAGGCATTTTCTCCTGGTCAGACTGGCAGTGACCTTGGAGGCTTTTCCCTTCAACTGCAGCATGCAGTGTGGGTTCCTTTCCAGGAATATTTGGTATATCTGACTCATTTCCCTGGCATTATGGGGATCTTGGACACGGGCATTACTCTCTGCCTGTAGTGCATAATAATTTACTCTCCCATAGGCCAGTGATTTTCAAACTTTTTTTATTGGGACCCAGCTGAAAAAAATCATGTATGCCCATGACACAACAATTACATCTTTGAGCAATACATTCCAGTCTTTGGGTGGTGGCAGCAGAGGTAAGAAGGTCTGTAGTAGCCTGAAGGTCTTCCACTCAGTACTGGGTCCCAACACTAAGTTTGAAAACCACTGCTGTAGGCTATGCTACCTTGGTCTCATTTCAGTTGCTGTGTTTAGCACAGGGTGCTGAGCAGTGTGGGTGGCCCGTCCCATACAGCAGCTTCGACTAGACAATGCAAGGAGCCTTCTGGTCTTACACTCTATGACTAAGGGTGATGGATGCACGACTCTGCATATCAGCCAGTATGGCACCTTTAGGAGCAAGGATACGTGTTCTTACAAGCAACTGCAGCCTCAGGGCAATGGTAGCACCCCTGCCATCTCTCTAGAGACCATATGGATGTGAGTCCTTCTCTCCTTTGTTCCAAAGGAAAACTCTCGGGGCACAGAGCAATGACTTAGGCTGCTTTCCTGGGCTGGACCATAGGGAACAACCAATGGCATTACACAGCCATTTCTAAGTTACATAATTTAGAAGAGAAGATCATAGTTACCACAACAACCATACTATGCAACATGAGCCTTTGCCCTGCTTGACTTCAAACACAGATATGCATGGACTCCAAGTATACTGTGAAGCACTCCCAGCATGATGGTGCTATTAAAGGTGATTCTCCTACTCTGTATAGTGCCTGTCACTATTCCAGGGAATTTAGAAGCCTTTAACTAAGGAGATCTTTGGACCAGGGCTAACAGTCTAGCTAGGCAAAAGACAGGGATGTACATACTGGCAAAATGGCAGAGGTGAACCTTGGCACAAGACCTGTTATCTCCACAATCATTTATTTTTCAAATATGTGATCTGCTCAGGAAAGACTGAAACCAAGAGGTCATCTCCAGCAAGTGACCTAGTATGCATACTGTACCTTCTTAAGATTCTGAATCAGCTCCTTTGCCTCCATTGGATCCCCAGGGCCACCAGACAGAAAAAGCCCATCGTACTCCATCTTGGTGAAATCATGATTCCATGGGACTAAGTGCACCTCTGCACCTCGCTAACAGAGAAGCAAAAGAGGATGGAGAAAAATGCTTTAGCCTCTTACAGGATGCGCACAGTACAACTGCTCACAAACTCCAGCAGCCACATCCCACTGAAACCAATCTGGAATGCCAAGATCCAGATGCCCATTGGTAAATTACTATCTTTTGGGGATGTTTTTTTATCAATGTAACAAACCTGCAGCCACCTAGAACATCACAGTTGTCACTGAGCTGTTCTCCACATTTCAGACTTCTTAGCAACAGCACAAAGAGGGAATAGAACCTGTTACCCTACACAGGCAGCCGGCTTATAGCACCATACCAAAAGGAGACAGCTTGAGACCCTGATTCAGCAAGCAGAGGCTTGGCAAAATGCGGTTTTACATTATCGCCTCTCATTTCGATGGCTAATCTCAATGTTTATTTTTTATTTTTAATTTTTTTTATCAATTGTAAGTTTATCATTTGCAGCAATGATGTGAGGTTCAGGCAATGAAGAGAAGGGATCCAGTGATAATTATTTAGCAACAATAGATATTGAGATGCAAAAGGTTTCAAATTTTTGTAGCCATTAAAAAAATACATGGTCAACATCACGTTACAACAGACTAAGTAAATACCAGTAAAATCAAACTCTCAAGCCGCATTGCTGTTCCTTTGCCTATCTGGACAGGTCAGTTGTTACCTGCAGCAATATTCTTGTGTCTATTTGGGTTCTTTATGGTGACATCAATGTTTACTTACACTGACTGATAAAAATCTAATGCTCACAAGCCTAAGTAGGTAACTTAGATGCAGATCATCAAAGGGATTTAGGCACTTAAGTCCCACTGATTTCAGTGAGAGTTTAGCACCTAAATACCCAAAGGATCTGGTCCTTAGGCACATGATTCACTTTATGCCTGTGAACAGTCCCATATGTTCTCCTGGCTCTGAGGCAATGGCCTTACACTCAAGTTTCAAGTGAGGCATGATCTTTAGTGTTTTGCTCATTTGGGGTCGAAGTTACTTGCCCAAAGCTACATAGCATGCAAGTGGCAAAGTCAGGAATAAAAACGAGGAGACATGTCTTACAATTGTCTGCTTTTAACAGATGAACAATACTCTTTCTTTAAAATTACAGAAGTATTACTTAATTCCGAGGAAAACCAACAAGGAGTCCTGTGGCACTTCTAAAGACTAACACATTTATTTATCGCATGAGCTTTTGTGGGTAGAATCCCACTTTGTCAGACATTGATGAATTGTAATTTTCTCCCATGAAAGCTCATGTGATAAATAAACGTGTTAGTCTTTAAAAGTGCCGCAGGACTCCCTGTTTATTTTGCTGACCTAAACTAACACTGTTATCCATCTGGAACTTAATTCAACTGATTTCTCTTCAACCGGATGTAGGTTGTGCATATCATCCAAAGAAAATAGGGAAAGGATCTGTCACAATTTGATCTTGGATTTGAGCTTTTTAGGCAATGCTCTGGCAAACCTGGTGACTAAACTTGGTTGCTGTATGGCATTTGCTGGGATGACTTTCCCCGATTCACTCTGCTGAGTCCTTCTCCATTGGAAATGCACCCTCCTGTATTCTTAGCTTTGCCAACCTCTTGCTACACACTTTGTGAAGTTCAAACAGTTTCCATTGGCCCAATTGCTTAAATGAGGAAAACAGTCATGAGATTTTTAAATACTAAGTGCACACTGTAACCAAAAGCTGGTTGCATGATACAACACAAAGCATGCTTTCTGTTGCAGTCTTAAAGTTCGCATTAGCAAAGAATAATTTTGGATACCAGGAAACCCTGCTCCTTCAAAGAATGGGAGTATGCCCACTTACTTCTTTATACAGAAACAAGAGAAAGGCATAAAGGCTGATATCTCAATTGTGATCAAGTCTTGCAAGAAAAAAACATTAGTGCAGAGTTTCCCAAATTCAATCATATTTTGCAATGCAGGGCTGATTCTTCCTTGGGTCTATTACACAGTTGGTGACACATCTCATACATAAGTTCCCCAGTGAAGCTATCTGAATCTCCTGCCAATAGCTCTTCTCCTGGAATTCGGACACAATGGCAGCCTCCTGGCTATCCTTCACCATCCCTTTAGCCTTAGGACCATCTATGAGGTTCAAAGAACTACTCACCCCTATGGGAATCACCTAACAACGATGAATCCTTTAGAGGGTTGCTCTTATACTGAAATGAGATGAAAATGCCCAGGTAGACAGATGGATCCCTACCCATTTTTCAAAAAGAAGGGCAAGTGAGCATGAGTGGCATGCTCCCCAGAACAGATACAGCAAAAGAGCCAGTCATTCATGTACTAAAGCACTGAGGTAAAAGAACATTCTGAAGGAGAGGGATACAAAACAGTGACTTACCTTTACTAGCAAACGGATAGTGTTGTATTTTAACCCACAGTCCACGGCTACAATTTTAATTGGATTCCCTTTGCCATACACCTTGACTTCCTATTGACAGGTTTAGAAAAAAAGACAGACGTTACAGAAAAGCAACAAGCCATAAGTGCAGTGAGGCTGCTTTGCACACAGGGTGGTAGCAGATGGATTGTTCACTACCAGGAAGTGACTGGCACTTAATCAATTTATAAGGAAATCTCAGGAAGTGCCAAAGAGGTTAATTTTTTTTCTAATTGAAGGCAAAAACAAGTGTTATAATACTATTCACCATAATAAGAACAATGATCTCTAAGAAACTGGATGTTCCCATAGTTAATTATCAGCTTTTTCTGTGTTGTGCCTCATAAACCAAAACTAGCAATTGGATTCTCAAGAATTGTTGTTTAGATATAGCACTACAGAAAGACATTCATTGATACCTTGGGCCAGGTCCTTGGCTGGTATAAACCAGACTCACTCACTGACTTTATATAAACCAAGGCAATTTACACCTGTTCAGGATCTGACCCATTATGCTTTCAATATCGCTTTGATTCTCCACTTGCAATAAGATGGGGACGTAACAGAATGAATCACCATACACTACAGCTACATAATACAGAATCACCACAATATCAATACAATTTGCCATACCAATACAGATCACCAGCCCATCCAGAATGTCAATGAGTGGCCCATGTTTATTGTACATTGGTGTTTTTGTATGTTTTGCATCGCCAGCCCTGCAAATACACTTTTCTACCTGCTGTCAATTAGCCCCTTTCTTCTAATATGGAATGGCCAATATGCCTCAGCAATATGTATCAGTTAAGAATCTGGTCCACCCCACATTGCATTTCTGGTTACAAGAAGTTTGAAATGTGATGAAGCTGCCTCATTCTGTCACATGGCCCCAGGTTCTTGTAGTAATACTACAAGCTTATTCACAGACTCTGTTACTGGAGAATACAGGAGTACTTCTCTTTATTAATGGAGTAAATGCTGTTGGCACCAGGCTGGAATGTTTTTCATCAGCAAGCATCTCAGTATTCTTCCAACCCCATTGCTGCCCTGAACACTGCTAAACCTCTGACAGCTGATGTTTCTGAATGTACATTCTCTCTGCCTGATCTGCCACTGAGCAAACTATTTTTATTCTTTTAAATAACCCCTTTTAATTAGCTTCCTTGACACAGAAGGATTTCACAGCTGGAATTCTTTAGGAGAAGACACTAAACTCTGTGCCCATTCTGGCTGAAGCTGACTGAAAAATTGAATCATGTCACAGGTGGACTGCACCAGTCCAGGGAGGAAAAAAAACACATATTCCTGAGGGGAACCAAAAGTAGAAAGATACTAGAACTTTGGATCTTCCCATTATCCTAATTCAGTATTTTGTTTTGATACAGTGAAGGATTCCATAGTGTATGCAACAGCATGTCCTTCTATATGACAGCTCTGACCATCACCCTAGTGTGTGACTGACTGCTGTGTTTGGAACAAAAAAGGACTTCCCCAAACACAGTGAGCGTTACAGGATAGTAAAATTCATGGAGATCATCTGTGATATTGAATGGAGATCCTCTACTGGGATGTGTCTATTGATTTATATATCACACAATCTGGTGGGAAGATATCCCACAATTCATTTTGTGAGTCTTCAGAACATTGGTGGATCGAGGTCCTTCTAGTCTTCTTTAAGTTTCTAATACTATTTCTAATGCTTGTGCTCTAGTTTGCCATGGGGTCATCGGTATGTTATGGTTCTGCCATACCTTTGGTGCTTATTATGGAACAGTGGTTTAATTTAACTTTGTAAAATGAGGAAGCATATTTATGCAAAGCATTTTTTTTAAACAACTCTTCTACCTAAACAGACATGGCTATACATGCTCATGCAAACAAGTTAATAATATATGTTGGGACATTCAAAAGGGCCTAAGCTAGTTAGGTACCAAAACTCATATTGACAGTCAATGAGCACTGGGTGCCAAATTCCCTTAAGTACTTTTGAAAAATCTCAATCACATTTTTTAATAGGCTTTTGCCTCCTTGCAGCTCCTATACACAGAGATCTATGCAACAATAATGATGCAAATGCTTCACTGATGGTGACTTTTCCTGGTTGTTCTAATCCCATACATTTAAAGTAATTATGGAGCAAAGCTGCTCTGAGCTACTTTGACTGGAAATGGGCCTGAAACATAAGCTGTTATCGGAGCACCACAGAACTCACAGAAATTCAGAGCCAGATCCAGATTTGAAATATGTAATTTTGAAGAATTTGTTATACAGTTAACTAATAAAACCCCAAGCCCTTAGTTTTTCAGGTAGGATTCATAGCTTGCAGTTACCATAACCATGCAACACTAAAGATTTTAGTCTGTCCAACTGATTAGATTCTTGTGGACATAAATGACTTGACCTTCTCAAATGGTTCAACAGTTCATCTGCTCCGGGAATCTGAATATACCAGTAACACACTCTAATTAACAGCACAGAAACTCCCCACAAAATGCAGTCAAAGTCTACAAGGCTGGCCTGTATAAACACTTCCAGTTAACAGAGCCTATCGCACAAGCATAAAAAGAAGAAAAAAGATCACTTGTAATGTACACCTGATAAGAAAACTCCTGATCTTACTGCATTCTGATTTACATGAAAAATAGCTGTTTACTATCAGATAGATTATCATGTCCAGTAGTTACCATCATTGAAAAGCTTAGCTAAGTGTCAACTTTATTGGTGAAGTTGCTTTTTAAGCCTATAAAATGAAGTTATAAACATAATGAGACCACAGAAGCTGACTCAATTTTTCATATTTCTTTTTATGGATAGTATTTTTCAAGGGTTTTTTTGTTTGTTTGTTTGGTTTTGTTTTAGTTATTCTGTCATTGCCAAGACAGTCAAAAAGAGGAAATAACACAGAGAGGTTTTACGATAATGCTTGGAACATTAACAGCAAGTGGATATTCCCATTTAAGGAACAGTCTATTTCATTCCAAAAAATACACATTGAAGTTTGTGGAGAAGTGTATAGTGTCTGATTTGAGAGACTGTTGATTGCATGAGATTCCCCAGGGAATCAAAAAGAAACATATGTGAACCTGTCATTGTTTGCAGCAATAAGGGGCTCCTCAGAAATGGAAGAGAGCACTGAGCTGTCAGCTTTCACCAGTGCCACTGGGGGTATTGACAGCAGGGCCCAGGTGGACCATGGTCCAACCGATTAGCACCCAGGCCCACCCAAAGCTCTGTGAATGAAGAAGCTGATATCTTGAGTGGCTGTAGGTTAGGAACTCCTGGTTAAAGGTTAGGTGGCTTTTGGCCCATCTGCAGAGCACAGTGGCCTTTCTGGGCACACTGCTGCCTCTGTCCAGTGCTGGAAACTTCTGGAAATTGTCATGTAGACATGGCATCAACAAGTGCCTGTACTGGTTTAATAATCTAACCTTGTTAGAATGGAACATGGCTTGCTTACACACCTAACAAGGTTACAATCTGTGTTTAGTTACTGTTCTATACACTGCCTGGAATACTAGTGTGTACCTACGGACAATACATACCTTGGGGGAAACCACTGCTGTTCAGTACAAAAAGCTTGACTGCTACAACCATACTAGCAAAAAAACACCCTGCAGCAAATGATCAAACAGAATTGTGAGTTTTCTAGGATTTCCAGCTTTTCACTGGCACGTCCTTAATAGAAACCATATTTTTCACCACCTTAAATTTCTTCTCACCATGGCTGTGTTCACACACAGGCATTATTCCGATACAAGCTGTGCTGAAACAACTTGTATCGAAATAATGCCTTATTTCGAAATAACTTAATTCGAATTAACAGTTTGTTAATTCGAATTAAGGAAAAAAGCTCAAAGCGAAATAGCAGTTTCAGGCAACAGTTATTTCGAAACAAGTCACTGTTGTTTCAAAACAACATGTTCAAACTGCATTGTTTCAAAACAATTGTTTCGAAACAACATTGTTTCACCCCCAAATGGGGTTTAAGTTGTTTCGAAACAACGGGTGCCGTTGTTTCGAAACAACCGTGCGTCGTATGAACAAGGTATTTCTTATTTTGAAACAACCTCCGTTGTTTCGAAATAAGAGTGCTGTGTGAACACAGCCCATGTGAAAACTGCCCCAATGCACCATGCCTATACCTACTACCACTTGGTCTCACCCATCTCTCAATCCCCTCTCTGGTACTTTGCTGGCTTCATTAACGTTTTGACCACATCACTCCATATAATACCACCCACTCCAAGCAGAGGGCTACCAGGATGCTCCTACTGCAGTCTTGACGTCATTAATTGCTGATCTTCAAAAACTTTGGATGGTGGTAGGGCTTGGAGAAGCATCTAGAGATTTCTAAATTGCACAGTCAAATGACAGTGATTTATTGATGAATGTGCGGCATTTACTATGATAGGGAAAAAGGAAACTCTCTAGTAATAAACCCATTTTATCACTCAAAGGAAGGAGTTTATTACTCAAGTGTACACCACTCTCAGTCAATAGAGAATTCTCACCTTGGTTGAAACTTCAGCAATCAAATTCCGCTTGTTTGGATCTACCAACTCCACAGGCTGACCTTCAAATTCGATCTTCCCGAGTACTGTGCCCTGTGGAAATAAAACATCAGACAGCTAAGTGTGAGCAAAGAAGAAGTTGTGAACAGTGGCGCAGGTGCTGACAGACAAAACTCCACGGGAAGTAGAACAGCTGCTCCAAGACTTTAACTTATAAAAGATAAGCTTCAAAAGTTTAGTAGCCTTCACCAGTGTCAAAAGCAGTTTAAACAGCTCATATTTCTGGGGAGGCAAAACAGGCAATACAGCCAGTGCATACAGGGCTAGGCCAGTTCTCTACTGGTAGCCAAAATGGACTGTGACTCTGGGGAGAATTCAGCTCCCAGACTTGCAGTCATGAAGGCCTGGGAGCACACCCACCACCAGCATGCTACTTTAATACTTTCCTCACACACTGTCCTCCATCAGCCCACTCTGGCTGACCGTAAAGGCAACACTGCTGTCAGGAACTACCAATTGCATCCTTTCTTTTTGGCAGATGCATGGCTACTGCAGTACTGGACCTTTCTGCATGGGAGAAGGAAAGTGAATGGGACTAAGGGGTATATCCTCAAATCTCCTAAGGCAAAGCATGGCACCCTGAGATTCTGGACTCCTGAACTAACATGCACCTTGGCAGTACATGAGGGCTTCAAAGGAACTCCCAGAATAGGACTAGGCTGCAATCTGTGGTATCTAAGATATCCGGTCCTTTCCCTATTCTTAGAACAAGAAAGAACTCCAGGTTCTTGGACACCTGTGTGGAAACTGTGGGTACATTATAATGGCAGCCACTGGAAGAGCTAGAAGTTGCCACCTTTACTTGTGATGCATAGCACTGTACACCAGAGGTACCCCCAACAGGACAGAGTATGATACCACTCAAAACGAGTCAGGGTGGCAGAGACTGGCCCCATATCTTTATTTCAAGTAAAACACTGTTAGCGAATTCTATGGTGATTTGCTTTCTTTCTGGGACTTTCAGGACACACCTCCTTCCCATGTCATATTTGCAGCTTTGGTAAAGTTTGCATGGGGTGGAAGTCGAAAGTGCCCCTGTGACCTTCAAGAGGCCAGCCACTTGGGATCTCTGAAAACTGCTGAGCACTGCCTTACAGTTGCAGAAAAGCTGACTACAACCCCTTCTCTCTCGCACAGTGTCTTAGCTTGATACTGGAGTATTTAATGAAATGGTGCCCCGTGTTTACCTTTACAATCCAATTTACAGCATCCCTGTTCATTTATGCATTCACCTTACTGAAACTTCTTCTCATCTCCAATTTATAAACATACATGGAGTGAGATATTAAGCTAGTTTTCAACCTGATTGAGATTAGTGGGAGAAAAGGTGACATTATGCATTTTTTAAAAATCATGAACCAATATCACTCTGAGTCCAACATAATGTGCATTACTGCCGTATGGTGTATACTAAGCAAATGGTTATTGAGAACATATTTACTATGGCTGAAAGGGGCATTGATCCATTAAGGGATATGTATCAAAGAAGTATAAAATGTATTTCCATTTCCCATTTACAAACATGCTACATTAAACAGTGCTTGTCTTCTATCCACAAAGCTAGGCATTTTCCTTAGTATTTGTTTCTAAAAACCCTATACTATGCAAGCTAGGTCATCCATATAGTGCTGGGTGGAGGGATTCCAGGTTTCAAGCATATTGTACAACCTGAACATCTAGCCGAAAGAAAAAAAAGACAAGACCAGCTTCAGATAACTAATTACAATAGAAACACCTCAGCTGCACAATGATTTTTATCCAAGATGGATTTGATAATTGTTTTGCCCAATGTGTGAAATGTACCTTGCCATTATCCTCCATCCAGTAATGTAATATTGCACATGTCCTTCAAGTGTCAGCTCTGGGAGCCCAGACAGGAATAATGGTCATAAAATAAATAAATAAAATAAAGAGTTTAGACCAACGAAGATGTAATTGGCCTGATCTTGGAATTAGTTTTGTATGGCACAGATCCTTAGTCTTTTCAAGACCCTTTAGTTTAGGGTCTTGAGCCCTTTCTTTGGAGGGCCTGATGTGAAATAAAAGGTCCATAAAGCTTTCTCTCTACTTATAAATGGTTCTTCCTATCTCTGCATACCCACAACATGCACAGGCACCTGCCTGCCTAGGGCTTTCTCAGATTACAGCAAAATGCCCCTTCACTTACAACAGCACCAGTTGTGCTGACCTACTTGTGCCGACCCACTTGAATAGAGTGGGAAGCAAAGAGGAGAATTGCTCAAGGACTATGAGGGAATTGTCACTTTACCTCAGCTCAGTGGTACAAGAGTCTTATGGGACTGCAGGTGGAGGAATTTCATTTGCAGCAGTGCTCTGGCTGGTGGGTCAGACTGTGTGCAGTGCACCATCCTCAGAAGAGCAAAGTCCTAAAACCCAGCATAGATCAGATAGTCCCTGGGCCACCACTGTTCTCTGTGGTACTCTCAACTGTTTGGGAAGCTGTATCTGGAACTAAGGATGGAGATCATACCTTGCCCCGAATGATTTTAGTCAGCATCCTTGTATCAATCCCACAAAGCGCAGGCACCTGAAGGAAACATAGAAGAGAGCCAAGTAAGTGAATGGCCTGGGGAAAATACAAACAGCCAAAATTCAAATAATATGCAGGTTAGATTGTGTGAAAGCAGGGCTGAATTGTGAATATGGATTCTTTTCACATATAACAAGTAATTTGACTTCATTCTCCCTCTGTGTACTGTTCCATAGAGTTTGAATCATTACAAATGCTCTGATTTGCTGTTGCAGTATGACCTGATCCCATGTCTTACACTCCCCTGCATTTATTCTCATCTAATTCTGCAAGTTTCCCCTCTTCAAAGCATCTGACGAAGTGGGATTTTCTCCCATGAAAGCTCATTCAATAAATAAATCTCTTAGTCTTTAAGTGCCACAAGACTCCTTGCTTGTTTTTGCTTTGCTAGACTAACACAGCTGCCCCTTTGGAAATTGCTGGAGGGCGCATGTCCCTGGTTCAAGCACTCTGGCTATCAGAAAGACCTCTCCTTTCTTTCCCTCTCTTTCTTTCTCCTTTGTACGTTCCTTTCCCTTCCCACAGCCCGTCATAAATGGTAGGCGCCCCAAAATATCTAGGTACTGTGAAGAGCAGCTGGTATGTGTACAATGAAACACCAGTGTGGCATATACTTTTCTGTCAAGACAGCAAGCCTAGTTCCGTCCTAACACCAAGGGGCTGGGTCCTCAGCTGGTGTAAATTCACATGGCTCCACTGACAATTCACTGACTTGAAGTGAGTGACCATGGTTTTCTACCAGTAGGACTCCTTTAACTTCAGTGCACTTACTCCCAGTTTACACATGGGTGAGCGGCCTCAGAATCTTGGCCGACATGGGCTGACCACTGATCTGGTAGCAGCACACACTGGTGCCTGCCCCTAGAGTAGTTTGGAACAGCAGAGTACACTGGAGAGAAATCACTGGACAGGAAAGTAATGGAGAGTAATCACACAGGACAGGCAGAGAATTTGAAATGAGGATAAACTTAACATTAAAAAAAAATCAAATAGCCCCATTTATTTAGTATTTCTCCTTGTTAGTCTTGTACAGGTCTCCACACTTCCTCAGAACTAGGTAACACAGAAAAGCCCCTGTAAACTAAAGAGAGGAGGACTTTGGCCAGCATAAGCCAAAGTCTGATGATAGGAACAGTAGCTCACTGTAAACCAAAATCTCCTTCTGGTTTCCATTATGATGATCAAGGGTCACTTATTCAGAACAAACATCTCCCACCTTTTCTTCTTGCAGCCACTGTCCCAGAGTTTTGACTGCCCGCCAGTGACTGTACTCATTGCTGTAATCCAGCACCAGCAAACCTGAAACCTGCAAAGAGAAAAGAAGAGAAGAAATTCTGTTTGCACTTGCAGGAAGTAAGGAAAACCCAAGTCCCCCTGTGGAGGTCACCTTCCCACTCCCACCATTTCTGATAAGACAAACCATCTGTCTTCCCATTTACAATCATATTAGATCACTATGGCTACTGCAGAAATTCCTTACAGAGGGAAGCCACTAGAGGGAAGTTCATATGGTGTTTTTAGCTGGCTTTAGTCTGATAATTATCATTCTTCTGGAAAACACTTAATCCCAGCAACAACTTAGGCTCTTCATTTCAGTTCTCTTGCTCATCTCTCCTATTTGTCTTAACTGCAAAGAAGGAAGAGACGTAGAACCATGCAACCAGTCAACTTTCTTCTCCCTCTGCTAGAAAGAGAGAGAGAGCTCTCACCTCTCCCTGGCTTTGATAAGCAGAACCCCTGCAGCTCGCTTTCCTGCATGGGTGCTATGAGAGCTTCACATTTGCTTCAGCTATTGCTCTCATTCTACCTGCCTTCCACACCTTTAGTCCCCAATAGCAGAGGTACTTTAAACTGCGGGCTTATCTACACAGAAACACGGCTCTGGTTTAACCAAAATTGGACACTATTTATAGTTATGTTATTTACAGCTATTTATTAAAAGTTTGAGCAACACTGTGTGTGGACTAAGCCCCTGGGATAACCTTGCCAAGAGCTGTGAGAATTTTTAGGTTTGAGATCCCTCCTAGGGTATGTCTACGCGGTAACTGTTGTTTTGAAATAACCCATTTCGAAATAACTCATTTTGAAATAAGTTAATTCGAATTAACCATTTGTTAATTCGAATTAAGGGAAAGCCTGCTTTCGAAACGGCTGTTATTTCAAAATGGTTATTTCAAAATAAGGCTGTTCGGACATGTTGTTTCGAAACAACGTGTCGGACACCGTTGTTTCGAACCAACCATTTCGAAACAACAGCTATTTCGATTTCCTGCTAGGTTTAACAGTTTCGAAACAACGGCCATTATTTCAAAACAACGGGTCCCATTGTTTCGAAATAACGGTACATCGTGTGGACATGAGAAATTTTATTTTGAAACAACAGCTGTTGTTTCGAAATAAAACTCGCGTCTGAACACAGCCCTTGTGAAATTGCAAGTGCTCTATTCTCCCATGCCACCTAGCCCATGTCAACACTGAGGAAATGAAATGTGATTAGGTACAGCATGACCCATGTGCAGTAGACACATTTTAACACACCATCATCTTTGTTCACACTTGCGGTGCTTATGAATCTGCTGATTTAGCATGTGGTGGTTAACACACTTGCTAAAGACACCTCATTTTACTTGGCCTTGACAAAAGTATAGTTCTTGCCATATAAAGTGGCCCTGCTGGAGGCTAACCAGACAGTCACAGAAGAGCCAGAAGGGACAATTAAATCATTTTGTCTTAACCCTACCACCAATCTATTCCATAAAGTCTTCAGCATGGATTTGTATTTCTAGATCAGGTCTCCACTGGACTCCTTTGTTTAGTTCAGATGTTGATGCCACCCTTACCTTGATCCCATCAGACTCCAAAAACTTGCTGAGACCCATTTCATCCAAGGCAGCAGTGTCTGGCACCCCACCATTGCCTACGATGGGGTTAACCATTGTGAGAATCTGCCCTCGGTAGCTGGGGTCTGTCAGGGTTTCAGTGTACCTGGGTTAAAAAAAAGCAACAGAACATTTTTGGCATGGGGCTGGGAGTGAAAAAAGCCAACAAAACCCAGCCAGCAGTGAACTCCTAAATGAAAAGCCACACAAAGATAGGAATGGTGTGTATGGAGAAAATTCCCAAGGAGGGGTAGATTTAAACACACAATGAAATGTTTTGCTAAACAGACTCAAAGCATACATTATTTACAGGGTCAGTATTGGATCATTTTCAGTCCCCCTTTCCAAATCAGGTAATCACAATCTGCCTGCAATTCTTTTTGCATTTCCACTGGAATAACTTATTCTTCACTTTCTCTACCATCCTGTTGCTGTGCACTGTTAAACAATTGCTGTTGTTCACCCCAGAAATGGCTGCATTTTGACAGTGGACGAAATTATCCTTGCATGTACTTTACCAAGAGCCTTATTGTTGCTGTTTAAATGATATGTAATTGGAGACTCCCACCATGTACCAGATATCAGCAAGTTACAAGAAACATTCTTATGGAATGCCAGAAGCCCTGCCAAAAGATGAATTGTCAAACACGGGAAAGCTCTTTACAAAACCCCGAATGGTTGCAGGCTGATATGGACGACTGAGTACTCTAGTCAACTAAGAGAAATGAAGTGTCCGTTAAACAATGTCCATGAAATATTCCTAGGAATGCTTGTCCAGCTTTGGATATATATTTCTTGCTGTGTAAATATGCATGAAATTTTCAGTGTCAACATATGGTTATAATAAGTGGATGGCATGCCAACATCAGGCACATATAATACATCCATTAGATTTTTTATACATAGTCTTCTTCCTATCTGATTATTTATGCTACCAAAAATCCTTCATTAATGACAGAGCCACTGTAATTAACCTTTGTGTGTTATTTGTATTCAAAAAGCCTCTACTATAGGCTCAGCTCTGCACTGGGACAAAGCGCCCTCAAAGCAGAGAGACCATGTATAGCTTGGCGAAAATGCACAAAGGCACAAGAACTAAAGAGGCATCAGGGTCCTATCCTCTCTGGACTTGTCCAACAAGTTCTCCTTGATCTCTGCAAATTTGTGCCAATCACTTCATCTAGGAAGCGAGAAACAAAACACAAAAGAAAAGGGAACAAACATACTGGTGGGAGGAGGAGATTGGGAACTTGCAATCTTTCTGCTTTCTTTTAAAAAAATATTATTTTTATACAATTACCTCAATTTTTGTGAACATTTCTGTGAAAAATCATCCCAGTCACCAGCATTCAAAATGCTACCAAAAAATGTCAAAATCTGAAAGATGCCAAAATGTCAGCCAGTTCTGTTCATGTAACATTCACATGCCTCTTCAGCATTCTTGCTCCATAATATTAAGCAGGAACTCAAGAATTTGATTTGTCAGAGAAAAGGCCCAGCTGCATGTACTAATTCACAAGCTGAGTCTGAATCTAGTCAGGGTTCTAGAAACATCCAGGTCACTTGGGGCTTTGCTTGGAGGCTTTGAGATGGTCTTGGCATAGTCACTCCCCTGCTAAAACACTACAGCAGCTCATCTGCATACTCACTTCTGATAAGGTGTCCTACAGCCCTGATTCTGCAAAGACATCTCTCTATTAGCACACACCCTTATCCTGTTACAGTGTCAATCCAGAGGGAAATGGATTTTAGATACTTGAGGCCTTAATTATTCTCGGATTTCAAGAGCTAGGAAGAAACATGAGGTCTCCCTCTTGTCCAGCAATCCTTGGATTTGTAACAAATCCTGCCTCATCTGTGCCCCATGACAAGACTGCAAACTCCAATTTTTCCCCAGCTTTCTCTTCTCCATAGCAACCACGGATGCAAACCATTCTAATGCAGGATGCAGTTGGTCACCACCCAATCCCTGAGGAGCAGTATTTGCTGCAGCTCCTGGACCCAATGTCTTGCCTGCCAAGTCTGCATCATGTTCAGTCCCCGCCTTCCTACCCACTCCACCCAGACTGAGCATCTCTCTCCATCCCTGAGCTCCCCAACAGCCACTCATCACATCAGGTGGGGATAGGTACAGCCATGACAGCTGCCCTCTCTAACTCTGCTGCTGCCAATGGTACACAGCATGAATTGCATACATATGGCTGCAGGTGCCACTAAATGTGGAAAATGTTCTGCTTCAAACAGGACAGGGAGCTTGGGGGTCAAAGTGGGACAGTTATGCAAAACCTGAGATGGTGGGGTTATGCCTATGGACAGAAATAGAAACCTCATATTTTACTGCTTCTCCTCTGCCCCCTCCCCACCACAGAACTGAACTATTCCCTTCTCTGTGTATAGTCAGTAAATGAATACTAAATCCAGCTTCTGCTGCCGAGCTCCAGTGCTGAAGAAGGGAAATTAATCCATCAGCTGTTGCTTGACTTTTGTGATGTGACAAGATTTATTACCCATAATCTATCAAGGGGAAAAGAACTGTGGTGCCCTCCATCATTCTGATCTATATTAAACAGTTGTTTGTTGGCAGGTATATTAACACAGCTAGTAATTAGTGCTGTCAAAAAGCATAAATAACTGGCCCGTGATGAAAAACTTTGCAACCAGGTTTCCTACACTGTAATTTAGTGTTCTCACCAATGGAACTATTAAAAAACACATCTTGCGGTATTTGTTCCACGGAGGGAGAGCAGAGTCTGAGGAAAGTGTAGCAGGCGTACAAAGATTTGCATTGACACCTTAAGCTTCAATTACCCCAGAAACCTCTTGACTCTCCCTTCCATTGATGTCTGCTGTTCCTCACTAATGATCTTATTGTATCAAGCAAGTTTGCCCTATGGCTGACTTTTTCATCTGCTATGGACAATCCTGTAGAAACATTTGCAGTGATCTTGTCTGCTTGACCAAATCCATTAGTTCAGAGGCTATCTCAGACTCATAGGTTTCTACATGGCTATGTCCACACTAGCAAAAATTAGTTCAAACCTGTTAGTTCAAACTAATAAGTTTGAGGCTAGTTCGAACTAACAACGTGGACTAGTTTGAACTAACATTAGTTTGAACTAGTCCACTTCATTAGTTCAAACTAAGTGCCCTTCGTTTGAACTTGTTTGAGTCTACATCACACTTAGAACTAACACTCAGACTAAGAGCTTAGTTTGAACTAAGCACCAGTACTTACTAGTTTGAACTAAGGAATGTCTTAGTTTGAACTAAGGAAAGGCTAACGCAGACTGGGAACATTTTAGTTCAAATTAAGCCTCATTAATTTGAAATAAACTGGCAGTGTAGACATAGCCCATGTGACCCAGCAACTGAAGTGGGACAAAAAGTCACATTATGTAAGCGTACATCACATACTTCCCCTAGCTGGAGAAGCTCAGAGCTCATTACCATGTTATACAGGTCACCACTTGTAATGATGCATCTGGATGGAACCCAGGAGCACTGCTGGCCCCAGAAGAGACCTGAGGCTCAGCGAGCTGGGACTCAGGGCTCACACGCCACTTCCCTGGGCAGCCTGGTAGTGGACCCTGGCTTAGGTGCTGGGACTAGGGGCTTGAGCCCCCTAAGTCTAGAGCCAGAGACACCCCTGATGGAACCTCTATGAGGACTGAACTTCAGGCCTGTGGTTTTAAAAGCCTGAGTTTCTACTGCTTGAGCTAAAAAACAAGGGTCATTTTCTCAGAGGCATTAATTGACTCATAAACCTCTATACAAGATCTAGCCAGTAGAGGGGAGACTAAGACACACTTGACTATGTAAGACACGCTTGACAGTATGGTTTCTTAACTTGGGGTGCCCAGGGAGGCCAAGGGGTGCAGAGTAACATATAATTTAAGCATAGAATGCCCACCATAACATATAATTTATACACAGAATGCTCAGCCATTGAAGTTTTTTTTTTTTTGGTGATGGTGCAGGGTTACCATATATTGCTGTAGGAGGTATGGGGCCCCTAAAAGGTTAAGAACCCCTGCTTTGCAGCATAAAACAAACAAGGAATCCTGTGGCATCCTAAAAACTAACAAATCTATTTAGACATACAACTTTCATGGGTTGCTTAACATGCAGAAGGTCCTGGGTTCAAAACCCAGGGGGTTGGACTTGATGATCTCATGAGGTCTTGTCTAACCCTATAGCTCTATTTCTCTATAAAACCCACTTCATCAGATGCACGAAATGGAAAGAGCTGTGTGCTATTAAGCAATTAATGTACTTCAACTCAGAAGTGGCTGCATTTCAAAGTAAGGCAAAGGGATTTCTACATACTATTTTACTAACATTAATCAGTTTGTAAAATAGTGATGGATGTTTCACAAAGTCCCTGTGAGCACTGAACCTTTATGCTTTCTAACATGATGCTGTCCATCACACTTGGGAGACACTCTTCAAAATTATCCACAAAACTCCCCTGTTTTCCACCTTCAAATGCCTCCTGAAATCACCTCTGCCATTATGTGTACAAAAAGCTTGATAAGAGTTAGGCTACTAGGTGCACAGATCACTGCCTGTCATGCTACCCTAAATTGACTCATTGTTCTCCCCAGTCATCTGTTGCCTCTTATCTCATACTTCAACTGCAAGCTCTAGGGAACAGGGACTGCATTTTGGTTTTGTATTTGTACAGCACTTAGCACAATAAGTCCTGGTCCATGATTAGGGCCCCTGCCAGAGGCATCTCTAGCAGCGGGCTCCAGAGGCATAAGCCCCCCCTGAAACTCAGGGTCAGCCCCTGAGCAGCTCGCCACTAAACTGTGCAGGGATGCACCGTCACTCCCCCATGCAGAGAACACTGCCCACACAGCTGGCAGCCACAGCCTCTACCCAGCCGGAAGACAGTCTTCTGGCCAGTAGCGAACTGCCCCAGTTTTAAAACTCCCGGCCTGGCTTGAGCCTGCTCTGAGCATGCTTAGAGCAGGGTCAGATGGAGAGCTGCAGCCTGTGCAACAGCTGCACTCTCCCCTGGCAGCCAGGTAAGGGAGCCTTCCCGGGGAGGAGTCCGAGGCTAGGCACGCTGGCCCAGCAGAGAAAAGGCCAGGGGTGGGGGTCAGCCTGAGGCAGCAGGAGCCGGCAGGAGGACATGGGGTTAGTGAAGGACTCAGGGGGCCACAGGGAGGGGACGAGGGAAGGGATTGGGAACCAGTGGGGGGGGGATGGATAGGGAACAGATCGGGGACCTGGGCCCTAGCTAATCTTCATGTCTAGCAGATACCCTGGCTCTCACTATGTCTACACCTAAAATCTTAGTTCAGACTTAGTTAGCCTGAACTAAGTAGTTCAAAACTAGTTTGAACTAAATGCAGTTTTTTAGTTCGAACTAACTTTCTAGCTCGAACTAGCCACGCTGTTTTTAGTTCAAACTAACATTTTAGCTTGAACTAATGTCTCCTTTGGGCTAGTTCAAACTAAAAATGCAAATAAGTTTGAACTAAGCAGTTAGTTCAGACTAACCAGTTGAACTAACTAGTTTGAACTAACCTTTGATTAGTTCAAACCAAAATTTTTTTTAGTTCAAATTAGCTAAAGACTATCACAGACTGGGTTCAAACTTGCTAACGTGGACATAGCCCAACATACTAAGTAAATACAAATAATAAATTATTATTAATTTAATAAATAACAATAAATACTTTTTTATCCTTGTTCCACAAATTAATGCTGCATTACAAAAACCCGCCGCTACATGTGTAACTTCTGTGTTTGCCTTACCCAGCAAGGCCAGTGTTGAAGACAACTTCTCCGGCTGCAGATGATGGATAACCAAAGGAATAGCCCTTCATCTTCGTTCCATCATCTAGCACCAAGTTTGCTGTCTGTGCCTAGAGAAACACATTACATTATGACACATCTATATTTTAAATGAGCACTCCAAACACCTGAGGTTAATATGAGAGCATCCAGGGTATATGCCTCCCATGAGGTGGGATATGATGCATTCATGATTCAAATCACAAATTCCTTCATCCCCAAGAAATTGTTTCCTACCTTCCCCCCTTTCAGGTGCCTCCTTAATGCTCTCTTCTGCCACAATGCTTACAGAGCACAGTCAACTGACAACAGCTACATGAGCGATGAGTTAAACTGAGCATGGAACTACAGTAGATGTAAATGAGCTAACTGGACCATTTTGCCTCCACCTCACCTGACCATTTGTTTATTTCATCCACATTCTGTTTCTTGCAAATAATCGAGATTACACACGAGATTTAGTCCAGTCACTGTCTCTTTACTGCATGTTTGTCACAGCTCAACCTGGCAAGATGCTGAACGCTCTGACTCCAAACCAACAGAGAACATAAGCACATGCTTAGCTTGGACTTCCGTGGTTTAACTTACCTACCATACATAAAACTAACTATGTGCTTAAGTGGTTTGCCGGATTGTGGTTCAGGTACTAAATGCCTCATAGGGTTCAGCTCTCAGTGTATAGTAACTGCCAGACTGGATCACACTTGGTCCACCTAATCAAGGACCTGCCTCCAATAGTGGCCAGCTTCAGATGAAGACACAAGAGGCACCACAGTAGCTATTTATGGACTAACACAGACCTCAGGAGACTTTCTTCCTAATCTGAATGAGTTAATTATTGTCTTAGGGATTGCTTAGCACAAGAGGTCCAATCTATCACAGGGCCTTGCAATGGGATAGATTTGCCCTTAATGGCTGGAAGGCTGAGGCCAGCCAACACTGATTACAGGAGGTGTCGCACCTCATAGGGATCAGGTGATTCCAATATAAAAGTGGCAAGAAGCTGCATAGGAGACTGTTAGGAAACTGTGGCTATGTCTGCAAAGAGTAATGTCTTCACCAGAAATGCTGCTTTAGTCCTTCAGGGCAGATGCTTGCTACAGTGATGGAAGGGTTCTCCCACCCGTTGTGAAGCCACCCCCTTGAAGAGGCCATTGCTAGATTAACAAAAATTCTTCCATTGACCTAGTTCTGTCTATCCCAGGCCTTAGTACGGCTTAACTAGATCACTCATGCAGGTGGGGTTTTCACATCCTTGAACATCATAGCTGGGTTAACCTAACTCTTTAGTGTGGACCTGGCCTAAGAAAACTTCCACAGGGCCCTGTCTTAGCAGGAGGAAAGACACCTGTGGGGAAGGACAAACTCTGGGTGAGAGGTGCTAGGAGTCAGAAACACAGGGAGGGTTGTGCCCAGTGGAAACTGAGATGAGAACTTGGTAAATCTCAGTTCTACTTTGAAAGACTGTTATCTTGGATTATCTTATCAGGAGAGAGAGTCTGAACTGAGCCTGGGGCCTGGAAAACCAGTAGACCTAAGGACTGTGTAAATGGGACACCTGGCGGGGAATGTTTAACTTCCTTCAGAATGAGGAAGCCCTGAAGAAGGGGAAAATGAGGCAGGGCATGGCAGATGTACACCTGGCCATAAGGTGGTTCTCTGAAGGCAGCTGACCCTACTACAGGCCTCTAAGTGCAACTGTGATATGATCTATAACTGTCATGACAATTTTGCTATCATAGCATTGTTACTTGTGGGTGGTATTTCTGTCACTTGTCGAGCACTTTGAAAGGAATTTTATCATGATCACAGATGCATTATCTTATTTTAAACTACGTGATATAGCAAGCTAAAAAAAACCCTGTCCAGTGTGTCCATTCACGGCTTCTACTTCTCATGCCAGCAGCATCTGAGCCAAAGAGGACAGAGATGGCTATGCAGGCTATTGTTACTACAGTTTTACATGCCTTCTTGTGATCACAACACCCCACATTCAAGTTTCTCTAACTATCCCACTCCATTTGTATTCCATTCCCAGCCCATGAAAGTCAGTAACTGCACTCCCACATGGACAATCTAATTTTCATAGGTAGGAATTATGCCAAGAGAGACCGCTGCAGCTAGGGACTGGTACCCTCACACTTTCACTTTGTAATTACAACCACTGTGCAGAGGAGAACTGCAAAGTACTTTATAACAATTAAACTGCAACACTCCTATTTGGAAGATAAGTGCAATGTTCCCCCAAGCCAGCATTTCTTAGCAGTGGTATCTGACACTATTTCAGTTTTTTCCCTTTACTTCACAGAGACGATCTTTGCGGTAAGTTTGCAGTAACAGGTAGTGAACATTAGCTTTTAAATGTGTTTGGAATTAATCTATTTTACAGTTGAGCAAACTAGGTCAGAGAGGTTATTTGAGTTTCCCACAGTCAAATGAGTCAGCAGCAGCACTGGGAATAGTTCTGCAAATGATTCCTAATTCAATTCTTTAACCACTAGATAATATGCCCTTCCTTAGAGCTGATTTAATGAATGGCAGCAGAACACCATGTCCAGACCTGACAAAATACTACAGCTGGGACTTTAACAGGGTCCCCCTCATGGTTCAAAAGCAGTAACAACAGTCTCTGAGCCAAAATGGAAACTCCAGTGGCCAAGAATGGAAGAGCTGCTGAAAGTAGCGCTATCTCTGCTTATTGCTGGTTAAAAGAAAACTCCACCATCACTTTGCTGTAGAATGGGATAGAGAAACTACTTCCTATTTGTAAATTAGATGCACATTCATAGACAGGAGGAATTTCATTTAGAAAACAACACATTCTGACCGTCACAGCAAACATTCATCCAAAATTTACATCAAGAACTTCACTGCTCTTATGAACATACATTTACTACTATACGATAAAATATTGTAAAAACCACAAACTGAATTTGGAAACTAACAGAACTAAAATACATGTGAAGGACTATCTTTGTATTTCCTTCCTTTTTTTCATTCACTTTACTTATATGCAAAATTCAGTAATTCTGAAGATGTCTCCTCAGCACCTTTTCGAATTAGGAAGGTTTCTCCTCTCTGTGGAAGAGCCCAGGTTGCACAGACAGACAACTTTTACCCCTGGTCCTCAATAAATAAATAAAAAATATTAGCTGTTCAATATGTTATTAATGAACAGTTTTGCAGCATGGCCACATTTGTCCATGCTTAATAATATGAGATAAATGAGTTTCTGTTCCATACTCAGTATTTCCTTGTTTTTAATGCAATTACTAATTTTTTGAGGAGAGTGCTAAAGACACCCCTCCACCTCCTAGCCTTTAGATGTCTGCATTCATAAATTAAGATATGCAAATTCACCCAACTCTCACTAAAATTCAGTGGAAGCTATGTGGCTAACTCCCAAAGGTCCCTTTGGCAACCCCACCTTAAATATTACTTCATGAAATACAGCTTGCTTGATTTCCAAATCTCACTGTGCTGTCAGACCAATGAACTTCTCATCTGTGATTCTTTCTGTAAAAAAAGGGCCTGTTCTATGCATTGCTTACAGATAGGATGATCAGAGACCAAGTGTGAGAAAATGGAACAAGGGATAGGGTAATAGCCATCCATATAAGAAGAAGCCCTAAATATAAGGAGGGCCCTATAAAATCAGGACACCTGGTCACCCAACCTACAGCAGAAACTTCTTCAGAAGGACCTTCTAAGGCATTAAAGTAAAAGGGGTTTGCAGCACATGAGCCAAAGACTGGGTTTGAAAATGAAAGGGGATTTTGTTAGTTCCTACTGGTTACCAGGGCCTCTGAAAAATCAGGGCACTCATGTAGGGGGCTAAGGGCTGGGTTATCTCTGGAACTTGAACTCTTGGATTTTTCAGCAGCATCTAACCCTCAATATCAATTTAGGAGCCCAACTTCAGGAACCCATTTTTTAAAACTCTGGGTCTCAGAAGACAAAATGCTCTCTTAAATAATTCATGACTTCTCCATCAAGCCAGCTCTATTCAGGGAGAGTGGTTTTAAAATCCAGCAACAGGGCCAGGGATCCAGGCGGCTGCTGTCCTCAGAGAGTTGAAAGAGCAGCCTCAAGCCCTATGCATCAATTGTTAATGTGGACCCACAGAGGCTTCCTCCAAACCTGGCACCATTGCAGGCTTCCGCCCCAGCAGATGCCAAAACAGAGCAGACTGGGAATCATTTCTGTAGTACACATGTGGCTCCCAGAGACCCTTACACAGCCATTCTATCTACAGCCAGCTGCACAGCCCTAGGCTGAGACTGAAGGAGTCCAATGGACTTCGTACAGACCCTTTGCAATATCAGTGGATGGTACTCTGAATGCACACAGGAGCATCGCTACCCCGGAAAAGACCAGGGGCACAGGCACCAGCCACACCCCCTGGCTGTGCCCCACCCCATGGCCCCAATTCCCTGCCTGGGACCAATCTCGCCTTGGGCTTCTCTTGCTGCCAGCCTGGCCATGGATCCCCAGCCGGGGACGGGGCCAGGAGATGCAGGCACCGCCATGGGCAGCCAACCCCAGATCTCCAGATGCAGATGGGGACGGGGCCAGGAGAGGCAGGGGCTGCCCCGGACACTCGGGGCACTGGTGCTGGGACTCAGGGCACATGCCCCATTGTGCCAGGTGCCAGCAATGCCCCTGCATGCACATATGCTATGGGCACCATGGTAGTATTTCCCTCTCCTTGGTCTATCATTATCTTGGCTCAGCAACCCGGAGCAACTGTGCTTACCTTTCTAACGTGGGTGTTCCTACCTCCCTAACCTGCTGGCCTACTTCTTATTTAATGGGAAGTGTGATGGAAGGTACATCCACAGAGCAAAAGACACCTACGCCAGCAAGCCTCAGAGCCTGGCTCAACTGGCTCAAGCTAGCATTCCAGGGCATAAAACAGCAGCATGGAGATTCCTTTCCTACTTGTAGGGCCATCCCTAGGGTAGGGTGAGCAGGGCAGCTGCCCTGAAGGTCCCGCACCGTTGCCTCCCCATGCTGGGGACCGGGTGAGCCAGCCAAAAGGGCAGCCAGGTTCAGCACTGTGGTCCGGCCACCCCCCCCCCCCCGTGCCAGAGCAGCAGGGAGAGGGTGGGAGGCAATGCGAAGCCAATATCATTACTCCCTGCCCCGGCTGCACTGCCTCCCATCCCCTCCCTGCTGTTCCAGCACAGAGCTGAGTGCAGCACGTGTGGCGGGGGGGGTAGGGAGAGTCAGACCAGCAGCGCCAAACCAGGCCGCCTTTTTTGCTGGTTCACCCAGTCCCCAGCATGGGACGGCCAGTGCAAGGGACTGCCCCTCCCCTGGGATGGCCAGCCCTGTCCCCCAGTGCCATGGGGAGCTGCATGGGGGCCCCGCAGAGGGTGATTTGCCTGGGGCCCTGCACCCCTCTAAGGATGGCCCTGCTGACTTGGCTAGAGCCTGGATTCCACAACCCTTCCTGCTCACCAGGTTTCAGAGCCTAGGCTCCAGCCCACACAGGAAGGTCCATGCTGCTATTTTTAGTGCCACTGTGTGCGCCCAAGTCAGCTGAGCCAGGCTCATGGCCATGGGGATATTTTTTTAATTCTTTGTGGTGTAAATTTACTCTTAGAGGCCATACAAACATTCTCCAGGCCTATCGGTTTTCCCTGTGAAAGAAGATAGCCACTTAAAAACTGAGTTCCTGTCTACTAGGCATGAACTCTGGCACTTTTCAGAAGAGGAGCTTTCCTTGGTGGCCTGAGCTAAAATTTTCAACTGCAGCCACAATTGTGAAGTGTGCTGGCTCCAGTTCAGCTAATCTCTCTTCCCCCAGCAGTGACTGCAATTCAAGAGTGCTGCATGGTTGTAGCTTGTGAAACACTTTGAGACCCTTCAGGATAAAAATGGACTAATACACATACATTTATTGTTGTTAGATTTCCTCTATACTTACTAAAGCACGTGGAAGCTTCATTTGCCTCAGGACACCACTTAAAAATGCAGTAAATGAACACCAATGCCCTAAACCTACCTCTTTTTGCAGTACATGCACTTAAAAAGCTTCTTCTAGCCATATTCCCTGTTCTAGCAGCTTCCCATTGGTAGTACAGAGAATAATTGTGACTCCTGTAACATCACTACCCCAGAATTAACTTTTTAAATGCACACATTAGAAGCCCCTCTGATTTATCAGCATTTCTTCCAGAATTGATGGTTTTACTGTAGTTTCTTCTTTTCCTCTTTCAATTCACTTGGGAAAATGAACCAACAAGCATTCTTCTGCTATTTAAGCTGGCAAGGCAGGGTAGAAGGGGATGGCTGGTAAACAGAGGAAACAGCTGGAATTTGAGCTGTATGGAAGCCTATTTATCTCTAGTTAGAAGCAGTTTTTTGAAACAGGAAACAAGACGCCATTTCTGTCTTGGCTTCAGAATATACCCCACTGCCTTCTCATGGAGCAGAAAATGACACAGTGCATGGCTGTGCCTAAATTCCTTCACCAGCAGATGTCTGGTGATGCAACTGTATTGTAGACTCTCACTCAGAACCAGACTGGCAGAAAGCTTCAGTTCTCCACTCAACACTGACAGGCAGGCCTCTTACAGCAAGCACTAAGGCTATGTCCACAGGCAGGGAGTTAAATCAATTTAGCTTGAAGCGATTCAAGCTAAAATTGATAACAACCATTAAATTGATTTAAATTAAATCGATGTAACAGGTTCCCACAAACTGAACTAGCATGTCCAGGGAAGGACTTGCTAATTCGATTTAGGAGAGGGACACCCTGGGAGGTGTGGCAACATAGCCCCCAGCAGGGTTATGTTGCCACCCAATCCCCTTCCTGGCTCTCACCTGGAGAGCCAGGCAGGGGGAAAAAAGTCTGCAGGGCAGAGATCCCCCCCCCCCCCGCTGACCTAGCAGCCATGGGGCGAGGACCGGCGGGTGCCCCGCATACCCCGCAGCTGGCCCAGCAGTGGCGGGGGCAGGGAAGCTGCCATGCTACGCTTCCCCGCTGTTGCTGGGCAGGAGGAGCAGGGAAGCCCATGCACCCACCTTCCCTGCTGCTGGCCGGGCGGCAGGGCTGGGATCGGGGGCACGCCGCATCCCCATTGCTTCTCCAGGGGCAGGACAGAAATCAGGGTGCCTTGCATCCCTGCCGCTAGCTGGATGGCAGGGCAGGGATCGGGGGCGCCCTGCATCCCCACTGCTGGCTGGGCAGCAGGGCAGGGATCAGGGGTGTTCCGCATCCCTGCCACTTCCCTGCCACTGGAGCAGAGATTGGGGGCGCTCAGCATCCCTGCTGCATCCCGGGAAGTGGGGGCAGGGATCTCAGCGTGCCCTGCTGGGTGCACTGAGATCACTGCCCCCGCTTCCTGGGATGTGGCAGCGATGCCAGGCACGCCCGATCTCTGCCCCAGTGGCAGGAAAGAGGCGGGGATGTGCGACACCCCTGATCCCTGCCCTGCCACTCAGCCAGCAGTGGGGATGCAGGGCTTCCCCAATCACTGCCCCGCCGCCTGGCCAGTGGTGGGGATGTAGGGCACCCTGATTTTTGCCCCACCGCTAGGGAAGCGGCAGGGAAGAGGGGCACCCCGATCTCTGCCCAACTGCACGCGCAGAGGTGGGGAAGAGGGGCGCCCCTGATCCCTCCCCCGCTGCCCAGGAAGCAGTGGGGTTGCAGGGTGCCCTGATTTCTGCCCTGCCACCAGGGAAGCGGTGGGGATGCAGAGTGCCCCTGATCCCTGCCCTGCTCCCCCAGAAGTGGCAGGGTTGCAGTGCACCCTGATCCATTCCCCAGTGGCTGGGAAGCAGTGGGGAAGAGGGGCACCCTGAGGTCCATTCCCCGCCTTCCAGCCAGTGGCTGGGGAAGCGGGGCACCGGATCCCTCCCCTGCCACCCCTGCACCCTCCAGCCTTGGCCAGGGTGCTGAAGGGGCGGGACTTCTTTCCAGGGTGCCATGCAGCCTGGGAGGAAGGTCAAAGCCTTCCAGTCGAAACAATGTTGTTTCAAAACAATGTGTCCTAACTGTGTTGTTTTGAACCAATCATTTTGATTGGATGGCTGTTTCATTTTTAGGAGAGGTTTTAAGGTATCGCATTAAGTTTCATTGATTCGATATGAGGGAGCTCCTCATTTTGAATCAATGAAACTTCATTTGGGCATAACTTTTTTTAAAGAGAAACAATGGTGGTTGTTTCACTTTAAAAACAACATGTGGACATAGCCTAAGTCATTTTGGTCTGGAAATTGCTCTTTACAGTCCTCCTGGTTTCTGCCAAGCCAGATATTTATGTTTTGGTTGAAAATCAGGAAGAGCAGAGAATAGGCTTTTTTAAAAAGTTAACAGTTTTAAAACCCTAGTAAAATTAATTCAGTTTGACTTTTGGGCAAAGATTTGGGCCAGCTCTTGTTTTGTCCAAACCTGTGAAGAAAACAAACCAGAACAACTAGATGAGAAAAGTCCTGTGCTGGAAAAGTTCGGTTCTGGACACAGAGATGGCTAGGAAATGTGTGGCTCAGGTCTCTGTAAAAGGCCTGAATCCAAAGGGAGATGCCAAATCCCCTGGAACTTTGGGGAATTTTGGATTTGCCTATCACTCTGTAGCTGAATTCCATGGCTCAGATTAAAGCCTATTCCCTATGCTGGAAGCTACTTCAGTAACCTTTCCGCTCTGGTCACAAGAATTTCATCATTTATTAGTTGTGTTATAGTGGTATCAAGAGAATACAATGAAGATCATGACCCCCTTGTGAGAGGAGCTGTCCATACATCTGAGATTCCCTGCCCTGAAGGGGTTACAGTTTTTGACAACACAAAGGATGGACAAAAGGAAGCATCATTCTCATTTTAGAGAAAAGACAACTAACCAGAAAGATTAAGCTCACGCACTAAGCTTGTAGCTAGGCCGGGGATTGAACTGAGATATCCTAACTCTCAGTTCACTCTTAGGCTATGATCACACACACAGTGCTTGTTTCAAAACAAGCTGTTTTGAAATAAAGCCTTATTTCAAAACACCTTATTTCAAAATAAAAAAAGTGTTTTCGGAATAAGGGAAAAGGAGGGAATTGAAATAGCATGTCCAGCGTGACATGCTATTTTGAAATAGGAGAGGGGAGGGGGAGGGGGAGGGAGGCTCTTTGCTGGGCCCAGAGGCCCCGCCCCTGGGAACCCCCTGCCCCCCCTCCTGCCGGGCACAGGTGGCTTCCTCCGCCCCCCCGCGGTCCCTGCCCGACGCGGGAAGGCTTCCTCCGCCCCCTCCGCAGCTGCTGCCTGGTGCCAGGGTGGCTTCCCCAGCACAGTACCAGGGAAGCCGCCTCACGCCAGGCAGCAGCCGCAGGGGGGTGGATGAAGCCCAGGGGCGGGGTGCCCCAGGCTTGGGGGCAGCCCCAGCTGGCTTCCCCCCCTTCCCCTTGCTGGGAGCAGGGGGGGTGAAGGGGGCTAAGGCTCCCGTCCCCCCCTGCTCCCAGCAAGAGGAAGCGGGGGGGAAGCCGGCTGGGGTACCCTCTGACACCCTGCACCCCACTCAGCACCCTGGCCAGGGTGCTGGGGGGGGTGGGAAATTCCTCCCAGGGTGCTATGCACCCTGGGAGGAAGGTTCTTGTTATTTCGAAACACTCTTTGTTTCAAAATAACATGTCCAAACGGCTTATTTCGAAACCACTCCTTTCGAAAATAACCCTCCTTTCGAAAGCAAGGTGGGTTTAAGCTGTTTCAAAAGGAGGGCTCTTGTTTCGAAACAAGGAGCTCCCTCCTTTCGAAACAAGAAAACGTCATTTGGACATAGGGACTTTTATTTCAAAACAACCAATGTTGTTTCGAAATAAAAGCCCTGTGTGGACATACCCTTAATTACAAAACCACCTTTCCTTCTCTTGCATACCTGTGCACTAACTTCATCCCAACCCATCTGGATGGAGGATCCTCATTCCAGCTCATCCTCTTCCTTCTCTGAACAGAAGAAAATATAGCAACTGCTTAAGTGATCTGATCCTCACTCCCTCCCTCCACTTCCTATGGACCAATTTTCTCTTACTGCCTGCCTTAAATCTGTTTGGAGAGCCCTTTAATAGTGTCTGAAATAATCTCTAAAGCCAGCAGTCCCTTTTGGGAGAGTGAGGGGTTCTTCTAACTGTATTTTTAACCTGCTCTTTTTTTTTTTTTTTTTTTGTGGCTTTCCCAAATCTCTCCTCACCAGTTCAGCTATATTGTTACAAGCTTTCTATTTACTGGTCATATTACTCTTTATAGCCCTACTTAACTGCAAAGGATTCAGATGAGCAAGGTGCTTCAACTGCAGTACTTCCACTGGTTTCTGAAATGCAATGAAATTCCACTACAATGAACCCTATTATGCTTACTTGCTTTATAGTAAACGTTGCTTGAAGGGCTCCCTTTTTCCAGGTGAAATAAACTAGCAGTCTCATGTCTGCTTCCAGCTGACTGGATTTCCCATAACATTACCCTTGTCATTAGAAAAGGTAAGGGTGAATTGCTTTGGAGGCTGTGTCTCTTCCTTAGAGATGTCTCTTCCTTTTCAGGACTGACAGATGCTGGTGGGGTAGGCTGGGTATTACTTCATGGAGCTCATTCTTTTAAATTCTCCAGAAGCCACTTCACAGAAAAAATTTAAAATTTAATCAAAATCTTCAAGCAGGACCAAATCCAGCAACTGGGCAGACTGCTCTGATTATATCTAGGGGAGGAGCAGGTACAGTGACAGCTATGCAAAAATCCTATAAAATCTAATGTGGATTAAATGCAGAAAGTGCTACAGAAATTAAATTCAAACCCTATTGAATTTAATAAAGTGTTACACAGATTTCTTCAGGTGTATTTAAAACCTTTTTCTTTTATCACTTGTCAGAATGATTTTTCCTCTCCATTATTTTCCTGTTAAGCTCTAAGGCTTTCATAGAATCCAGAGTCCATGGTGTGATGCTCCTTTAGAGGCTGTTACATACTAACAGGCCCAGAGGTGCTTATTTTCTGCTTGTGGTTAAAGATGCAGCAGAAATCAGTTTTATGTACTGAATCTGAATGCAAATCCTGATTATGTCTTAAACCAGAACCCTGGTCTAAACCCATCTAGGTCCTTCTGGTGTCACAGGCCGATATCCAAATAAAATATACCCATATTTCTGCCACTCTCAAACATCAAGGTTCAGAAACACTCACACAACTTAAAAGAAAGAATAAATGTGTTCTTGCACGTGCCTAGCTCAAGAAGGGCATGGGAGCAACAGGGCCCCATATATATAAAATATGTTTGTAAAGGTTGTTATACCTAGCCAGAGAAGAAACAGGATTTTTCTGGTCATCTTTCAAGACAGACCATTCAAACAGGATTCCAGCTTACAGAAGGCAAGAGCAAAGTTTCAATGCAGGAAAAGTGGGCACCACATTCCACAATAACAGAATGACTGGCATGGATTGACCCAGAATTGGAACAGCAACAGGGCATCGCTGTGTCACATCAGCAAATGGCTGGTTTGGTTCATGCAGGCTGTCCAGTTTCTGCTGCTTTCTTCCTCAAGTCACTGTGTGACACAAGGAAGAGAATTCAGTGGGCTCTGACATTTAGGGGGACAACAGCATCAACATCTGTAGAGCAATCCCCTAACTTCTGTCTTTGCTGCTTTAACCACAATAGCAATATGATATGTTAACTGCTCTTCACATTTTAAATCTTCTTTTTCCTAGTTCACCCAGGTTAGTGGTTTTTCGAACAGTGTCACAGTTTTCTTGGTAAACCTTGCACTCCAGTACAGAATCAGACCAAGCATGCTCTCATTGGCACTCATTTCTTAATCTCCCTAGTTCAAGCAGATCAGGTTCAAAAAAATTTATCCCATCTGCAAATATCTTTATTTAAATTTTTTAAAAGAATCTTGCTGCAAAAAAGTTGACACTCAAAATTGTCCAATACTCTTCCAGACCAATTTTCACAGAAATTTTATTGAAGTTATTTTCCAATTCTCATGTACTGATGCTCACTGAAAATGATGGAAACTATTTTCATAAAAAGTTTCCATTAACAAATCAGTAGAAAAATAAAAATGTGATTAAAATTGGAAATGAATCAATTTTAAACACTGAAATGGAAACAACTTCCAAATTTCTTCCTCTCTTTTTCCCAATTTCCCCATTTTTTGATAAGCTCAGAAGCCAAATGCTTCTCCATGGTAGGAGCCAATTTCCTTCCTCCTACACAGGTGAGAAGTGCATGGTCTGGAAATATTGGATCCAGATCTAGATTTGAAGTTCCTCAAAGATGGAGGGCAAACGGGATTCTGGTCAGGACGTAACATTTCTCTAAATAAGATGCAGCCCTCTCATCTGCTTTTCCTTTTGGGTTCACCAGCCTTCAACAAGGCATGTTGTCCAATAAGTCTCACTGACAAGTGGACTATTGTGCATCACTGTTGTAGTCATGTCAGTCCCCAGATATTAGAGAGACAAGGTAGGTGAGGTAATATCTTTTGTTGGAACAATTTCTGTTGGGGAGAGAGACAAGCTCACACAGAGCTCTTCTACAGATTTGGGGGCAGGTCTACATTTGAAGCTCTATGTTGGCGCATCTGCATCAGTGCTACTGTAGTACTTAAGGGAAGACATGTCTACGCTGACAGAAGAGCTTCTGCCCTCAGCACAGTTAACCTACCTCCCCAGAAGATGATAGCTACATCAACCAAAGGAGTTCTCCTGTCCACGTAGTGCTGTCTACATAGGGGTTAGGTTGGTGTAATTACATCACCAGGGACATGGATTTTTCAGACCCATGAGCAAGACAGTTACATGGATATAGGTCTGTAGAGTAGACCTGGCCTGTGAAATGAGGCTGAGTGAAAAGTGTTCACCCACCAGTGATAACGTGCAAAGCACTCCCCTCTCCCCAACCTCTCAGGAAACCTGCATAACACCTTCAAAAACACCAGCCTGGGAGCTTAAACTCATAACCTTGCTTGGCACTAAAAATCTTGACCTTAATAAAGACACTGAACGTACAGCTTATTATATTAATATGTAGCCTACTACCACTAATAATCCGCTGCAAGCTGCTCTCCCCACTTCTTCCTTGTCCCTACCTCATGCCATCCCTGGAGAGGTGTCAAAGGGCCACTTCACCTCGAATGGCCTTTGAAACATGTTTTAAGTATTATGCTAAACAATCTGTTCCATCCTGTATTTAGCTGTGACACGACACAATGGCCAGGCCTGCCCCAGTGAGATGCTGGGAGCCCCTGTCCCTCCAGGCCAGGTAGGCTCAGCCAGGCACAATCCAGCTGTGGAGGGGCTTAGTATTGGGGGGAGAAATTCAGGTATGGAAAGGGAGTGTTCTGCGCAGGGCAATCTGGGTGCAGGTGGCTCAGTGTTGGGGAACCATGTGTAAGGGAAGATTTGGACGCACAGGCGCTGACTGGAACAGTGTTCTGGGTGCAGGAGCAATGGGCCCCTGGGGGAAGTCCAGGTGAAGGCGGTTGGGATTCAGCTTGCAAGGGTATGGGGGCTCAAACTTGATGGGGGGGTCTGGGTGCTGGGGGAGTGGGGCCTGGTGGTCTAGGTACAGCTGTTTGGAGCTCAGCATGGTGGTGATTTGAGTGCAGCAGGCTCAGCAAGGGGTGGTCTAGGTTCAGGGGAATGGAGCTGGGCTGGGAATCCAGGTGGGAGCCACTCCAGATACAGGGGGTGAGGCTTGGGGACAAGGTCTGGATGCATAGGGGCTGCATGGAGAAGGGAGCAGCTTCCCATACAGTGACCTCACCCCTCTGGCTGAGGAGTGGTAGAGGCAGCTTTCTGAAACCAGAGGAGGTTTCTCATGGTGGGTCTGATCTGGCCCCAGCCACTCAGGGAAAAGAAAGTCCTGCCCTACCCCAGTCCCAGCCCAGCTACGCTAGCTGCTGAGACAGACTCAAGGTAGAAGCCACTGACTGATGCATCCCCAGCCCCACCCTTCCAGTATTTACCCCTCGGCAGCTTGTTCTGAGCACCCAAAATGACACATCTGCACTGCTGGGGAGGGGCATGTGACCACTCTTGTGGGTTCCCTTTGCTTCCCCATCAGAAAGTCATTTTTCTGTGGAGAAGCAAACACATTTGCTGGGGAACATAAATTCTGCATGTGTGCAGTGGCACAAATTTCCTCCAGGAATAGTCACAGCCAAACAAATGTGTAGCCCTTTGTCCTACCAGTGAATAAACTGTGTTGAGAGGGTTATGAGCCTCTACTGCATTCAAGGTAATGAACCTGGCCTTTTAAGCTCATGTTTTCAGATCCAAAGTTCAACCTGGCAGATGGCCCAGCCAGCATTGTGACTACATGGCTGTGTTCACACAGCACTCTTATTTCGAAACAACAGAGGTTGTTTCGAAATAAGAAATATCTTGTTCACACGATGCACGGTTGTTTCAAAACAACAGCACCCATTGTTTAAGTTATTTCAGAATAAGGCATTATTTTGATACAAGTTGTTTCGACACAACTTGTATCGAAGTAATGCCTGTGTGTGAACACAGCCCATGTCTTTGAGGCGACCTTCCTTAAGGAGTTACAGCCAGATGTTACTTCCATATTCAACTTCCGTAAGTTCAACCATTCACTTTGGAGACCCCATACTTTGAAGGCATTAGCTACACACAAATGAGTGATATGAAAAGAAAACGCACATTATTCACTTGTGTCAGACTTCTAGCCACTCCTCATGCTAGTAGCCAAGAGGGCAGGCCAGGTGCCTGAGAAAACTTTGGAAAGAAGCTGTTGATGCTAATTGGCTAGCAGAGAAGGAGTCATGAAGATAGCAAGCTGCCTGTTACAATCCACATATAAATGTGTTACAATGCTCAGCTTTTTATGCATGGTGAATCTTAACACACTGCCCTTGATCAGCCACCTATCAGCCAACATAGAGCTATACCTGCACTGTGTACCTCCAGCAGCCTTAATGTCACACCGTCTTACACGTTCCAAAGCCGCTATTAGAAAGACAACTAAATAATACAGTAGGTCAACAGGCATATCTTGGAATGAATATATTATGAACACAGAGCTAATAGTGCTAGGAAATCACTCTGTAGCGTCACGAGTCTAAAGCTGGGTACCACACAGAGGATACTAACGAGAGCAAAAAAGCTAGGAAGTTCTCTCTATTAACTAAACTTTCTAATGGGATGCCTCAACCTAGCTGGCTCCTATAATGTGACCATGCAGGCCTTACTCTTATGCAGGCCTGGCCCAACCATACGCACAAACTAGAGGATGTCTAGGGTGTCAGGCTTTAAGGGGCACCAATTTAGATGGAAGAGATTTTTTTTCTCTGTTTAAAGAATCATTTTTCCCAGTTGAAGAAGGGGCACCAAAGTCATAGCTCACCAAAAACTTTTGGGCCAGCCCTACCTTTATGCAGTACTGTTGACAGCCCCCAGTATGGGCATGACCCCCTAGATCTGTTCTTTTAAAAGCATGCAAGATGCCAGACCAGAACATTAAACACCAATATATTAGTCATCAGGAAAGCCAAGTCCAATCCATTAATATTCTCAAGTGGTCCAGAGCCCAGGATGTGACTATCACCCTAGCAGATCTTTCACTACAGTGAAACATACAAAACGAAGGAAGATTTGTGCAAAATACAGAATCAGTGACCATAACTTGGGAGTGGTTTGGGAAGCACAGCGTAAGTCCACAAAAGAGATACTTTGTGCAACCAACAGAAAAGAAGAGTCTGAAAAAGAGAGGCACTGTCTATTCCACACTGCAAGGGAGTATGAGAAAGTCATTTCCTGAAGAGAAGGAGTTAGAAGTGATTTCACAGCAAAAAAAAATATTTGGGAAAGACTGTGTCTGGCCCTGAGAGGATGGAGAGAGATGGCAGAAATGTCACTGCAACTGGCAGCAACTTGCCACCAGGTCAGGAATGAGCACTGCAAACAAACAGAAATAGGTGATCAGATTCCAAACACAGGGTCTTTTCTTAAGCAGATCCTCTTGAGGGGTCTGTCCTGCTGTTTTAACATGTCAAGATGCTTAGTTTGTCATGCCAGTAAAGCAGGCCATGACAAACCAATGTTTCAGGTCACCATGGCAACTAGTTTTAGTAGACTATTGCCTAACTCCACTGCAGAAATGTAATGGAGGAGTGCCCTCTGGTGACTGAAAATAAAATTGTTGGCACCTAGCTGTGAGCCAGTTTTGTCCATCCCTGCAATAAAGTCACATTGAATTGACCTGAGTGCCTGGGACCTGTATATTTACAGTGTGCAAAGTTGCATCACTTGTTCCATACACATGACTTGTATTGAGGTGCATTGCTTCTTTAAATGGTTACACTGGCTAGAACTGTGGGGCTAACAGGTGTTTCATTTACCAAGCAGGATTACAGTGGCCATCACAAGAGGAATATCCCCAGCTCTTCTGACCTGAGCAGAGGCCAAATCTGAATGCAGCCCTGGGTCTCATCTGTGAGAAGGAAGGGTCCTGTGCTGGACTTTAAGGCAGAGAGTCATGGGGATAATCCATGCCCAAGGTAGATTCTTGGGAAAGGGAAGAAGCAAGTTAGTAGGCTCCACCAGAAATACACCCACAACAAAGCAAGTGTCCCAGTCCAGAATTTTAATGTATTTGCCAACTTCCATTCTTCATGCTTCTCTTTCTTTCTAAGCTCCATCCCAGATGGCACACAGCACAAGTTGCTGTCTCCTGTGCTTAGAAGGAAAAATCCCTTTTTCCATCCTTCAGCTTTACAACAATTTGTGGTTTAAGATTAAACAGATCTGCATCAGGAGCTAAGCAAGCTGCTCTCAGTTGCAACTCAACAGCCTGTAAACATACACAGGGAAACTGAAGACCGCAGTGGATAGTTAATTCCCAATGGTATGAGACTAATCATTACTGACTGTGTCAGATATCACTTGTTGGGTACCATACCTCGGCTCCCCTAAAGCTTTTCCTGTAACACAGTAGTTTTGCTTCTGAAGCTTGTTAATAGCACTGGGCTGCAGAGGCCTGTTCTAGTCTTAATCTATCTGCTATGGCATTTACACACGGGGCCAATTCATCACTGCTTTGCACTAGCTTTATCCCTTCATCACTCCACTGAAATCACACTGGAAAAGCTGGAGAAAGATGCTGGTAAATCCGGGCCTCTGTGTTGAAGACAGTGCTGAAGAGAGTATTTCAGCTACTAAAATAAAGGCTCCAGCATGAGGCAGTGCACTGTATATCTCCCATGTATTAAGAGTCTCAGGGGCAAATCCTCAAACCCACTCAAAGAAAGTGTACCCCTTTAATAAGCTTACTCACATGTTTCAAATTAAGCTCAGTTCAACAGGTGCTTAAGCATTTTCCCTATTAAAACAGAAAGATAAACTCCTCTTGCTATCAGCTCTCTGAAGAGCTAAGGTATGTGAAAGGAAAATACTGCTATAATATTTAACAGGAATAATGAACTTTCACCTTTCCATGCAATTCAGCCTATAATTTACAACTCTGACCATGCAGTCCCATTCAATAAAGCTCTGTAGCCTAGCAAGCTCAGAGTAAGTCTTAGAAGCTTCGTTTGGCTCACTTTTAAGTAAATTTATCTGCATCAGGCTGTTCATTTGCACACGGCAGAAAGCAAGAGCTTGGTTATTATTACCTTGACACTTAAAAATCTGGTACCAGTCCTTGACAAACGCCAGTGGTGATGGGCAGTCACACTGCAAAACCCAAATCCATCTTTCAAAGTCCTGACCACTTTGCAAGCTGTCAAAATTCTTGTCATCTTGAAGATGTTGATTGGTAACTAAAATTAAAAAAAAATTAGATACAGACAATCATGTACTTTTGCCAATTATCGTGAGGAAAACAGTGGAGCGGCAAGCGTGTTGGATTGACTGCCCAGCTCTCCTTTGCCTTCCCATTCTTCTGGCATTAAAAGTCGTCAGTGTGGCTCCGCCTTCTCCCCTCCCCCTCCTCAGAAGAGTGCTTACAACAGAGATGAACCAGGGTCATGCTGAATAGGTTGCATCATACATCAAATACTATCTGCTCCTACTGGAGGACTGGAAGCACTGCAGGAACCAATCACGAAATTCCTTATACATCAGCTTGGAACAATTTGATTTGTATTCTTGTGCAATTTCAACATATATTCTCAAAAATTATTTATAGCTTTTTCCCCCATTTGCATCAGTTTAAATTTTAACAGTTGCATGAAATTATGAGTTTTAAGCATTTTTCCCCAATTTTCAAATGATTAGAATTTTCAGATTTGCATGGGGTTGGGGGGGGGTTACATCATCACATGTAAAAATATACAAAGTAAATATTCTTAAATCAAATTTTAATAGGTCCTCAGCAAGCATTTCTCTTATTTTGCCTATCTGTAAATTTAGATTATCATTGGCAAAAATATATTTTATTCCATTTCTGTGTATACCACAAAACTATGATTAGGTAAAACTAATACCTTCCAAACTGGTATAATGAATAAACAGAGCTCAGATATGCTAAGGCAATACCATGGAATATTATTTCTCAAGTAGATTAGGAACAATTGCATTTATGTTTGCACTTAGCACAATGGGGCCCTAGTCCAGGGAGAGGCAACCCCTGGCACATGTGCCAACAGTGGCATGAGAGCCCTTTCAGAGCAGCACATGGCACCCTCTGCAATACCATAGAAATTGTGGCTCCTGCCACTGAAAGCCACTCTGGGCAGCTTCTTTCAGGGGCAGCTGGGACAAAGAGGGTCCCCACCAATGTTCCCTCTAAGCCGGTGATGCAGCTGAGCAACTTATGGATGCAGCTGAGCAAGTTCCTGGGCCCGGTTCAGGCCCCTGAGCTACTGCCCATCGGCTCCCCAAGTGCATCCATAACTTGATGTTGCATCACCAACTTAGAGAGGGAACATCGTATAGATTTTCTGATTGAGATGCCTCTTCAAATAGTTAATCTTCCATGAACTCCATGTCTTTCCTTTAGCAAAATCACAGCTTGTCTTGGCTTCTGCACATGACAAGCATAATATGCCATAGTCCTCAGAGTAAGAAAATAGCTGACCCAATTTGACATGCTGCACCTCTCCAGATTCCATAGTCTCAGTTGCAATTAATTCATTTAGCCATGTCATCTTAAAACTTCCAATACTTTTATATTTCTTGCAATCACTGCAATTGTCTTCCACCACACTGTTGGCTGTACACTTTGTCATTTTGTGTTATGAATTTGTGAAGCTGCTTGTGGGACAGCTTCTGATTTTTTGGTTGTCTGTAATCTCAGCTCACCTTTAGAAGATGGGAAACTATATAAGCAAATGTGTGAGCAATCACACAGATAAGAGCTGATGATCACCAATAGCCAAGAATCTTTTTTTTTTTTTACAGATTCCTAACGAATGTGCCAATTCTGACTAGATCTCACTCACTGAGCTAAATGAAGTCACCCTGATTTAGGCCTATATATTACTTGAGTTGATGTTAATTAAGGTCAATGACAGTTTTTCCACTTTACTGAAAAACTTAGATCAGGCTGCCTTCTCTTTCTGCTACAGTTCCCATCTACCAGTTTTGTGCTGTTCTTGACTGCAAGCTTTGAACTTTCCTTTGTCAGCTTCCAACTGAAAACAGAGCTGTGCTAAAAATACATGGAGGGGACACCTCCTCCTAAAGCCATTGTTTATGGCACTTGGTAAAGATATCAAAATGGGAGGACATGCAGTTTGCCTATAATGTATTGTCAGGGCCATTCACTTAAATATGAGCACAGGTGGGGTGTGCCTCTTGGATACCACAGAGCCAAGCATGTGTGAATACCTAGTATAGTAAGCCATTGAGAGATCCTGGGATGGAAAGTGCTGTAAAAATGCTGTGTGTTAATAAAGTAACATAAGGTTCTATACAGTTTTCTGTGTTTATTCTGAATCTTGGGTGGAATTTGTGTGTTGTGTTTACCTATCCCACTGTTTCCCAACCAGTGTGCCACAGCGCACAGGTGTGCCACAGAGTTTTTTGAAAAACTACTCAAAGAGCTCTGGATTGGCTCATGAAAATATATGGCTTCATTTGGAAACTACATGGCAGTGTGCCTCAAATGAATTAAAGGTAGCAAGGAGTGCCACTGTAATGGCAGAGAAAACATTGTGAATCACTGACATGTGGCAGCAATGACTTGAAAAGGAAACAATATGTTTCCTTACACATCAACACTCCCCTCCCCGCTGCGTGGCATGGGTTTACCCCCTCTTCTAATCTGCCCCCAGCCCCGGAGCCCCCACACTGGCTCCTCCACTCACCCACCTCCGCTCCCCGCCAGCCCCAATTGCCCGGCTCTTCCACTCCCCGCCAGCCCCGACCGCCCAGCTCTTCCACTCCCCGTCAGCCCTGATCTTCTGCTCCCTGCCAGCCCCGATCCTCCACTCCCCACGAGCCCCGATCTCCCGGCTCTTCCGCTCCCCGCCAGCCCCGACCGCCCGGCTTTTCCGCTCCCCGCCAGCCCCGACCACCTGGCTCTTCCACTCCCCGCCAGCCCTGATCTTCTGCTCCCTGCCAGCCCCGATCCTCCGCTCCCCACGAGCCCTGATCTCCCGGCTCTTCCGCTTCCCGCCAGCCCCAATCCCCCGGCTCCTCCGCTTCTGCTCCCTTCCAGCCCCTCCCGAGGCTTCCTGGCACCCAGGAGAAATGCTTCTGGGGCCAGGCATGGCTTGTGGCTGCTGGACCTGCGCTGGGGTCAGCGCTTGCTGCGCCAGTGAGCGGCGGAAGCTGCGCTACTGCTCACTGGCGCAGCTTAGAGGGAACACTGGTCCCCACCATGCCCATGTTTCACGCATGGTATGGAAAGACGATGCCTGGAATGGCTTCTTTCCATAGTGTGCAGCTACCAAGGAGTCACTCTGGGTAGCTGCTTTCCTCAGCATGCCTGGGGACCCCCAAGAGGAGCTTCTGCAGGCAGCTCTTTCCATGGCATCCCTGGGAATCCCCTTCCCCAGGTATGCTGCTAAGAGGGGCCACTGCAGGCAACTTCTTTCCATGAGTGGTTCCTTTCAGCAGCATGCCAGGGTAGTGCCCTGCCTCCCTCCCCCTAACCTTCAGCCATGGCTGTCATCAAATTTTCAGGCAGCCCCCACTTTTATTTCTGTGGAGGGAGCCACTGGCACAGGCTTACAGTCAAGGAGGAGGGGCCGGCACAGCGGTTGGCAAAGGTTGCTGACCCCTGCCCTAGTCCATGACTGGGGCTCCTAGATGCGACTGCACTACAAACAATAAAAAGTATTTCTCAATGAAAATCACAAATGCAGCAGCTGAAATGTACTGCATGTGGTCATGTATTTCATGTAATTCCTTACAATATATTCCCCAAATGTAATGCCATTCCCCATTAAAAAAATGAGAAAACTTTATACTGAACCCCAAAACTGAGGGAGAAACATACATTTGTTTTCATGCATTATTCTCATTACTGATTTAAAATAGTGGGCTGAGGCCTGGATCATCCAACTCTACACTCAAAGCAGCAGGTAGCCATATAAAACTGGGCACTCAGTCCAGCACTTAGGCATATATTATGCCAAAATATTTGAATGCCCCATGCACCCACTTGTATGCATCCATGTATGTATCCATATTAACAAATCAAACATCTCTCAGCAATATGGATTCAGTTGTTTGAACAAGGCATGTGACCAGAACGCAAGCATCATACAATAGTATTTTCCTTTATAGCTTGAATTACAGTTCTTCATGCTACTAGTCTGACGAGCTGCATGCCCAACATAAGACAAGGAGAGGAAGAGAAGACACCAGAGAAGGGCTACACAGTGGGGTCATGCAGAGAATATTGGGGATCTGTATGGAATAAGGGTTAAGAATGAAGAAATGGACATAGGTAGTCAGAGAAAAGAAGATGAATGTAATTGGGGAAAGCAGACCTCAGTTTGGTTAGATAAGCATTATAAGTGAGGGTGAGGGGGACCCTATCAGCCCCCAACCAGCAAACCTCTTGGATATTCACTCATTACTAGAAGTGTTGGTGGAAGACAACACTTCTCAGATACAATAGCAGTCAGCTATTCAATTTAAGATTTAAACAGAGAGATAATTGGAAGATTCTATTCTAAAAGGGGAAGTAAAGAAGACATTTTATCAGACAACAGAATGTCTTAGTTTCTCTGACTCTGCCTCTAAGTTAGGGTGATGCAGCTTGGAGATGCATACTGAAGAGCGGATGTGTACAAGAAAGACAGGCATGTTCATGAATGAATGAAATTGCAAAGAAATGGACTTTGTACTAGGAAGGTCATTCTGAACTCATGCAAACAAACACGCAAACTCACACATGCAATTCATAAACTAGTATTTTTCTTTCCTGTGGACTCAGCATTTTTCATATGCTAAGTTAGAGTCACTCTGTTATGGAGGATTTTAGAGCATTGAGTTGTTTTGCTTCTTCATCATGATGGGTAATATTTAGTGACTGATATTCAAAATCTGATTGTCTTCTGGAAGTTAGAGAGACAAGGTGGGTTAGGTAATATCTTTTAATCACATGAACTTCTGTTGGTGAGAGAGATGAACTTTTGAGCTACACAGAGCTCTTCCATAGGTCTGATAACAGTACTCACATGTCACAGCTAAATATAAGAACCAACAGATAATTTAGCGTAGGTAGTTAGCACATATTCTAAGAGACCATTCAAGGTGAAGTGACCCATTTACAGCCTGGTAATCATAGTTAACTATTTTCAATTGGTTTTTTATATATGGCAGTACACACGTTTTACTGTTTCAAAGAGGTAACCATATCAGTCTGGTTCAGCAAAACAAGCAAGGAGTCCTTTGGCACTTAAAAACTAATGAATTTATCGCATGAGCTTTCCTGGGAGTTTCTGTTAAGTTTCCCCATCTTCAGAAGATCTGATGAAGTGGGATTTTCTCCCATGAAAGTTCATGAGATAAATGGATTTGTTAGCCTTTAAGTGCCACATGCATGACTCCATGTATGTTTTACTGTGTAAAACTCCACTGAAGACAGTGCAGTAACTCTGAACTTACAGTGGGACAGCAGGGTAAAGTTCAGCACAAACAGCAGAGTCTTCTAACACCATTTTGCATTATTTGTGAAACTGTATTTGTCACAGGGCACCTAAGTCACTACCCAGTGTACTTTGCTGCCTGGTCAGTTCACGTGGCCTCACAGTTACAGATGCATGCCAGGTTGTTCCCCTTCCTCCACCTGTGTACTTAGGCCTTCCTTTTGAAATATCACAGTTTAATGCAGGCTTACAGCAGGGCTTACCTCTGCAGTCTTCACTCCTTAGTCCAAGCTCAACTTCTGAGCTTCTTTCTATATCCCCCCAATTACTCCATTAGCCCAGGGATCACAATCAAGGGTGCATCTTCTCCTAACAGGAAAAGTGTTCAGTCGCTCATAGCTGAGCTAGCACACTTCATGCTGCAGCAACATCAGTGAGCAGCATGCGGCTAATAGTTCCCTGTCTCTCACACACACCACCACCCTTTTTCCACTTCAGGCCTTTCTTGCCTCTGGAAGAAGTCTTCTTTACCATCCATGTCTTACCCACTCCCTTTTTAAGGGGTTGGTATTCTACTGGGGGGTCCTGTTCACTTTGGGGCTGGCCTTCCATCCACCGCCAGTGAGGTCTTCTGATTTCCACCCACAAAGATGTGTAGAGGACAAAGGTTTCCCCATAGCTCCATCTCTGACAATTGGTCACTGCACCAGAGATCGTTCTTCCGATTTACTTTACTCTTGGTTTATATCTACCTGTTTGAACTATCCATCTCTTTCCCTGACATATCTTGCCCCTAGTTTGGAACCATCTGGGTAGGTTCACCCACCAAAGCTTACTTGTCTGGACCACTTGCCCTCTGTTGGTTTGTTTTCCATCCTGCGCCTTGGCCTGCGTTCACTCCTCCTGGGAGTTAGCTGAGCTTCCTCCTGCCTTCTCTTCTAGAGTCCCCTCCTCTAACACTGTCCAGTCTTCACATTTTACTCCTCCCCCCCACCCCAGTCCTCCAATGTCCCACATCTTTCTGTGCTTCCTATGACACGCCTAAGATCCTCACACACTGGACCTGGAGGACTCCCTGGAGTGTCAACATTCATGAGCTTTCTGAGCAAACCCACATTTGTCCTTTTTACACAAAAGGGGTCCACTCTATGCCATCTTAACTTTCCTTCTATTTCCAAGAAGATAACTGCCAGGGGATAAGTGCTCTTTCTCCCCACCCCCATACAATAAATTAGCATCATCAGCCCCTCCTGTCACCACTGAGGCCTCACACGGCAATGTGCTGCTGCTGCTGAGTCCACAACATCCCTTTTGGTCTTGGGCCTGCTTTGACAGAAATTATCCAAATCCCAGGTCTTCCTTTTACACCTGTTCACTCACAGAACTCTACAGACCCCCAGTCAATGTAGGAGTTTCTCTCTTTATATGTCCTTTGCCCTGCACAGGTAGCAAATTATTGTGTTGGCAACTGGCAACCCCTTGTTAGTCCTTTGCATTCCCTTCCTGAGTTTCACTGCATGAGGTTCTTCAACCTTCTTTCCGCCATCCTGGGTCTGAGGGGTATGGAGCTATTTCCATGGACATTCCACCTCCAAGTACACCTCTGTTAATTTTATCTCCACCCCTAATGATTCTGGCTGACGCCTCCAAACCTAGACCCTTATAATCTCAGGGAAGTGCTGCATACATGGTTCTAGAATAGGAAAGCCCATTAGCCCTGCCTACCAATGTTCCCTCTAAGATTTGGCAGCTTGTGTGCAAAATTTTCAACCCGTGTGCAAAATTTTTTCTGAACAAAATTTTTGTGCAAACTCACGCGACAGAAATTATTGAAAAATATAGAACAAATAATTAATAAAAGTTATCTAAAATTGTTTTTTCTTAATACTTTAAATGTATTTTATGCTTACATTAAAATTTTGCACACAAGCTGCCAAACCTTAGAGGGAACATTGCTGTCTACCCAAAGGTAGCCATCAAGTGGCTCAATCTGACCATTCCTACGGTGGCCCCAGGACATAGCCTGTCTTCATCTGGGGTACCCTGAATTTGTGGCAGTATTTCTTTGCTAACAAGCCCACCTCCTGCCTAAAATAGCAGATTTCAGCTTGTCATGATCTTTGACCCAATGCTCGCTCAGATCCATAGAAGCCTTGCAAGCCTCACCAGCCAAATGAGGGGCTAAATAAGTGCCCATGCACCCTTAGCCCATGTGGAGCCAGTAGCCACTCACTTCAAGGGTAGTGAAAAGACATTGGGTCATTCCCTGGGCCCACTCCCTGCATAGCCTTAGGCCTCTCATTCAGTTTCCAGGCCCCTCCCTGGAATTCACCAGCCACTGCAAGAGCAGTTGCTATACCTAGGTCTGCTACTGAATGCTTGCACGGCTTGCTGCTCATCCACCTAACACAGAAGTGCAGCAAGGCCTTCCCACGGGAAGTGCCTTAGGTGCCTTGGCAAAGACTACATGGTCTCGGCCTGTTCCATCTGTGTCTCCTTCAAAGCTAGAATGATCAAGGAGAGGGAACAGCAGTGTCGCGCCCTAGCCTCCAAGGAGGCCCGGCACCCTTCAACCAAGGCTTTGGGTTCTCGCCCAACACCGAGACCCAGCTCGGCACCGAAGCCTATGCGGCACCGCACCACTGGTAGCTGCCACTGCCACCACACAACTTCAGTGCCAACCCCAGCGCCTACCCGGTGCCCCAGCACCTCGGCACCTCTTTACTGCTTGAGGTCACCGTCAGGTAGTCCGGCACCGACGGTACCGGGATCACCTCAGCACCAGTCCACATCATCTCTGGCACCAATGGCTTGGTACAGTCCAGCCTTGCTGGTGCCGAGCTCATCCGGGCACCGGCCAATTTCACCCTTGGCACTGCACCCAGCCTGGTGCTGCAGGAGCGGGAGTCCTCCCGCCTAGGCAGTCCTCCCTCGCCGGGCAAAGACTTGCCATGGGGCCAAATGGAGGCACTCCTTGTCCCATCCACCTCGGAGGGGGTGGAGGCTGCATGAGCCCTCCTGCTACTTCCGACACCCCCTGCCCCATTTCCAATCAGAAGGGGTAAACCGGCCTTCATATCGAAGGCCTGGATCCACTCAGGGCATTCGCCCTCACCACACAGCCCCCCACTTCCACTCCAGTGGGGGCTGATACTACCCCATCACCGCCGGTGCCGCCCCAGGAGTCTCAGTCCCCTTCCCCCACTTCCAGCCCAGAGGAAGGACCTTCCATGGGTTCCAAACGGCCTTGGCGCCGTATATCGGCCCCATCGCCCCTCCGTTTCAGGCTGCAGGAATGGTCCCCTCAAGAAACTCCATCCCCACCACGGCGAGCCCCCGGTAACACTGTCTCTCCGGCACCGGGGTCTTACACAGGAAACCTGTCAGCGCATTTTGATTTGTTGTGCCAGGCTACAGCCCATTTAGGCATGGAGGTTCAGCCCTTGAGCCTCCCCCCCCGATACCCTCTTCGGGCCAGCCTTTGCCTCAACGGCACCCTTAGCAGTTCCATCCTACTCGAGTGTATGGGACCTTGCACGCTCTCGATGGCAGAGCCCACGTTCCATTCCCCCGGTCTCGGACACGGCGAGCATTAAATATCGGGTGTCTGAGTCGGATTTCCCCTATCTCATTGGCCACCTGGTTCCCCCAAGGGACGTGGTCCAGATGGCGATGGGCCCCAGGGAGCCCGCCAGTGACCCCTCCCATCCTCCAGGGAAGCCAGGGAACTGGACCTGTTGGGCCATAAAGTCTACTCTTCATCGGCCTTCCAACTGCGAGTGGCCAAGCTATAACCAGCAGATACTTGCTGGATGCGTGGGAGTCACTCGCAAAATTTAGAAGCTTACTCCCACCTGAGGCCAGAGAGGAGTATGGTGCCTTTCTGGAGGAAGGCAACGTAATCTCCCAAGAACTTCTCCTTTTGGCACGTGATGTGATGGACACAGCTGCTTGCACCGTGGCCTCGGCAGTAACCATCCGCAGGGTGGCACAGCTTAGGGAGGCTAGAGTACCCCCTAATGCACAGCAGGCGGTCTTTGACCTGCCCTTCAAGGGGAACACTTTGTTTCCCCCTGAAACCTTCTAGGTGGTGGGCACCGCCCAAGATCCCTGGGGAGAGGCCAAATACTTTGGCCTGCTTCCCCACAGACCCAGCCCTCCGACTTAGTTTCCTCCCCCCCCCCCCCCAAATTCCCACCCATCTTCTCCCATAGGGGGACCACAGGGGAGCTTCCTTCCACCACATCATCCCCTGCAAAGGCTGGGTCTTTGCCCTTCTCCCACAGAGAGGGGCCCACCCAACTCACCGCCACCCCACTTTCGAACCTCAGGCACAGAGGCATCAGGGCGTCAACATCGTAGACGGTCGACACAACCTTTTCCTCTCGAAAAGGGAATGGGATTCAGTGGGAACCATCTTCCCCCCCACTTTTTTCCCATTTGCTACTGCATCAGCAGACCTCTGATCTGGGGCAACATGGCCCTGACAACATAAAGATGCCCCTGCCTGCACTGACGGTACCTGGGTACCATGGTCTAGCCCACGCCCCTTAAGCAGCGACTCCTTCGAACAACCGCCCCTTTCCCCTCTCCCCTCCTCTCCCTTCTCAGACATCCCTCTAATCCACGTCTTCGACTCCAACACTGTTGCCTGGGACAAGAGGCGCGTCTCGTTGTAGCCCCAGCACCACTGCAGAGGCTCCAAGACGTGCATATTTGAAGCCTACCTGCATACAGGACTGTGCCTGTGACCCTGATGCCTCCCTCAGGTAGGCCTCCCCAAGTCCAGGTCAAGGGGAAAAGGGATACCTCTGCTCACATACCGTCAGCTCAACGCATACCAGCCTTTGTGACCCCAACCCCAATTCGACAAGATACCTCCTACTCATCGAGGAGGACGCATCTGCTTAGCCAGGGTGGATCTTAGCCTTTGAGGGGGGCCAAGGGGAGCGGCCCAACCCCAACCCACTCCCCTCCCTCATGGGAACTATGGCTCCACACCCTTACCTCGTGGTGTTCTCAGTGATGACCAGGGTTCCTACCCTAGGAACCCTTGTCCTAAGCCCACCTCACAATTGTAGTGGTCAATTCTCCTTACGCACTCACTCGTAAGCAGAGGCCGGGTGTACCTTCCTCAAACCCCCAGATAGGGAATGTAAAATAGGACACCTAGTCACATCTCCACGTAAGGGAACAGCGAGGGGTCACCCTATAGCGCCTTCTCTCATCAGCGCCCTCCTCCGCATCACCAGCCGTCACACTGGGTAGGAGACCACATGTAGGTAGAGGGGATCCTTCCCAAGAAACTTGTAGCTGCCTTTTCTGCCTCTTGGTCTTGTACCCTGGTAGGGCACACCCCCCCCCAGCCCTTTGTTTCTTGGGGCCTTCCCACTACGCCTGATTACAGACCTATAACTCTACCACGGGGTTACCCCCATGTGCGTCGGTGGCACCCAATAGTACTGCTGTTACTCCTCAACTCTTGAGGATCCGTTTACATACACTGCCTGTCCACTGGTGTGATAGACAGAGGGAATCGAGCTAAAGCCTATTTCCTGCAATATCCAGGAATTTAGGGATCGTACTCCCTCAAATCACCTTCCGACTCCCCGCCTGGGGAAAATACTTCATTCAGTCCTCTAACCCCAGAGTACCCTTGAAATACCACAGTTGCCACCCTGTGGTAGATTCACTTCCTAGCTGGTAGGAAATGAACCTCCCCTAGCCTCGGGGTTTTTCGGGATATCCCTGTATTGAGTTTTTCCTTGGCGCCTACACTGGCATGGCAGAGAGGTAGCACTATCCCTCCAGGAAATACTATAGGTGCTTGAGACTGTGACCTTACACGGCGCTTCTACGAACCTTTCAGTCCATGTTGGGGTGACCAAATGATAGCTGGCGCTATTCCCGATCCTTCTTCTCCCTCCCTCATGTACTCGTGAGGGCTCTCGTGATGTGAAACCCTGCAAGATTATAGGCCGAGCGGGCCCTTCCCGTGAGTTCTCATGCTACCGTGGGCCTTATAAGGACCAACTCAATAGCACTGCCTCAGGCCACCTTGCTTTTCGGTGGCTCTTATGTCCTGGAGCCTCTCTCCTGTGAGAACCCGGCCCTTGGTACCTGATTCGGCTGAAAATGTGCGCTTGCGCACTACCCAGTTTTATAGCTAGCACACCGTAGGCCCTCCATTCTGCTCAGCTTGGCCCTCTATGTGCTGCTGTTTAGTGTCTTATGGGTCTTCTCAGTTGTTCTTGGGCCCCACCCTACAACCCTGTATCCTCACCCTCACTCGCATCAACCAGATTCTGCGATGCCTGGTCACAACTTGGCCAAGGGATAAGGTTATTCTCCTACGGCTACCTGCGTACCCAGTAGTTGTCCAGATCAGTTCATAATTCTATGGTTCCAGCTAAGGCCTGGGGGTGATCAGTTCAGGGAGTAATCTCCTCCCTTTCTTTGCTCCCGTGTGGGACATGGCTAATATGACTAAACCCGCACTTGTTGGCATCCAGGGTTCTCCCACGAGACCACGCTGCAAGGCCCTTGGCCAGATACTATATCCTGTCTGTCATACTTCACGTTTCCACCTATGTGGAACATCTAACGCAACCCTCTATGTTCACGTTGCGTCCTTTACTCCAGTTATGGTGACGTTGTTCCAACCTGCTTATGTGCATATGTCTCAGCAGGTTCAGCCTGCCCCTGTCTTGGGTTGGCCCTCAGTTCTTGACTCTTCTGGGCCACATCAAGGCCTGTTCGCCTCTTGACTCCGGTGAGGATCTTGATGCTGGGCTTCTACCATATGGGGCATGTTGCTGTGATGAAGGCAGAAGACCCAACTCCACCCACCATCCATCAGCATGGCTAGTAGTAACCTATTACTGAGTGCATCCGAGCAGTGCTCGAAGAAGTATGGTGGATTACGCACCAGTAACCGTCCTTCTTCGAGATGGGCTGCTCAGATCCATTCAGGTCCCTCCCCTCTGCCCGCGCATCTGGAGTTGGCGACTCTAAGGAACTGAGGAGGGGTCGGGAGTTGGCTGTATATATAGCCACGGGGTGGCGCGAGGGGCGGAGGCCACCTACCCTCTCCTGTCGGGCTAGGACAAGTTTTTTCTGACCAATCCGGCATTCCAGCATGGAGACACCTATTACTGAATGGATCTGAGCAGCCCATCTCGAAGAAGGACGGTTACTGGTGAGTAACACACCGTTCTATCACTATCCAATGTATTTCACTGCCTGGCCAGTTCACATTGCCTCATGGTCACAAATATGCCCCAGGTTGTTCCCCTTTCACCAGCTGCATATTTATTCTTTTCTTACAAAGTATCACAGTGCAATACAGGCCTGAAGTAAGAGATGGCTTCTCCACAGCTGTCACCCCTCAGTACAGGCTCATTCACTAAGCTTCCCCTCTGGGTTTCCTCTTGCTGCCTGTTCTTTCTATTTATATCCCCCCAATTACACCATTGATTACCACAAAGGTGCCCATCATCTCCTAACAGAAACTGTTTAATTGCCCATAGCTGAACTTCAGCCTTCTTCAGGCTGCAGAAGTATCAGGGAACCAGGCTGCCACTATGCTTCATTATAGTGCCCTGTCACAGTACCACATCAAAGAGCTGCTCTAGTTTAAAAAAAAAAAAAGCTGTTTATTGTTATTATTATTGTTGTTGTTGTTGTTGTAGTGCTTAAGAGCTGGCCTAGCACCCCATTGTGGTAGATGCTGTACAAATGCAGAACACAAAAATGGTCCTTCTTGTAGGCTGGACTCTTCTGACATGAGGTAGTGCAGTACAACAGAGTGAGCATGCTCTATTACATCACCTATATCTTTTTTAAAGCTGTTCACTTTTCGTTACAAAAAGAATCATAGAATCATAGGGTTGGAAGGGATCTTATGAGGTCATCTAGTGACCACTCACACTAAATCATCCCAGCCAGGGTCTGTCTAACCAAACCTTAAATATCTCCAAAGATGGAGATTCCACCACCTGCCGAGGCAACCCATTCAAATGCTTCACAACTCTCCTAGGGAGAAAGTTCTTCCTAATATCCAGGCTTGACCTCCTCAGCTGTAACTTGAAATGATTGCTTCTTGTTCAGTCCTCTGTTCAGGGCCGTAACTCCAGCAGGCCAAATGGGGCTTTACCCCAGGTACAAATTTAAAAGGGTGCCGTGGTGAAGTGATCGCCCCTGCCACCTCTGGCCGCAGTAGGGAAGCGATGCCCCATGCCGGTCAAACCCAACCTCCCCACTGCTATAGAGATGGATCCCTGTTTGGGGCCCAGGATGGTGCCTTTGGGGCTGCTTGCCCTGGGCACCAAAACCTCTAGGTATGGCCCTCCCTCTGTTACTACTGAGAACGGCTTAGCTCCCTCCTCTCTGGAGCACACCTTCAAGCAATTGAAAGTTGCTATCAAACCGTCCCTCAGTCTTCTCTTCTGCAGGCTAAATAAGCCTAGTTCCTTCAGTCTCTCCTCATAAGTCATGTGCCCCAACCCCTTAATCATGTTCATTGCCCTCCACTGGAATCTTTCTAATTTGTCCATATCCTTTTTGTAGTGGGGAAGCTAAAACTGACACAGCATTCCAGATTCGGCCTCACCAGTACTGAATAGAGAGGAATAATCACATCCCTCAATCTGCTGGCAGCACTCCTACTCCTAGCTCAATAGGCCATTAACCTTTTTCACTAAAAGAGTGCACTGTTGACTCATATCCAGCTTCCCATCCACCAGAACCCCAAGGTCCTTTTCTACAGTACTGCTGCTTAGCCAATTGTCCCCAGCCTGTCACAGTGCATGGGGTTTTTCCTTCCTAAGTGCAGGACTTTCCACATGTCATTGTTGAACCTCATGAGATTTCTTTTGGCCAATGCTCCAATTTGTCTGGGTCTCCCTGAATCCTGTCCCTGTCCCCCAGCATGTCCACAATTCCCCTAGTTTGGTGTCATCCATGAACTTACTGAGCATGTAATCTATCCCATCATCAAGATCGTTAATGAAGATGTTGAACAGAACGGGCCCCAGGACCAGCCCTGGGGCACTTCACTTATTACTAGTTGCCAGCTAGACATTGAGCCATTGATTCCCACCCGCTGAGCCCATTGATCTAGCCAGTTTTCTATCCACCTTATGGTCCACTCATCCAACCCATACTTCCTTCACTTGCCAATGAAAATGCTGTGAGAAACTGTATCAAAAGCCTTGCTAAAGTTGAGGTATATCACATCAACAGCTATTCCTGCATCCACAAATCTAGTCACCTCATCATAGAAGGCAATCAGGTTGGTCAGGCATGGTTTGCCCTTGGTGAATACATGCTGACTGCTCTATTTTCCTCCAAGTGTTTCAGGATGGATTATTTGAGGAAGTTGATCTGTAAAGAGCTGATCTGTAAAGTCTTACCAAGTTTTCCAGGGCTCAAAAGAAGATTACACCTCAAATGTTAGAGCCATTTCCCTTTCCAAAGTCACTACAGTTACATGAAGTAGGGGATGCCACCCTTCAGGAAACAATTCCCAAAGTGTGCAGTGTGATCTCAGGATGATAAACGTTAGTCATGAACTGCTGACATTCGACAGCCAGCAAATGTATTAGGCATATAGCTAATATTAATAATAAACTAAGAGAAATCTCAATTCAGGAAGGCCCTTAATTAATTAGTCTGTTCCTCTTCAAAGCAGCATTTACACACTTGCTTAAGTTTAAGCACATGCTTAAATGTGATTTCAATGGGATTTAAGCACATACTTGAAGCTTAGCACATGTTTAAGTGCTCCCCTGAACAGGATTGCTTTCTTGAGTCAAAGTCAAAATGGGAATCATTGAGAGAAAGAAACTGTATGGGAACAATAAAATGTAACTTTAGAGCACTGCAGATCTGTGGATATCCGCATTATTGCTGCAGACCATTTCTTGAGGATGCAGACCAGAGCAGGATCCACATATTTGTATCTAAGCAGGCAGGGCAGGATCAATGCAGGGCCTATAGGGGCTGAAGTCCCAGGCCCCAGCCTAAAGGGCGGCCCCAGGCTCCAATCACTATGGCCCCTGGGTGATCTAGCCCCCGCCACCTGGCACTGTGCCAGTGCCTGGGGCTGTGGAGACACCGGGGGGCACCTTGGAAGCGTTGGGGGGGTCACGGCCCTGGGGTCAGAGGCCAAGCTCTGTGATACTCTCACCCTGCTCAAGGCCCCTAAGCCACCTCTGGCTGGTGTGCAGTTCAGCCTCTGGTGCAGCCTTCCACGCCCCATAGCCCTGGAGAGCTGCATCAGAGGCTCTACCATACGTAAGCCAGCCCCACTCCTAGGGCTGGTAGAGAGCGGCTTCTGTCCCCATGGCCTTCCCCTGCACTGGTCTGCCCACAGGATACTGGGGGGGGGCTGGTGCCCCAGACCAGGGGGGCCCCAGGCCAGAGGGTTCCCCACAGCAGTGGGTAGCCCAGGGCCCCTTAATCCAGCCCTGCGCCCAGGGCTCTACAGATGAGCAGAGTCCTGCAAATCTGCAGATAGCCACATTATATCTGCATCCACACCCATGGATGCAATGTGACTATCTGCAGACTATTTCTTGTGGATGCAGACTGACATATTTGTACCCATGCAAGTCTCTGAGTATCTTGCTTTTCTATGAGGGAGCTTGCTGATCAGAGCTGATGCTTTCTTCAGAGAAGGTGGGAGGTTTTTCGTTTTTTGTTTGTTTTTTCCTTCCCTCTCATCACCAGGTAACATGCATACTAAACAGAGAAACATTTTTAAATTTAAATTGCTCTATGTGTAAAACACCAAAGCAAAACAGTATCATACAATTATTTTACAGTGCAAAACACAGTTACGATCTGTTTTGTGGCATCAGACAATCATCTGATCAAGTTTTTAAAATGAATAAGGATTTTTGGTGCTCATCCTGTAATGCCTGATTTTCAAAGGGTTACTACTCAGTGCTTTCTTAAAATCAGGTACTTTAAGGTTTCTCAAACCAGTCACTCAAATGCAGAAGCACCAAAATACACTATTCACTTGTGAAAATCTTAGTTGTAACTGATCATTAACTCAGTCATAATGAAATAACAGTGTAACTTTCATAAGAGGTCTGTTGCAGCCCCCATTGAGCTCAATGGCTATGGGACTGAGCCCTTACCGAATGAAGCTTGAGCTAACAAAAAAGCCCCAGAAACCCAATTTCATTATGGTCAGAGGTTTCCAGTAGTCAGAATTCTAGCTCATTTGCCACTATGCATGAAAACTCCATGAGCTTTCATTCTACTTGTCCATAAACTGAGGTTCACTGAAGTGGAGCTCACTAGAGGGGAACATTAAAAATCCCACAGGGGGCTTAGGAAGTTAGGCTTCATATCACTGTAACTGCATAGAGGGGAGGAAGGAAAAGAAATTCATACTTATGCAGCTGGCCAGATCCAACACGGTGCAGTCTTTCTCAAGCCCCCTCCAACAGTGAGGCCTAGACTAGAGACTCGGAAAGCAGCTGTTTCCCTTCCATGAGGCTTCCTAACCCCTGCATCCTTTTAAATTAAGTTTCAGTGATCCTTGCCTTCACTACTATACTGAGAATCAGCACACTCCTCATTCCATGGAACCATGGACCACAAACAGTAACACACTTAAATGTGTGCTTAACATTAAAGCATAAGTAATTCTATGTCAACACACATTTAAGTGCTTTGCTGGATGATGTGCAGCACCCTGATTGCATAGCCACCCGATTTGTGCCTCCTAGCAGAAGGGTCCCATGCAGATTTCATGAGTCCTAGGGCCCTGTGTGGATGAGCCAGCGGAACTAGTTAAAAAAAAAAACATCCAGCTGGTATGTGCAGTAACAATCAACTCAGCGATTCCACCTTCCAGTAAGACAAACAGTACAAAGCAAACAGCTTGGGTGGAAAGGGGTTTTCTTTTTATCTAAGGAGTGCAAATAGGCAAATAAGTTAAGCAAGGCTCTGAATGTAACCACTGATCATGAGAAGGGGTTATCTGAAGTCAATCAATGGGTTATCTGCTGGGGGGGGCATAAGCAGGATGATCACCCTTCTAAATTAAACAGATTTCTTTTACAAAAAAATACCCCCCACAACTAGGACATTTTGAAATACCCTTTGTAGTGGTTGACTGGGGCAGCAGGTTACACATAGGGTCATGGTGAAAAATTCTGATTATAAAACAGGACTGACATACTATATGTAAATTCACACCCATGCCCGCTCCAAAGGTCACAAGTATGACACTCCCCTTCTGATTTTATAAGTATAGTTTCATTTCGATGAACAATTCTGCCCAGAATTTTGTATCTGCAATTAATTGCTAGACCAAAATTTAAAGGCCAAATCCTCAGCCCTCATAACTCAAGGTTACTGTGAGCCATAGCTTGCAAACTACTTCACTAAAAGAGGTAGGGAACATTATCCCCATTTTAAAGAAGGGGAAATTGAGGCACATAGCAGCACCATGACTTGCCCAAGGTCATCCAGCAGACCAGCAGAGGTGAAAAAAAATCCACGTCTCCACTGAGAAGTGGCGGGGGGGGGGGGGGCGGGGCGTCCCCGGCCCAGCACAGCCCTCCCTGCCCCTCCCCTCCCCTCTTTTGAAATAGCATGTCACAGTGGACATGCTATTTCGATTCCCTCCTTTTTCCTTATTTCAAAATAGCTTTTTTTGTTATTTCAAAATAAGGCGTTTTGAAATAAGGCCTTTATTTCGAAACAGCTTGTTTTGAAACTGCTTGTTTCGAAACAAGGGCTTGTGTGTGGACATAGCCTAAAAAACCCAAGTCCCAAAGTTCAGATAGAGTCACCCTTATCTCAGTTGCAGTCTTTAATTCCTTGAGGCTTGAATGCAAAACAGAAGCAATCCTCATCTTCTCTGGCTGCAGGAATCTTCAGCTGGAATCCACACAGTCCTTTCTTTCCTCTCTTCAACCAGCACCACGCAGCCTGTCCACTGGTCACCTAGCTCACAGTCCCACAACAGAAAACTCCCTTGCAAAATACTCCAAAGCAGGGAGAAAACATCCAGCAGTCCACTCCTGGCTCAGCTCCTCTCAAACACTCAAGCACTGAGGACATGGACTCTGCACATTGCACCTCTCTTTGGTTGCTCCTCTCCCAGCTGCTGCTCTCATGCATCTGACTCCAGCAACAAAAGAAACTTGTGGAGGATGCTCAAAATGCTGCCATTCCCTGTTACCAGGAAGCTAAATCTGCCCAGCAATATAACCCAGCCTGAACAGATGTCTAAGACATAGCCTGTTTTAGGGATATGGTTTACAGTAGGACCAGAAGTAAGTTGCTTAAACTGCAGCGAGGAAGATTTAGGTTAGATATTAGGAAAAACTGAATGGTTTGTTACACTCTGTAATAGGCTTCCAAGGAGGGTTTGTGGAATCCGTCATTGGAGGTTTAAAAACAGGTTTGACCAATAGCTATCAGGATTCACCTAGGCTTACTTGGTCCTGCCTCAGAGCAGGGCACAAGAGTCAATGATCTCTCAAGGTCTCTTTGACTATGTCTACACTGGTAAATTAGTCCAGACTAAGGAGGCTTAATCCAGACTACTTTAGCCTATGGCCACACTAGACTTTTTTTTCCTAGTTCGAACTAAGAAATTTCTTAGTTCAAACTAAAGAAAGCTTAGTTTGAACTAATAAGTACCGGCACTTAGTCCGGACTTAAACACTTAGTTAGAACTTAAGTTTGAATTGGGAGAGATGTGGAGCAGGACTAAGCCTTAGTTCATACTAGAACATGTGGTTAGTTCGAACTGAGAGGTTAGTTCAAACTAACCTTGGGTTAGTTCAAACTAAGCTCGAACTTCTTAGTTCAGACTAACAAGTCCGAACTAAGTTTGGCTAGTGCAGACATAGCTTTCCAGCCCAACATTTCTATGATTTTATAGTATGAGGCAATCCCAGCCCAGATGACATTTTACTGTCGAAATGGATAAGACAAAGATGGAGCAGGGAAAGAGAAGCATAGAGAGGGGAAGTGACTTGCCCAGCATCATCCAGCAGGTGAAATGGCACAGTCAGACCCTGTGACCCTAGACATTGTGTCTCCTCAGTTTGCACACCTAATAGACCACACTAGGATGTTTAGTATTTCTTTCACTTTGGTATTGTTGGGTTAAGTTTCTTTAGTATTTCAGCCTCTTTACCTGTGTTGTGATGAAAGGGACATTTACTAAAACAGCAAATTTGAAACAAAGATTTCTTCAGAAGCCTTATATCTGCAATCACAAGCACTCTGACTATGAACTCAATACTAACAGTACTCTAATCCAGTGTTTCTCAATCTTTAGTGGACTGGGGAACACCTAAAGTTATTCATTATTTTATGCAGACACCTGATGAAAACATCCTTGAAAAAGCTGTGGCAGGAGATTTAAAATCCTCCAGGTGTAGCGAAGCCTCCAGGTGTGCATCAATATCAATTGCTACACACCTAGAAGTTTTGCTGCAGCTGAGGCATTAAATTGCTCCTTCCCAGTCCCCACTCAGCCCCTCTCAATGGGGAGGGGTCAAGGTCGTCATGGAACACCTGCACTGTGTCTGAGGAGCACCAGTGTTCCACAAAATGCCGGTTGAGAAACACTGCTCTAATCAAAGGAAAGAATCATACCATGTGCCCTGCATTCCCAAATCAAGCAGGGAACATTTCAACTTCTTAACACTAATTTCCAACAACTGCTATATTTCTGCTCCACCCAAGCAAAGTTGAGAGGGGAGATGCTTCCTAAGAGATCTTTGGAAGCTATGGAAGCAGTAGTATGTGCAGGCAGCATGGTTCCTATGTGAGAAACAGGGACACCAGCATGATGTTCCTGTAGCTGTAATATCTCTCTGGGTGCACATAGGACAGCCACTGCACCAATGTCCTGCCCATGCCTGGGGACAACCCTATCCCCACTTTTTGAGAAAGGATTCAGAAGGAATTCTTCAATCTAAACTGAAAGGATTCCCTGCCCCACTTGAGTCTTCTTTTCTAGGCAGGAATGTGGCATATATGAGTTACAAAGAGTAAATGGGACACTGGACTAAAATGAAACTAGCAACGAGACAATCCTACAGATTTTCATGTTTTGTGTAACAGCCATAACTCCCATGGCCCATATCAAAAAAAGAAGAATCACAAGTTACACAAATTGTCTATTAGAGCAAAAACTTATTGTTTTCATCCTATAGTAAAATTATGCCACTGGCCTTGAGGACTTTAATGGTAAAAAATCTACAAATCCAGCTCAGATTTATTATCCACTGCAGTAAAATAACTGTCATTTCCATGTTCTGCCTAAAATTTACATTGGAAGATCAATTTGTGTGTGTGTGTTTTTAAAATCAGAGCATCTCTAACCTCATGCCAAAAGACAGTGGCATTTCAGTGGATTTCCACTGATGTACAGCTGCAGTGAGATGAAAATCAGGCCCTACAGAGTGACTAAAAAATCTGAATCAATGGAGTACTCTGGATTTACACTTGTAATCCATCTGCCAGGGTGAGACGGTAGGACAAGGGCTGGGTTCTATATCTAGGGGTTTCCAAATAATGTAATATGACCAACTGGCTCGAGCAACCACCCCAATTTCTGGGAAATCATGCACTATTCCCTGGGCACCCTAAGGGGGTAAGGCTTCTCCACTTGCAAGCACAAGATGAGTGCAGTATACAGAACTTTTAATAGTAGTAAAAACAGAATGTTAAAGGCCAAATAACATAAATCAGCACTGATCTACAAAATCAGTACAGAGCAAGGCTCCCAACAACCCACACCGCATAACAGAATATACAAGGCTTAATGGCAAAACCCACACTGATCTGGGACTCAGTGCTAATCAGGCTTCCAACATGATCCCACATATCATAACAGAAAATGTAAACTCGCTAGCAAAATCGGCACTGATCTGGAGAATCAGTGCTAACTAGGCTCCCAACCAACCTTAGGGTATGTAGGGAGTGTCTTTCACGCCAGCTGCCTGTTGGCGCCGACCACTGGTCACTCACTCCATCTCACTAGCACCATCTGCCAGCTCTGCTTGCTGTCCACCAGCTCCACCCACCGGCCACTCGCACCGCCCAGTTTGCCACTGGCTGCTCTCACCATCCACAGGCTCTGCCCACTGTCTGCCAGCTCCACCCACCAGTCACTCCATCTGCTGCTCCTCTTCAGTGATTTCAGCTCAGAGGGAGAGTTTGCCTCTCTCACTGGCTATGTTCACACAGGAAGGGCTTGTTTCGAAACAAGCTGTTTCAAAATAACTCTTTATTTTGAAACACCTTATTTCAAAGGACAAAAACAGTATCCTCAAAATAAGGGAATGAAATAGCATGTCCACAGTGCGGACATGCTATTTCGCTTGGGGAGGGGATTGCAGGCACCCGCAGGGTGCAGCGCAGAGGGGCGCTGCACCCCCCGGGTGAGGCGCGGGGCTGCGACTTTGTTCCAAAACAACGTGTCTGCACAGGGCTGTTTTGAAACCACTGGTTTCGAAACAACCCTCTTTCGAAGCCAAACGAGGTTTTAGCTGTTCCGAAAAAACGGCGGCCATTTCAAAACAAGCAGTTTGCTTGTTTCAAAATGGCCGTGCATCGTGTGGCCATGGCAGTTCTTATTTCGAAACAACCTCTGTTGTTTCGAAATAAGAAGTGTGTGTGAACATACCCAGTGATTTCAGCTCTTAAACCTCAAATAGCTGGAAACACCTATTTCCATTAAAAGAACAAAGAAAGGCCTCAAAAGAAGCCCAGCCACATCTATCATTTGACAGTGGAGCCAGGGGGTGAGGCAAATGCCTCAAGCATAGCTCCAGAAGTAGCTATGCAAACCCCACCCCATCTTGTCTTTTTCCAGGCTGAAACAGGCAGTGGCCCCTCTTACAAGTCTCCTTTTAGCTAAATGTAGCTTTTACCCTTTAACTAACCCAAACAGATTTGGAACAATCAGAGAGCAGCATATCACCAAAGACTGTATTTCTTATTTCCCTTCAGCAGAAGTACAGATATTGACAGATTTGTGATTAGATCAACCCCAAATACCATTACCCATATTGCCCTGCACCTATAGTGTAATTATGCTAATGTGTTCTTTTTGCTCATGCAAATACTAAACCCATGCAGATTAGTTCCCCTCCCTTAGAAGCTGCTGGGCACAGCTTCTAAGCCTGCTTTACACATTGATGTATCTGGGATCAGAGGGAAAGATTTTTGAAAAGCAGCTGACGGATTTAGGAGTACAAGTTTCATGAACATCATGGCACTCATTCTCCGAAATCCTTGGGTATGTCTACACTGGACCTCTAGGTCAACTTAAGGAAGCTTAAGTCGACCTATAGACCCCTGCAGCCACACTGGGCTTTTATTAAGTGCTTCCTTAAGTCAACTTAATAACACCACCTCTTAAGTTCAACTTAATGCGTAAGTTGACCTTATTAAGTTGACTTAAGACAGTGCCCTTAAGTCGACTTAACTGGTCTCCAGCCCCACCCCACCCCCAAGTTCCTGGCCAGTAGGAAGGGTCGGGCTAGCACCTGTGAGCATGGATGCAGGCAGTCAACAGAAGTCTCCAGTGTGGATTCTCAGTCGACTTAACAAGGTCGATTTTAAATTGACTTAAAGGTCACCTTGTTAAGTGACTTAACGAAGTGTCCAGTGTAGACATACCCCTTGAGATGCTCTTGAAGATCTTCCCTAGAATCTAGGCCCTTAGATTTCTTTCATTACAGAGAAAGGATATTTCCAAATGCACCAAAGTTTCCTTTTGAAAAGGTTCCTAAGTCCCATTTATCTTCAAGGAGACTTCACCTCCTAAATTATTTGGTTGCTTCTGAAATTTTTACTTTAAGAGCCTGTCCTGAGAGGTACCAAGTATCCTGTGATCAGGATTTAATTTATCTTTGCTAGTCAATGGAGTTGCTACAGAGGATTCTACAGCAGAACTGAACTGGAGCCAGTGCGTTTTTTTTGCTCATACTACACTGTTAACAACGTTAGCGAACCCCTTTCTGATGCTGGAAAACCAGGTGCCAACGCTCCCCCACACTGTAAGTATCTAAGAACTAGAATGACCATATGTCCCTTTATGCCCAGAACAGTTTCATTTATAAATACTGTCCTGGACATATCTACTTTTATTTTTGGCAAAACTGGGCCTTTGTGCAGTACCAATCACACATCAGAGGGAGATATAAGGCAGCTAGTGCAGGGTTAGAACTAAGGTTACATGTAGGCAGCAGCACCCTGTCCTATTTCCCTGAAGCAAGTATGTCCCCTGCAGCTAAGTGAGTGGCTGGCAGCTGATTAGCTCTACCATAGCACATGATCTAGAACACAGCTCTGGTGCTCCCAGAAGTTGAGTGTGAAGTACTGTGGTGAGGGACAGGTGGGCAGCAAGGAGCCCTCTGGAAATGTTCCACTCCCAGTCATGTGAACCACCAGAAGCAGCAGCAGCCCAGATGTGCAGCAAGGTACTTAGGCAAGTAAGATGCCTGTCACTCCACCTTTTCTTAGTCATGTGTAGGAACAAACACTGAGGGTGGTCAGATCTATCTCCACCCATTTCATCATGGGCTCTGTCTACACTAGCAAATTAGTCCAGACTAAGCAAGCTTAGTCTGGACTAATTTGAACCATGTCTATGCTAGCCTTTGGCTAGTTCAAACTAAAAAAATTTTTAGTTTGAACTAGCCAAAGCTTAGTTCAAACTAGTTAGTTCAAACAGTAAGTTCGAACTAACCGCTTAGTCTGACCTTGCCACTTTGGCTAGTTCAAACTAGCATGATGTAGTCATGCTAGTTTGAACTAAATAAGTTCAAATTAGTGGTAAGTTCAAACTAACCCTCTTTTTTTAGTTTGAACTAACTTTTAGCATGGCAAACTAAAAATTAGTTCAAACTAAAAAAATACAGTTCAAACTAACTTTGAACTACTTGGTTTGGGCTAAGCAAGTCTGAACTAAAATTTTACGTGTAGACATTGCCGTGGAGTCAGACTTGCTGGGTGCTTGGGAAATTGTCCCTTTTTCAGTTTACAGAAATAGGATCACTACCTACTCTGTACCAACAAACTCATAGCAAGAGACCACACCAAGTCCACTGTACATTAGTTTATCTCAAAATAGGTATTGAATACATTAGAATTTTTTAATGTTAGACTGTATGGCTACATTCATATACAGGGGGTTATTTTGATACAAGTTGTTTCAAAACAACTTGTATCGAAATAACGCCTTATTTTGAAATAAGTTCATTTGAATTAAGGAAAAAAGCTCAAAGCGAAATAGCATGTTCAAACAACAGTTATTTCGAAACAAGTCACCGTTGTTTCGAAACAACATGTTCTGAAGGGATTGTTTCGAAACAATCATTTCGAAACAACGTTGTTTCGTCACCAAACTGGGTTTAAGTTGTTTTGAAACAATGCCGTTGTTTCAAAACAACGGAACCCATTGTTTCGAAACAACAGTACGTCGTGTGAACATGGCGTTTCTTATTTCGAAACAACCTCTGTTGTTTCGAAATAAGACTGCTGTGTGAACACACCCTATGGCTATGTCCACACGTACATCATTGTTTCAAAATAAGTTATTTCAAAATGAGTTCCTTCCAAATAAAGTCCTTATTTTGAAATAAGTTAATTCAAATTAAGGGAAAAGTTCAAAGCGAAATAGCATGTCCAGACACAGGACTTGCTATTTCGCTTTAGGAAAGGGGCACCATGGGAGGTGTGGCAACATGGCCCCCTCCCTGGGCCATGCCCCCACCCAATATAGGCTAAAAGGAAGGCACCCTGGGAAGGAGAAGGGCAAAAGGGTTATTTTGAAATAATGGTTATTTTGAAATAACACATCCAAATGGCATTATTTTGAAATAACCCTTTTGAGATAACAGCCATTTCAATTTAAAGAAGGTTTAAGATATTTTGAAATGATGGCTCTTATTTCAAAATGATGGAGCCCATCATTTCGAAATAAGAATACGTCATGTGGACCTAATCTCTTTTATTTTGACCTAACCAGTGTCATTTTGAAATAAAAGAGATGTGTGGACACACCAAATGAAATGCTTATAAATTGCTATATGTATGCATCTCACTAGTAATGCCGATATTCCATGCCACGAGAAAATATGCAAAATTTGCTTTATAATTAGGAAATATTTGCTGTAAACTCTTGAATGCTGCCGCAGGAATCATCCCCCATGCCCATGCAAAAGGGACTATCAAAATCAGATGTTCCATCAAGTACCATCACAATAAAAACAATTTGTTAATGGCCCTTTTACACCTAGGAAGTGCTATGTGCAGAAAGCTTGTCCCGTGAACTTGGAAGCTGAATGAAGGAAATCAAAGTCACAGGAAAATTTTCCATCTCTTCACTTTTGAATGCTAACTAAGCTAGAGATATCAAATTAAAGTCAGAGACGTTCAGGGGCTGCCTCCTGGGTCTGCCCTGAAATTCACTCTGACCTGACAGATCACTTCAAGTCTGTCACTCTTACAATTTACAACAGATGATAACTCATTTGTGTTTATGTAACTCTCTTTTCTTTTAATTATAAAACTTTATAGAACTTAATACAGGATTGGCTACAGGAGCTGTCTTCACTGTAGGATCTGGAGGCGGGCCATCTCTTGGCACTGGAAGCAAACTAAAAATTGTGGGTTTGGGACTTTTTTATGTTTTTTTTTTTTTTTGCGTGTGTTTGCACACGTGTGCACACAAGTGACTATTATCACAAAGTCTAGTTTGTCTGGGTGGCAAGATAAACCTCTTAGCCTCCCCTGTCTGTCCATGATTCCATGTTAAAACTCAGGGACACAGCCAAGGTAGGGAGAGCAGGGCAGCCATCAGAGAGCAAAGCCATAGAAGCAGAAAAATGATGGGGGGGGGAATAATAGTAAGGGCCACAAATACAATTGCATCTGAGGAAGTGGGTTATAGCCCACAGAAGTTTATGCTCCAATAAACTTGTTAGTCTTTAAGGTGCCACAGGACTCTTCATTTGGTTTCCAAATACAATTGTTTGCCTTGAGTGCTAAAATGCCTAGTTATAGCTCAGGGAACTCTGTGTTGATCCAGGAGTTCATATTTATTTTGGATTAGTGAAACATGGAGCACACCACCAGTTTGGGGTATCTGCCCTGTTTTTGAAAGTCTGCACTGAGTTAGATACTCACAGTGGTGAGCCACTCAGGACGGCCTAACACACCTATTGCAAAAAAGTTTGTAACTCCAGTTTTCCTCCCCCCTCTAGGAATCATAAAAACTGTTATCTTGTTCACCACATAAATGTACTAGCACAGGAGTATGCTACCACATGATCACTCTTGGAATGCTTCAGGAGAGAAAGCATGCTATGCTACACATCCACACCGGGTACCCTAAGCCAAAAAGAAATGGAGTTTGGACAGTGAGGAGATTATTATTCAAACAGTCACAAGTCAAGAATTTCAAAACTCAGGTTGACCCTCCAGGCCTAAGTCACATGAGTGCAGGGAGAAATGTTGAAAGAGAAGAACTGGAAAAAGAATGGAGTGCCAAGCTTTACCTTTAGATTTACAGGCTTTTATTATTTTGAGCTTTTTTAAGTAGTTTATTCTACTTTCTGGGTTTAATTCTTTCATTCTGACTTTTTTTTTTAAGTGTTTGGAGATGCTCAGAGTAGATAACAGACCACATTTAGGGTCAGATTCTGCCAAACTGATTCAGTGTTTCCAGCTCTCACAATTTTATCTCCTGATACTTGGTGATTTTCTTAAGGCTGAAACTATTGGCAGAAGTTTATGACCAGAGAACCTCATCCTTCACTTACCAAAAACAAAAAAAAAGTTTCTAGACCTTAGCATTTCAGAGAAACTTGAAAATATGATCCTAGATGCTCCAGCAGCAGAAAGCACATAAAAAGAACCCAATCATGATTTTTTTTTTTTAAGTGTGACTTTTAAGAAAACTCTCATGATTCTGTGGTGGGCCTGACTCATGATTTTGATTGTCTAGATTTGACAACCCATGGTGAGTAGTACTTTGTTCTGTGAGTATACTCCATGTGAGTAAAGGGTGGTCAAAGCTCATCCTTCGTTACTTTTCTATAGTAGAGTCCAAAGCATATTCTGGGTGAAATACCATGGGGTCAGGCCCACATTTTCTTTTATCATTTTTCTGGGTCCCTTCCCTTAGTTTGTTTGGCATATTGGGTATCTCTACACTTAAAATTTAGTTCGAATTAAGGAGGCTTAATTCGAACTAAATCAGTGCATGTCCACGTTAGCTTTCATTAGTTCGAACTAAGGAGTTCCCATAGTTCGAACCAAGGAAAGCCTAGTTTGAATCTATAAAACCTCCCTTAAGTTCAAAGTGGTGGTTAATTCGAACTCATTAGTTTGAATTAACCCAACGTAGCTGTGTTAATTCAAACTAACTGTTAGTTCAAATTAACCACAGTTTGATTTTCCCCATGCAATAGCGCCCCTACCTGATTCGAATTAGCAAGTCTTGTGCATGGACATGCTGCTTCAAATTAGGGTTTCTAGTGTGGCCATGTTAATTTGAATTATCTTAATTCAAACTAATAATTATTAGTTCAAATTCATTAGTTCAAATTCAGTTAATTGGAACTAACCTTCTAAGTGTAGACATAGCCATTGTGAAATCTAAAAGGATATACCTAATAATAATCTATGCATTTGTTCCCAGAGACGCAGGAAGAGTGGAACTATCAAAGAGGCCAACATGACTATGATAATAGCTTTCCTTGTCCATCTTTTTGTACTGTACATTTGAATACATGTATAAATGTGTGACCATTCACCTTCCTGTTCCAGCCTCTCAGGAAAACACATATGTCTACACTAGAAGGTTAGTTCGAATTAACTGAATTTGAACTAATCAATCCGGGCTAATTATTAGTTCGAATTAAGTTAATTCGAATTAACATGGCCACACTAGAAACCCTAATTCGAACCAGCATGTCCATGCACAGGACTTGCTAGTTCGAATCAGGCAGGGAGTGCTATTGCATAGGGAAAATCCAGCTGTGATTAATTTGAACTAACAGTTAATTTGAATTAACACAGCTACGTTGGATTAATTTTAACTAATGAGTTCAAATTAACCACTACTTCAAACTTAAGGGAGGTTTTATAGATTCGAACTAGGCTTTCCTTAGTTCGAACTATGGGAACTCCTTAATTCGACCTAATGAAAGCAAGTGTGGACATGCACTAATTTAGTTCAAATTAAACCTCCTTAATTCAAACTCATTTGTAAGTGTAGACATACCCATACTGTCTTAAGCAAGCTTCTTGAACTTGTGCATTGTTTCCCCACTAACCCAGAAAAGGTCTCTTAGGAGACCTTCTCCTTTACTAGTCAAGAGTCTAATGCCATCACCCTTTCTGGATAATACCTTACTTTACAAGCAGCTTCATGGTCCTCAGTGGCATTAAGCAGAGTAAGGTACCAATCAATTTAAGTAAGATGGCAGAATCACACTGTGAGAAATTTCAAGTCTTTTGAAAATGCATTGTTGTAGCTACCAGACTAAAAAGGTACCAGCAAGCCATATTCTTTACCTACTGAGGACTCAGTTCTCTTACCAAGTAGTATGCAACATTGTCGAGACTTTTAGAAAATGTGGTCCTATCGACTAGTGCCTCAGTGACAGTCGAGCTCTTTCGAAAAATCTGGACATTTAAGTGAGTTTGAACAGAAGCCATTGCATGGTTTGCAACTTGGGAGATCTGGCCCACGGTGACTGCGTTGAGGACAAGCAGATGTCTTATGAGTTGTGCACCTGTTGGGGGGGGGTTGTTATTTTTCTTTTCAATGCCACTCCTTACTCTCAACCTTCAACCCCACTGGATTGTATAAGGAATCAGTTCTATCACCGGATAGATAAACAATGAACAAATTATCCCACACATTCCCCATATTTGGTGTGTTAAGTAATATTAGCTAATTACCAAAACAAAGTTGTAAAGATTTTATTGAGGCTGTAGTTGGCTTCTTGCCTCAGGCCCTCATTCTGATGCCCCAAGTCATGTTGTGTAATATGTGTTTCATGAATAATCCTATTGCAATGAGTGAGACTAGTCACAGTGTAATGTGCTATCCAATGGAACAGTATCAAAATTTACCCCTAAAAAGCGCATTAGAAATCTTACTCATGGGTCACAAATCTGCTCAGATAAAGATTCTACTGACATTAATGGGCTGCTCAGATGACTCAGGAATTCTAGATGTGTCTGATGGGTAGAGCCCTATCAAAGTCAGGCTCCATTTTTGTCAGTTCAGATCCGTACGATTTGCTAGTTGGTCAACTTCATGACTTCAGACATTTTCATCTGAAACTTCATGGTGGGGGGGGGGTCCCAACCAAAAATGGGGTTGGGGAGGGATAGCAAATTTGGTGTAGGGAGTGGCAGGATTGCCACCCTCACTTCTGTGCTCTGAAGGCAGTGAGGTGGTGAGTCTGATCTTCCCTGTATTATTGGGTGCACCCAAACCTGGCCAGGACTAGCAGCTGGAGCCCCCTGGCTGGGGCACTCTGAGGAGCACAGGAACATTGGACCTACACTCTGGTAGCTTCCCCGTCTTCAGAAGGCTTCCTTGCTGGGCAGCAGCAGAGCTTCCTGCAGCTGGACGAGGTTTCCAATCAGCCCATGCTGCTGCATAAACCCCAGCCTAACCGAGCTAGGGTCCTCCCAGCTATAGTTAGAGATCAGATTGCACAAAAAAAGAGTCAATTTTACATTCTTTGATGCTTTTTCCACAGCTATGAAATTGGTAGGGCCTTACTGATGGGGTTTAGATTCAGAGTGAAGCCTGTACAATTGTGAAAAACTCTCCAGGTAAAACTCAAACCAGACAAAATTCAGCTTGCTTTGTGTTTTCATTTTACAAACCCATAATTCAGCCCTGGACGCTATGAATTCTTCACTAACCTAAGAGCAATTTTAAGTGCACCTGAGCTTATTTATGGTTTCAGATGGAAATTATATAAAATTTAGGGATCTTTCACAAGTTGGATTGTAACCAGGTAAAATCTTGGTAGCTTTAGTTTGAGGAGTATCACTGAGTTTAGGGGTTCATTAAAGTGGAAACTTGAAAGAAAACTTTTCAAACGATTCTTCTTGACTAGTTTTGGTCAATAAATCCACTTATGTTTTGTGAAAAACTGCAAACACCAAAAATTTGTTTGCATTTTATTAACAATTTTGAATTTTTTCCATTTTTTAAATTTTTCATAATTTCAAAATTGACATTTTACATTGACATTTGACATTGACGTTTTTAATAAAAAAAATCAAAATTATCATGAAAATTTGTTCTCTTTTAGTTTTGAAAACACAAACTGAAAATTTCAAATGCAAAACTAAACAAAAATAATGTAAAGTCTTTTTTGACTGAAAAATCTGGTCACAATCAAACGTTTCTATAAAACCATATTTTTCAATGAAAAAAATCCAGCCAGCTCTAACACTGACAGCCTGCTGTAAATAGCCGTCACTAATTCTATAAACAAAACCCAATGATTAACATACATTGCTATGGTCCTAGTCTAAGACAATCTATAAAATGGAGAAAATGTTACTTGGTATAGAACAAATGTACAGACATGCACGTTAAACAGTGAATATTCTAAGCATACAGAATTAGGCATCTTCCTGATCAATCTAAAGGTATCATGAAATTTCAGTTTACTACCCAATATAATAATTTCAAAAGACAATAAACATAGCTTTTGTTTTGTAAAAAGAGAAATTAAAGCAAGATATTTGAAAAAGTCAGACTTTGTACCAAAATGAAAGCTAACGTAAGTTACTAAAAATTAAGCATAATAAAATTCCATATCAATTACCAGTTACCCATCTCACCACCTCTTGTCTTTTCCAAAGCTTGCAAATGAACAGTTAGAAAAAGCTTAGCTTCATGATAAAAAGACAAATAAACTATTGACCATTATACACTGTTTAGTTGGAGACAAGATTGCCATATCCATTCCCAGGTTAGCCAAAACCATTTCCAAGCAGATTAATCTTTTTCTTTCAGGCTTGAGAAGCCCAAACTATGCACATCTGCTACCTTGGATACTGAGTGTATGTCTCTTCCAAGCTTGAGAGAGATAAGGTTCTTTCCTTATCTCCAGGGCAAGAAAAGGAATCAAATCTTTGGAAACAGGTCAAATTTCATTGCCATTAGGATTAGCAGCCCCCTCAAATCAACTGAGTTAGAAGGAATAATACAGGAATCTTGTGCAGAAGTAAAGGAGGCTCATTGTTCCAAAAGGCTATGTGGAAATCCTTGCTCAGGTGAAATTCTAACTGCAGCCAAGGGAAGTTTTGTATGATCAACATGGAACTGCAGTGTTTATCCTAGTAACAGTAGTTACTTTCTTCAGAGCATTTTGCTTCAACCCCACAAGTCCCAACCTTGGAAGATTACTCTTATTTTTGCAATAGTGTAAAGCATCACCTGTCTTAAAAACACACAAGAAAGCTTTAGAACTAGATAGATGGGGTTTGTAGGGTCTGAGCATAAGTTTGGCGGCGATGTCCAGTACATGACCCCATTTATTATGAGACATTTGCCTTATTGAGGTTTCTTATTCACAACCACCCTCATCAACCCAATATTTACAAAGGGTCTATTTTGGGAGCGAAGAACTAACTTTATTATTCTTTTTTACTGGACTCCTCTAGACTTTCCATGGGCCAGCTGCTTCAGCAAACAGAGCATGAACTCACCCAGGGTAAAATGGATCCAATCCAAAGAACTGGCATTTGTGGGTGAATTTATTAGAAGGAGAGGATGGATTTTGCCTGCAGATCATAAGCCACTGCTGCCCCTCCTCCACCCTGGAACTCTAGCTGGGGAAATGGGCCACTGTGTTCTCTCCAGGCTCATCTCCAAGCCCTTGGTGTACACCCAGTGGTTAAAGTATAATTTGGTGGGCCCTGGAACCTTCTCATCTCCGGGCCCCCTTCCTGTATTGTCCAGGCCCCCTTTATGCATGCATGGGCCCCAGCCCAGGTAGGCATTTACAAGCACTTCTCAGTACCACATGCATCGGTTATCGCTCCATAAAAATATTTGTAATTTTATATGGCATTTATGTTTATAGCAATTATTGTCACAAACTAACAAACACTGCTTAACACTGCATAACATGTCATCAGCTGCTGGGTTCTAAGTCCGACTCCGGCAACTCCTGGGTCCTAAGCCTGGCCTTAGAGAAATCCCTTCCACCCCCTGTGCCTCCCTCTCCTTCTACAAGAACTCCTTCCTCCCCCACATAGCTCTTGCAAATCCCAGCCATTCCCTGACATATTTGCATGGCTGCTCTGTCACCCCGCCCGCCACACACTAGGCTGTGGGGCCATGCTTACCCATTCAAAGCTGCCCCACATTGTGCCAATGCCCCGCATCAGGAGCCACCCAAGAGAAGGCCAGGCCTCGCGCTCGCTCTCCAGCTGCAGCAGCCCTTGCTGGCCTCCAGCGGCATGTGGTGCAGCCCCAGACCCCTGGGAGCCAGGACAAGGGACAATCGCCCCTTACTCTCCCCACTGCTCCAGGCTGCACTCTAAGGCTCTTACCTCTAGCGCAACCTGCCCTGCACATGTGCAGGAGAGCCAGCCAGCACTTTTCAGAGCAGGGCAGGCACACCTCCTCTATCCTGTAGTACTGCCTGTCCTGCCGCAATGCACTGGAACGCAGCATTCGACCTCGTTTTTCTATTTTTAGGGGCCCTGGAATGCTGGCCCCCAAAACGGCGTTCCGGTGCATTCCAGCCTACTTTAATCCCTGTGAACAACAGTCTTCTCAGAGGTGGTGTGGAGCCCCACCTCCAGTGTACCAGCGATGTCTATGCCCTGCTTTACAACCATTCTGCCTGCACTGGCATACATGGCTGCAGAGCCCAAACTGAGCGTGTCTCTGTTAAAGGCAATTTTTAAAAGACATCCCCAAACAAGTGCTTAAGATGCTGAGAAGCACGGAAAGGATTCCACATGGACAGAGATTGAAAGGATCTGGACTCGGGAGTTTGCTGGAGGTGATGAATAAGAAGAGACCTCATAGAAGTATATAAAATAAATCATGTGACAAAGAGGATAAATTCGGTGATCCTCTGTATCCTCTCTCATGATAGAACAAGGGGCCATTTGGTAAAATTGAGTTGCAAGGAGTTTACCCTTGATAAAAAGGAAATACTTTAAAACACTCCAATAACCTAAGGGATTCTACGCTGATAGATATCACTGAGGTTAAGGTCTTCATGTTTTTCATTTTAAGAAATGTGCATTTAAATGGACAATGAGAACATATAGAGTTACATTTGATAGGACAAATTCACATATATCTATGTATGTATTTATACACTCTGATACTATTGTGACAGGCAGAAGTAGGAAACCCTAAAATGAATAAATGCTCATGCTTCCACTTGCCACTGGTTTCAACTAAAAACAGGCCAAGATAATTTCTCTATCCCTTTCTCTATGCTCAATTCTGGGAAAGACCTGATTCTCATCCAATAGTAAGACAGAGACTATCACTTTCTAAAAATGACATGACTGTCATTTTTAAACTAGTAAATAGCCAGCTCTCCTCATTCATTTTAATGCACTTCTGAACCAATGAGCACTGCCACTAGATGGCTTGTGGGAGAAAGAGTTTTTAACTCCTCAGTCTCCTGTTTCCATCCAGTTTAGGTGGGAAAGTTTTGTAGATAAGAGAGGACTTCACATTCTCAAATGAGTACTTTTCAGGCTTGGTCCAGCAAACCACTTGAGAACCTGTTAAATTTAAGCACATGAGTGCTCCCATTTCAAACCAACTAGAACTAACAGAGTGAAGTCAATGGGACTACTCATGTGCTTAAACTTAAACACTTGCTTCAGTGCTTTGCCAAACTAGGGCTTCCATGAGAGAGGCATTCCCTGATAACATCAGACTTGCACATTCCAGGTGCCATATAAAAACAAAATAACACCAGGTCTTTATCACTCTGTCATTTATATATTTTAAACAAGGATCCATGAAATTTGACTCTATGCTCAGTGCATTATTGAAAAGCACCAACTTAGAGGATAGTACTAGCTAGTTCTGCCCCCCCCCCCTTTTTGGAGGGGGCAGTTTACACATTTCATTACACTTAAAATGGCCTTGAACTCCTTCATCTACGTGCTGCATGATTGATCAATCAGTGTTTCACCCATACTTTCATGCCTTGTGATCAGGGACATGGGGTGGATGAACTTGCAAAATGTGTTTGCTTTATTTTCGTTACTCTGAACAAAGCAGATAAGCTGCAGCTGCTGCATACTGTGTAGACACCAAGCAGTTGGTAAGATGTAACTAGATACACGCTGGGCAAAGACATGTCTCTGGCTGGAGACAGCTTTTATATAGGACAGTACATTTGATCAAGATGCATTTTATTATAATTTAAAAAAAAAGGAGTCGTGTGGCACTTTAAGACTAACAGATTTCTTTTTCGCATGAGCTTTTGTGAGAGAAAATCCCACTTCATGAAGCATCCGACGAAGTGGGATTTTCTCCTACGAAAGCTCGAGTGGAAAAGAAATCTGTTAGTCTTAAAGTGCCACACGACTCCTTGGGTTTTTTTGCTGGACTAGACTAACACGGCTATCCCTTTGGAAATTTTATTATAATGCCATTTAGCTAGGAAAGGGAGAGAAGAGGTAGAATGGCAATTGACCATAAAATTTGCACATGGGGAGAGCATAAAACTTAATCACTGAGCCGAAATAGCTGTTCAGTATTGTAATCCAGTAACTCCAACCTTACTAACTAAGCTGAGGTTTTGATAATAGCAGGCGAGGCAACTTTAAGGGTAAGAGGGGACAAGTTACTCATGAGACCATGACACTCCCTCAGGGGATTCGAGACACTTGGCTGAGCTTCAGACCTTGGGATACACAGTGCTGTAACTGTGCCCTGACAAACACACCCCTTTACGTTAGCATTTACCTTGATGAGCCTATTTGCATATAAAAAGCATTTGGCTTGGAGTGGAGTCGGTTCTTCAGAGAGTTTATCAGCTTACCCTCATGTTGTAAAAATGGGCATGAATCTACCTTGGGCCCCTGGGTGGAACAGAGTGCACTTCCTGAGCTGTGAAATTTGTTACTCTTCCCAATAATTTATGGAGTTTTGCCACAGAGGACTTTCTATCTGCTGACCGTGCAGTAATTTTCATTGTATTAAATGGTGCCAAACATCCAGAGTGAAACACTGCATGACAAACTGTTCAGTGTGTACATGGGCATTACCAGCAAGAATTACTCTAGTACAGTAAATATCCACCCATCTAGCATGACAAGTTGTAGCTACCAACATGCAGACTCCACAGCTGGCCACTGAATCAGGGACCTGTAGCATCCTCACCACAATCTTGTATTGCTCAAGCTAATGAAAGGTAACTCCTCTCTCCAGTTACCATGTTTAACGCCTGTCTCCTAACTGGTTCTGACAAACTGGCTGGGGGCCATCTGGATCCTGCCTCCAGCTCCCCTGGGTGGTCACATTCTTATTTTCTTCCCCTTTGAATATATTTTGGTCACCAGGGTAGCCTGCAAGCAAAATTCTAACCATGGGGAAACCCTCACTTGCCAGATAGTGGGGAACACAAGAATAATGCAAATGCACACTATCTATGCCAAGTAATTATGTTAAACAGGAAGCAAACATAATGCAGCAGAGTAGAACACTACTCTCAGAGTCACTGTTGCCCAGGCTCATAACTCCCTTGTATTTCCTCAGTCACATGACCTGATAGAGCAAGAGTAAATTTTGTGTTTCATCGGTACATGTACTTTGCAGGGGCCCTTGATGACTTGTGACAAGATCCTTTGTAGCAACAATAAGCAACTTGGGTGACTTGGTTCAGTATAGCCCCCACAGCTCAGACATAGGATAAGATGGTAAGCCCCTCCACGGGTTTAGGCTGCAGGTAATAAAAGCTCAAATCCTTACCCCCTGGCTTGGGGATGTGGTCAGGGAATGCTGGGGGTGGGGTGCCTCCAAACCCATTTCCCTGACTAACTCAAAGATGGTGCACTCACCACTCTGCAAATGATCCCAGGGGTCCAAAATCAATCTAGACTCCTCAGGCACTGGCTGCAGACAAGCAGACACTTTCAAACAGCAGCCATCGTTGTCATGCAGCAATCAGGCTGCTTCTGTTCTTGAGATTTCCACTCACCCTCAAGTGAGGCAGGGATCAAGGTGCAAATTATAATAACACTACTAACAACCCTAACTCTAATCTCCTAACCTAGTTCACAGACACAATCACAGTGGCCGGCAGCCAGCCCTGAATGAGCAGCTGCTTTGATTTAGGAGCTGGCGGAATAGCTGAGCCTCAGTGGGTCTGGAGTTCTCCCATCAGGAAGCTATATGTGGGGAAGGAGTTATCTTGGATAAAGAAAGAACCAAGCTGAAGCATCTTGCTTCCAGGTACCCAGAGGGCAGTTCACAGGGGGAATCATCCTGGAACTCAGGAGCTCACCTTACGGTAAGTCCTTCCCCTTTCAGTGGCTGGCTTCAGACTCCTCCCAGTTGGTCTTCCTTCTCACTGGGCTCCCAGCGGATGACATCTCACTGAGGATCCTCCCGAGAGTCAAACTAACTCTACTTCCTGGGCTTTTACTTGTCATCTATTTGATTTGAACCCACTCCTCTCTCTGAGACCATTCTCCTCTGAGCTAGGGTTACCAGATGTCAGGCAACAGGAGGACATGTCCTCCTTTTTACCTTCATGTCCTCTGTCCAGCAGGCATTTTAAAAATACATGATTTTGTTTGGCTTTTTACTTACAGGGGTTAAAGTATGCCGGAACTTCCCAGAACACCCTATTTTTAGGGGGAAGTGTTCCAGGGTCCCCTAAAAACAGAAGAATATTACATTAATTAATATAACATTAAGTGTTACCAGCAGATCAAGGGATGTGATCATTCCCCTCTATTCTGCACTAGTGAGGCCACATCTGGAATACTGTGTCCAGTTTTGGGCTCCCCACTACAAAAAGGACATGGACAAATTAGAGAGAGTCCAGAGGAGGGCAACCAAAATGATCAAAGCGCTGGAGCACAAGCCCTATGAAGAAAGACTGAAGGAACTAGGCTTATTTAGCCTGCAGAAGAGAAGACTGAGGGGGGATTTGATAGCAACCTTCAACTACTTGAAGGGTTGCTCCAAGGAGGAGGGAGCTCGACTGTTCTCGGTAGTAACAGAGGGGAGAACGAGAAGCAATGGCTTCAAGTTACAGCTGGGGCGGTCCAGGCTGGATATTAGGAAAAACTTCCTTACTAGGCGAGTGGTGAAGCAGTGGAATAAGTTGCCTAGGGAGGTGGTGGAATCTCCATCTCTGGAGGTGTTCAAGTCCCAGCTGGACAAAACACTGACTGGGATGATCTAATGGGAGTGGTCCTGCTTTTTTTGGCAGGGGGTTGGACTAGATGACCTCGTGGGGTCCCTTCCAACCCTATGGTTCTATGATTCTATGACTTAACCCAATGTAGCCAGGGAATTGGCGTAAGTCAAATTAATTGGCCTCCAGGCCATCTGCCACATACTCAGGCAAGCAGGACGTGCCTGCTCTGGCTAATCCCAGGGCAGGATAAAGCCCTCCCCACCCTGCCTCACAGACAGAGCTAGCAAGGCCTGACTGTCTGCATGAATGGAGGGCAGAGGCAAGCAAGCCAGAAAGCAGGCCTCTTCCTGTACCCACCAGGAGATCCTGGATCTCCTGGCCATTTGGGGGGATGAAGCTGTACACTCCCAGCTCCAGGGCATCCAGCGGAACTGGGAGGTGTACCGCAGCGTCTCCCATGGACTGGTGGAGAAGGGCCACACCTGGGACACCCAGCAAGTCCAGTTAAAAATAAAGGACTGCCAGCAGGGCTTCCACAGGGCCTGGGAGACCATGTGGCGCTCAGAGGCAGCCACCACCACATGCCCTTCTTACAGGGCATTACATAGCTTCCTGGGCTGGGAGGAGGATGTGGTACCAGCCCACACCATCGAGTCTACCAAGCCCCCTTCCCTCAACAACAACAACAAGGAGGTCTCAGTGGATGAGAACATGGTGACCACTCAGGGAGGCCAGCACCCAGCCATGGGACACTGTGCTGGTTCTGGACACCGCCATCGTGGAGTTCATCCCTGCCCTGACGCCAGACCTGGGGATACAGGAGGAGGCTCCCCCCACTGAGGACGACTCTGGCAAGGGGACATTGCGCTAGACTCCTGGAGCACCTGCCAGTGAGTGCTCCCTCCCTGTGGGTATGGTTGGGCAGGCAGCTGGAACAGGGACTGTGGAGGGGGGACAGGGCCCAGGGACAGGCAGGGTCCCAGGGAGGGCACAGAGCAGGGCGATGTATACTAAGGGGTCCCTGTCCCAAAGGACAGGGAGTGAGAGTCAGGGGGATGGGCATGGGACAGCAGCTGATGTCAGGCTGCACACCACACTACCTTATGGGAGTAACTCTTGTTCTTTGCTTCTGTCCTGCTGATCCTATGCCTATGACACTGGCCACTCCTGGGGTGCACCCAGCCCCAACCAAGAGGAGGAGGAGGCAGAAGTGTCAGTCCCAGGATGACATCCCCAAAGACCTCCTCCAGCTGGCGGAACAGGCTGAAGCAGACCTCCAAGCCCGCTGGGAGCGAGAGCAGGAGGAGGAGAATGCCCATTGGCATGTGGAGCAGGGCCTGCTCTAGGATATGGTGCAGTTTATGGCGCACCATACCTGTCCCCTGGAGCACCTGGCATTAGGCCGGGGCTCTCAGCGGGCTGAGGCTCCTCCTGCTTGGGACCCCAGCAGCATCCCTCCTTACCAGCAGGCCAGGACTCAGGGTAGCCGGCTGCAGGTCCGGGACCCGCCTGCCGAGGCCATTGGTACCTGCTCCCCACCCAGACCCTCCTTTCTCCCCCCAACCCCCTCACTCCCCCTAAACCCACCAACCCCCACAGCTCCCACCTCCTCACTGCCCTTCAGCCTCCCCCCATTCCCCCTGTAAATAAAACCTGTATACACCGTATTCAGTGTGCAGCGCATTATTTTATTGTGTTGGGGACAGGCGGGAGATAGGTGGGAGGGGGTGGGCGGCAGGCATGGGCAGGTGAGGGTGGTGACAGTGCCTAGCAGGCCCCAGTTGGTGGCCCCGCAGACCTGCCACAGGATGGCCCCAAAGTGGACTTGCTGATCCTAAATTGGTGGAAAATGGAGACCTAGGAGTCCAGGGTTGCCATCTTCCCTTGGGCACCATGTCGCCAGGCACGGTGGGGAGGGTGCTGTGGTCATTTCCTTCCTGTTTTATAGGAGTGGCCATGGGAGGGGACACATCTGTGATGTACTATGGGCTAGTTACCGACAAGGCACCACTCCTAGGCTGACCTAGCAGCTGCCAGTGTGGATGTAGGCAGTCCACTAGCATTCTGAGTGTGGACTCTCTAAATTGACTTACCAAGGGCTACTTTAAGTTGGCTTAAAGTAGACCTTGTTACGTCAACTTAACTGAGCCCTCTAGTGTAGACATAGCCAATGGGAGTTATACAAGCTAAGCAGAATTTTGCCACCAGTGTAGAACTGACCATAACCTCTTGGACTGTAAGGCCAGAGATCATCATGGTGATTGTCATCACACTTCCATAGTTAGTTTAATGTAAACTACCTTGCATTGATCCAGCTCTGTAGTGTAGACCAGGCCTAATGAAGTCTACAGGTAATGAGACATCTTATCAAGTGTTATGAAAGAACAAGTCATTCCAAAAGTCTGCTACTAAATTCTAGTGATTAACCCATAAGTGGCACAGGTAAGTTGGATGCAAGTGTGCCTTAAGTCATTTTAACCCTTGTTGCAGGTTTTCATCCATAATCCAATTTTCTAAGCAGGCTGTGTAGGCAGGTAGTGTCATGGCATAAAAAAGGTTGATGTGAATTAAACATAAAGCTTTTGCTGGTCTCAGAAATGACACAGGGATGCCCTTAACTGCAAGGGTTGATTTTTTCTAATACTATTCATTTCTTTTCTGCTTTATTGATTTTTCTGGACTTCAGCATGGCAAGGTCTGCTTCTCATGTACTCCAGTAATTCTGTTCCCTCTCTTTTGGACAGAAAGCAGAACCCTCTCTCTTTCTCTCTTTCTTTGTATCTCACTTCAATGACAGTTGCTGTGCCCTGTAGTGTTCTTTGCAGAACACAGGAAGCAATTTTTGTGGTAGATCAGTAACCCCTCTTTTCTTCCAGAACCAATGGCAGGAAAAGTGTGTCTTCAGCCAGGTCTGAGATAATTCAGGAGGTAATTAAGGACATTCTTGACTTTTGAAGACACTCATAAATAATTCATCTAACAGTTTTCAGCTGTCATACATCCATCACAAAACCTCATGTATGTGGGTAAATCGTCTGTGTCTCTTTAAAGTTAGCAGTGATTTAGACTGCCACTTCCCATTTTAAGAGATGGAAACCCTCTGGCAGTTAAAAACAAAGCATAAAGAATTCTTCAGAATTCTTTTTTGTTTTGTTGCTGTTGTTGTTGTTCCTCTAGCAGAGGCTAAAAAATACGTGTCAGACAAGGATTAGTGGCACTACCAAGTGTCAGCGAACAAGCAGTCAACAACAGCTTAGACCCTACCTTCCAGAAGTTTAACTCTGGCCTTATTTTCAACAGGCTGAAAATATTCACATCCCCCTTCCCCAATTTCTTTGTTCTACTCACCCTCCAGTACCAGGCCACCCAATGCTCCACACAACTACATGGTGCTTTGCTATTTTATCATATACACGTTTAGCCTATGGAAGCTGCATTTACACTTCCCAGCCCACCAGGAAAAAAGAACTTATGAACCTTACGCTTAGTGAGGCTTTGCAGATCTGATACCTCAGTTGAGAGACTGTCATTTCTTCATGTGCCAGTGGCTGGAACTGCAGTGCTAAGAAAATTTGATTCCTTCCTCTTCCACCATTATCCTACTGAGGGCTCCCCGAAGTTCGGATAGGGTGAGAGGTCTAGAATAAAGCAAGAAACTGAAAATATTTACATGAATAAAGATAACATCTGCAGTTATGATAGCAAGGATTAAAAATGTCACAAAATTCTGGGAGATGTATATCCTTATGCCTTTGGCTATAACATCCATTTGGTGATATGCTTTACAAAGAGCTTTTCCTGTAGACAGGTGCCTCTACTGTCAGTTTTCTTGCTTCTTCACATGAAACAGGTGGTACTGGCCTCAGCTGTAGACAGGATACGACACAACATGGACATATGGGCTGATCAAGTATGGGAATTCCTATATTCCTCTGCTGAGGGTTCAACCCAGTCTGATAGTCTTCGGTACAGAACCCTGTCCTCTAATGAGAAGTAATACCACGTCAGCTGCTTTGGAGAAACCAATGGGAGCTAGGAGAGTAAATCCTTTTAAGGATCTGAATTTCTGTAGCCAAAGACTTTGGGTCATAACAGGGGTTAAAGTAAGGGGGAACGCCCTGGAACACCATTCTGGGGCTCCCTATTTTTAGGGACCCAGCGTTCCAAGCCCCCTAAAATTAGGGGAATGCCCCAGAATGCAGTGTTCCAGGCCCCACCCAAATAGGGGAGTGCCCCGGAACTCTGCGTTCTGGGGCCCCCTAAAACTAGAAGTGCATATTGCAACACAGCGTTCTAGCCCATTCCCCCTAGGCTGGCAGAAGGGAGGGGCTGCGGGCTGGGGCCAACCCAGCCGTCCATCCCTTCCTTCCCTGGAACCTGTGTGGTTCCACCCTTTCCGGTCGGGGCCAGGTTGTGCACACAGCCAGGCCCCAGACTCCGGCCTGGGCTCCTTTTTGCTGGCCGGCTGGCCAGCTAGCCACCGCAGCCTCCTGACCCCCGCCCAGCTCTTTGGCCAGGTTGGGGAGATGAGGGGCGTTGGGGCGGTCAGGCAGCTGGCAGGGAAAGTGTGGGGAGAGGGGAAAGAGTTTGGGATTGTGGGCTTGGGAGGGCTTGGGGGTCTGAAGGGGGTGGTGCGAAGATGGGGAGCTGGGGGTGGGGGTTAAGAGGGTTGGAATGGAGGTAAGGAGCTTAGGGAGTGGGGACTGGGACTGAGAATGACATGGGGAAAGGGGTCTGATGGGGGTAGCTGTTCTGGGGCAGTAACTGGGGTGAGGGGCAGTAGACAGGGTGAAGGGGTGGGGTAGGGGGCCAGCATTTGGGGGCAGGAGCTGCAGTGCAGGACGGGGGCCCACCCATGCTGGAGGGGGCCTGCCTGATTAGGAGGGTTCTGGGGCCCATCAAATTATACTTTAACCCCTGGTCATAATCCTTGTGCGGAGCTCCTGAGCAAGAGAAGGCAGGTTCTGAGCCGAAGTTAAACCTTTGTTCACTGGACACTTGTGCCATTAAACCTTGTCAGACAACAAGTATTTTTATCCCCTGTTAGTGCAAAAAGAAGCTGTGAAGAATTCTTTATGCTTCATTTTTCCAGCCCTTAACACTGGAAGTGGCAGTCTCTATCACAGCTAACTTTAAAGAGACCCAGCCAAGTCACCCATGTACGTGAGGTTTTCTGGGTGGATATATCACAATTGAAAACTGTTAGCAGATAAATTATGATGAGTGCCTTCAAAGGCCAAGAATGTCCTTAATTACCTCCTCAATACCTGATTTCATTAGCTCATTCTCCTTTTCTGACCCAGTTCTAAGTAAATAGTGATAAAAGGCCTGTTGTTTACTCAGTTGGTTCCCCACCCCCACCAGCAATACCTTTGCACTCCAGTTTGAAAAAGCAGAGATAAATAACTAACCATATCAAAGCAGATTTTATTCTCAGCGCTCCCTGAATCAAGTATGTGTATTTTAATACTGTAATCAATCATAACTATTAGTATATAAATCTTCCCCAGCACCCGGACATCCCAAAAGAAGTAGGAGACACGCTCCTATAATGTAATTCCAGAGCTGCAGTTCAGTATCATAGGCATCATATCATTGTTCAAAGACGAGCCAGCACTGACAAGTCCATCCAGGATAGGTTCTTGACGCTTCTCGGGTGGGAGTCACTTTAAGTGCTAGACGCCCATGCATTGCTCCACCAAGAGTCTGATGGTCTTATCTAGGCAGACTCCACTTCTGAGTAGGGGATTGCCTTCTGGAGGCTTAATCTGGCATTTTCTGGCTCCTACAAAGGAGGTATAGGAATTAGACATGAGCTAAAACTGGAATCTGACCATCCTTATTTTTCACGGAGAGACTTTCTGTATCTGCTTCTATTGTTCTGGTTCTAGGCCAGATCAGAAAGCCTTCAAGGGTTTGTTTTCCACTTCTGGTCTGGATAAGACCAAAATCTTCAAAGAATGGCAGACACTCAAAGATTCCCATTATTTGAGATGGCACCAATCTCAGGGATCAGCTGATCAATCAAGACACCCACCATTTGGCACCAGCGTCTCATGAGGGCAGCTCATAAGATTTAAGTAATTTTGAACACCAACCTTAGACCAACATCGGTTTCAAACCAAACCCTAGTCTTAATTCTAGCCCAGATGTGGGCCATACATTTCTAATAGGCTTCTCCATGACTATGAGCCCAGGAATGTCATGAGATCCTTGAAGATGAATTTTCAGAGCAAAACTGGGAATTACATGCTTGCACTATTACAGATGTAAAACACGGGCAACAAAACTCAGCGTCATGAAGAAGCAGATGATCTAACAATTTGGGAATAAGAATCGTTTCTCTTTTTGTAAAGAAATTTGTACTGTGAGCAACCATGTTCCCATCTTATTTCTCTCCTTCTCCACTCTGGGGATTGTACATGTTGTTTATCTTGTGTATAGCAGATGTAGGATACATCCTCATAACATGAGTCCTTCATTTGGCCTTCTCAAACATGCAGAGGAACAAGGGTTAAAGGAACATTCACTAAAGAAAGTGAAAGTGAACTCAGGTGCAATACAGTAATTGCCAGAGAGAGGTATATAAGACAAGTGGAAAGGAAATCACTGCCATGGCTGTGAACAACACAACTAGTTAATAGAATTTCCTCACTTTTCAATGGTTCAGTTTTCAGAAACAAGATCTACATGTTAAAGAAATATTCTCTGCCAAAAGGAGTGAAAGAGGAACCACAAAATGGGACAGCAAGAAACTCTCTCACACACAGCTTTGTTCCAGTGTTGCAGGCTGTGATCCATAAACAGGTGTCACCCCCTGGAGAAGAAAGTGTGGCAATATATCCTGACATTGGTAGCATGGCAGCCCTCTGAATTACAGGCATATATGCTGCATGCAGGCCAGGAACTGATGGCAATCTCTTTGAAAATATTAGTGGTACAACTTCACTTTTAATAAAGGGAAGGGGATAACAAGGGGAGTTATTTATGTAAGTAAGAGACAGTCTTCCTTGTTAACAAGGGTAAGTTACAGCTCCATATCCAGCCATGCACGGTTGTAGGACACTTTCGGCGTGCTCATATCAAAGCTGATTAAAAGCCTCATCTTCCTTACACTTGTGCTTAACTTTATGCTTAAGAGAAGACCCTCTGAAGTCAGTAGGTCTGCCCCATGTTTCAAGGCAAGCCTCTTCAGGTTTAGAGCCTTCTTTTTATTTTTGGACTGATTCCATGTGTCATCAAGGAGAAACCTTACCATCTAAAGGAACACAGGGCCAACCCTGCGAAGTCATTGATATTTGTAGAGCCCCTCAGGCACTGCTACAAAAAGCTGAACATGGCCCTGATCCTGCAAACAGTTGCACAAACACTACGCATGAGTTACACACATTTAACTTTACACACACACTTAGCTCCACGGATATCAATGGGGCAAATCAACTGCAGGCACTGCTTCTGTGTGTGTCAAGTTAAGTGCATGTGTAATTGCAAGGTACTGAACTGGTTTCTCTGGTGCTGAGCATCCACATTTCTCTTTGACTACAAAAGATGTTGCATGGTTTTTGCACCTCAAGAAGAAATGAACTCCCACTTATTTAGATGCTATCACAGAGCTTCCTGCTCTTTTGTTGGCCCACGTTTGTAGTCATGGCTGTTCACAGTGTGGGATGTCATTGAGAGATGAGAGTTGATTCTGGCTGACTTCCAGTAGCAGGTGTAGCTTGTTAACTCTACTTTCTGTTGGAGTGGTTTTATGGGCAGAGCCATTTAGGCTAGGATGTCCTATAGGAGGATTTCTAAAACTACAAATGCTATGGGGACAGCTTGGCTTAGACATACCCTAGGTCCAGGCCCCTGCAGACAGTGTAAACATACCCTGGGCCTGGGATCCTGCCCTGCCCCCTGCCCAGATCCAGCTCCAGGGGCCCAATCTGGCTCCTTCCACCACTGGTAGGCTACGTGAAGCTGGATCTGGCATTAAGCTGCTTGCCGCAAATGGCATGAGGCTGGGAGCTGGCCCCTGCTGACACCGGCAAGCGGCGTAGAGCCTGATCTGGCCCCCAGCCCCTTGTTGCTTGTGGCAAGCGACTCAGGGCCAGACCCTGCTCCATGCCATCTGCTGGCAGTGGCAGAAGCTGGGTCCCAGCCCCTTTCTGCTTGCAGCAAGCAGCTCAGAGCCGTATCCAGCTCCGTGCTGCTTGCCAGCGGTGGCAGGAGCTGGGTCCTAGCCCCTTGCCCCTTGCAGCAAGGGGCTGGGGGTCAGATCAGGCTTCTAGCCCCCTGCCAGCAGCAGCAGGAGCTGGATCCCAGAATCTTGCCACATGTGGCAAGGGCAGGGGCTGGATCCAGCTTCCGGCTGCTTCCTGGTGGCAACTGGGGCTGAATTGGGCCACCTGAGCCAGATCAGGTCCCTGAACCCTGATCAGTATGTGGGGCAGGGCAGGGCAGGGGGCAGGGCCCGGGCCCAGGGGCTGACCCTTCCTGCCCTCAAAAAGTCAACTTAAAAGCTTAAGTCAATTTAATAAATTCTAAATTGGGCCATGGAGTTCCTTAAGTCGACTTAAGGCAGGTTAAGTAGACCTAAGACTCCAGTGTAGACATATGACCCCTTGTAAGTACTGAACAGGGGAAAATAATCACTTCCCTTGATTCATTAGCAACGTTCCCACAAGTGCAGTCCAATATGTCATTAGCCTTCTTGGCAATAAGGCCATACTCTTGACTCATATCCAGCTTTTTTCATCCACTGTAATCACAGGTCCTTTTCTGCAGAGCTGCTGCCTAGCCAGTTGGACCCTAGCCTGTAGCAGTGCATGGGAGTCTTCTGTCCTAAGTGCAGGTCTGTGCATTTGTCCTTGTTGAACCATGTCAGATTTCTTTTGGTCCAATTCTCTAACTCATCTAAGTCATTCTTTATCCTATCTCTGCCCTCCAGCATACCTACCACTCTGCTGCCAGCTTAGTGTCATCTGCAAACTTGCTGAGGGTACAAATCCACCCCATCCTTGATATCAGTAATGAAGATGTTGAACAAAAGCCACCCCAGCACCAACCCCTGCAACTCTCAGCTTGTTACCAGCTGCCAATTAGGCACTGAGCCGTTCTTTCACTTCCTCCTATATAATGTCCCCCACAAATCCCTGACTGCACCCACACATGCAACCCTCCTGCGCAATCCTCATCCCCCCCTACACACAACATTCCTTCTATGTACCCTACACTCCCCACTCCTCTCTCTTTCTCTTATGCACACACACATGTGCGCATGTAACCCATGTTCCTAAAAAGGTGCAATCTCTTTCAGGGATCCCTTATGGCTGGGTTACATTGCTGGGCAGATTTTGCAGCCCAGAAACCAGAATCTTCTGGTAAGAGGGGGTGGGAGCACGTTGAGCATGCGCCACAAATTTTACTGTTATGCTAGAGTTACATGCCAAGGGAGAAGCCTGGGAGCAGCAGTCCAGAGAGGAGAGGTGATGGAGAGCTGCAGAGTCCATGTGCCCAGTGATTGAGTGAGAGGAGCTGAGCCCGGAGTGGACTGCAGGGTGTTTTCTCCCTGCTTTGGACTGTTTTACAGGGGAGTTTTCTGTTGTGGACCTGAAAGCTGGATGGCCAGTGACCTGATTGGTGCTGGTTGAGGAGAGGAAAGGAAGGACTGCATGAATTCCAGCTGAAGATTCCTGCAGCCAGAGAAGATGAAGATTGGTTCTCTTTTGCATTCAAGCCTCAAGGACTTAAAAGACAGCAATTGAAATCAGGGTGACTCCACCTGAACATTGGGACTCTTGGGTTTCTTACTGTTTTGTTTAAATTTATTATGTTTTCTTAGAATAAGGTTTGTTTAGTTAGTTAATAAAGTTAATTGTTATGTTTATGCTGAGTGGTAGTTTAATGTGGGATGGGAACCCTGAGCAGTCTTCACTGTGAGTCCTGAACAGACTGGATCCTGGCTCTCCAGCTGCTTTCTGCAGGGGTTTCTTTGTTAGGCACTGGAGAGGGGCAAGTGAATGCATTTGAGCCCACCCTAGCAGGTTACAAGCGCACGCGTGTGCACACACACACACCACACTACGCCACCCTCCCCTATGCACAACCCTCACTTAAAAAAAAAGGATGGACTTGCCCAAGGACAAAAATTAGTGCTCAGTGGAGTTTGTAGCCTGTTAAATAAACAAGAAAAATATTAGAGGGCACACTGCCCAGAGCCTACCTAAATACAGGGAACAAGGAATGGGGAAAACCAGGAATGGGAGTGAGGAGCAAAAGCTTGAAGCAAGGGTACCATATGGGGCATCGAGCAATGACCCCCCCCCCCCAAGCAATACCCACTGCTCTCAGAAGAGATCCGGGCAGTCAGTGGATGCTTGAAACATACCAGACTGACCATTTTGGCACCGGAAGCCCACTCCTTCCCCACAGCAGAGCTCCCATGGAGGGTACTCATGTACCATGACCATAGAGGTGTAATAAATACCAAGGTGCAGTCAGACACCCCAAGGTGTTGCTGTGAGTGCTGCAGTACACCAAGGCACTTGATATTTGGTAGTGTTCTGGCTTGTACCATGAGGTCAGCACTTTGGATAATTCAGGCACCAAGTCCTTCACAACGTGGCCGCTGGTGGGTTCCTAGGAACACATACTGAGCAACAGAGAATTTCTTTGCTAGGGTCACCAGAAATAAAAGATGCAAATGCCCTAAGCACAACTGCTTTAATCATTATAAGAAAGCAAGAGAGACCTGGCCTTAGGGGCACCCCATCCAGACAACAGAGTCCCAGTGCAACTCCTCTGAACAGTCCTCTGGGCTTCAGCCTTGTACCTTTGGACAATGACTATGGGTGGCTCCTGGCAACATTAGGGTTTGTCTTGGCCCAGCTCTAAGGTCAACTGCTATTTGGTCTTTCCAGGCTGCTGCCTTTGGCTTGGTGCTTCTGCTCACACTGATCGCCGCTCCCATGTTCCCCTCTGCCAGCAGTTCCCTTCTCACTGAGACACACAGTGCCCAGTAAGAAGCCAGTATGCTCATTAGCCATAAAGCACAAATCTTTAACAGTGAGGTTAATTAACCATTTGATCAATTTACCAAGGACAGTGATGGATTCTTCACCTACGCAAACGTTTAAATCGCAATTGGATGTCTGTCAGACAGATACACCCTAATTCAAACAGTGAAGTCCTACAGCCTGTTTTATGGAGGATATTAGAGCAGATGATCACAGTGGCCCCTTCTTGGCCTTGGAATAGATTCATAATCTATTTGTTGCTCTCTCAACAAAGAAAAATAGCATGGAAAGCAGCTATACACTCTTCCCCCAACAGTACTTTCACCAGGATACGTGACCTGGCAGGATGACCTCTGTCCCAGTACGTGAAAGCACAGACCTTTTAGAACTACACATTTTTATTGGGACTACAATCATGAACAACAAATGAAACAAACTGACTTCCATTGCAGCGTGTGATGGGAAAGCATAGGTTCTCTGGCCTGCTCACTATGGCACGGTGACATCTAGAGGCTCGTTGCAAATCTGCAAGTAAATATTGCCACAACTGCTAGATTCAAAGGGGCAGCCCTGTTAGTCTAGTAAAGAAAAAAATAAAAAAGGCAAGGAGTCCTGTGGCATTTAAAAACTAAGGCAATGTTCACACATAAACTGTTATTTCAAAATGAGTTATTTAAAAATAAAGTCCTTATTTCAAAATAAGTTAATTCGAATTAAGGGAAAAGCTCAAAGCAAAATACCATGTCCAGAGACAGGACTTGCTATTTCGCTTTAGGAGAGGGGCACCATGGGAGGTGTGGCAACATGGCCCCCTCCCTGGGCCATGCCCCCACCCAATAAAGGCTAAAAGGAAGGCACCCTGGGAAGGAGAAGGGCAAAAGTTTTATTTCGAAATAGTGGTTATTTCGAAATAACACATCTGAACACCGTTGTTTCAAAACAACCATTTCGAAACAACAGCTATTTCAATTTCATGCAAGGTTTTACTGTTTCGAAACAACAGCTGTTATTTCAAAACAACGGGTCCCCTTATTTCCAACGGAACATCGTCTGGACATAAGAAATTTTATTTCAAAACAACGGCTGTTGTTTTGAAATAAAACTCTCATCTGAACACCGCCTAAGAGATTTATTTATTGCATGAGTTTTCGTGGGAGAAAATCCCGCTTCATCAGATGCTTTGAAGAGCTCTTCAAAGTTTCTGACAAAGTGGGATTTTCTCCCACAAAAGCTCATGCGATAAATAAATCTGTTAGTCCTTAAGTGCCACAGGACTCATTGATTTTTTTTTTTCAACTGCTAGAGTAGTTCATTTTCCATGGCCGATCATTCCAAGGTTCTGTCACAGGAACATAGGACTGGTGGAAGGCAACTCCTAAACCTGTCTGGCTGTTCCCGGCTATGACAGATGACTCAGTCACGTAAGACTATTTGTAATCCTTGGCCTCGACACCGAGGCAGCTAATAATTAGTGCAGTTAGCGTTTTTTGTGCTGTTTCCTCAGCATTGAGAATCAAAGTGAAGCAGTTAATGAAGTACCTGATTGTCTCATTGTGAGGTTGCTCCTTTAAAATGAAAGGTTTTATCACCACACGGCCAATTATGATCCCTGTCTTTCTTGAAAACCTTCATTTTCACTTAAGAACTACACAATGATTTTCAATGTCTTACTATGTTAAAGTTTTGGCCAAGGTTAGATACAGTGAGCCATGGCTCTAATCTTTAAGAACAGCAAAGTTGCAAGGACCATCACTGTTTTATGGATAGCTATACGATGGAAATAACATCTGATTTCATCTTCTTTTTCCTTTCTTATGGGGGATAAAATGTGTGGTGGACTTTGATCTCTGAAGCCTACTCTGGACAGCAAGCTTATACATTTAATATTGCCAGCTACGCTATTGCTGAAGCAATCGTGTGTAAGAGAGGTTATTGATTATCACCAACAGACTTTACTCTCTTGTTCTATCCTGTCTGAATTTTGGCTAGGGAAGAACCAATGAGGAAGAAGAAGCAAGCAGTATTAGAATAATGGGGAAAGAGAGTCAATGTGTATTAAACATGATGCCAATTTTTGAAAAATCTATCTTCAGAATGCATTTAATGAAGTGTTTGGGCAGGATATTTCATTTCAAGGCAGAGGTATTGAAAAAGCTTGTGGAAAGAGGCTGCAAGATGGCCGCCTCCAGAAGAGGCAAGATGGCTGCCGTGGGGCTGTCACTCAAACCGGAAGGTAAGGGGCAGGACAGGAAGTATAAAACCTGGGCCAGGGAGCTCAGTTCAGCCTGGGCCACTGGAGGAGAAGGATGTCTTTGTCTGGGCTCCTCAGACCTGGCTCTTTCCCTGGCAGAGGAGAGCTGGGCCTACCTGCTGGCCTCCAGCCCCATAGTGGGATGGCTGGCTTGGGCCCCCCATGGTGGGTGTCCTGTGGGAGGAGCCCCCCTGCCTGTGGTGGATAGGCAGTGGGCCCAACAGGAACCTCAGCCCTTCCCCCCCCCTGATGTCAGGGAGGGCCTGGAGTATGGAGAATGGACCCCAGCAGCTACCGGGGAGGACCTGGAGGAACTGCCCCTGGCTTTGCCTGAAGTGGACCCCTCTGGGAGAGCGGTCCTGGAGGAGCTCCCCCTTGCTGTGGACCTATCTGAGCTGCCCCCTGAGGAGATGGAGGTCACCCTGGACTTTCCAGACCTGCTGCCACTGGGTGCTATGGAGGGCTTCTACTCTGTGCCCCTCAGTGAGTACCCTGAGGATGTTGAGGATGGGACAGATCAGGTACTAATGGGAGAGGGGGAGAGCAGTAGCCCAGGGGAGTTACACACCCCCATATTGGGGTCAGTGTGTTGCAGCTGGATCCCCCCTGACCTGACCCCCTGGTTAAAATGCCTGGCTGCTGTTAGGGCCCTGGGCTGAAACACAGTGGAGTAGGGTGGGCCTGTGTCCTACCTCCTCCTCTCCCCCTCTTCCTGAGACATCTACCCTAGGCACTAACCCACCTTGTTTAACCCTGACTGCAATGTGACTTGTGGACTGTATGCCCGGTTAAGGGCATGGGACCCTGGCTGAACTGTCCTACCCAGCCTCTAAACTGATAGTTACCTCCCCTCGTGGGTTGGGAACATACTGCCCGCTACCCGTCACCCAGGGGGAAGATGGACCAGCGGGAACACTTGAGCAAATAACTCCCCAAACTGCCCACCAGGGGGTGACCTGCTGGTGGGCCAAATGAACTGCTTGCTTACACTTGCTTATAGCTTGTTTCAGATTTAAAAAAAAAAAATCCTTCTCTACAAGAGCTTCTTGCTGTTATAATTAACTACAGTAGCTAAAATTGTGTCTGGGAGGAAGGGAGTGGGTGACATTTCCCATATATTGGATGAAACCAGAACTGCTCATTTCTGTCACCTAAATCCCATAATGCTAAAGGCTAATGAGGATTCTCCTTTCGTACATGTAGTGGTATCCTGTGCTTTTGGTGCAGGAGATTGTGTTCTAACCACACTATTTCTGTGAAGCTTTGCACAGCCATCATGTGCTGCATAAAATGGAATCTTATGTTGTGGGTGACCAGTTTTGTTACAATATTGTATGTATTTTCTGCTCAAAACCAAAAGTTTAAGGGGAAAAAAGGAGATGTCTCAGACAATGAGCTACAGAGAACAATTGAAACCTTCTGTTTCTAGGCTGCTTTTGCCATTAATTAATGGAAACAGGAACATTTGTGATAGGATCATTAGCTGCTAGAGAGTGGCTTGACCTTCAGAAATATGATCTTGGCAAAACAAGAGATTAAAACCCATCTGCTTCCTACCTCTTTCAACTGGTGGCAACTCGTTGTTCTGATATCTCATACATCACTTATAGGGACAACACTGGAGCCTATCACTTTGTGGGGACCATGAAAACAGAGCAGATTTGCACTGTTAAATTTTTCACTAATAAATTCAGAATGACCAGTATTCTATAGCTAACATGGCATGAGCTTCCATTTCTCAGGCTGATTTCCATATGTTTGTTCCTCCACTCTTTTCACCACATCTCTGTAGCCTGTGGCTTTGGGGAGATTAGTGGGAAACTATAGCAAGCAAGGCATGTACATTGCTGGGCCAGGTGATATCATCATGGGCACTGACAGGTCCATAGAGGCCTAAACTAAATTGGCACTGATGCTTTAAACAATGGTACATTGAAATAGACTCTCTTGTATTGGGAGATGGGGGAGAGGAAGAGAATGAAGATGATAGCTTGGGGAAAGGATTTTTGACATTAAGTGACTTTTTTTTAAAAAATGAAAGGAATTAAGGACAAAAGAACTCCTAACATAAAGCACATAGATTTATCTTCAGATCTTTGTTGAACTGTGCAGAGAATGTAATTGTAACATGGGGATATCAGACTATAATACAGGGCTGTTTATATCTCGCTGAATTTTGATATGAGCAAAAGTCCCAACACTATTGCTGCCAATACTCTGCTCAGTGACCTGAATGCTAACGTTTCACAACCTGTCTGGCTCCCTTGAATTTAGTGCAACGATGGCAAGATTTGCAGATTAAACAATCAGAACTATTCACTGTAGGAACCACTGTGTGGAAGGGGAGTTGAAATTGAAGGTTACTGTATTTTCCCCTAATGCCTCCTTGAATAAATTACAATCTCTGATCTTTAACTTTATAATTAGTAATACTGAAAAGGACAAATGGATGGAAAGCTGGAATGTACAATACATCATAAGCTACTTTGGAATGTAAAAGCTTAATGTATTATGTTGCATGTTCCCATGAGTGACAAATAAAAATGTTTCCAGTAAACCCCTAAATCTGGATCCTGCATTTGGATCTTGGTGTGCTGCGATACCAAAGAGCCCCACTGTCTTCAACAAGGCTCTATATGGGCCTAGGGGTTCAGTTATGTGGACGCAGCTCCTGTCTGATATTCTGCCATATCATGAACTTGGAGCCCATCTACATTTAATATTGGCCCCAGGCAGCACCTCCTCAGTGAACTGGGAGACTCAAGAGGGTTTGGGATGCTACAAACAGTGGAGTCCACCAAACTGAGTGTTGGCATGTCACAGACTGCAAGACAGTCAGGCTGAAGCAAGTTGCTGCTGCCACACATCAGGAATAGCAGGCTCAGATATGCTTAAGGGAAGAGGTTAAACTTCCCACACAGACAGGAGGCACAAGCTGGCTCAGCAAGTCATCTATAGTGCATAACAATGCAGGTGCATTTACATCAACTATACCACATATTCTTATTGCCAGCAGAGGGCAATCTGTATATGAACTGTCTCCACAAACACATGGACAGCTACAGACTGACTGATAAATAGGTGTTTTGTTTTGTTTTTTTGGAGAACTCTTGTCACATGAAATGCAGTAGGAGACATTGCCATCAGCAGAGTTTGAATCTAAGATTAAAAGCAGGAGTCCCTACCATTTGAGCTCAGACAGTAACCCCTTAAACTTGTATCAGCCAGCTGTTCAGTGGGTGTTCAGGGGAGGGGTGCTTCATGATGTTTTCCTGGCTCCACCAGTCAAATAATCTGGCCCTGGCACCTAACAAATGCCAAGAATGCAAGGACTCCAGCAGCTACTATCACAAGAGGCAAAGGGCTCAGGAGTATTCCCTTTTGTGAGCTGCTCCTTCAATCAGTCATTCATCTGCCATTCCCTGGTTTTCCCACAAGGACTAGGGTCAACACCCTAAGCCACCCACTTCAGAAAGTCAGATAGTGCCTACAAATCCCATAAAAAGCCATCTCACCAGCTACCGCAGCCTTCAACAGTCTCCCTTCCTGTGACAACTTTGGAAAACTTGGGCTAATTCTCTGCCCAAAACCTGGTTCTCCTTGGAAAGGCCAAATGTTGAGACAGAGTTGGGGGTGTGTGTGAAGGGGCTGCAGCAGAACATCAGTAAATGGATTAAGTTTGGAAGTACGTGCAAGAGGGCCGAAGTGAGGTTTATACCAGACTTAAAAGCCCAGCCACCTACATCAAATACGAGACATTTTCAGCTTCAAAATAGTGATCTATTTCTTTAAATGGCTTCTGGCTCCACTACTGACTGCTGGGTGACCTTGGGTGAGTCACTGCACCATTCTGTGCCTCAGTTTCCCCTTTTGCCCCTGGCTATTTAAACTATAAGCTCTGAAGGGCAGGGTTGTCTCTCAGTATATGTATGCATGGGGCCTTGCACAACAAGGTCCCGTTTCTGCTACAATAATACAAACCATAATGACACTAATTTACAGAAAATTCCTTAAAAACCCACAGATCAAGACTCAGCTAGGAAAGGAACAAGTGCAATATTTTCCTAAGCAATGTTAAAAATTCCACTGCGGATGAGATTAAGATCAGGCTGGCTCTTTCCTTTATTGCCTAAAATATCATCCGTCTGTTATCTAGCTCTTCAATAATGATATGAATTATTCTTAACCCACCTTTAAAAAATAAGTCTTTTGGAAAAGCTACTTGGCAGAACACAATGTGCTGGGAAAACTATTTCAGAGCCAGTAGCTGGGCTCAGCTTCTTGCATGAGCTCAGCACTTGAAACACTGCCCAAAAGTTAGGATTGGCACAAAAAATGCCTTGCAAAAGTAGCCTTTGCTCACTGTCTCTTTAAGAAGCAGGAGGTGTGTGTGGCTGGGTCTCCAGGCCCTTTAAAGCTTTCATTGGTTTGTGGAGGCAGGAAGTGGGAGGTGGAAGAGGCAGCTCTCTGTGCTTGTTGTTTCAGCTGCAGGCACTGTGAGTGGGGAGAATTTGGTTTCATTTATACGATTCCCTTTGTTTTTTGGGGTAGATTATGTTGGACAACAGTGGTGGGGCTATTAGATTGCTATGCTGCTGCTCTGAGATCTTCCTTGTTTAGATTTGGGTGCTGCTCCAGATTCTGGCCTGCTCTGCGGCTCTTAGCAAGCTGGGATTGAGGGGTGGTTAGTTGTAACAGTAACAAGCAATAGCCTTCGCCTGCTCAGATAACTGGATCACAGCTTTTTTTCTTCACTCTCTTGCAGGTTTGCTGGTACATTATGGCCCAAAGGGCCTTCCCGAATCCCTATGCAGACTATGACAAATCCCCGGCCACAGGATACTTTGACTCTTCGGGGCGGGTGAGTTTGGGGATCTAAAATGACTTCATTTTACTGCACTGTAGTGTTTCCTTCTTACTAGGTGAAAAGGGCTTATAGTGCTCAATTTTTCTTTTCGCCTGTTTTTATGGCATAGCAGCAGTTAGCAAGATACAGCTTGCTTGGAAAAATGCAGAAATTGCACCCCTACAACACACCTCTGCTTAATACGCAAAAGATCCTGGGTTCAAGCCCCAGGGGGGTTGGACTCGATCTGATTCGATTCGATCTCACGAGGTCCTTTCCAACCCTATGATTCGATTCAATTCTAGGTAAATCAAAATTACAAGACTTTGAGATGAGGCCTGCATGTTCAGTGTGAATAGTGTCTCAAAACATTTCTTTTTTAAATGTTTTCTTGCCGTTTCTTGGGCCTTCTCGTATGCTTACTTGAGCACCTGTGCCAGGTCAGCATTCAGGTATCTGCCATTGTCTTCTGGCACAGTTTTCCCATTTAAAGCCTCATACAGTTTCTGAAAACAACTATAGCATGTGGTATAACCCTGTGAAATTATAGATCAAATTCAATTGTTGTATGTGGAGGGTGCAGAAAGTTACAGGGAAAATCCTGATGTAGCTTAGAAGTTGGGATGCAAGAAAAAGAGGCCACCTGGGTAATGGTGCTATGTGATCAAAATCACTGACTCCTTTGGGAAAGGGGGTTATAGAAGGGTCTGCTAACCATTTAGAGCAGTGTTTCCCAACCAGCGTGCCCTCAAGCCTGAGCAGCTGTGTCATGGAATTTTTTGAAAAACTACTCAGAGTTCTGAATTAGCTCATAAATATTCATTAGTTCATTTGGCCACTGTATGGTGGTGTGCCTCAAAATAATTAAAGGTATCAAGGTGTGCCATGGCAGAGAAAGGGGTGGGAACCACTGATTTAGAGGAGTGAGCCTTTATGGGGAGAGAACCAATTTCCAAAGCAGTTATGCGTGACTTTTCAAACAGGATTTCAGAGTTAACTGTGAGTAATAATCACCCTGAGATGATAAACAGATAAGAAATAAGCTTTTGTTTTCCCTCTGCCACTTGTTTTAGGGTTATTGATTTCTCACAAGGCAAGATGCCACTCACCACAGGCATAAATCAGAGAAACACTGACCCATAATGGGTCAGTTCTGGGTGACAAAGACAGACTAAATAGTCTAAATCTACCAGTGGGTGCCCATGTATACATTGATATTGATCTTGTGTTAGAAGTAGTGTTGCATTTTATTGTAATAACTGTAAAAGTAGGATCAAAGGATCTGCAGCCCTTTGGAACCAGGTATGATCTGAGAACACATCTGGGAGCCAGCAACTCCCTTATTACAATTACTGACTCTCAGTGGCCTTGGGCAATGAGTTGATCTCTCTCCTTCGGTTTCTAAACCTATTCATTAACATTTACTGAATAAAGGTACTGTGAAGCTCTAGTAACTAATGTGTGTAATATCTTTGAAGTCAAAATGTGCTGCATAAGTTCTAAGCATTGCAAAGACGATGAAGCATCCAAACATCACAGGGGTGTTTGCTTTGGCAGCTTTGCATCCATCCTGTTCAGACTGGCTCATATTTTTTGAGCAGTGCATGGGAGAGCCAGGGAGAGGTGCCCTGACACGTAGTTATTGGAGGTGTCCTCATGGTTTCTCCTTCATTTTGGCAAAGGGAACTTACAGTCTACCATCACTGAGGAGGCATGGTGTGCAGTTACAGAAGTCTTCCTAGCAGAGGGTATAATGTATTTGCTGTCATTGCTAGGAAGCACCTTAAAAGCTTTAACTCTATATTTCAGGATTTGGAAATTCTTGACGATCTTTGAGGGTCTGGTGTTTGCATCAGTTTGGTGGTGTTGATTTCACTGAATTCCCCCCCCCCCCCCCGAGTCTGACTCTGATGAGTCAGTTCAGACTCGCTGCACTTTTATTCTCACAGCACTTTTAGAAGCACACGTATAAGAAATGTCTCTGGGCCCACATTTAGCAGAGCAGATCTCTTGTGTCTAACCCAGATTCCCTGGACTAAAAACAATAATCAGAATTTATTGCACAAAGAGCTTTTTGTGACAGGCTCTGGAAAACAGAATCAAACAAGCAGAACTAGTTCAAAATCTTCAAGCTCAGAGGATTGGACCCCAGAGATATGCCCTCTTTCATGTATTAACCCAGAGACCACAGCATGGATTACAGCTTCTGAGTTACTTAAGTGGTAGGGTACCAAAAAAATGAAGGGATCATGACATTATTTTGTTTTGTTTTTGTTTTTTTTTAACTGGTGAGCTTGGATCTGTTTAAATTGCTGCTGTCTTTTCTAACCTGCACAACTTAGTATAGTGTGAATCCTTGTGACATATTATTTAATAATACTCATCCACATCATACCATGATCTTTACTATGTGTTCCCAACTGAAAAATATTCTTTCCTTCAAATCATTGGTGCCCCTTCCCCTCCCCTCAAGCCATCCTGCCCCGCAGAGGTGTGTAAGAAGCAGTGTGTATGCCTGTGTGTGCATAGATAACCAGACTTTGGCATAAGACATTTTTAATACATCTGAGCTCCTTACTACATTTCAACTTCGTTAGAACAAAACCCTTTCCTATGGATGCTGCTGGAATTATGTACTTACACAGTACAGTAGATACTTTGGTATTATAAGAAAATCAAGGAGTCCTGTGGCACTTTTAAAGACTAACAAATTTATTTATCGCATGAGCTCATGCGATAAGTAAATTTGTTAGTCTTTAAAAGTGCCACAGGACTCCTTGATTGTTTTGCTGAGCTAGACCAACACGGCTACCCCCTTGGTATTACAAGGTGATGCTGTCTTGTGACATACAGTATAATGTCATGACACTCAGACTATCTTATGCTATAGACGTGTTCAATCAGTTGTGGCAATCCAGAGATGCTATGAATGAGCTACAGTTGTAGTAAGTATGGAACCAAATTCTACAAATTAATCTCATTTTTTTTCCAGGCTACTGCTTGGTTTCATTATCTTCTCCTCCTCCTCCTGATGACAAAGCAATTAAAATAAGCCTGTGGGAGAATGCTATGGTTTTCCAAGCTGCTGGATTTTGTTCAAAACAGCCTTTGAATGCTAAATTTTTAAATTCAAAGAAGTTTAACATGCGGAAGGCTTAAATGGGGAGTATTTCCATTTTGTGGGTTGCTTTCTATGTCCCATCTTATTAGTAACAGCCTGGTCAGAACTTACTTTCCAGTGTCAGAGGCTTTTGTAATCAGAAGACTGTCATTAAAATGACCCTATTAAGATTGGGCAAGGTCGAAAATGGCATCTTTCTGGCTGAAAACTTTCAAGGGAGTTTGAACTCAGTTCCCACCGAATCAGTGGAAATTGGGTACCCTGTGCTTACGGTGTTTTTCATTCATAGATCTCAAGACACTTTACAAAGAAGGGCAGTAACATTATCTCCATTTTACAGATGGGAAAACTGAGGCATAGAGGGGCCATGACATGCCCATGGCTAGTGGCAGATCCAGGGGTAGAACCCAGGTCACCTGAGCTCCAGACCAGCATGCCACACTCTGGTCCATATTTAGGCCCCTTGGAAAGCCTAGTCTTTGAGAAAAGTCAAAACACTTTTTACCAATGAACTGTTGCCACTGGCAGAATCAGTCCACGGAGAACAGGCTGTTCAGCAGCATATCCAAATTACCTTGCTCTGGTAGACATCAGGAGTCACTCCTTTGACATCAGTGGAATTTATACTGGTGTGAAGGAGGAGAATTGGGCCCAGGTGACTTTATTATTAAGGTTCCTAATGCTAAAGATCTCCAGGTACTTTAGATTAAAACAGTCTCTCAGCTCACAAATATAGGGATTAAATCACAATACCCCAGCTGCTCCAGGAGTAGCATGGCTTTAGAGATCAGGGAATCTAGATACTCAACCATGTGCAGTTAGTGAAAAGCCAGCACAAAAAGCTGCATCTTGCACTGTATTCTGAATGGGAGCAGGCTAGAGTTGAGATGGATTTTTTTTTTTTATTGGAGCATTGGCCACCCCCCTCAACTTCCTCAAACCTTACTTGTAAGACAGACAGCTCTAGGTGTTGAACCCAGGTGATGGGTTAGTGCCATGGAGAAAGGCCAGTTACCTCAGGGGAAGCCTAGCTTTCAGTACGTTCTATTACAGCCAGCCAAATCTGAAAACAATTTTCCTGGCTAACTGAGAATCTCTGTTCCCCAGTGTAATCCCTGCTCTCCGCCATGCATGCTTGCTGCAGTTTGATGAGCCCTCACCTAATCTGTTTGCTGATATTTACTTATGCATGATGTTTCTTTACTATCCACAGCTGACTCCCGAGTTCACTCAGCGCCTGAACAATAAGATCAGGGAGCTGCTTCAACAGATGGAAAGAGGCCTGAAATCCGCTGACCCCAGGGACTGCACTGCCTACACTGGCTGGGCAGGTAGGGCAATGCAGCAACAAGGACATTTGAACTAACCAGCTGCGTGGGGCAGAGTAATTCAGCTTGTTAGCTGCCTTTGAGGTTAGGCTCATCCAGCTGCTGTCTCATCTAGTTTTAAGATCTGAAGAAGAAAAAAATAAAAAGGCAAAACCCCAGTGCTGCTTTATTAACTATGAAGCATAGTATCAGTCAGAAATGATCATTGTAAACTAAGCCCTGAAGCAGCCAGGGCACTTCCTGTGATTAAAAAGACAAAATACATTTGAAACTGGGGGCCCCTGTCCTCCCTATTTCTGGGAGATGGGGTCAGAGGGTGGGAACAAGGCATCCCTGCCACTGCACTGCAGTCTAGGGCATGCTCGTGATCTGTTCTGTTAAGATGCTCTTAGAAAGAGACCATGGAGAGCTAGATACCCTGGGGGCTTATAAATGTCAGAACCTTTTACCTTTAAGGTGCTGGCCAAGGTCCAACCCAGTCAATTGTGACAGTATTGTTTGCTCCTTACTTCTTGTTAGGTGAACCTATAATGTGGGAAGCTAGCTGGTGGGGGTCAGTGCAGTTCCTGGTGGGCATGGATGCAGCACATGACAAAATCTGCACTTGGCACTGTATGGGCCGTAGACAGGCTGTGTCCTGAATAGGGAGGGAGACCAAACTCCTCTCAGCCCTAGCAGTGTGGATGGAACCACGTGGGTTGGCCAGAACAGGGGAGCTCCCATTGCCCTGTTCCATGGGAGCTACCCACAGCTACCTCTGAATATTGTGCAACCCAGTACTGATCTAGACCCTCAGATATTGGGTCATGGTACCTCCCCTGCCACTGCCAAAAGACTGGAATGCATTGCAGAAAAATGCAAGTGTTGGGTCACAGGCATAAATGATTATTTTCAACTACGTCCTAAGGAAAAATTTTTGAAAACCACTGCTGTAGATAAAGGCGGACTGGCTTGGTTACCAAAGGGGCCCAAGCACTGACACACAGCATGTTTATTACCCAGTAAATTTATTGGGTAGCTTACTTTGCCATTATTGTACTGTATGATAGTATAACTTGATCATCAGGGTGTTTCTGCTCTTGTTCTGGTTTACTTGTTTAATGCAAATGGACGGATCCAAAATTGGTTCTGCTTCAGTGTTTTGGGAAGAGCAGTAGTGAGGAGAAGAAGCGCAAGACAACAAACATGTCATGGAAAACCTCATTTGAACTGCTTTGTTTTTAATTCTTGAAAGCTACCAAAAATAAGTTTACCTCTAACTCAGATCTGCAATGTAACCAGAAGTGCCATGACAAGCCTCAAGAACCGTTTCAGATAACTGGTGTGCAGTGCCTTGTCCATCCCAAGCTTCCCTCCACCAGAACCAGGACTGGTTTTCTGTTTAGATACCACTGGTCAGAAATCTTGTCTGGGGTAACAAAAAGAACTCAGAGTCTAAGGGTACGTCCACACTTGGAGTTGAGGGTGTTATTCCCACCTCAAGTAAACTATTCATGCTAACTCTCATTGAGTTAGTACACTAAGAATTGTAGTGTGTCCATGGAAACATGAAGAGTGGTGAGCAGCAGTAGGGGCTTGAGAAAATTGGGCTTTAGCTAGGTGCCAGCAGTTTTATTTTTGGTCGCCAGAGGGTGCTCCTCTGCAGCATTTCCACAGTGGAGCTTGGAGCCAGGCTACCAACCCTGGTCACTGTGGCAACTTTGTGCCCGGGTTTTGTCAAGCCCTGGGCTAGCTGCCCCAAGAACAAATCTGTCCAGACCCTATTGGTACATATTCAGGGCAACTAGCCTATGCTGCTGCTGCCTGGGTTTCTGCACATTCAGTACAATTTTTAGTGTGCTAACATGATATTGCTTTAGTGTTGATGTAGCTTAAGAGCATTTCCCCTGTTATTGCAGCAGTGTGTAGTGTTTAGGGATGCAACCCTGTTAGAGAGCATTAGAGACAAAATGAGGCAAGGAAGAGGGCTACTACCATCATACCTTTTCTGCCCATTTTGCGCGTGTGCGCGTGCACGTGTGTGTGTGTGGTTGCTTTCCTGTTACTCTCCCTCTCTGGACCTAATGGAGGTTCTCCATTCCCTGCCAGGTGGGCCCACCATTACCGCCACATGCTCTCCCTCCATTTCTTCCTACAGCAGGCCCCATTGTGGAGAGCAGCACTGCAAAGCACCACAAGGATGGGGACCAGACATCACACACAGGTGACATCATGACCTAGTTTCTGGTGACAATTCTGGGGATGCCAGTTGCTCTGCAGTGCCCTGGTAGCAGTGCCATACTGGTCCCCATGTGCCTTATCCTGAGATCTCCAGGCTGGTCTTGGCACGGCTTGGGCTGTGCCTAGGAGCTACAGAAAATGGCACTGGCAATTTATTAGAGAGAACTGCTCTTGCCCAGTCTCTGCCAGTCGTGTGCCGAAGCCTTTTGTTAGAAGGCACAGTGACACTACCAGTGGTGCCAGTTTTTGAACAAGATGGCAGACTGGTGCCCACACAGCCTGTAACTATACTGATTCCAAGGCACTTTGATAAGAAGGTTAATGGTGGTAGGCTGGTTTGATTCCAGCTCAGGAGGACATGCCCAAGTTCCTCCCAAATGTCCTGTACAGCAATAATCTGCCATATCACTGTTCAACAGTTTTCTGCATTTCTACCCAGTGGTGGCTGATCAGGTCCCTACATACAGTCTGTATCTCCATCAGCTTGTACGTGCTTGGAGAGCCCTTAGGCTGAAAGGCACTGTGTGCAAGAAAAGATAGTGTTAACTTGGTAGTCCTATAAGAGAATGGCAGCTTATGGAGTAGGCATAGGCATGTTACAATGGATTCTGCCTGTTACCAGGACAACTCAGTATGCAAGACTGGATTATAAATAGTTCATATTAGCAAGACTCCTACAGTGTATTGGGGGAGAGCTCATCGCCCTGGGAAATGGGGAGTTTATCCCTCCCTAGGGCAGAGGTAAGGAGCATCTTACGAGCCTCGATTAGGAAGGAAAACAACTCGAGGGATGGCAAATGCTATGGGTAGGATGCCTGCTCATTTTTACTGGGAAGGTATTTACACAAAAGGGATTTGTCATTTCCCCATCTTCATTCCTTCTTGGTGCAGAACACTTCTTGACTTGTCATTTACAAGAATCCTGCAAAGGACCTTCTGTGGGTCAAAGCCAGAGAAATGGAACACACTGATATTATTCCATGACTGTTTCTCCCTTCTAGTCATTGCTAGATTAATTTATTCAATGTTGTTTCTGGGTAGAAAATTAATTGGGCCATGACAGCAGCTTTTCCTCTTAATTGCTTATGTAGAAAAGGCTTGTTGAGCATCTTCTCATGTAAATCATCAGCCAGGCATCTGAAATCAGTTGGCACTCTTGTGGCTGTTAATGAGAGATATTTGAAATTAATAACTGTGACCTTCTGTGAACATTCTTCCACTGTATGATGTACTTTGTCTGAGTCTGCTACATTAGCCCTAGGAACATATAACATATGCTGGAGTTAGACTTCTGATGTGTTCTGTCTATGCCTTCCACTGTACACATGCAAGAACCACGTCCCCTGGCCTTGTGTTGGGGCATCCTTGTGGCTGGTGCCAACAAACAGTAATGGAGAGGGACCACTATTTTCACTGCCTCTGTATAACAGAAACTTATAATTCGCATAAGCTGCTGCACTGAGCTCATCCAAAGTAATGAACAGACGTCTTAGGAGCATAGTTCTAATTTATATTGTGATCTCCAACAGAGATCAGGGTACTGTACAGACACATGAGCCAGGTCTACACCCAAAGCTGCTGCAGTTCAGGGTTTGTGATCTTCTTAACCAATTTAGGTAAATTGATGCAAAACTCTGTGTAGACACTTAAATTTAAAAGCCAGCTGATATTTGTATAGCGTGCATACAAGCTGTAGTAAGCCTGTTTTCAACAGATGCATATCAGCTAAATCCGAGTGTACTAGTTTGAGCTGCTAGTTTACCACGTTGTTCTTAGCTGCCTCTGGGACCCTGAACTCTTCAGGTACCAACAAGCCTGTATGTTCTCGCTACATTTTGCTGGTGGGAAGGAGGTATGGAAGGAAGGTGTGGTATATGCTATGAAGACATGGCTCTTCTGCCCTAGAAACTGTTACTTAAGATTGGGCCAGACCTTCCCAAAAGCCATATCCATTGTAACCAGTGTCTGAGACAGCAGACTTAAAGATAAGAGCTGCACAGGACAGCAGAAGGTGTGTATGACCTAGAGCAATGGTTCTCAAACCTATTTGATTGTGCCTTCCTTATTTAGGAGCTTATAGCCCCTTCCTCCCACCACACAAGTATATATACTAATTTGTGTGGCAGCGTTGCTTCAGTTGAATCAGTCTCAGCTTGTTTTTTACTTGAATTGTTTTGTTTTTTCATCTGTTGCATGAATGAGACAATGATCCATTGTAACAAACAAAAGTGAAGCTGTGACTGTGGTCCATGCTCACAGTTAAAAGTGCACACCACATCATAACAAATGGATTAACACAGAGCAGGCAATGACTTTGTATAATATTATGCATGCTTAACAGAAACCTGTTAACGTATAGCGCCTTCTGAGGACATGATATGTCTGGAGGAATCAGCTTTGCTGTTGGTAAAATGTGCACAGCAAGTTCTTTGTCTTGTTTTCTTTTTTTCTCTTAAAGCTTCTCACACTCCCCTAGAATACATTCTGTGCCCTGTCCTCTAGTCTGAGAACCCCTGATGTTAGATCATTAACTCTGTTCTCACTGGGCACCGCAGCAACACAAGGTCAATGAACTAGGCCCTAAGAAGGGAAAAGATAACATTCTTTCTGAATTGTATAGTAAACTATTTCTAGTTAAGTTACTGTGCCCCAAGAATTTGTGGAGAAACCAGCTTTCGCTGGGGATAGATGGACAGGTTCGGTTATCCAGCCTTCTAGGTCCGAATTCATTGTTGGCCAGCACCTTGTGCAAAGTGGGTGCCAGTGGTGTCTGTCTGATAGAGCAGCATCTTACAATGACTTTGTGCAAATGTTAAGTGACTTGCACAAGGGACAGAGCAGCAACGAATCAGGCCCTTCAAGCTCAACTGCCAGGAGGTAAATTTGGAGGAGGGCTGTTTCCCTTGATGTTTTCTTTGTTAGTAAAATGACATAAAGACCAGGCATTGCCATAGCTTCTCTGTCATGACTAGAATCCTCTTGAATGGGAAATCTGGCTCGTGCTTCCAAGCAGTATGCTTCCCTGCCCCAGAACCCAGGGAACTGAAATCCAGAAGTGCCAGATGGATGACTGCCATTGAGGCCAATGCCAGTCCTCAGACCAGGAACTTCTAGAGCTAGGACCACATTGCTACAGCTTGAACTAGAAAACCAGGCTCTCTAGATATGGGGGTTGTAATAGACTCACATCCTCTGTGAGTCAGGCACAAAGGAGGCAAATGCTGACTGCTGGGCTACACCTACGTCCAAGAGAGAGGCTACTGGAGCTATTGTTTCCTTCCACTGGAGTCAAATGTACGTGGGCTTGTTGAGGGGCAACAAGTACTGTGTGGGGAGACTGGAAGCTGAGTTGCTAGGAGAATATTTGAAGGGCAGTGTAACATGATGATGCCACTCACCAGGAAGATACATTTTTTTCCCTGGATAAAGGGAACTCCTGGTCACAGAAAAGCAGATAAGACACCAACATAAAATACACAAGTGCCCCCCAACTCATCAGTTACCCTCACCCACAGCTCTTGCCAGCAAATGGCCTTCTTCCACATAGCCTCTCATCTTGCTGTTTGTGCAGTAACTGCTTTCATGGCCCTCCTTCTGCTCAGCTGTCTAGGCTAGTAAGTTGTTGTTTGCCAATAGCAAACTAGAGACTATAACAAGTAGAGTGTAGAGGTTGGAAGGAAGGTACCATATATTATCGTGTATAAGACGAGAATTTTGTGCCTGAAAATTGGCTTCAAAACAGGCTCTCGGCTTATACTTGTGAGAATACGGTAGACAGTCCCAACCAGCCCTTTCCCTGACCATGCGGCAGGCCGGAGCCCCAGTGTTGCCGGGTGGCCATCTTGGGCAGTCGGCCGGGGCTGGGGCTGGAGGAAGGAAGGGACCCCAGCGTCTGGAGCGGCCAAGTAAGGGGGTCCTGGGGGGGTCGGCCTGGACATTGATTCAGGGAGGCCAGGGAAGCGGCTGCAGGGACCGGAGGTTGGGGAGGGGGTCGGAGTTGGGGAAAGTGATGGGACGGCCGGGAGGGTTTGGGGGAGGGTTCAGGGAGGCCAGAGAAGGGGCGGCAGGGCTTGGGCATTTGGGGAGGGGTCGGGGAGTCTGGGGAAAGTGGTAGGAAGACCCAGGGTTTTTGGGGAGCCCAGGGAAGCAGTGACAGGGACTGGGGATTTGGGGGGGGGCCGCCAGGCTGGGAAGAGCGGCAGCAGGGGTTGGGGGGTGATGGGGAAAGGGATGGAAAGGGTGTTGGGGAACAGGGGAGGAACAACAGGGAACTGAGAAGGGAGTAGGGGGGGCAGCAGTGAAGAGCCAGGGGACAGCAAGAGGAGCAGGAGGGCAGCAGTGGGGAAGGGGCAGAGAAGAGGGGCAGCAGTGAAGAGCCGGGGGGGCAGCAGTGAGGAAAGGGCAGAGCAGGGGGCAACAGGGGTGATGGAAGTGAGGAAAGGGTGGGAGCAGGTGGGAGCAAGGGGGCAACAGTGAGGAAAGGGCAGAGCAAGGGGCAACAGTGAGGTAAAAGAAGTGAGCGGAGGGCAGCAGGGGTGACAGCAGTGAGGAAAGGGCAGAGCAGGTGGGAGCAGGGGGCAATAGTGAAGAAAGGGTGGCGCAGGGGGCAGCAGCAGGAAACTGAGAAGTGAGCAGGGGTGTAGCAGTGAGGAAGGGGTAGAGCAGGGGGGGGCAGGGGTGACGGCAGTAAGGAAAGGGCAGAGCAGGAGGGCAGGAGTGAGGAATGCACAGCAGGGGGCAAGGGAAAAGCAGCAGCAGAGATTTTGGGGTAGGGAAACTGTCAGAAACTCCAGAGGAAGCCAGCAGCAGTGGGTGGGGGATTAGGGGCCAAGGCCAAAAGGGGACCTAAGCTTATACCTGGGTCACCAATTTTAGCTTCTTTTGGGGGGTCAGAATTGGGGGGTTGGCTTGTGCCCGGATCGGCTTATACCCGAGTATATACAGTAAGTCTGCCATATATGAAGAGCGTCTGGATTCTGATAAATACTGACTGGGTATCTCTAAGGGTTTCCTATCCTCAGTGTGGTACTCAGACAGCATTTGTGTGTTGACTTCTAAGAGTATACATGGATGTGAGCTGAAGTGATCCTGAAGCAATCCTTTATTTTTAATTTAGGATATCGGGCTCTTTGTGGTTTAGGAGGTGGTAAAGTCAATATAAACAGCCCTATATAAAATGTTCCGAAGGGGCAGTCATGTTAGTGAAGTTCAAACAAGGCGTCCTGTGGCACTTAAAGACTAACAAATATATTTATGCAATAAATAAATTTGTTAGTCTTTAAGTGCCACAGGACTCCTTGTTTGTTCTATTTAAAAGGGTCTCCAACAGTTTCTAGTTTATTAGTTTGAAAGCTGAGGCAAAATCTAAATGAGTAACACCATTTTATGGAGGTTGGGATGCATTGCACCATCCTCTAGGCACATCGCTTGAGAGGAAAATTGATAGTTGTTAAGAAAACTTTAAAACTCAGTCTTAAGGGAGTGAAAAAATTGACTTGTATGACTTTGTTTAAAAGTTAAAGTGCATATTTAAAACAAAAATGGACAGTCCCACAACAAATAAACATATGGCTGAACTTAATTTTTCATCTGTCACCCATGTGAAATTCAGATGCCAGCTGAGGACTCCAGGTCAGTTATAGCTGGCATCTGCTCCAGTCACAGTTATAATGCTAACATTAAAGGCAGAGGTACTCGATTCTTTTTTAACTTCAGTCTTCACAGGCAGGGTCAGCTCCCAGGCTACTACACTGGGTAAGGCAGAATGAAGAGAAGGAGAGCAGCTCACGGTGATGGAAGGTCAGGTTAGGAACTACTTAAGGAAGTTAGATGTGCACAAGTCTATGGGGCCGGATGAACTGCATCTAAGGATGCTGAGGGAGTTGGCCAATGTGATTGCAGAGCAGCTGGCCATTATCTTTGAAAGCTCGTGGTGCACGGGGAGGTTTCAGAGGATTGGAAGAAGGCAAATATAGTACCTATTTTCAAGAAAGGGAAAAAGGAGGATCCACGGAACTACAGACCAGTCAGCCTCACTTCAGTCCCTGAAAAATCATGGAGCAGGTCCTCAAAGAATCCATCCTGAAACATTTGGAGGAAAATAGTGTGATCAGGAACAGTCAACATGGATTCACCGAGGGCAAACTGTGCCTGACCAACCCGATTGCCTTCTATGATGAGATGATGGGATCTGTGGATGCAGGAATAGCTGTTGATGTGATATAACTTGACTTTAGCAAGGCTTTTGATACAGTTTCCCACAGCATTCTTGTCAGCAAGTTAAGGAAGTATGGGTTGGATGAGTGGACCGTAAGGAGGATGGAAAACTGGCTAGATCAATGGGCTCAGAGAGTAGGAATCAATGGCTCAGTGTCTAGCTGGCAACTAGTAATGAATGGAGTGCCCCCAGGGGTCGGTCCTGAGGCCCATTCTGTTCATTATCTTCATTAACGATCTTGATGATGGGATGGATTGCAAGCTAAGTAAGTTAGTGGATTACACCAAGCTGGGGGGAATTGTGGACACACCTGAAGGCAGGGACAGGATTCAGGGAGACTTAGACAAATTGGAGCACTGAGCCAAAAGAAATCTCATGAGGTTCAACAATGACAAGTGCAAAGTCATAGAATCGTAGGGTTGGAAGGGGTCTCATGAGGTCATCTAGTCCAACCCCCTGTCAAAAAAAGCAGCATCATTCCCACTAAACTATCCCAGCCAGAGTTTTAGCCAGCTGGGCCTTAAACATCTGTAAAGATGGAGATTCCACCACCTCCCTAGGTAGCGCATTCCAATGCTTTACCACTCTCCTAGTAAGAAAGTTTTTCCTAATATCCAGCCTCGAACTCCTCAGCTGCAACTTGAAACCATTGCTCCTTGTTCTGTCCTCTGCTACTACTGAGAACAGCTGAGCTCCATCCTCCTTGGAGCATCCCTTCAAGTAGTTGAAGGTTGCTATCAAATCCCCCCTCAGTCTTCCCTTCTGCAGGCTAAATAAGCCTAGTTCCTTCAGTCTTTCTTCATAGG
>ML681988.1:12264964-12357384 GCA_007922195.1 Podocnemis expansa | reverse complement strand
GCTATCTCATCAGCCAGCTCCCTCAGCACCCTCGGATGCAGTTCATCCGGCCCCATGGACTTGTGCACATCTAGTTTCTTTAAGCAGTCCCTAACCTGACCTTCTGTCACCAAGGGCCTCTCTTCTTCTCCCCATGCAGGCCACAGTCCCTGCAAGTCCACACCATGATCTGGGTAGAGATATCCATGGTCGGGATGTCTGTCTGGCTACAGGTGCAGGTGGAGCAGACAGAAGGGGTGCTGGCGCAAGCAGTGCAGCTCTTCTTCACCATCGTGGCCTCACCACACTCCTCCCAAAACTCCCTTTCAAACTCCCATTTTCAGTCCCCCTGGTCTTGCACTTAGGACGGAAAAACCCCATGCAGTGCTACAGGCTGGGGACTGATGAGCTAAGCAGCAGTACTGTAGAAAAGGACCTTGGGGTTATGGTGGATGGAAAGCTGAATATGAGTCAACAGTATGCTCTTTTACCCAAAAAAGACAATGGCATATTGGGCTGTATTAGTAGGAACATTGCCAGCAGATCGAGGGATGTGATTATTCCCTTCTGTTTAGCAGTGCTGAGGCCGTATCTGGAATACTGTGCCCAGTTTTGGGTTCCCAACTACAAAAAGGGTATGGACAAATTAGAGTCCAGCAGAGGGCAACAAAAATGCTTAAGGGGCTGGGGCACATGACTTATGAGGCAAGACTGATGGACCTAGGCTTATTTCGCCTGCAGAAGAGAAGAATGGGGTGGGGGGTGATAGCAACCTTCAGCTGCTTGAAGGGGTCCTCCAGAGAGGAGGGAGCTAGGCTGTTCTCAGCAATAACAGAGGACAGAATAAGGAACAATGATTTCAAGTTACAGCGGGGGAGATCTAGGCTGGATATTAGTAAAATCTTTCTCGCTAGGAGAGTGGTGAAGCATTGGAATGGGTTTTCTAGGGAGGTGGTGGTATCTTTGACTTTGGAGATATTTAAGGTCCGGTTAGACAGTACCCTGGCTGGGATGATTTAGTGAGCGTGGTCCTGCTTTTAATAGGTGGTTGGACTAGATGACCTCATGAGGTCCCTTCGAACCCTATGGTTCTTTGATTTTTTAAAGGTGCACAGCATTGCCTTCATTTCAATGCTTTGTGCTGCCCCTCTGAGATACGACTGTACTATTGTCTTCACTTATACATGAAGACCTAAGGCAAGGAAAGATACTGAGGCCCAGATCTGCACAGGTATTTTGGCTCCTAACTTCAGTTGATTTCACCGTGTTTTAGTGTAAATATCTTTTGCCTGAGGTCGCACAGAGAGTCCCTCATGGATACAGTTACCAGATACCAAAGCATGGAAAGGAGGACAGGGAAATACAAAAAGGAGGACATTGGAGGACACATGGAAAAAATGCATTATTATTATAACTGTCATTACCATAATATGTCATGAAAGACAGGTAATGATTAATGAATACAGCATTAAAACTGCACAAAATCATGTGTTTTTAAAATTACTTTAAAATTAAAAAAAATACCAAAATGTTTTCTTTTCCTGAAAACTGGATTTTTAGTTAATGAAAGTTTTTCATGACCCTTTCTTTAATGTTCATGAGATTAAAAAATGTTAAAAAAAACCCCTAAATTTGCAAATATAAACATGAAAAGCACCTAAAAAGAGCAACTAATTTGCCTCTCATTTTTTATTTTCCAAAGCAACCCATTTTACAATTTAAAAAAAATTGTCCTAAATTGTTTCTAGGTAGTTCAAATGTTCCCCTTTATTTATTTACTTAATTGGCCCCTGTTAGTAATTTTGTTCACAGTATACTTTATTTTCCTTCATTTTATTAGTATTCACTATATTTTTTCCCCGAATTTAACCCTTTAGTAGGGAGCAACAGTCTAAAACTTAAAACACCCAGCTAAGGGCTCAAACCCATGACCTGGAAATTAAGGGTTTGTTTTGCTACCCACTGAGCTATAGATGCTGTTATTGTAAAGGTCTCTGTGAATAAAGGAAACTGCATGCTTCATGCACACACCCTTGATTTTTCTGCAGGCTGCGTTCCCTGTATGGGCCTCTGTGCAGCAGTCTTAACCTCAGGTTAATGGGTTTGGGTGCTCTTTTAAAAAAAATCTACTCATCAGACGTAAAAAGCCAACAAAATCGCCTATTTTTAGAATGCCTGGAGGACGGAGAACATGAAAGTAAAAAGGAGGACATGTCCTCCTTTTGCTAGATGTCTGGTAACCCTAATCGTGGAGCAGGGAAAGTATTGTGTCCTGGGTCTTCCAAATTTCTAACTACCTTCATCTCTGGGAAAGCATCTTTCCTATGACTAAATTGCCACATTGGTGGTTTTATCTGAAGAGTGACATTATAGAGGAGAGCTCCAGGTACATGTATTTGTATATGCATAGGCTTATCCCATACTGATCATGCCTACAGATCCGTTGGATTTGTGGACTTAATGGGCTTGTGGAAAAGCAAGATGACACGGTAGTGTCTGGGCAACAAATGGAACAAAAAAGTACCCTTGCAATGCGTTTTTGCTCTGAAGAGTAATTATGTAAAACTAGTGCCTTTGAACTCTACAGATTATTTCCTTTGTATTTATTCCTATTCACTGCCTGTAGCAGCCTATATTAACAAAAATACATTTTTATTTCTGTCCCTGTTATCTTGGATGAGCAAACCCAGACATGAATGTAAGCTGGCTTCTATTCCTTTTGGGTAGCAACAAATTTGAAGTGGATTCCAGACAGCTACAGTCTTATCATCCTATTGACAACAGTGAGATTGCATAGGTCTTGATGAGGCCCCAGTTTGGCCTACAGAACTCTTACAATTGTGCCTTTGCATGAGATGGAAAGAATACAGCTTGACTTTCAGAAAAATGTTGCATTGCAGGTCTGAGAATATGAAATTAAATTGCATGTTTTAATATAAAGTTCCATTTCTAAATGTCTCTGTAAAGGCTTAATACGTGATTAATAGATGTTGTAAGCACATTAGACAAATTTAGGTTTCTTCTGTCTTCATAGTGAAATTAAATCACATTTCTCCATAACATAGATACTCCAAATACCAAACATTAACTATCTTACCCTTATATAGCCCCCTGAGATACCTTTATTTATCAGAGACAAGCAAAAAGAGAAGTTGTTTTTTTTTTAAATTTCACACTCGTGTGGTGCAACACCACCCTTGGCAGTATGAGCTGCAGCAACGTTGAGACAGAGGAGGCAGCAGGCAGGCATGTGCACTGAAAAAGTGGAGGACAAATGGGCCCAGTAATCTGTCATGGTGTTGCTTTTGATAGACTTAGCAAGCCAGAGCTGAAAAGCCCTAGTTAAAAAACTTAAAGGTTTGGGGGTTTTTAAAATAAATTCTGTACACTTCAATGAAAGGATGTTCCCCAAGAAAGACTCTTTGAAAAACTTATGTAAGTATTATTACTGAAGTAACTAAGCACCAACACTTTTTATCAATAGACCTAAAGTTGATTTACAGAGAGGTATCTTCATCTATCACCATTTTACAGATTGGGAAGCAGACACAGTGAAATGAAGTGACTAGCCAAAAGTTACCCAGCGGATCAGTGGCAGAACAAGGAATAAAAAAACTAGGTTACTAACCACTAGTCCACACGATTTAAAATTAAAGTTTATAGTGTCAGTTTAAGAGCGATCAACTAGTTCTTTCCTTTACACCCTACTTTACTTGCATTTGTACATTGATTTCGTGTGCTGACAGATGTTATATATAGAACATCAAAAATCCATATGATATTGTGAGCCCAGCAGCATCCTCTGCATTTCCAGTGCATTACCTCCCTATCATCAGTTTAATTAACGTAACTTCATATTTTCTGTTGGATTCCACAATAAGTGGATTTCCCACTCTTTAGAACTTCCTGCTACAAGGGCACTGAATGGTTTGCTTTATAGATTTGATGAAGGGAGCATAAATGTCCAAACTGCAGGTTTCAATCGGGTCCAAGTTAGTAACAACCAAAACTACTTCTCTCATGGCAGTGCCTTGACCTGTCTGACCTGAGTTCACTGCAGTTCAGTTCCTAGCGGACTGAAGTCTGCACACTGAAAACCACTACCTAACTGGTGTTCTTAGCAGCAATCCAGGCAAAGAGACAGAGAGCAAATTGATATTGAAAGTATACTGCCCCTTGGCGTTAGATCCCTTGTGTTCAGGGTTGACATGGTTCAGGTTAGGGAAATTTGCATTGCTCCTATAGAGCTGGGCCTGCAGTTTATTGGTGCTGACTATCCAGTATCAGTCACAAAGCCCTAAGCTCAGTATATAACTAAAGCAGTTTCTCAGCCTCTCCATTAACGTGTGTGTGTGTGTGTGTGAGAGAGAGAGAGAGAGAGAGAGAGAGAGGATCCTCTGTGTAGCTGTACAAATGCACCTCTTCTAAAACAGTCCTCCAGAACTAAAACCTACCAAAACAGAAAACTTCACTGGACTCACCATTCTTCCTCTAGGGGAATGATGGGAGTAAGGACCAACGACATGGGATAGATGTTAGCTATGTTGTTTAATGCACAACAGGAAGATGCTCAGATACAGATTATGGTGATGGGGTAGTATCAGAACTTACCTAGATCAAAACCTCCTGACCCTCCTCTATGATAGGCAGTAGACTGCCCCGTTGTGTGGTAGCTCAGAGGTGCAGTGAGACAGCCACCTGTTTGTACCAACTCACCTGAATGCAGGTCTCCAGGGATACAGAGCTAAGGAAACTAATCTACTCTGCTACCTAGTCCCCCTTCCTATGTTATGTAATTAATTTTTGTATAGGATTTGCGCATTAGATGCCTATTGCAAATATTATCTAATTCATGTTCAACCCACTATGCAAATTTAGGAATTTTGGTATTTACCCCTATTTTACAGATGAAGATACTGAGGCAGGGTGGTGCTGTGGCTTGCCCAAAACCACACTGAGTGTATTGCAGTTCTGGGATTATCATTTAGGATGTCCTGATTCCCAACCCCATACTTTGTCCTCCAGCCATGTTGCATATAATATATATTACCTTGTTGTTAATCATGGGCCAAGGAATATTTGATGCTCTTTTTTTAGCCTATCATGGGTGTTTCTATATATCTAAATGTGCTTATCGGAAGTCACTGCTGCATGTGGGGCTGTGAGCAGTTCTAGGAAACATCTGTAGACCAGCTTTTTAAAGGTTTTTTTTGTGTAAAGAAAACATTGCACCATTTGGGAAGTGATGCCATCATTTCCAGTTGTGCAAAGCCCCTCAAACCCAACTGTGATTTTTTGTTTTTGGAGCCTTTGCATGAAAAGTCAAGTCTGAACAATTGTTCATTGTTCAGGATGGGAGGGAGGGAGTTGCTAAAAGAGTGGGGGCAACGGTAGGCGAGAAGAACTTACAAAGTACTTGTATTTTGTCCCTTCTTTATTTTTCCAGACCTCAATCCTGGCAGTGTTCTTGCTGTGGTACTTTCATAAAAAAAAAAAAAAAAATTGAGCTTGTTCAAATGGTAGCTGCTTATCAAGTGAAAAGCTAAACATTAAAACAGGTAACTACATCGTACAAGCTGTTCACATGGATATCAGGTCTGTTAAGAAAAGAAAGAGGGTGATACATACTAAATACTCATGGAGAGGCAGATTGCTACTTAGTATGTCTTCTCCTTTAAAAAGAGCTTCATGTCCACATCCTTACAAACGTGAGTGATGGTGCTATACATCTAAGCTTCTCTCTGTGGAAATACTAACACTGAACCGCTTAGAGAGCGGACAAGGTTATTAACTTTGGCAGCAAATGGAAATTTGCCCTTAATATACATGTGAAATTGAATTGTCTGTAACACGAAGCTTTGGAGATTACCCATGCAAAATGAGAAAATGATCTAAATTTAAAATTGTCCCCAGTACAGTGAAAAGTAATTTTTCAGGCTGCTTTTTTTTCTTTTCTTTTTTTAACTGCATCAAAATCTGCAGAGATTGGCTCTATTAATTTAGGCTTAAACACAGGGCCTGTGTCGTCTTAGAAATGGTTAATGAGATGGAACGCATACTCGAAAGGTAAAATGAGATTTTTCTGGAAGTGATGCAGGCCACTAGCTTCTCTGATACAGATTCTTTGAGGACGCCCCGAGCCTATAGCTTCTGTTGAGGGTGCCTTCTGTCTCACAAGTTTTTAGCAGGGAAGTTCTATCTACTGTGACAGACCCTTTGAATAAGGACACGCTGATGACTCCTCAATTATGTATAACAGGCTTCAAGAGAACGATGAGAAGGGGATGGAGCAAGGTTCCAAGAGAGCCCATTGACATAGCCTTTTAGCAGCGACATTGTTTATGTAGCTGGATGCCTGGTATAAAAGAATCAGGGGCGGGAGAATGCATTTTCCTGGCTTTTGAATAGCTTTTTATGTTTCAGACAAGGGCTGCACTCAGAATTAGTGTGTGCTGTGTGCATTAAGGAATTATCTCTTTGTTTACAATATTTTTTTTGAAAATGACTGATTCTCTGTGCAGAGAGAAATAAGGGAGAGACTGACAATGACATTTTTCTATTATGGCCCAGTCTAGTCCAGGGTTTCTGTATTTAGGGGTCACCAACAGCTGTCAGGGATAGTAAGCACCCTTCAATTCCTATATTGCTCAATGGCAGGGAGGTCCCAGCCAGATGAGAAGCTGGTAGGGGCATCCTGCTGTGGAAAAGGGGATCCCAGTCTGGCTGAGGTTGAGAACAGCCGCTCTACTGCAAATATGTTCTTGCTTATCACTTATGCTAATTGATTTGTCATTGCAATTTGGCAGGTAGCCCATCTGTTTATTATTATTATGATTATTATTATTACTATTAACAACAACAAGACATTTCCATTATACAGTGCTTTTCAGTTGTAGATCTAAAAGAACCTCATAAATTTACACTTCATACACTTGACAATTATTGCCATTTTACAGATGGGGAAACAGGCGGCGCAGTGATGTGACATACTTAACATCACCCCATGACTATGCGGCGCAAGACAGGGAGACAAACTAAGCAGTTCCAGGGAGGTAGCCATGTTAGTCTAGTTCAGCAAAACAAACAAGGAGTCCATGAAAGCTAATGCAATAAATAAATTTGTTAGTCTTTACACGTGCCAGAGGACTCCTTGTTTGATAAACTGATCAGTAGAGCCCTGCACAGATACAAATATGTGGATCTGTATCTGATCTGCATCCACAAGAAATGGTCCGCAGATATCCGTATTGTATCTGTGGATGTGGATATTATGCAGATATCCGTGGATATCTGCATATTTGCAGGGCTCAAGTTTGTGAAGATAAAAACATGTGGACCTGTATCAGATCTGCATCCCCAAGAAATGGTCCACAGATATGTGTTGTATCTGCAGATGCGGATATAATGTGGATATCTGTGGATAGCCACATATTTGCAGGACTCTACTGATCAGTAAATGTCGGTTTACACGTTTTTGTCTCCACCATAAGCAGTTTGGTTTTGCATTTTAAAGTTAGAGCAAAATAAAAAGGTATATAGTGCTGGGTAGAGCAACAGAACATCTGATTGACATCCTGGGCTTAATCCATTTATTTTTTTGCAGGCATTGCCTTACTTTACTTGCACCTGTATGATGTGTTTGGAGACCCTTCCTACCTCCAGATGGCAGAGGCATACGTGAAGAAGAGCTTAAACTGTTTGACACGGCGCTCTATCACCTTTTTGTGTGGGGATGCTGGCCCTCTGGCAGTGGCTGCCGTGGTGTACCACAAATTACAAGATAAGACACAGTCAGAAGCCTGCATCACTCGGTAACATTGCTTGGTTTGTTTGTGACCACATGTTCCTAATGTTATTGCTTTCAGACACCTGAGCTACAATTCACAATTCCTGGGCTTTTTTTCAAGCTGAACTTCCCTGTGATTTGACCTTGTTAGGTTTTGCTGGAGTGCTCTCTTCTGAAGGAGACAGTTTGCTAGCTGGACAAGTGGCATGCAACCGAATCTTCACCCCCTAGAGAAAAGGTCGTTGTTAAGGACTAAAACTGAGCCAAGTTGCCTAACTGGTTCTTGGTTACAGCCTGCTTTTCTGAGTGTACTTTCATTGAGCAGGGATTGCTGCAGCACTAGACCTGGACCAACAAGCTGGGGGAACCACACATAGTTGATCAATTATTTATGCTTCCATTTCTCAGAATCTTAACCGAAAGCAATTGACTTTTTTTTTTTAAACTGCACCAATTCTGTAGTTGGTTAAAAAGGAGGAAAACTTGGAAATATTTAGTCAGTACTTTTCTCCCTATTATCATTTTTAGAGGAAGTGGAGGCAGATTTGGAAAAAAAATTTTACCAGTCCCATGCCACAGTAAGAGACATTTCATCAAGGTTAGGCTTGTGGTTTAAGCATTTACATTTTATTTTTATGTCAATTTTTAAATTTGTGTTTTCATCTGTATTTTTGTTATTTTTTAAACACTTGCCACTGTTCACTGTTGGAATAGGGATAGCATGCAACAAAGGAAAAACACTTAGCAGAGGAGCAGATTTCAGTTTGTAAGCTTTCAAGGGTATATGGTCTAAGGCGTCTTAAAATGATGAAAAATACCTTGGCAAACTTTCCATTTAAAGTTGTCAAGTAAACAAATCTACTAGATCTTAACAGCTGCAGAAACATATGCTAAATATCCTTGGTAATCTGGTTGTAAAAGTCATACAGTACAGTCATTAAGAAATGAAGGGGAAGAGGTTCAGAATTGCCTAAAAGGATTTGGAAACCCGGTTTGCATTAATTTTAACTGAGATTAAGAATTTCTTCTTTTTGATGTAAGTTTAGTGCTCATAAATTATGCAGTTTGGACCAGTCTAGAGGCAAAAGTGCTTTCCTTATTTTGGAAATATATGTGTATGATCTTCACAATATTGCACTGGTCAACTTTGACTCAGATTGGTGAAACTTGCTGATGTGATGTTGGATACAAAAGGGACATCTCTAGACGCTATTCTTTCAAACTGTGATGTGTACAATTGTTGAGAGAATTACACCACAAACTGTAATGGATCCCAGATCGTGTGTCTTTACTGCTGTGACCTTTCTGCAGACTGCATCAGTTTTTTGACAGAGCAGAAATTCATATTAATTCTGCACTGCCATCTACTGGCATCTGGAGGACAGAGCATTGGAAACTAACAAGGAATCTGGTGGTTTTTTTAAAGAGTAACAAATTTATTTATCACATGAGCTTTCATGTTAGGAAATCCCACTTTGTCAGGCATCTGACAAAGTGGGATTTTCTCCCATGAAAGCTCATATGATAAGTAGATTTGTTGGTCTTTAAAAATGCCACCGGACTCCTTGTTTGTTTTGCTGAACTAGACTAACACAGCCACCTCTTTGGAACATTGGAAACTGATTACTTCTGAAAGGCAAGCAGAGAACAGAAAATGGAGTATTCAAAAGCTATGGTTAGGTTAGAATTTTCTACTTCTTGCCCTCTGATTGTTTAGCTCAAGGGATAGTACCCCTTTAAACAGCAAAGTCTGCTTTCCACAAGAAATATTTCCATTGATTAAAACACAGAATAGGGTTTGAACTTATTACTGAGCTCCTAAAGAGTTTGTGGAGTTTTGGAATAGAAGGGTGTGCACGAAGGCTGAAGCTGGTGTATCAGCAGAGTTTTCTCTGCAGTGGAAGACATACAAGCTTCTTTTTGGAGGGCTGCTAACACCTGCCGAAATGAGTTCATGACCGAAAAATGTGATTTGTCCTCTGGAGGAACTCTAACACTTCCAGGTGGTGGATTTTCCAAGGGTCATTGAGAAACTGGACTACGTTCTTAGAGACTATGTTCCAGGGTTGTCTTGCTATCTTCTAGTCATTCAGGAGACAGGGTGTTTGTCTCTAGAATCGCTGGTGCACAGAATCCTGTCCTGCTGCATAGTTGTCATATTTTTCCCTTCTCCCAGACACTGTTTGTTTTCAAATGAGTTAATAGGTTGTTTTAGTAGCAAGGGTGTCTTAATTTTCAGGAACCTTTTTCCTGATGGAAAACGGCATTCTGGCTACAGGCAGGGCAGCCAGGCAGCAGTCATCTTGTGCAATATGCCCACATTTGGCCCCACCCCAATTAACTGTATTAGCTTTGATTCTCCTGTTACTCAGTGGTTCATTCTCTCCAGTGCTGACAGAAACTGCACACTTCAGGCTTCTGCTCCTCCTCCCCTCACTACAGCTGGGGGGAAGTACTTATTGAAGTCCTGGGAAAGTAGGTGAGTGCAAACCAATGCACACCTAACAGCCCTTCCCACAGCCTACAGGGAGGAGTTTCTGAACTCAGGGCTCAAATAGTGATGGGGGGAAAAACTGGGAGGGAAAAAAAAAAAAGAACCTCAGGAACAGGTGTGAGGGCCAAAGGGTCCTACACAAAGAACTAGAACAAGATCCCAATCAAGAAGTTGGAAAAGGTGGCATACTCCAGTGAGACATGTGCCAGAGTATATCTGATGCTACAAAGGGGGACAGGGATCTGGAAGAGGCACTAATTGCACCAGGAACCAAAGCCATAACTACTGCGTGGTGAGTGGGGCTTTGCCCTGGGTGCGCTGGAGCAGCTCCATTGAGCTGCTCCATTAAAGGGCACATTCCTCACCACTTGCTCCAGGTGCTGACCGTTGTAAGGGGTGCCAAATTCTTTAGCTACAGCTCTGCCAGGAATGCTCCTGGTTCCATGGAATTGCTGCCAGCAGATATCCCTGGTAGACTCTGGGACCAGGGTAGAAGAAAGGCTGACCTACCTGGGGATGAGAGGGGGCAGCTGCAGCAGCTGGACAAAGCAAGAAGAGATCATTAGCCCTAGATGTTTCAGAAGACACTCCCCCCCCCAATTGCCCCACAGGGCTCTTCACACACTCCCCCAAGACCCCTCTCCATGGCATACCATCTGCCCACCCACTCACTCATTTGCTTTCCCCAAGCAGTTACATTTCCTCAGTCTCTGGCATCTCCTTATCTACCATGTCAAACTCCAGGGGCCTCACCCACCCAGCTGTCCCACATGCTCCTTCACTGCCTCATAGGTAATCCACCCCCGTGCTACAACCTCCCATCCAGGCCCAGCTCCCTTCCTTCCATCCCTTAACCAGGAGACCAGTCTTTAGCTACTTCCTCCATCCTCCCTGGAAAAAAGGTCACGAGGGGATTGTGCAACTCAGTGTGGGTCTAAGGGAGGGAGATCTTCTCCTGCCCGATTCTGTGGGAGTGTGTGGGAGACAGGTTCCTGCCCACCCCCATGCATGGGAAGTAGAGGAGAAGTCAGTCCGTGACTTGCTCTCACGTGTGAGAAGCATCTTGCAGAGAGCAGCACAGCACGGCAGCTGCCTGTTGTGAGGACCTGGACCAAATCTATCTCACAACCCTTGCTCTCTAAATAACTCTAGTCATATTGAGTCCAACCCCAAGCAAAGATTTGTTGCTGCAGGGAGCCAAAATCCAGCGCCCTCCATCTGATCCCAGGGGGCTCCGAACAATCAGCTGTTTCTTTCTTTCAAAAAGAATATAATGCGCTGCCTGAGAGCAAGAGCTGACAACCTTCTTTTGCTGTTCCCTCACATGGCTGTGACAGAAGAGCCCTCCGCTAGTGGTTCCCTAGTAGTGCCATTCCTGTGCCTAGTGCCTGTCAATGTGGCAGTAAGAAGCACTGAAAGGAGCAGCCTTGAGGAAATGCAGCACCCATGCCGTCATTGTGAAAGTGACAGTATCTTCCAGGCCGCTGACTCAAGGGAAGGAAAAACACCACTCTCTCTCTCCTTTGTCTCCAATGTAATGCTTAGACACGGAAGAACTTCTGACCTTGTTGGAAGAGTGGCAAGAGGCAAAACTGAGGGTAATTTTCATCTTGAGTGATTGAGTTGTGAAGCACCCAAGTAAAGAGTTGTCAATCATTGTAAATACTGCAGGAATCTTACCAACTTTAGTGTGCTAATAGACTGAAGAATGCCCCGAGGACTTTGCAAACTGTGTTTGGCATCTTTCTCTGTGCTGTCTGTGTGTTGAAGTCTGATGCAGTCAGGTGGCGATCCATACACTCCTGTGGTCGGTGACTACACTCCAAAAGCCTGTGGTGCTTGCACTTGGACTGACCCTGTGATTACAACTAGTCAACTCACTCTAGACTGACTGACTGTTTTTTGTGCCCTGTAGAGACTAGTTATTTCATAGCCACCTCTTCCCACTCCACTGTTGGCTAAATGATGCTCATTCTTCCCCCAACCCACTCTCCCTCCCTCCTTATTCAGGATATGACCCCAGCTGTTTTGGAGCAGTGAGAGGGTGCTAATTGTCTTCCACAATCAAGATTTTTAATCATATGGGGTGGAATTTTCAAAAATGCTCAGCATGGCATAACTCCACTCCCATTTTAAGTTGATGGTAATATTCCCATTGACTTCTATGGAACCAGAGTTATACTGATGCCGATCATTTTGGAAAGTGTCTCATGGCACAAAATCTGAATTTCTGAAAGCACTGCATGTGACCAGGTGGAAAGGGAATGGCAGAGAAATTTTTTCTTGCTTTAAAGGGTCATCCTGCATTACCCCCACAGGGTTACCAGCTCGAGTTTGAGGATTGCAGCATCCCCAATTGACCCATTTAACTCAATTCTGTACAAATATGTAATAAAAAAAAAAAGCCCATCCTAAGGAACTGACAGCTTAAATAGATAAGAGAAACAATGGGGCAAAGAAAGGATTATCTGTATTTTACAGATGGAAATGGAGATGCAGAGATTCAGTGATTTGCCCAGGGTAACAGAGTGGTAACAAATACGTGAATCTGTGAGCAGGGCTACGAACTGAACTTGGACCTCCCAAGTTGCAGACTAGTACATGAGCCTTCCTCCCACTGTAGTTACAGTTTGGACTATTTTTGCACACCTCATCTCTGCCAGTCTATTTCCTCATCTGACTCTCTCTTTCCAGCTTGCTTCAGCTGCACAAACTTGATCCACGAGCGCCTGATGAAATGCTGTATGGGCGCATGGGATACCTTTATGCACTGCTCTTTGTGAACAAGCATTTTGGAGAGGAAAAAATCCCTCAAAACCATATTCAACAGGTATCCTGTCCTCCTTCCTGTTATGCTCCACTGTAGGCTGAATTAGCCTCCCACATCCTTCTTGTTTGCCCTCTAGGTTCTGTCACTTCCCATCCAGCGCATTTTTGGAAGGGTGAAAATAGATGCTGGTCTAGCTAACTGTGGCATGTGTGAAAACATGCCACGACACATGAAAGCCACAGCATGGAACCTTCAGCTATTGCTGCAAGCCCAACTCTTCCAAAGAAATATTGTGCCAAATGCCTTTCCTAATCCATTAGAGGTCTGTGCCTAAAACTGAAGAACCCTCTGTTCCTTTCTGTGCAGAACAAAGGTTCCTGGCTGTATTTTTTTCACTGTGATAGCTCTGTGTTGATTCCTGTCTGTCAGGGTGAAGGGAAGAGACCATACACCTCCAAGTGAGTGGTCGTCATTCACATCTGGTTTTCATCTGCAGGTTTGCGAAGCAGTCGTGGCATCTGGGGAGAGTCTAGCCAAAAGGAGGAACTTCACAGCAAAGAGCCCATTGTTGTACGAATGGTACAACGAGTATTACGTAGGGGCCGCCCATGGCCTGGCAGGAATTTATTACTATCTCATGCAGGTGAGAGACTGCTGGGGAGAAAAGACCTGGCCAGCTGTTTCTCTCCTAATACCCTCCAGTTAGAACTTGGGACACCTGGAGAGCTTTCTGCTTTGCTGTTAGTGATGACACTCTGGTGTAAATTATGCTCAGTTGTCTAACAGATGCTCAAACAGCCCAGAACACTTGAGACTCAGTGTTTCTAGGGGGGTGCTGCATTTCGGAAGTGGCTAATCACCAGGGCTAGATTCACAAAGAAATGGAAGTGTCACCGTGTCTAACTTCCAGGTATCTAGAAAATAGCTGGGATTCATAGAGCCTGAGTTCAGCATCTTGGCTCCCTGCGCGATGAAGGGGGAGAGAGAGGAGCATTCGAGGGGGATTCACAGCAACCAACACATTAGGCACTCCTTTCCTTAGCCAGGCAAAGTGAGACACCTAGCGAGGGGATGTTTGCTAAGTCCAGACCCTCTCAAAGAGATAAATGATTAAGTCCAGGCTGCAAGGAGGCTAAGGAAAAAAGCCTCCATCAGTGTTTCTAAAGGAATTGGACAAGATGTTTTCTAAATATAGAGGAAAAGGTATTTGACTGAGCATACATCCCTCTTTGACTCCAGTTGTCACGTCCAGTCACCCTGTTTGTGGCTTAGTTTTGCTGCATGCCTACATAACATTCAGCTAAGTAGCAGCAGTGTAGAAAAGGACCTGGGGGTCATGGTGGATGGGAAGCTAGATATGAGTCAGCAGTGTGCTCTTGCTGCCAAAAAGGCCAATGGCATACTGGGCTGCATCAGAAGAAGTGTTGCCAGCAGATCAAGGGATGTGATCATTCCCCTCTATTCTGCACTAGTGAGGCCACATCTAGAATACTGTGTTCAGTTTTGGGCTCCCCACTACAAAAAGGACAGGGACATGCTAGAGAGAGTTCAGTGGAGGGCAACCAAAATGATTAAAGGGCTGGAACACAAGCCCTATGAGGAAAGACTGAAAGCATTAGGCTTATTTAGTCTGCAGAAAAGAAGATTGAGGGGGGATTTGATAGCAACCTTCAACTACCTGAAGAGATGCTCCAAGGAGGGAGCTCGACTATTCTTGGTAGTAATGAAGGACAGAACAAGGAGCAATGGTCTCAAGTTACAGTTAGGGAGGTCGAGGCTGGATATTAGAAAAAACTTTTTTACTAGGCGCGTGGTGAAGCATTGGAATGAGCTGCCTAGGGAGATGGTGGAATCTCCATCTTTGGAGGTGTTTAAGGCTTGGCTGGACAAAACCATGATTGGGATGGTTTAGTGGGAGTGGCCCTGCCTCTGGCAGGGGGTTGGACTAGATGACCTACAAGGTCGCTTCCAACCCTATGATTTTATGATTCTATATGCTATACGGATTCTGCAGTGTTCCAATCAGCTTGCTGATAAAACTTTACCACTTGAGTACTTTCCAGGGAGCTCTCAGTTAGTACCAAATAATAATACAAGTGATTGTAACAGCCACCCAAACAAACTCTAACACTCCTTGGTCTGTCATGGCTAGCCTCTGCTCTGCTGGGTTCACTACAGAGTCTGGGGCTTCCTTGGCAAGAAGGGGGTCAGTTTCCTTTAAAGTTACATGCTGAATCTTAAATACGTGGGATATAGAAAAGAACAGCAAGCATAATGCACCAAACACTTACAGGGAAAAAGCATATCAGGGAAAGTGCAGAGGGGGACATTTGACTCTATGGTATTCTTTATTGCTGGTGGCTTTACGTCACAGGTATTGATTTTCAATTTACAAGTTATCAGCTTGAGAATGATTTGATTCTTATGCTCATTTCAAGGAGTGCAGAGCTGCCATGTTAAAACAGAACTCTGTATAATTTTTGGCCAAAGTAGTGCAATTAGGGAAGGATATGGAGGACCCATTCCTGTGTTCAGGGAGGTTAATGGTTTAAATTGTCCCTTGATTTTTACATTTGTTTTTACCCTTGAACCTGTTCACATAATCTGTGTGGAAATAAGAAATGAGATCTTCAAATTGAGCTGACTTAGCAGCTCATTATTGGGGTGTGGCACCTTCTATGTGGGATGTATACTCTGCCAAGGCTCAGTGTCTGGGAATCATTCCTGATAGTTGTCATAATTTTTTCCTTTGCTTCATTTCATTTCATTAATCTTGATCATATCCTCTAAGCAATCCTAACCTCCTTAAGATGTGTCTTTTCCTTGCGTCTTAAAATCCAAAGCTGTCTCCTTTATTTTCTCCCTGCAGTGGGGTTCACTCAGTCACATGCTCTCGTGACTGTGTCAGGGGTTAGCTCTTGTCCAAGCTCCCCCTAATCTTGCTCACCTGTCCAACAGCCCCTTTCCCTCTCTAGGGATGGGGGTGCTTTCCCTCTTTGTGACTCAGCCCTCCAGCCAGATGATGATGTAGTTTTTCCCTTTTCAGTGTATCAAAGTCTTGCCAGACTAACTGTCTGGATGTCACTTTCAGCAGACCTGCACAAGTTCCCAGTGGCGGATGGGAAACCTGGGCCTACCCGGTACTCAGAGTTCCAGTCCAGCAACCCTGTAATCAGCAGACAAGGTCTACACCAATGTTTCTCAATCTTTTTTGTACAAGGGGCCTGTTTCCTATACAGTGTCAGGAGATCTCAGGTTTCTCTACACTGTGTGAGGGAGATCTCAGAGACTGGTGCTGCCCCATAGACCAGTTGTTGAGAAACACTGATCTAGACAGTCTCAGCCCTTGCAGCTCCTTCCTTCGGCTTCTCCCTGTTCTTCTTTTTACAGACTTTCTTCTCTACTGCTCCTCAAGTAAACCCATTCTGTCAGGGACAGCAGCCCAGGGAATTTGCTTCCTGGTGGGTTTCTCCCTCCCCACCTTTCTGTGCCCAGAGAGCGACTTTCAGTGCTGTCTCTGCAGCCCCCTTCTGCTGCAAACTTCCTGGCTTTATACCTTATTCATGAGTCAAGTCCAAATCTCCCTGAAGTGCAGGCTAAGATTAATTTGTCCCTTGTAAGCCACTCTATACTCTTCTGGGCTACTATGAATGAATATCCCATCACACTCCCCTTGCTGGGGACTGACTGGAACACCTTCTAGAGCCAATCACTGTTCCTGCAGCAGAAGAGGCAATAGAGTATGATTGGTGCACACCCTCACCCAAAGCACTGAGCAGCCTGCCCTAACAGTTCTCCTACTCCAGGAAAGACATGAGCTGATGCAACACAGCTGAAGAAGCTGAAAGGAATCCATAATGCCAGACTTACTTGTCATCTTTAAAGAATATATTGCTGATGCTTCTCAAACTAGTATTGCCAGTTGTGGGGATGCAATAATACAGAATTTCTTCCATGGTTTAATGCTTCTCTTGTCTGTCTGTTTCAGCCCGGCCTTGGCGTGAGCCAAGTGAAATTGCATAACACAGTCAAACCCAGCGTGGATTATGTCTGCCAACTGAAATTTCCATCAGGCAATTACCCCCCTTGTATTGATGACGCCAGAGACCTGCTTGTCCATTGGTGTCATGGGGCACCTGGCGTGATCTACATGCTCTCACAGGCCTATAAGGTACAGAACAGCTAACAAATAATGACTGGAGACCTTTAAACATGGAACTTTGATCTCTGAGAAACCTCTAGACAGGTGTCTCTATTCTCCTTAATCACAGATGATAGGACAAGTGAAGTACTTAAATTACAGCAAAGGAGGTTCAGCCCAGACAAAAAATTCCTATCTGTCAGAGTGATTAAACACTGGAATAAGTGGCCTTGGCAGGTTGTGGAATCTCCTACACTGGACGTTTTTCAGAGCAGTTTAGACAAACACCTGTCAGGGACAGTTTAATATGGATAATTGGTCCTGCCATGAGTGCAGGGAACTGGACTGAATGACCTGTCATGGTCCCTTCCAGTTTCTGTGATCCCGGCCCTACTAGAGTATTTAAATGAAATAACCCTCAGCACCACCATGCACACCCACACATGCACACCAATCAATATGCAAATCAAACTTCTAAAAAATGATTTCTGAACATGTCCCAGCATCTTCTCACAAATGCAGGGTGCTCTCATTGCTTGAAGAGTCAGCCATGTGTTGTATGCATTCTGTGGCAGGTAATTAGTGGTGACAGCTAGTTGTGAGTTCAATAACTGATCCTACTTCATTTATCACTTCAAAAATCTTTGACAGTAGAAAACAAAGTCATGATGCCATTGCTTAAGTAGGAGAGATTGCTCTTGATTGGAGCTAATTAGCTGAGAATTTGTGGGCCTGCTCTACCCTAGTGTGGATGCTGAGGGGATAATCACAGTGATTGAGATCTCTTGCACTTGCATGTCTCCACAGGTGTTTGCTGAGCAGCAGTACCTAAGTGATGCCCTGCAGTGTGCAGAAGTGATCTGGCAGTGGGGATTGCTGAAGAAAGGTTATGGGTTGTGCCATGGGACAGCTGGCAATGCCTATGCCTTCTTAATGCTGTACAACCTCACTCAGAACATGAAATACTTGTACAGGGCCTGCAAGGTGAGCATCTGTCTGAGCAATAGCCACAGAGGGAAACTTCTGTCAGAGGGTGCCTGAGAGACTGGATGCTATCTGGGCTGGCTCAACTTCTTTAAAAGTTATCCTACAAAAAACCATAAGAAAATCTTTTCTTAAGGAGAGGACCCTGTCAGGCTAATGTGGAGTGTAACAAACCTGGAACCAGTTACACTGGAGGGTAATCTGAATCTGCATTCTGTGCAATGGGTCTCTCCTTTGTGATCTAATTTCTAACCTGACAAAGATGCAGCTAGCACTAACCAGTTCATTTCACACAGACCAGTGTGGTCATTCAATCATCTTTCCAGTCACTGCCTCTCAGACCAATAGTCTGCTGGGCTCCAGGCAACAGCAGTATCTAAACAGCCTGTTTTCTGTTCCGTTGTTATGGCTAGTTTGAGATGGATGTCTGGAGGATAGTGAAGTGTGGGTGAATTTTTGATGTCCACATCCTGTCTTCTACAAAGTTTGGACACTTTGTTCTTTCCTTAGTTTGCAGAGTGGTGTTTGAGTTATGGGGAGCATGGGTGCCGGACTCCAGACACTCCCTTCTCTCTCTTTGAAGGTAATCTCTGTCCAGCCTTTTCTCTTTAAGATGTTCTGAAGCATGAGTCTGACCTCACACTGGCGTAAATTGAGACTAGCTATGTTAAGGCTCCATAAAATCAGTGTCAGGCAAATACCCACCCCCACCCCACCCCCAGAAGATTTTAACTGTAGCAGAGAAAGGCTCAACTGGAATTCTTTGTTGTGTTGCAACCCAGGCTGGAAGTTAGCATGGTGATGACTCATCCTTTGCTAACCACTTGTACAGGACATAGTTCTCGCTCTTTACTAGGGACAGGGTTGAAGCTTAAACTACAGTGATTGCAGGCTGACTCCCCAGCCAGCTTCTGCGCACTGTGTGTACTTACTGTTTTGTGCAGGTTCGTTTCAGTTTACCCCAAAGAATAATGAAGAAATAAACACAAGAAGCCATAGATCCAGTCTCTGATAGGGCAACAGATAGCTTTCCTAAATGCTGATAAGTTATGCTGCTCCATAAATCTGCTAGCAGGGGTCACTACCAAAAGGCACCCTGGGCCGGTTCCGTAGCCAACATAAATCACAGAGCCACTCAAATGAATGGAACTAGGACACTTTACACCAGCTGGGTATCAAGGGTAAATTTTAAGGATAAAAGGGTCAGATATATAAGGCTGCTTACAGATGCAGGTAATCACCCAAGGGGATTTGCCAAGGTACTTATTTGCATCTCAAGCTCTTGTGTAACTGCCTACATCACTTTGAAAAAATGGTCTCAGGCTCCCAAGTCACCTTAGGAGTTTTTGAAAATGTCTCCTGCTTCCCTGTTTTCCATGATACACACTCATGCTTGCCATGATTTGCCCTATAGTGATCCTGATATGCAATGGGAATCTTCCTATAACACACTTTGAGAAATAACAGTTTTCTTTTTTTCTTCAGGAATGGCTGGAACAATATATTTTCTCGCTGATTTCCTAGTACCAACAAAAGCTAAGTTCCCAGCATTTGAATTATAAAATCCTTCCCAGAGGTTCCATGCATGAATCCCGCTGCACTCCATGTCCTTTGGACAAGCAGGTGGCACTTGCTTGAGTCTCTTTTTCAAACTCATTTCCTGTAAAGACATCCTGTTATTGATGGTTTCAGTTCTGTTCCATATTTAAAACATTTTAGTGGGTTTTGTTTGTTTAGCTATTACGTGGTTTTTTTTGTTATTGGTTCCTAAAGATGGGAAAAATGCAGTGTGTTGTTGGATATGCAAACTCACAGCTTTACTATTTTACAGATCTGAATTCTATGGAGAAAACATTTTTTGTTGAGTGTAACTGTCCATTTAACTTTGCCAGGAATGACAATGATAGAAGCTGAGTTAAAGTGTTGTCTTTGGAAAACAAAAGATGAACTCTTATGACTGTTTGCACTTAAGTGTTCTCTCTCTCCTGATCATGGAGGTAGGCAGTTCTAACCGAACTGCTCCTTGGGCAGTTGACTATAAAGATGGAAGTGTGTTTCTTATGCCATCTTCTGGCAGACTACAACTGTCACAGCTATAGCTAACATGCCCGCGTCATCTCTTAAACCTCACACTTTTCTGTTTTATAAGCAAAAATCGCATTTCCCCCTTTCTGCATTGTGTCAGTGATGAGAATGCACAAACCAGAACTTATTGTGCAGATTCACCATACTATGCTAAATTCTAACAGAGAAGAGCCTTTAGTCAGTCACTGGGAGTGTCGGCTCCAAAGAGTTGGGCTACTGCCAAGGGTGACCTTTCGTGTTCAGTTTTGAAAGCTTTGTGCAGTCTTGACTTAAAATTATATGCACTGTTATAGATACTAGCTGTTAGATTGATGAATGAGGTTTGTAAACAGGCACTGTAGGAAAAGAAGCCTATTCCTCTTGAGTTTTGCCAAGGTTTAACCTGTTACAAAGGTAGGTTCTGTTTGTAGCTTTACAGATTTTCTATCCCTCCTACTTCACCAGCTTCAATGAAACTTGTTAACTTGGCTCGTTTGTTTCTGCCCACTACAGTCTGACACATGAATGAGAACCCATCCAACTGGTAGCTGGAAGGTCTGCCCCAAATTGGTATTGATTAGATGCATTGTCCAGTCAATGGACTGTGGATATAAATCAGCATTAATCCATTGATGGAGCTTCACTCATTTATGCTGGCTGAGGATCTGTTCCATTGAACTCTTGTCCTGCTGACAGGCATGCTCTGGTAACTGAGCACTCTCCATTAGCTGCTGGAGTCTTTGAACCCATCTCATAGCTCTTCCATTGGCTGCTCTTGGTTCTACACCTTGCCCCAGGCCTGCAGAAGGCAGGAAATGGTTTTGATATTTCAAGGCTGCAGCTTGTGAGTAGCTAGAAATGCTAAATAATGCCTGAAGCCTGCACAGCTCTTAGAAAACCGTATTCAGGTGTCTTATGAGAGTTGTTTGAGCAAGCCATATAAGCTGTACTTGGCACAGACGCATTTGCTATTGCAGGCAATTCTTGTGCTCTCATTGACTCTCACAAAAAGTTTCAGCCCTGATTGTGTGGACAGCTAACTACAAAAATCAGAAATATAGTGGAGCTAATTTATCCTTGGCTGGGTGTTTGTCATAACATGGGCCCATTTCTTACAGTAGCTGTCTCCGCTGCCCCGTAGGCCCAAAGAGACTCACCGCAGACTGTTTCTTTTGCAGCCCACATGCTCATTTGTTTACAAAGGTGATAGTTCCACTCCCAGTTGCACCCAAAATGCTCTCATGGCTTGGAGGCTTAGGGTTCTGCTCCCTCTGGCCTGCTGACAAAGACACTCTTCTACCTTGCTGGCAACGCCTCCCGTATCCTGTGCTGGCCCAGCTTACATCACAGGTCCTCAGCTGCTCATCTTCCTGATTTAGGCCAGAGCTCTGTTGCTGCATAAATTAGTTTCCAGCTGCTGTCTGCCCAGCCTTAGCTTCCCAAGTCCAGGCTAACAGGGGCAGGCGAGGAGTTTCACTACCCCTCTCCTGTTACAGCATCCCAAATGAAAGTATCAAGTTTTGGACTAGCTAAGACTCACAACAATGAAACCTACTGTAAGTTAACTTGCATCTTGCCTGTAGTGACAACTAAATTAAGACTTTGGTCTTGGGTTTTTCTGATTTCTGTTAAACATCATTTCTATTGAAGAAAAACTTGATGCATCCTGTTGCACAGAGTATTCCAGCAGCATGTATGCTACTGTGCTTGTACATGTACTACTTGAAAACAGCTGGGGTTGTCATATACAACTCTTATTTTGAGAGCAGTTCAGTAAAGTGTGGAAACAAAGTCTAGGTCCTTTTTCTTAATGTTGTTCACTGATAATGCCTAGTCTGTCCCAACTGCTGGGACTCTGCTTTGGTGAACACAGTCAGAAAGACCCAAAGAGAACCTGTTATAGTATGGTGCTGACATGCTGTGAATGCCTGCAAAGAGAAATCCACCTGTGGCTTCACAAAGCATATGAATTTCAGTGCTGTTTGCTAACTTTCATCACCCTGGCTGCCTGTCTGCAACTATCAAATGTTGGTTTGTTGCAAGCCTCTAAGTACAGCATTCTCAGTGCTCACAACTATCATGTCTAGCTTTCCTTAAAGTCCCAGCTCCTGTAGCTGAGAAATCCCAAGTTTCATTTTGAAAAACTTCTAGGCTTTCTGAGTTGGCAAAAAGCATGAAAACATGATCTGAGTTTGACTTAAGGGCTCAAAGTACATAAAATATCCCAAACTTCTGTGAGACTCGTTTTTGAACATTTTCAGTTGTCAACAGTGTGACTGTAGAAATGCTGGTTTGTATACAGGACTCAAACAGACCTGCATGCAGGTCTCCTGTTGCCTGCTACTGGGCATTCAACTACAGCTAACAAGTGTTTTGCGTGACTGAGCTACAACTCCTCTTCCCCAGTTTAGTTGAGCTGGCTATTTCCTAGAAGCACAGTGCCTACTCCCCCATATTCTGATATTTCTGTGGCTCCACCTAGCCCTGTCCTTTCATGGTCATTTTTTGGTTATTCCTTTTTGCAATCTAACCTGAAAAAAACAAAAGCCAAGCTGTTGGTCCATTTTCCTTGGTGATAATGTTCTGAGGCTTTGTTTTGCCTTCCTCTTGGATCCAGCATGGACTTTTTTCTGTTTGTAAAGGAGAAATGGAAATGTTCTCACCCTCTCTCCTTCATTCTTGTACCCCCCCCCTTAAATAAACATGGTTTATTTGATCCTTTGGAAGACTAAAATATTTCAGCTCTGTGAGTTCTTTACTCCCATGGCTTTCGCATGGAATCCAGGCCTGGCAAAACCCTCTTGTATGCAGTATTGGTCTTTACAAACTAGGTGTGTTCTATTAAAGGGACTCCATCAATTTGAATAGTCCATTTCCATTTCAGTTTAAAGTAATGCATAAAATACCAGTAACTGAAAGAATGGAGGAAACAGACAATAGTGGTTAGTCCTGGTGCGTGTCAGTTGCTTTTCCTGTCTCATGCAGCACCAAGACATTGTTCATGACCTGCTCTGGGAGGAGCTCACAAGCACTCTCTTGCCAGGCTTGTCAAAGATTCTTCTAAAGCAAACAAGGAGTCCTGTGGCACATAAAAACTAATAAATTTATTTATTGCATGAGCTTTCATGGGAGAAAATCCCACTTCGTCTGATGCAAGGAACATGTTCCCCTGGGATAGGGTTACTAGTTACCAAAGCCTGGAAAGGAGGACAGGGAAGCACAAAAAGGAGGACATCAGACAATGGAGAAAATGTAGTATTTATGTAATATTCTTCTGTTTTTAGGGGGACCTGGAATGCTTCCCCCTAAAAATAGGGTGTTCAAACGTGTTCCAGCATACTTTAACTCCTGTAAGTAAAAAGCTAGAGAAAATCATGTATCTTTAAAATGCGTGCCAGATGGAGGACGTGAAGGTTAAGGAGGACATGTCCTCCTTTTTTCTGACATCTGGTAACCCTACCCTGGGAATACACAGTGGGATTCCAGGGGTACATCAGCTTATTTGGATATTTGTCTAGTTTTGGAACAGGCCACATTAAAAAAGCAGCAGTGAAGTCAGTACAAACTACTGTATGATTTCATAGAGACAACTTGTTTATACTGTTCTGCGTACTGTATGCTGACATGTATATTATATCCCAGTTGATTTATTTTTTGATTATAGGGTAAAAAATGAGAAAGTAAGCAATTTTTCAGTAATTGCACACTGTGACTCTTGTATGTTTGTCTGATTTTTATAAGCAAGCAGTTTTTAAGCAAGGTGAAATTTGGAAGATACAAGACGAATCAAACCCCTGAAAGGGGTAGAGTAGTCAGAAAGATTGAGATGTATTGATTTAGAGCAGTGGTTCCCAACCTGTGGTGCAGGGATCCCCAGGGGTCCACAGACATGTTGCAGGGGTTCCACGGAGCCTCTCCCTACCCAGGGCTGGAATCTAGCTACAGCCCTCATGCTCCCCACCATGGCTGCCTTTCCCTTCCTGTGCCTGGATCCTGGCAGGGGGATGGGGATGGGGCTGTGGCAGCTCCCCAGCAGGGGCAAGGGCAGGTGGCCATAGCTGCTGCGGCTCTGCTCCCCAGTGGTGTGGGCAATGGTGGTGCCAGCGCTGCTCACCAGCTGTCCCACTGGTGCGGGCCAGAGTCTGCCCATGCAGGCCAGATTATAATCAGCTGTGTGTGTGGTGGGGGGGGTGCAAAGATTTTTTGTTGTTAAAAAGGGGTCCCCAGCCTGAAAAAGGTTGGGAACCACTGATTTTAGAGTTCAGCGGGAGAACAGAAAAAAAAGCATCTGTGTGATTGATGGGAAGTAGGATCTGTTTAAAAAGATATTTTTTCTGTTTTCTCTAGGATCTATTCTAGGCCTGTACTATCAGATATATGAATGTCAACAAAATTAGTTTAAAACTAAATCAAGAGAAACATCTCATTCAGAAAATTCACCCCCAACTTAATTTGGGGTTTGTTTGTGTATGACCAGTGCTGTTAACATGAAGAATACATATAGAATTGTTAGCTGTGCCATGCCCTTAGTTGTCCAATACGCCATCTAGAGCTAACTATCACCGCTCTTAAGAGCTGATGCATTGTCCTGTTGATACTAGAAAGCAGCAAGCACAGTTATGAAAGAGGTGAAATAAAGACCTGCTATTATCGCTCATGGCCAACTACACTGTAGTTTAATTTCCCACTGCTATTTTGTAGTAACATTTCACATGCATGTAAATTACATTCTGTACTGATGCTGTCAGCTGTTAATGTTCTATCACTACATGTATAAAAGTGTTAGAAAAATGCTTGTGAGACACTATATCATTACGTAGAAAATAAGAGGCACAGTTCCTTTCATAAACCACTATATAAACCAGCATCGCAATTGCATAATATGTTTTAAGTGATGGAGCTTGACTCCATTTGAAAACACTTCAGGCTACTAGGGTCCATGGCAAACTTTGCAACTTAAATTTTGTGCAATCGTATTGATATATTTACTGCTATGAATTACATATTACCCACAAAAAGCTATGTATAAAGGTTGCAGAGTCTAGCACTCAAAATTAGGAAGTGCCTGCACACCCTTAATTCGGTTCTCTCTATGTATGAATTTTGACTTATTCTTTAATTCCGTGGTCAGATATATTCCCCTGCATATGACCCCTGTCTCATTCAGTGTATAAGATGGACAGTGCTCCCTGAAGAAGCACTTATTTGATGTTTTATTATTGTTCAACATAGGACTGCCAGCCCTATTTACTGCATGCTATTGTACCCTGCTCTGAAGACAAATATTAACTGCTCCCTGGGCATTCCTGTGATGCACCATCAGTACAGTATCCTCGGGCTTCACAAACAGTCTATTTAACCTCAACAATCCCATGAGATGAGTGGCTGGTATTACCACAAATGGGAAGCTGAGGCATGGGGGGGGGGTTAGGTCAAAAGTGTCCACTAATTTTGGGTGTACAACTGAGATGGACAGATCCTGATTTTCCAGAGCACTAACCATTATCTGGAACTTTATATGTTCAAAGCACAGCTAACATAGACCTCAGTTGCAGCAGAGTGCTCAGCTCTTCTGCAGATCAAGCTTCTGGGTCACAAGTCAGGCACCCAAAAACAGAGGAGAAAATAAACCATAAAAAGCTGGTTTAAATGCCTTCCCTAGCATCATCACCTTAGTCCTCTACTGGATCTTTACTGAATTCAATTTTGCCCAGCCCAGGGCCCAGTCTAGTACTCTCCTCCCACTAGCTCCCTGTCTCACTCTTTCTCTCTCTCTCTCACGCGCACACCCCTTTACTATTCAGTCCACCACCACCCTGCCCAGGTCTGTGTCTCAGCCAGGCTGCTTCCTCCTCCCAGCAAGAAGGAGCATAGGAGAGTCACAATTATAACATGAGTCCTAGGCTGTAGCTTGCCCAGTGTAGATGGAATCTTTAGAGAATATAGCAGCCAACCAAACGCATCGCTACTGATCATGTGATTTTTTTCAAAGGCCATAACTTGGTCAAACGTGAGTGATTTTTCACAAAAACAGCAAGGGGAAGATCAACCACACTGCCAGAGTGAATCCCTACTGCAAAGCATGAGGTCATTAGACCTTTGCAACAAAAGGTTGCAAGAATTTTGTTTTTAATATGGACAAAAAGAACATTTTTCTCCTCAGGTCATTCTCTGACATGACTGAACTATGTTAGCTGAAGCTTTCTGAAAAAAAGGCAAACCTGAAGCAGTCACCCTTAATGGAATAATATTTCAATAAAATGATTAAAGTTTGAGAAAGTTATAAGTGACTGAAAATAAGATCTTACACTGGGAAATGCCATGAAGTCTTAATAATAGATGAAGGCTATGTCTACATTAGCAAATTAGTCTGGATTTAGGAGGCTTAATCCAGACTAATTTGATCCCTGTCTACACTAGCTTTTGCCTAGTTCGAACTAAGCAAAACTTAGTTTGAACTAGTTTGAATGGTAAGTTCAAACTAACTGCTTAGTTTGAACTTATTTTGAATTTTAGTTTGAACTAACATTGTAGTCATGCTAGTTCGAACTAAACAAGTTTGAACTATTGGTTAGTTCAAACTAATGACTTTTTTTTTATTTGAACTAACTTTTAGTTTGAACTAGCCACCCTTTTTTGTTTTGAACCATAAAGCGAGTTCAAACTAAGAAGTAAGTTCAAACTAAAAAAAAAAAAAAGTTAGTTTGAACGAACTTAGAACTGCTTAGTTTGAACTAAACAAGTCCAAACTAAGCCTTCAGATATAGACGTAGCCATTTATACCAAGTCTAACCATTGTATACATGAAGAGTTAAATCCTAAACTGAAGACAATGGGAATTTTACATTTTTGTCACTCCCAGTATTTAAAGTACCCTGTTGAGCTGTTAGGATTGTGCAGCTATCTTTCCTGAAGAAGTCTTATTATAAATAGCTATATATATTTCTTTCTTTATGTTCAGATTGCTATTGTGCTGCATATTTGTCCACAGCAGCAGCTTAAAAACCTGTGTTGTTTTTAAAACGATACAAGCTCTCCCTCTTTTACCACAGTCATAGTTTATAAGGTGAGACTGGAAATTGATGCAGATCAATATGCTACAAAAGAGCTAAGCTTGAAAAGGCATTTTATAACCTTTACTTTATTTCACAAGTCAGTACACACTGGCCATGCAATTGAGGCAATCTACGAGGCATAGATGTTAAGGCTTCAAGCCTGCAAATTATTTTTAAAATGTAGAGGAGTGTGGAGAATTGTTTTGCTCTGTAAACACATACACCCCTTGTACACAGGGCCATATCACAGGCAAAAAAGAATGTTTTTGTGGAAGGCATATTAAAATGTTCACAGGATGATTACAAAAGAGGGGTGTTTTCCTTCCAGTAGATGGCAGTACAGCTCAATGGTTTTATTCGTATGGCTAAACACATGGATCATGTTTGCTGTTCTGGTTGACAATTTCACAATTAAAGAACTTGCAAATTCATTTGGCTTTTTGCTGCAAAAAAATAGTTTGGCACTGGAATAATGTTTGGGCATTTATGAATTTTATAAAATTTTCTGCTAATAATAGTAATCACTAGGGCAATTCACTGGTAGTGTAAGCAGCTACGTTGCCATTGACTTCTCAGGGTGTTTTACTTTCTCCAGTGAGGCCAAATTTATCCCACAAACTGAAACAACAGATCACCATGACCCCAGTTTATACATTTTTGGGACAGTCATAAGCAGAAAAAGTGAGCATACATTAGTGACACAGGGAAATAAAAAAAATTTACTGTGGGAAAAATATTTGCTACATCACTTAGAAATGAGTTTTTCTTTCTCCAGTCTGTTCCATCCAAGAGTGTCCAAACCATTTATAAATCTATAATTCAGCATCACACCACTGTTTGCAGAGGGATAGATGATATGACAGAGCTAGTTATGTAACCTATGAGTTTTAAGCCCTTATTTGTTTTAACCCCTGTATACCACTCTCTTCTATTCTGGTAGCACTAAGGAAATTTCTGTAATTCTCTCTCTTAGCACCTGTCATATTGAAAAGAAAATTAAAAAAACCTAACCTAATAAATTAGATGTGCAAAGGCAAAACTATGGCCCAGAATGGAATTGTGCAAAAATAACTCCAAAGAAAAGGTTCCCTTTAAAACTTGAAACAGGATTCGTGCCTTCTGTCTTAAACTGGTAAGAACAATTGATAAAATGCATGAAGGATTTTTCGCTCACTGCCATGAACATCTCTCTATCCCAAATCACTGAATTCTTCCCATTGTATTAACAAATGAGGCAAAGGGGCAACCTGGACAATACTCTCTGAAAATATATATTCTTTCTAGAATGATTGTTCCAATCTTAAAGTGTATAATCTTTCTCTCCCTCATCTCCTGCCTCGGTATGCATATGAGAGGAATGGGCGTTCTGTTGGGGAAACATACCAATACCCTTAAGAGGTAGAATAGCAAAGAGTATAATTACTTAGTTATCCTGGTTCCATCATGTGCCAATTCTGATGCCCAATTTAGCTTCTGGTTACCATACTTTATTTTAAAAAATTCCTTCACCAGTGATTTCAGGAGCTCTGAATTCTGCTTTCTTGAAACTGAATATAATCCTCAGAAACATGAAGGGCAGAGAACTAAAGCCAATAGCATTATTGGAAGAAATAGGCAGGAGAGCACTTAAAGAGCTAGTTGCAAGGGCCTACCAAGATAGCTAGAGTAAATGTTCCTTCCTGTGTTACTAACTCAATGTTACTGAAGTTTACTGTTATTTTCCTGTATATTCTATATAAGGCCCTGATTTTGTATCAAGGTCCACTGCTGTAGACCCCATGCTTCATGGAGTTGTATTTATTTCCTTAAATGGAGAACTGGGGCCTTGGTTATCACAGTTATCATCTCTGAGAGTATAGGACAATTGAGAAATGCAGTGGCGAATGGCATTACTAGTGAGAAGAAATATGTTACTTACCAGAGAACACAAGCACTGGAGGAGCAGCAATTTCACCCTGCATGGGTGAGACGGGTTGATTTATAATGACATCTGCTGGCCAGTAACCCCAAGCTGAGCTCATGCAGCGCTCCAAACAATTTCTCTGGTAAAGAGGAATGCAACAGGGGCCTGATTCTGCATGGCCTTGCACCATGTGCAATTATTTAAATCTCTACTCAGACCAGTCAACTCATCTGCTGATGCAAAGCTACTGGAGCTGTTCTGATTTACACCAGCTGAAGTTCTGGCTCAGTGAGTGCAAAGTGCAGTATTGCCTAGTTCAGGAAGTTTGACTAACATGAGAATGGCTTAAAAATCATAAATTCTTAAAAATAAATGGCTTTTGGGGTTCTTTTTTTATTTGACTTCTGGTTCCTGGACTCACTAGTTCATGCTTGCCAGATTTTCTCCTCAGCCTAGAGCAGTGGTTTTCAAACTAAGGGTCAGGACCCAGTACTGGGTTGCAGACCCTCAGGCACTGGGTCATGGCACCCACTGCTGCTGCCACCAAAAGACTGGAGTGCATTACTCAAAGATGTAATTGTTAGGTCATGGACATAAATAATTTCTTTCAGCTGGGTCCCAAGAAAAAAAAGGTTGAAAACCACTGACCTAGAGGACTGGAAGTAAAAGGAAAGAAAACTCAGATTCTTACAAAATTACAGACTCCAGGAGCTGGGGCTTTGAGAAAAATATCAACTAATCACAAGACTCACAATAAAGCTATGAGAGAGGGCGACACTGAAAGTTAAAACAGAATGATAGTGTTGTGCCTTCTTTGTATGGTTATAAATAAGATGGGAGAATCACTTCAAGGAATTCATAAGCAGGGCCCTGATAGGTCTTGACATGAATGGTTATTAGTAATTTCTAATGGGGCTGTAGAATGATTTTCCTGAATTGTACTATTATGGTTAAGGGATTGGGTTAATCAGTCATCCCAGAGGACCCCAGTCTGCCTGTCATTGCCTCTTAAGTGGCTGATGTTCCCAGAACCATGAGGAAAACTATGTATGTTATCTAATGATGGTGGGGTAGCCCAAGTTAAAAGAGTACAGAGCTTACCCTGCTTCCTAAGGGACATCATGGAAACCACCATCAGTTACCATGGATGCTAGTAACCTCAAGAAAAGGGCCAAATTTTCAAAAGAAAAAACACAACTTGAATGGCTTCATTGAGCCAAAGGTTGTCTCACCAGTGATGATACAGGCCAATTGGGTGGGCTGGTCTGGGAGAAGTTTAAGCAGCTATTTCCTGTGCTGTTGCTGATCAGCATGAAGAGATTCAGTTTGTCAAACCAATGCCTTTCATAAGCATGCCATTCATGTAACAATTGCTGAGTGTCTGGCTGTGTGTGTTGTAAGTGCAGAAAGTATTGTGGGAGTCACAAACAGTCTGTGAACTACGAAAGAGGGCCTGGGAATTGTAAGATTAACAAAACAATGTTCCCATGTCTCATTAGGCCGCGGTCTCTAAGATACACACAGAGCCACTTCCAGCTGAGATGAGCTTATCGCTGTTCCTACTGGCAGGCGAAAGTTTGGCTTGGCTCACTTGCTAGCTATTGCCTACAGACCACAGTCCTTGCATCTTAGCTGCAGTAATATACAGAACACACACAGACTGAGTCCAGTCGCCAGATGGGCGCCTCCACTAATTGGTTAAATCTGCTGAAGTGTCTGACCATGAGGTGACAGGCACCACAGCAAGTGAGGAGGACTGGGTTAGCTCTCATGTGCAATGGCCAAAAGGATGGAAAAAGTGAGACATTCTGAAAGCCATTTTGAATTGGTACAAATTTAGCCCTGCTGCTTCTACCTTGGCCAAAGTGAGGTTCCCTTTCTGGGTTGGGCGGTGGAGTTTGTCCATGTAAAATACCCAGAAGTGCACACCAGAGCCTCAACCAAGACAAATATTTTATAGGGTGCATCTACACTGGAAGATTGGTTTGAATTTAAGAGCCTCAATTCAAATTTAGTCTCCATCCACCATCAACTTTCACTAGTTCAGATTAAGGAATTCCTTAATTCAAACTAACAAAAGCTTAGTTTGAATTAGTAACACCTGCATTTAGTTTGAACTAAGTGCTTAGTTCAATTCTTGGTTTGAACTAAGGGCAACGTAGATCAAGATTAAGCCTTAATTCAAACTAAAATTTGAATTAGAGTAGTTAGTTCAAATTAACAAAGTGCACTAATTTGACTTAATGTTTACGCCAAATTAGTGCACTTTGTTAATTCAACTTACTATGGTCAGTTTAGTTTGAATTAAGGTCGAACTTATTAGTTTGACTTTAATTCGAACTAACTTTTGTAGTGTAGACAAGATATAGACAAACAGTGATTCAGATGCATACACCACCATGGCCATACAGCTCTACGTAACCAGCAAACACTGCTAGTATCCAGCAATTAGTTGGTAGATACAAAATGTTTCTTCAATACAAATTAAACCTCAGATAAATGAACAGGGTGGTATAGGCTGATTCCGTGTGCTGCCAAGGTAACAGTAGCATTTCCAGAAACAGCGAAAGGATGGTCTTGTGGTAAGGCACTAGAATAACCCTCAGTAGTTTTAAAATACACAGGTCTGGTACGGGCTTCCAGAGTGACCTTGACTAAGCCACTTCATCTCCATGTGCTTTACTTCTCTGTTTGTAAAATGGGGATAGTTTGGTGTACGGTATTTCCTTTCTCTATTTAGATGGTTCACTCTTCGAGCCAAGTACGTTTGTGCTGCTCCTGCCACAGTGGGCCCCTCATATCAGCTAAAGTCCTTAGGCACAGCTGTTTGACAAATAATTAGGCTTCAGAGCATTAGATTTTTAATGGCAAATATCAGTGAATGTTGATTTCACTGTTCATATACAAACCAACTAAAAAAAATTTCACCATTAAAAGTAACATTCCTGTATAGGCAAAATAAGGAAAATGCTGCTTGAGACCTTAGTTGAGTTTGATTTAAGGCTATTTACTTTGCGAATTTTGATGCATGATGGTAACAATGTTTTAAAATTGTAAAGCTTTAACTTTTTGAATCTCAGCATCTACTGTCATTAAATACTTGTCTGACCAGCATCATTGTCTGATCCCTTATAAGTCCCACAACTGTGAAAATTTAAAATTGATGCAAATAAAACAAGTGCTTAAAATAAATATTGATATTATCTGTTGAAATTATGACAAAAATAAAAACTGAATTCTGCTAAGCCTACAAACAATAATGTTCCAGACACATGGTACCATGTTGTCAGATGCTGTACTCATTTTTCCACTGTCATCCTTTTCCACAGAAGTCTGGAGACTGGCCGCATTACTTCAACCACATGGACTGGTTTAGAGATCCAAATGAATGTATAAAGAAATAACTGGAGCTGCCTGATGGAAGGTAGCAAGACAGCATCTTGCTAACTGCTGCTCTCTATCCTTAGTGATGAAAGTTTACTAGACAAGCAAGTAGAACAGGGCAGAAGAAAACAGCCCAATTTAAAGCTGATGGCCAATGATCTGTTATTCAGAGCAAGGAGCATTCAGAAAGGTGTGGAAGCTTTGGTAACCACAAATGGAATCCTGCAGCAAACTCATTTTGAGGATACAGAGGATCATTTTAGGAGTCTTACTTTAGGAAGCTAAATCAATCAGCAGAATAGATGCTTATGCAGTACTAGTTGGAGTCCTTAATTTTAGAGGCCCCAGTATGAAACCTTCTCTGGCCTTTAGTCCTACATTTATTTCCTAAATGGTAGAGATATTATGAGTTCTAGCAAAAGGATGAGCTGCCTTCCCCATAAAAACTCCAACCCTTAATATCCTCTCAGTATGAACCCTAAGTGCTGCTTCTGCAACGCCCTGTGGTTAGTGTAGCAATACACGCTACAACGCAGCAGGTGGCAGAGGTTGTCACTGGCACTGGTTCGCGCTCTCTTTGCATCAGAGTATATCACTGCACGTAGTCAGGTCAGTGGAAAATCAGGCCCCTAATTTCCAGGAATGGATTATCATCAGACGTGTACAACCAAGATTCAGTCCCTGATTTAATCTAGAACATTTCCTGGAATGTTGAAGTTGTGAAAACATCGAGGCCCTTTAGAAGTGCTTGGCATTCAAAATTACCCATGTATGTCAATGGGAATGCAATCGCAAATTCTGGTAGCCTCCACTGGGAGGAGGCCTAGAACCTTTCCCAATTTACTCAGTTCTGCCTTAGTCCGTCACTGTCAGTCTGCATCCCTTTATACCCTGCAAGCTTACAAAAGGGTAGGGGCTTCACAATTAGCTTTTGGCATGAAAGCAGGTTTTCAAGAACACTTGCCCTCTTTCCCTTTGTGCAAAACTTACCCACGTTCTCTTAACAAAAGTAATTTAGCTGAGCTAAACAAAAAAGCACACATATCTGCACGCTGCCCTCCCTCCCCAACAGCTACAAGAAAAACTGCAGACAGACCAGCTATGTGTAATGCATTTCATTGCTGAGCACACTCTACTCAGAAAGAAAATATTCCAACATACCGCTGGAGCCAAAGGCTTCCAGAGAAGGGGTGTGTTGCAAAAAGCAAGATTTTCTAGAAAGACACAGAAAGACCTATGTGGGAGGGTGGCAAAAATTCTGCTTAATATGGTTTTAAGTTAAGAATAAGACAAAGCAAAATCCGGGCTGCTGATGTCTTTTGGAAGAGCCTAGCAGCCTTTTAAAGCAGTGGTTTTCAAACTATGGGTCGCGACCCGGTACGCAGTCGCAGCATCCCCTGCTGCACCACAAGACTGGAATGCATTACTCAAAGATGTAATTGTTGGGTCATGGGCATGAATGATTTTATTCAACTGGGTCCTAAAGAAAAAAAGTTTGAAAACCATTGTCATAAAGGACCTGGACAAAATCTGAAAGCCAAGTGACATCAGAAGCAGGGAGCTGATGCTCTATTTCACTGCCCTTTGTGAGATCATTTATACCTGTGCCCAGTGGGTGTAGGAACACTTTATACCCACTGGGCACAGGTGTGAATGATTGTATAAGGTGCAAGCATCTGGCCTGCTAAAGACAGCAGGAGTTCGGTTAACACCAATGTATATGTAGTTAAAGCCAAGCATCACGTTCTGTCTGGCTTGGCCACAGATACAGAAGATCAGTGCTGACAGAAAGAGATAGTAGAAGATATCCTTAGACTGTGTCTAAACTAAAATAAAGTGTTGGGTTTTTTAGCTAACATTTAAAGCCCTTGTATCACCAAGAGCACATTGTATTTTAACCTGTGCTGACCGCTTGCAGTAATTTCATAAGGGAGCAAAGGTCCACCTTGACAAATTAACATTCATTACAATACAACCTATGCTGTCTACAGCACCTTGGATCTTAGCGCAGACTCAGAAGACTAACAGATGGGAATCATAAAGCCTGCTTCGCCATTGCACCTTTTGCAATCATCTTCCTGTTGAAAGTTTGGACTTACTGTGTGCTGGGGTGAACGACGGCACAAGGCAATGTTGATTCAAGCCAGTGTGTTATTACAGTTGTGTGTCATCTCTGAGGTGGATTATAGTTTTGTTCAGTGTTACTGGTTTGTGACTCTAACTTTCCAACAGCAGCTCATTTAAATTGTAGACAGTGAAAACAAATCTGGGGATTGATTTTATCAGCTAATCCCAAAGATTTCTAATTTAAACCTCCTAAATGACAATTATTTAAGAGTTTTTTTCCTCTCAGTTTCTGAACCTAGCTTGTACATTGCATTAGCTTTCTATTTTGGGGGGAGATGTTTTAGAAAGATCACCTACAAAGCCCAGATTCTCACTGGTATAAAGTCAATGGAAATATGCCAATTTACAAAAGTTTAGCATTTGACCCTTTAAAATGGCTAAAGTAGAAGTCAGTGGGAGTTTAATTAACTGTGAGTGTATGATCAAAGTCCAGCACTGTCTATTAGATCTGTCTGTATCTGATCGTAACAATGTTTTTATTTATCAATTAAAGGCTTCCCCTAACTAGTCCACAACAGTATTTTTCTTAGGAAAGAATGAGCACTTTTTTTTTTTAACCACTCAAACAGTAGGACATATTCCCATGTAGCACCTCCTCTGAGAGTATTACATCTGTGTTCTCTGCTCAGATTGGAGGGGTTGTAGAAGTGCATCCTTCTCTCTAAAATATATGGTTTTATGATTAGTTTGAGGCTACTGTGCCTTCTCAAGTTACCAAGACACAGGAATTCAGGCCTGACCATGGTCTGACTTTAGACCAGATTTAAAACAAATGAGTTTATGAAAGACCCTGCAGTAGCTAGTCTCACTGCCTGGGGGATGCTAATCCAGTCCATAGAAATGCCTTCCACTGAGAACTGGCACCATTCTAATCACCCTGTGCTGATGCTTTGCCAGTCCACGTAGGAGCTCTGGATTAAAGTCACTGTCATAAAAAAGGCAGAGTGACAGATGGCTGTAGCAACCTGTGTGGCTGCCTTTTTTATGACAGTGACAGTGATTGCCACTGTGGGGAAAGGAATATGTTTGCATACAGCATCCTCTCAACTAACTGAGGAGTGGTCTGTGGCACTGTCGTGAGCACAGAGCACATGTTTGGTTTCAGGGATAAAGCAGGAGCAGGGAAATTGCATCAAGGATGAACCCTCCCCAGTATGGCTCAGTTAATTAGCATAAGACACAGGAAAACAGACATGGGGGCCCAGTCCTATATTCCCCCCTATCCTAGATAGTGTAGCTCAGGACTGTGATATATACTGCCACCCCTGTGGTCATCACTGTACTATAGTACAGCTTCCTTCATGGGGAAAAACAAAACAAAAACACAGCTCTTAGTCCCAGGTATGGCTGCAGAAAAGACATAGCAAGCACTCTATCAACATTGCTTTCAGTTCAAAACAGAACTTGCTTTGACTGTGTTCACAACTCTTTTCATTCACAAGGACTGATGCAGACACTAACATTCTTCCAGAGTGAGTTTTTGTGCACATTCCACATAAAGGCACAGTCATCCCTGGCACTTTCCTTCTTTTGTTTTTCCTACTCAACAGTTATACAGTTATACAGACAACCCAGAACAAACCCTTTGGGCAGTCACAGTCAGCTACAAATTCCAACGGGGTAGCCATGGTTGTTTAGTTCAGCAAAACAAACAAGGAGTTCTGTGCTCACTCCATTGATGATTTGTTAATAGCTGTGCTCAAACAAATGGATAAAAAAAACCCAAAACTTCAAAGAGAAACTACAGAATTGGAATTCATATGTAGATTTGACACCATTGCCTTAAGGTTAAATAGGGAATACAGATTTTTTTTTTTTTATTACAACAGATGATTTGACCTTCCTCTATATCAGGGGTCTCAAACTCAAATCACCACAAGGGCTGTATGAGGATTAGTATGTTAGCCCAAGGGCCAAACTACTGAAACCTTTTCATACAATCGTATTGCAAATATCAATAGTGATAGTGTCATTGCAGGCAGCAAGAAATTATGTTAGGGGCTGGCCCTCAGGCCACGAGTTTGAGACCCCCTGGTTCCCAGTGTTTGAATCTGTTTTGATTTGCTGTAACGGTCTGACCTGATCCTATGATTTACATTTCCCTGCATTTATTTTCCTCCCATTCTGTAAAACTCCCATCTTCAAACAGTTGACAAAGTGGGATTTGCTCCCATGAAAGCTCATGAGATAAATAAATTTGTTATTCTTTAAAAGTGCCACAGAACTCTTTGCTTGTTTATCAGCTGCAAAGCTTTCAGTAAGAGTTGGAGAAAGAAAACCCTTTTCCTACATATCTGCTGGCTTCACTGGGTCAGGAATTATCCCCATTTGCCAAATCCATGGGCACCTTGCACACTCGAAGGAATACCCACTTTGGAGTTTGAATGGTCTGAGAGTTATATAGGAGGTCAGGCTAGGTGATTACAGCATTCCTTCCAGCCTTGGAATCCATGAATGTCCTGCACGATGAACCTCAAGATCTTCTGCCCTATGGATTTAACGGGAGGAGGTAAATATGGCCAGAAGAGAGCAACTGAGAACTGGATTCTGATATGAATGAGCCATCAGTGGAGCTTATGGATGGCAATGATGTGAGTTTGCTTCTATTATTACACCAAAGCTAATGAAGTGGTGGAGAAGTTGACCATGATGGAGCAGGAGCCCTGCTGTTATATATCAAAGGTAACTGAAAGTCTTAAGAAGGAAAAATAAGAACATGGATAAGGATGCCTTTTAACTGCCGCAGTATGTTTTCTCATGGCTCAAGAATTTCTGGCTGGCAGGGTAAATTGCGACTGGATGGCTCTCATACTAAGGCTGTTTTGCAGTGACTGCAGTTTGCCGCAGTTTTTGCAGTGATCCCAGACTGTAATTGAATCCACTGTTGGTTCATCATCATCCATAAATCCAGTTGGAGCTCGGCCCATAAATAGCTCCACTTTAGTACGCAAAAGCATACAGAACTGGAAAAAATGTTCCACATAGCAGCTCTTGGCTCTAATCAGATTAGTTGAGGAGCTGATCATGTTTCCAGCATTTGGCTTAGTTTTATTATAGCCCCCAAGCCCTTTTTCTTAAGGGATTTTTTCCACTATTGAAGAGGATGCAGTTGTGATGGATTCACCATAACAGCAGTCTAGCAATGTAGTTTTATAGGAGATGATGTGTTTTCCTGCTCCCTAAGCTCAGGGACACTCAGGAGAAAAATGTGGGGGAAGCTGGTCAGCTGTTATGGGTGACACAAAAATAAAACATTATAAAAAATGAGAGATTGCTGTTTCAAATCAGAGCATAGTCATTCTGGCCCAGATCATCAAAGGTATTTATACCCCTAACTTCTGTTGAAATCAGTAGGATTAAGCACCTACATAGCTCTGAAGGTTTGAGCCTAAATTCTGTAATAACATCACAGCAAAAATCAATTTCTGCAATAAAAGGCATCCCCAAGTGCCCTATTAGGAATTAAAAGCTAGCAGCCTGATTCTGATCCCAGTTATGTCAGTGGAAACCAGGAGTAACTTCACTGGAGTCAGCAGAATTACACCTGGATGAAAGTAACCTAACTGAAATAAAAATCAGATCTCAGAGCCGGGTCAATGCCACAAAGTCGGGTTGAAACATCACCAAAGTTTGGAGATGTTCTACTCTAGTGGTTTTGGCTCACCCTTGTACAAGGATATACCACACGTAAAAGTGAGATCCTGTACTGGAGACAAATATGCCCAAATTTCCAAGGTGAATGGATCGGAGAATTTTTGCTTGGTCCCACTTTGAAAACCAAGGCATTATTTTTCTAGTTTGTATCACAGTACCAATAATATCTTCCCTTGGCTTTCATCGGCATTGATCTGATTCATTCATTCTGATAAATTACTTAGCCTTCCACTGCCTCATCTATGCACTGAAGTATTGAGTTATTACCTTGTAAAACAGAAGGCCAATAATATTAGTACTTACTTGCAATATCCTTGATTTGTCACAAGAGACATCAGTGAGGGAACAAAGGATATTTCTAAGATGAAAAAAAGCGTCCAGGCATCCACTCAGTTCTTCCGGGTCTATAAAATGTTAAAAAGACAGGCCTACTGCTATGACTGGATCAGCTTTCACTCACTGCAAACCTGTTCAAACAATTAAGAACTGAATATTTATGAACCATGTAATTCTTAGAAGGGAAGGACCAACCAAAATACCTAGCTACCATCTGAATTTTCTATTCCTGAACGAATCACTTTTTACTATAGATGTTGGCCTAGATCATCAACTGATATGGTTCTAATGAAGAAAAATCACTTGAAAAAAAATTCCTTGGTTGCTCCTTCTCAAATCAAGTAAACATTTTCAAAGCAAAAAATAAGTTTGGTGCCTGTGCATGTGAAAGCACATTTGTCTATATATCCATAGAATGAATCTACAAGGGCATCACGGTGGGATGTTTACACCCCTGTCCACGTCTGGCAGTGATTGTTATCTCCCTCTTGGAAGGCCTGGCGATCCAAGGAGCCATCAAGGGAAGTAATAGTATTCTCTGTGGCAGAGGTCACAGTTTGAGCCTTCAATTAGCACAGCCTCTCTGAGTGAATTCTCTTCTATCTGTGAGAGTAGGAAAAGTCACTTTGCAACACACTAAGGTAACCCACATGAAATCCAGAAAACCACACACATTGTAAGTATTATTAGCTATTATTTAGATGGCAGTCATGCCTACCTTGTGCTAGGTGCTTCCCAAAAACAGTCTCTGTTGTGAAGATCATACAGTCTACTGATTTGGTGGTTGGCAATAAGCCTTTTAAAAAAGAAGAAATTACTCTGAAAATGTGTAGTGCATGGTGAGAAGGTCATTTGCTTGTATGAAAACTGAATTATAATACATATATGCTATTGACCAGACTGTAGTGCAGGTATTAAAAGCAACAGGCTTTTGTTAGCCATTCATCCAGCACCCAGGCCAGATGCTGCAGGAGACATGCATGCTTTCTTCGGATCCAACTAAATCACTGGAAAGAAGTAACCTTTACCTATGAATACAGAGCCGGGTGCCCAAGGTATGTGTGTCTTCAAGTGTCCCAGGCAAGAGATAACAGGGTGGAAAGAAAAATCAGTTTGGTATTTGCAAGGCCTCCAGAAGGCACGGAGCTACAGCAAATAGAATGTGAAAAAAAAATTGAAATAAGCTGCGTACTGTCTGATCCTGAAACAAGGAGTTGGAAAGTGCTGAATTGTGAGCCAGAGCAGTCTAAGTGAATGACCTCCTGAATTCTAACCCTGGCTCTGACACTGACCCCCAGTGTGGCCTTAAGAGAGTCTCCCTAACGTAGGGATTACCATGTTTCCCCAGCTCTCTCACAAGAGTGGTAGCAGTAATAAATATTTACGTGATGGTAGTATTCAAAGCTCCAAACTGGGATCAGGGCTCCACTGTGCTGGGTGATGAACAGATATAAAAGGCTGACAATCCCTGTTCATTGAGGCTTACAACCTGTGAGGTGTCTTTAACTGGTTAGGAATAGTTCAACATCTGATCACAGACAGGCTTGATGCCCCTAAGTGCTAAGCACCACAAATACCTCCAACTTTTCATGTTATCCCTTTGGTCTTGAATTCCTTCCTTTACCCTGCCTTGTCATGCCTGCACCCATTGTCTTTGCCTCTATCAGCTCCATATTCTTGCCTTCCACTGCATCTTGTCTGAAGCCCTGATGTGACAACTGCAACACACATACCATGCTTTACACAGGTAAGGAGTCTCATGGACTTCAGATATGGCCAAAATTAGGCCAATGGTTGCTGTTACAGATGGGATTTTCAAAAGGAGCTGAGATTTTCAAAAGTGACATAGATTTATGGCACCTCTGTTTTTGAGTGTTCATAAAAAGACATTGAAGGGACCTGATTTTCAGTGCATGAACACTGGACAATTTCTTACAATCCTGATTAAGTTGAATGTCCAAAATCATTTATGAAATCCTTGCCCAATAAATAAGAATTACTGTCTTCATTACTGATACAAAGAATGACAGAGAACCCAGGCAGCTGCAGTACTCCAAATTGAAGTGTACAAAGGGGAAAAGCAACTCTAAACCAACAAATCTTCCAGCAACACATTGCTTCTGACAGATGTCTTATTATACTGAGAGCTTTCACTACTATGTTTGACTGTTCTCTTCATCAGTCTAAGTCTAAATTGCTGCAGGAGCTCAACACATCTGATCTCAGAGTATAGAGAACAAACAGACTGAGAAAACAGTGATTCTAAACTACTCTGCAATTCTGTGCTTTCATACCCAGACAAGCAGCTTGGGGGGTGGGAGGGGACAAGGAGTTGTGTGGCACTTAAAGTCTAACAGATTTATTTTTTTGCGTGAGCTTTTGTGGGAGAAAATCCCACTTCGTCAGATGCTTCGAAGATGGGTGAACTTACAGAATGGAATGAAAATAAATGCAAGGGGGTGTAAAACATAGGATCAGGTCATACAGTAACAGCAAATCAGAGCAGTTGTTAGGTTTGAAGCCTGAAGTCAAATTACCTTTTATAATGGGAAAAGAACCCATAGTCTCAATTCAATCCTGCTTTCACAGAATTTAATTTGCATATTAATTCGAGGTCAGCTGTTTCTCTTTGAAGTCTTGATGTCTCAGTCACATCTCTGATGACGGTCGTTAACAAATCATTTATTGAGTGATTAGAAAGATGGAAGTGCTCAGCCGGACTAGACTAACACCACTATCCCTTTGGAAATTGACAAGCAGCTTTTGTCCTTTCCTTTGAAGACACAGCACAGTAAGATACTTTTACAGTTAATTACAGAAATGTCAGTTTAAAACTCTTGTGAAATAAAACAAATCTACCAAATTAGAGCAAATTGGGCAATTTTAATGATGCTCTTCAGCACTCATCATCCTCAGGTAGAGGAGCAAATACACATGGCAGGATATGCTTCCTACTGCATATGAAATCTCAGTGCTTACAGCACGGCTGTCAGACTTTATTATTCTATCTGTTAAATAACATTAAAATAATAATAATTATCAGATGATGATTATTTCAAGGAAATTTTGTTTAAAACCTTTCAGTAACTGGAGATGAAAATTCTGCCTCAAAAATAATTGACAAAAGCCATGGCTAAATAGGGTAAAAGAGGTGATTCAAAGCAAAAAAAAAAAAAAAAAAGCAGCATTTAAAAATTCCAGGTCAAATCCTAATGAGGAAAATAGAAAGGAGCGTAAACTCTGACCAGTGTAGCCCCTAGTTTAACCTATGCTTGGCTCACATGCATTTTTATATCGATAGCTAAAATACAAGGTACCTTACAAGCCTGTGTAAGAAAATTATACAACTTGTAGGAAATAGCTAAGGGCATAGTTGTAAATTGCATAGAAACTTGGAAGATAAGCTAATATTAGATAAAAATTGGCACAGGTGTGTCTGTTTGATGAGCAGTGATGAGAAGATACAGGAGGCTACATTTTATCATGATATTCAAATCAGCAGATAGAGAAACCACTAAAGACTTGCCTGTTTGGACCTCCGACATTTAAAAGAACATCACAAAACCCATAAAAGACCCAGAAGTAATAAAAGGAGACGATGGAAGAGCATTCTAGCAATCCCAATCGAAATTCCAAATCATAAAAACTTAGGCTACTTAAGTCAACTGTAAAAGTATAATTAGGCAGGGCCAGAAAGAATTTGAAGAGCAGCTGGCAAAATGCTCAAAAACTAAAAGCAAAACAAAGTTCAAGTATATCAGAAGTCTGCCATACTCATCAACCTCTAAAAGTTGTCCAGTGGCCCCATAGTCAGTGGGGCCACTACACAATTTAGGTCGGGGTCAGCACGCCCTGCCGGCCCCCATGCCAGACCCGTCCACCGCACCCTCAGCAGGTGCCAAGGGCAGGGCCAAATGAGGGTGGAGCCAGGGACTCCAGGTTGGGAGGCGGCAGGCTAGGGTCCCTGGGGGCAAGCAGCCGCGGGGTGTGAGGAGGGGCATGGCTGAGCCGCCCTGCTCCCCTCCACTGTGGGACTGACCCTGGGCCCTGCACCACTCCAGCCCCCGGCGCCAAGCTGCACCATGCTGGCTCCCAAGCCCCACTAAGCTACTCTGCCCCCCCCCACACACACACTCAGCCACGCTGCCCTGGCTCTTGAGCTGCGCTGGCTGCACTGGCTCCCAAGCTGCACTGAGCTACTCTGGCCCCCTGTGGCGAGCTGCAACACTCTGGCCCCTCTGCGCTGAGCTGCATCACGCCGGCTCCAGAGCCACGCTAAGCCGCTCTGGCCCCCTGGAGCTGCACCAAGCCACTCCATCCCACTGCGCCACACCGCCCCCTGAGCAAAGCTGCGCCACCATTGTGGCCCCAACCTTGAGCCCATGCTTGGCGGTGGGGCCAGTGGGGAAGCCTGAGCAGCACTTTATATCGCTCACGATCGGCCCATGTGCCAAATTTGGCACACGTGCTGGGGGTTGCCGACCCCTGCTAGATGCTAAAAGGAGCACTCAAGGAAGACAAGGCCATTGCAGAGAAGCTAAATGAATTCTTTGCATCAGTCTTCACTGCAGATGATAATGGAAATTCCCACATCTGAACCATTCTCTTTTAGTTGACAACTCTGAGGAGCTGGCCCAGACTGAGGTGTTTATAGAGGAGATTTTGGAACAAATTGATAAATTAGCCAGTAATAAGTCGCCATGACCAGATGGTGTTCACCCAAGAAGTATGAAGGAATTCAACCATGCAATTCCAGAACTAGTAAGTAAGGAATGTAACCTATCACTTAAAATCAGCATCTGTACAAACTGACAGGACGATAATTAATGTGATGCCAATTTTTTAAAAAGGGCTTCAGAGGTGATCCTGGCAATTGCAGGCCAGTAAGCCCAACTTCATCCTGGGCAAAATGGTTGAAACTATAGTAACAAACAGAACTATTAAAAACAAAGATGGACACAGTATGTTAGGGAAGAGAAAACACAGCTTTTGTAAAGGAAATCATGCCTCACCAATCTATTAGAATTCTTTGAGGGGGCCAATGAACATGTGGACAAGGGTGATACAGTAGATACAGTGGTACTTGAATTTTCAGAAAGACTTTGATAAAGTCTTTTACCAAAGGACATTAAGCGAAGTAAGCAGTTGTGGGATAAAGGGGAAGGTCCTCTTGTGAATCAGTAAGTGGTTAAAAGAAAAAACAAAGAGTAGAAATAAATGGTCTATTTTCACAATGGAGAGAGGTAAATAGCAGTATCCCACAAAGATCTGTATGGGGAATTGTGCTGTTGAATATATTCATAAATTATGTGGAAAATGGGATTAACTGTGAGACTGCAGAGTTGAAGATAGAGCAAAATTACTCAGTACAGTTCTGTCCAAAGCAGACCGCTACAAGTTACCAAAGATTCTAACAAAACTGGGTGATTGGGCAAGAAAATGGCAGATAAAATTCATTGTGAATAAATGTAAAGTAATGCACATTGGATAGCATTATCCCAACTATCCATACAGAATGATGGGTCTAGATTAGCTGTTGCTACTCAAGAAAGATCTTGGAGTCACTGCATATAGTTCTCTGAAAACATCTGCTCAATGTGCTGCTGCAGTCAAAAAAGCTAAGGGAATGCTGTAACTACTGAGAAAGGGATAGATAATAAGGCAAAGTATCATAATGCCACTATAGATTCATGGTATTCTCTTCCCATACCTTGAATACTACATGCAGTTCTGGTTACCCCCATCTCAAAAATATGTATTAGACTTGGAAGAGTATAGAGAAAAAATAAAGATTATTAGGGGTTGGAACAACATCCATATGAGGAGAGATTAAAAAGACAGACTGTTCATCTTAGAAAGGAGGAAACCAAGAAGGGATATGATAGAGAGCCTATAGAGTCATAAATGCTGTGGAGAAAGTGAATAGGGATATTGTTGCTTCACCTTTCACATAATAAAACAAGAACCAGAGGTTAACTGATAAAATTAATAGATAGCACATTTAAAACATACATAAGGAAGTACTACCTCACACAATGCATAATCAACTTGTGGAACTCCTTACCAGAGGATGTTGTTAAAGCTGAAAGTATAATAGGGTTCAGAAAAGAATGAGATAGGTCCATCGCTGGTTATTAGCCAAGGTTGTCAGGGATGTAACCCCATGCTCTGGGCATCCATAAGATCCTAACTTGCAGAAACTGGGCCACAATGACAATGAATAAATCAGTGGAAAAACTGAACTGGCCTCTATCAGGAGATAGGATATGGGGCTAGCTAAACCATTGACCTGACCTCCTATGGCCATTCTTATGTTCTAATTCCTTATCTCCTTCAACAGCTGCATGAGGCAGGGGAACACTCTTGGCTGAAATAAAACGATTTCCAGATGCAATTAAGAAATCTATTTCTGTTAAATATTTCCCTAGGCCACAGCCATTCAGGCAAACTTCATGCACTCCCTCCCAGCCCAGGGTATGGTGGGTTCTGATAAAGTCACAGGTTTTTCTTTCTCAACACACCTCTTAGCCAATAGGACAGTGATTTCACCATCTTGGATGCTGTCAACATTCCTGAAATCAGCTAACTTTGAAAGCTGTGGTTAGGGAGATGATATCACAAGTTCAAACTACACTGCTTGGTTAGCACTGAAATACCACCTCTAGCAGCTGTATTTGTGAGAATGTGTTAAAATATATGGATGGGGAGTTAAAGAGGTGCACCAGCATGAAGTTGTTTCAGTTATGTGACTTCCCAGCCCTTGTGAAATACATCCCATAGTACTATGGCCTGGTCAATTCTAAATTTTTTTACAGGGTGTCGCAGGGGCTATTCACCATTACATATGTCTCTTGGCCACTTTGGGAATCATCTCTTTCTGCATCCAACAGCCCCGTCTGCTGCTCACTGAACTCTCTCTCTCTCTCTCTCTCTCTCTCTCTCTCTCTCTCACACACACACACACACACACACACACACACATATCTGTCATCATTCAGGGTGCTCTATCTCCGTGGTTTGGTCCTCCAGTCAGGGCATTATAGTCCTCCCATTCTGACCTATCAGTCTTTCTGTACATATCAAGCCAGGCAGCCCCAATGCCCATCAGGAGGCACTTCACCAGTGGCTGGTAGAGAAACCTGGGTTCACCATCTTCTCTGAGTTCCAGCTCAGAGACCCTCTCGTGAGCATGAAGGTCTGCACCATCTGAAATCTTGCTGCCTTTTCCCTGAGCCCTTCCTACACCTCTGGCAACTTAAACAGCCTCCTCCCAAGGCGCTCCATTAATGCTCCAAACTGCAGATTAAAATTTTGTAGGCCCAAATCTACTTCCCTTCCCCCAGAGTGATGGAAGACTTTTTCCCTGAAGCCTGTCACATTGTTGCCAGCCTCCTGTCTTTACTGAAACCCCACCTGGTTCCTCAGAGATGAACTTCCTTCTAATTAGTGCTCTTTACACAGTCTATCCACCATTTACCGTTTAATCAGATGACTAGGTCCACTGGCCTAATTCAGGACTGGTGTGGGAAACACACCCCGTTAGATTGGGATTTTATTGTTAGCACTTTACAGTATTATACCATTTATATATTTCCTGTATACTGTATTAGTTATAATATGGTAGCATCTAAAAGTCCAGTCATGGACCAGAACCCCATTGTGTTAGATGTTTTGCAGGCATAGAGCAAAAAGATGGTCTCTTCCTCAAACCCTTACTATGTAAGTAGTTCTAACTATGACTGCCAGTCTGTCATGGAGGTCACAGAAGTCATAGATTCTGTGACTTTTTATGACCTCCGTGACCTTTGAAGCTTCAAGGACCAGAGTGGTTGACACCAGGGACCACCCAAACAGTGGCCTGGAGGCAGCCCTGCAGACCGCTGGGGCAGTAGTGGTCCCAGGGTGGCCAGAGCAGAAGCCTCAGAGGCCTTCAGAGAGTGGTCCCATAGGGGCCTTGGAGCAGTGGGATCATTTCAGTGTCCTCGCCAGTCCTAAATTTCTATGATTCTATGATAAATAATGACACTAAGTAGTACTACTGATTCCTTGATGTACGCAGAAGAACTACCGTATCTTTCCCCTGCTGTGTAGCTGATATGATACTATCAGTTAAGATAATGCCATGGAAATTATGCAGATAGAGGACACTTCTCTGGTATGTTTCCCTTGTACAAAGATGACCTTCATTTGATCTTATAGCATGTTACTTGGAAAACATTGGCCTAATTCTGGTACCTTGGACTTATATGGGAATCACAGCTGAAAGCTGAAATACCAGGCAAGTAACAGTAGCAAATGCTCCATTCTTATCCAAAGAAGTTAAAGTAAAAATCATTCAAATTATGCAAATACACTGAATTCCCTCCCTTTTGGCTGAAAGAGCTGAATGAATACTGCAAATGTCACTGCAAATATTCATCTGAATTTTTAAGTTCATTTCAACTCTGTTGAAATCTCTCTGTCTTTGCTATTCATAAACAGTGGAGGAAATGAGTTTATTGATCTCACTTTCAGGAATAGTGCAGAACATTCACTGGAAGCAAATTATTAATTTGCAATCACAAGAATTTTCTCTGGGCAATGAATTCAATAGCTCATATATCCAATCAAAACAGCCTGAATTACAAATACTGAATAATTTTAATGAACTGCTTATAACATAGCTACAGGTTAAAAATCATTACTGAACAAATACATTTTACTAGGATAATTCTTAAACAGAAAAAGAGGCACACTTCATTAAATGAGTTATTCATTCTTAATAGATGATCCATCCAGTTCTGGTATTAAAGTTTAGGAATTTGGGGCCCATGCTTGTATTGACCTAGTAGAAATACACATCTGTTTTGTACTGGCCTGTAACCCTTTTATAATGAAGTTTTCACAGTGGCAGACGTGACGGGAAATTCTAATGTCATCTCAAACTCCCTTTTCCGTACGCATTCGCCTAAGTTATCCCTCCACACAGACAGGTTACTGCCTTTGTTTTGCCCAGTTCAGTAGTCTACCATTTCACCAGGTAGAATGCATTGTGTATCAAAATAAAGGGCAAAATTCACCCAAGTTGTAGCTCTGTTGACTTGATAGAATTCACCCCAGTTGAATTTGGCACAAAGTATTCAATAATAGTAGGTGCTTCAGAGCTCTCTTTTGGTTTGTAGCCATCCTATATCATCAGCATCTGAAACTGGCAACATGGGAGTTATAAGACACTAGCAAGTATTTTGCACTTTGGTTTGACAAGCAGAAGATAACATTTAAGCATGTTGCCAAGTTCCAATGGGGTAGCTGTGTTAGTCTAGTTCAGCAGAACAAATAAGAAGTACTGTGGCACTTTTCCAAAGTGTCTGATGAAATGGGATTTTCTCCCATGGAAGCTCATGTGATAAATAAATCTGTTAGTCTTTGAGGCTATGTCTACACCTAAAATCTTAGTTTGAACTTAGTCTGAACTGAGTAGTTTGAAAGTTAGTTCAAACTAAGCACCTTTTTTCATTCAAACTAGCCGCATTTTTTTTATTTCAAACTTTTTAGTTCGAACTAAAAGAGCGCGACTAGTTTGAACTATAAGTTAGTTCAAACTGGCATGTCTACACTGTGCTAGTTGGAACTAAATATGCAAACAAGTTCAAACTAAGCAGTTAGTTCAAATTTAACCAGCTGAACTAACTAGTTCGAACTAAGCTAAGCTACATTTTTAGTTTGAACTAGGCAAAGCTTAGTGTAGACAGGGTTCAAATTAGTTTGAATTAAGGCTCCTTAACTCAAACTAATTTGCTAGTGTAGACATAGCCTAGTGCCACTGGACTCCTTGCCTATTTCTCTGATTGTGTAATTGGTATGTCTCATATCGCTTTTTATGCGCTCCTTTGAGTTCCAGATCCTGGATATGGTGTGTGAAATAGTCATTTTCATTTTAATTATTAAAAACATTCCACAACATTCCAGGATGTGTCTGTTTCTACCTGGGCCCCTATCCTTGATGTGAACACTTGGTGAGAATGCCACCTGTGCCCCCAACTTCTCCATCCTCCCTCTCAGAGCCTTGTGGTCACTGCTGATCTGCTCAGAGTCATGCCTCATGTTATCAACACTGCACCGTTGTCATGGGCAGAAGCCGCGGCTGCCAACTGTGTGCAGCCAGCAGTGGTCCCTGCACCACCATGCAGTTTAGAGGTGTGCAGCTCAGGGGCTGGCCCTGAGTTTCAGGGGGGTCACGCCCCCAGACCCCATGGGAGCAACACCTCTGGTTTCCAGTGGGGCCATGTTAGTTTGAATTAACCATTATTAGTTTGAATGAATTGATTCAAACTAAGTTAATTTGAACTAACTTCTTAAGTGTAGACATAGCCTTAGAGACTTAAAATGTAGGCATGAAATACTTAGCCTCTCTGGAATGGTACTATAGATTCAAATCCCATTAAGATTTATTCAGCTGTTTGTCCTTTCGAGAGACATTATTCTACTCTGTCCTATACTGTTCTTGAGCAGGAAGAGAAAAGGGACTTTGGACAGGCTTTCTCTGGAGGATGAAGGCAGCAACTGTGAGCCAGAAGCCATGTCAGAGTGAGATTCCTCCCACTTCCTCCTCTAGTGAAGCAGCCCCTTTAAGAGGGAGGAAGCTGCAATCTGAAATTACCCCTATGCAAAGGATAGAAGTAATTTCTTTAGTAGCTAGATGTATGAAACTGTCCATATGATCCCTGACTCCAGAGTTTCTCAGCACCCGTGTTTTGAAATACTGCCTGATTCTCCACAATCTATGGATCTTTGCTTCAAGGGAACTTTCTGTGAGGGTTGTTACTTGTCTCTATAACAACCTTTGATCTCATAGGTCATACGAGAAGCAGAATGACATTCTTAAGCTACATCATGTCACTTGACTCCCTAATTCTAAATAAGGATCTCAGGCTTTCTGGATGTTTAAAGACATTTAACAGCTCTACTTGAAGGAGATGGGAGGAAGTTAAAAAGAGAGGAAAGAGGAAAGTTAATATTAAAATATTATTTATTGTTCCTCCTCCAACAGCAGTACTTTGCACTTGTATAAAGGCTCCCATCTGGGAACTTTGACATTCTTAACAAATGTTAATGCTCCTAGCATACATATAAAACATGTGTGTTATTAAAAGCATTGACAAATGGGTAAGCTATGCCACAACAAATTTCAGCAGCTTGGCCAAAGTCAGTCAGTGACATAGCCAGGACTTGAACCCAGAAGTGCTTCTATCCCAGTGCCCAACCTAAGAACCAGGTAACACTCCTAGGACTTGATCATTTAGCCCCCAAGATAGTAAGGCCCCAATCTTGATCAAGATGGCAGAGCCTCTACTCCCCATGTCAGTAGTGTGAAAGAGCCAGGTCTTCCTTCCAGGATGTCTCACTAATTAAGGGCAGGCCTTTCTGCTACCAGAGTCCTGGCTGGTTAGAGCAGCACTTCTCAACCACTGTGTCAGGACACATTACTGTGTCACCACAACCAGTAAGTGTGTCGCAGAGAGCTGGGGAGATGGCTGGATATGGCACTGGGGGGAGTGGGCTGTTGTGTCCCCTAGGGTCACAACACGCTGCTGAGTGTGTTGGGACCCACAAAAGATTGAGAACCACTGGGCTAGAGAAGGGAGGAAATCCCATCCCTGACTTCTTGCTACCAGCTCATCTCTCACTGGAAGAAGGGAACACTGCTCCAGAGCAAGTGGCCAGACTTACCCAAAGAGGGACAGATGATTGGTTGCTGGCCATCTGGTTGGCTCTGGCCCAGTTAGCTGGCATGGAGGCCAGTGCTGGAAGACAACCACTTGGGTTGGTCAACGAGCCCATGCTGTTGCTGCTAGCAGGAGTGCAGTCTGAGAGGGTGGCCAGGCGACTGGTCTGGGGGCAGGCTAAAGGTGCAGCCTCACTGGAAAAGCAGCTTGAACAGTGGCTGGATCAGCATAGTGAACAAGTAAATAAATATCACAGATAAAGACTCTCCACATCAAGCTAATAGTCTCAAGACCTTTACAAACTCTTCACTGTTTGTGAATGCCCCAATGGTATCTATAGCCAGAAATGCCTCTAACCAGGAACCCAAAGTGTAGATGTGTTAGACTAGTACAGCAAAACAAACAAAGAGTCCTGTGCCTCTTTTGGGCTATGTCTTGACTTGCGTAGTTTATTTGACTATGTTAATTCAAATTAACTAATCCGACTTTAAACCGAAGTTATTAATTCAAATTAGAGAATCTACACTAGACTCTCCAATTCTAACTAGGGGGAGGTAGGAGGGTCTAGGGCAGTGGTTCCCAACCTGTGTGCCATGGCACACTGGTGTGCTGCAGCAACACCTTTGATGTGCCACCAGCAGCAGCACGACGTAGCCCCAACTGTGGTCCAGGGGTCGCTACCAGTGTCAGGATCCAGCCCTGGCTGGGGGACTGCCAACAGCAGCAGGGTCCAGGAGCTGTGAGCAACTGCATGGCATGGTGTGCCGCAGCAGGTCAAAGGGTTAGCAACCACTGGTCTAGGGGCCAATTACTTTGAATTAAGGCTACTCTCAGGCTAACATTGGCTTAATTCAAAATAACTCAAATTAAGCATTAATTTGAAGTAAAATTAGGTTTTATTAAATCGAATTAGCCTTTCCTTATTTTGAATTAACGAAAGGCTTAATTTGACTTATTGTGCCTGGGGAGTAAGTTAGTTCGAATTAAGCCTCCTTAATTCAAACTAAGTTGTAAGTATAGACACACACTTAAAGACTAACACATTTATTTATCACATGAGCTTTCATGTGTGAAATCCCACTTTACCAGACACTTGAAAATGGAAAATTTATAGTATGGGAGGGAAAAATAAATGCAATGAAATGTAATTCACGAGTTCATCTGGCTAAGTGGGATTTCACCCACAAAAGCTCATGCAATAAATCTGTTAGTCTTTAAAGGTGCCACAGCACTTTTTGTTTGTTCTTCTAACCAGGAAGTTTCCTGTGGGAAGTGGACACCCAAGCATTGCCACATCTGGGACTGAAAGTTCATTCCATGAAGAAGCTGCACATGGTACAACTTGCAGAAGTTCTCAGATCCACCTCTTCCATTTACTCTTTCAATTAAATACCCTGTCTACTGGTAGCAAATATATTAATTAAGAAGATGCAAAAGAAAGTCTCAAGCACGGTGTCACTGTGTTACATGAGGAAGAGGTGGACAATAATATTAACAGTCTAAGTGTGTGTTTTACATACATTTGTGTGCCTTCAGATGCCAGTAAGTTGATGGGTTCAGAACACTCAAATAGAACTCTTTGTTGTTGTTGGAGGTGCTCCGTCCAAGCATTGTTTATGCGACCAAGGCTATTACATGGAGTTTCTTTACTGAGCATAACACAATAGATCATTTACACATGTAATGCAACCTGTTACAAAGGAGCCTCACATAAGCATATTTTCCCAGAATATCTTCCCTATGGACCTGTACCAAAATATAGTGAAGTCATCTGAAGCCTTAGAAGCAGATGTTTGGTATAACCAGAATGTCAGTATATATATTGCAATGCACAGAAATAGCTGAAGAATTCCTATCTCCATAGCCTTGTTCCTGCATGCAGGTTCCAATTTATGTAACTATTTTAGCTAGAGGCATACTTAAATATGTGACAACAGCAGGAGGCAGGAATGAGGGTGGAAGTAACTCATCATCTTGCACCTGGTTGTTCCATACATTTTGAGAGTCCCACACATGCTACAAAAACACAGGTGTTGTTTGACATTTCTATATTTGAAGGGGCAGCTTCAGCCAGGCTAAAGAGGCCATGCGTGGGGGGCAAAGTCTGTGCCCATCCAAACTACACCCAGGCGCTATAGTTAAGCATTGTGCATCCTACATTTGGCAGAACTATGTGTTTTCATTGGAAAAGAGGCAGAACAGCACACTGGGAAAGTCTGAGATATGTATGTCTTAGCTTTGGGTTCAAAATGTCAGTGCTACACAAAGACTAGCAAATTGCTGGAGAGGAAACAGATATAGATGTAATGATCTTAGATAGCCCCAAAGCTCCACAGACTACAGCGTTGTCAGAAAAGTACACATTCTCTGAATTTTTAGTGTCTTTGGGCTAGATTCTCAGTTGGTGTAAATTAACGGTGCTCCATTAACTTCAATTGATCGCCAATGTATGCCACCTGAGAGTCTGGCCCTTCCATTCTGAATTGATTCAAGACCTTTTAGGGATTTGTTTGTCCAAAAAAGGTTGCTGTGCCATAAGTCACATTGAAACTAAGCTATGCAGGTACATGGGGAGTCTGTGCTATTTACTTAGCCATCCTTTAATGCCCTTTCCAATTCTGAAGTCATTCTGTTCTCCAGCAGATTATTGAAATGGGACTTGAGAAAGATACAGCTCATTTAAATGAGCAGTAATAAAATTCTTTCTTTACACGTTCCAGGACTGAGACGAGAGGCAGTGAACCTTTACAGCTGGTACACAGGTTGTGGGGCGCTGAAGCTACAAGAATTCTAATTGCCCAAGGAAGCATCAAGGGGATTTTAATGTGTGCACTATGAGTGACTGTGTTGGGAATAGCACCTTGTGTGGTGCTTAATCTTTATATTTAAAACCATGTAGTGAGAACTGTCCCACAGGCCCTGTCAGCAAACGTTTTCCTGTAAAGAATACTGCCTGATGAGAATTGATACATGTGTCTTGCCTTAACTACAGATCTCATGGAAGGAGGTATGAACAGGTGCTAGGGGAAATTGCTGTCATTAATTTTTCGGCTACATTTTTACCAGTCGCCTACATTCTGTTGTCTTGGTGGGGTTGTTGCTATCAGCTCAAGGATAAAATATAACCCACTGATGGAGACTGAACGGATATTAAAAGTCACAGGCTGGTGGAAAATGAATTTAAAAGCATGTAAGCTATCTAATTTCTTTCTCAGAGAGACTTGAAGATCAGGAGAAGTGGCCTCTTGATTGTTCTGTGAGTGTTAAGAGGGAAATGCAACTTTAGAAGACAATTTTTAACCCTGACAGATCTGCTTGTGACGAGAGAAGCTAAGGTGCTTGAGATTTCTCAGAGGAACGTCTTGCATGCCTCTCTAGTGGTTGCTTGGAGACATTGATGTCGCTCAGTGACAGAATTAGAAAGTCTTGAGCAGCAGGGCAATAAGCCACAAGTGCAAAGTCAGCCATGAGCTATATGTGGCACAACAGTTGGTGACCTTCTCCCCCATCGATGGACACACGCCACACGCTGTTTTGAAGACTTCTCAAATCTCTCCTTTGGAATTAAGGCCAGTTCTCTCTCACATTTGCTCTTCATAATCTCACAGAGTTGGTTTTACTTCTCTTTCCTTGTTTAAATAATCACTCCTCCCCTTTTGTTTCTGGGACTTACATGTGTGTTTACCCTTGAGTTGTAGCCATTGTGAGTCTACTTCCATAGCTAGAGACAGGGAACATAGAAGAGTGGATAAAGCTAATGAGTGAATATTTTCTAAAAATCATGCACAGACATTGCCCTTTTGAGTCTATCCAAAATATTTCCACTAAAGTCATCTTCACTGCCCAACATTTGGATTGTAAAAACCAAGTATTTTATTTAATAATTAAAGAGATCTCAAATCGGCCACCTTTATCAATTTTCTTCTAAATATCATTAGTTGATGAATAATAGAAAAGCATATACATGCCAATTCTCTGGAGAACCCTCTTCACACCTTGAGTCAAACAGCTTGCACTGTTTCCTTTTTTGCTTTTAAGGTTAGTTTACAGCTTCATAAAATTACATGGCTGTATACAATTTCACATTCACTTATTTCTTCCTTTTTCATAGACAACAATCATATTTGTACACAAATAAATTCCCAGTATATTTGAACATCTGTTTACCTGTTGGTACATCAGATGTTTAGAGTCTAATATAAGACTCTACTATTTGTTCAGACATCTCTAAAAATAATGTCCCTTATGTGACCATTCTTACAAAATTTTTAAAGCAGATTCTTAGCAAGCTTTTTTCCTCATGATTCCCAAAGTATTATGGTAAAGTCTGCCTCACAGGCAAGCTATGTTTTATAAAAACTTGGTTTATAAATCAACAGGGCCCTACCATTTCCCTCTTTGAATCCCTGAACTAGTTTTCCCTTCGCTCTTGCTTCTAGTGCAGGCTTCTTGTCACTGTCATCAAAACCTTATATAGTTCTGTCCCTGCTACACGTCTATCCTTCTCATTTCATATCACCCTGCACTCAATGATGCCAGCTTGGATTGTCCACTTGTCAAACTCTCTCACAGCCACCTTCAAGCCTTCCTCTGTGCTCTCTCTTCCATATAGAATCCCTTCCTAAATTCAGTCACAAGGTCCTTAATCTCATTACATTATGTCTTCCCTGAAAGCCCTCCCTGTTGCTGTAGTGCTTAAAACAGGGGTGGACAAAACTGGCTCACAGCTAGGTGCCCGCAATTTTATTTTGGTCACCAGAGGATGCTCCTCCATTACATTTCGGCATTGGAGCTAGGTGACAGGCTACTAAAACTGGTTGCCGTGGTGACCAGAAATGTGTTATTTGTCGAGGCCTGGCCTAAAGGAATCCCATTGACTTGTCCTGACTCTTATATGTACGTAAGACCTCATTTAGCCAAGATGAGTGAAACTTTAGCATGACTGTTCATTTTGCTTGGACACTTATCTCTTCTTCACGATTTCCCTCTGTTTGTCAGTCTATCCTTAGGGCAGGGACTGTATCTCCTTATCTATATAGAAAGGGCCTTGCACAATATGGATATGACAAAAATCTATAACAGCAATAAGATGGTGTGCTGCTGCATGCTGCAGATGGTGCAATATAAAACTGAAAGCTGGAGTAAAAAATAGTGGTATTCAAACATCTGCCATGATATTACAAAACTGTGTTGGAATGCATAGAAGATAGGAATTGCCAGATTGAGTCAGATCAGCTAGCAGTGCATCCAGGCCAGTAGCCTGTCTTTAACAGTAGGAAACCAAGACTTTAGAACATCCTTGCAAAGAAATCAGGAACAGTTCTCCCCTTGGTCTCAGTCTTCAGGTGACAGTCAGACACACCTGTTTGCCATAACATTCCCTAAGGTGCCGAAGTCAAAAGGAAATTGAATGGCCCACTCAAAAACAGACCCTGGAGGATCAGCTTCTCACTGCACATTCAGAATGGCACAAGAACAGATACCAGGGTCAAATTAAGTGACTGCTTCTAGAACAGGACAGAAAAATCACTCCCACCCACCAACCTGGGCAATTCTCAGTGTGCTTTTTGTCCTTGTGGGGCACTTGGACACCAGGGGGAAAAGTGATCAGTAACAGGCAAAGTCCTTATTTTGAAATAAGTTAATTCGAATAAAAAGAATGTTAATTTGGATTAAGGGAAAAGCTCAAAGCGAAATAGCATGTCCAAACACAGGACTTGCTATTTTGCTTTAGGAAAGGGGCACCATGGGATGTGTGGCAACATGGCCCCCTCCCTGGGCCATGCCCCTACCCAATCTAGGCTAAAAGGAAGGCACCCTGGGAAGGAGAAGGGCAAAAGTGTTATTTCAAAATAATGGTTATTTCAAAATAACACATCCAAACGGCGTTATTTTGAAATAACCATTTTGAAATAACAGCTGTTTCAATTTAAAGAAGGTTTACGCTATTTTGAAATGACGGCTCTTATTTCGAAATGATGGAGCCCGTCATTTCAAAATAAGAATATGTCGTGTGGACCTACTCTCTTTTATTTTGAAATAACCAGTGTTATTTCGAAATAAAAGAGACGTGTGGACATACCCAGAGAGTGCATAAAGAGAAGGGAAGACATGAAGATATAGCAAATACATTCCAAGCATTGTATTATGTTTAACTGAGAGGAAGGCCAATAACATTGTAACATACAAAGGCTCAGTCCTACAGGCCAGATATTTATGTTCTACTTTTTTCAGGACCCTGGATCATAAATCCTGGAGCCTGATTCTGCTCACACTGCAAATTCCCCATTGACTAGGATGGGAGCTAGGTGGGTTGGGGTCTCTCTTCCCCAGTCAGTTACACAGGTACAAAGCGTGTCTTGTATTATCCTAAAATGGCCCCTGTGGCTGGTACTGGGCTCTGAAGGGAGCCCAACAAGTCCTTGCTAGCTGGATGGATCAAGTTTTGAGGCAGAAGTGGTGGAGTTGATGGAAGAAAAGGTTAGAATCTACAGTTCTCAGCTGGATATAGACAGGATGTTTCCTCTAGGAAGGGAAGGAAGTGAATTAGAGAGCTAAAGAATGTAACCTTCCATTAAGACAATATAGTTTAGTATCCTACAACTCTTAGGTGATGAAAACATCCCCCTTAAGAGAGGCAAACTAAACTTTAGGTGGAGGAATTTGAATAAATATTCAGAACCTGGGGTAAAATTCATTCCCAAACACACATACTTAAAGTGGCTTGCAGCAACTCGGATGGGAAGTATAAGTAATTGAACACTTTCTAGGAGCTGAACATATAAAGCGTCAGCTGCCGCTAACAAGAATCTTCAGTTGCCCTCATTGCTTTCCCTCACAAGTAGGCCTTGCCAATACACAGTGCTACAGAGCAGGGGAAGAAAGATCGGTCAGACACTGACAGCCCGGTTGAATTATTCACTTTGAAAGCAAATTAGGAGCCTTGCTGCTGTACAGAGCTGTAACTAGAAGTTTTCATGCCTGGGGCAAGCAGCCCCAGTTGTGCACCCTGCCCCCAGACCCCCAGGGGTGGGGAGGCACCTTGTGGCACTTCTAAAGACTACCAAATTTATTTATTGCATGAGCTTTCATGGGTGAAATCCCACTTTGTCAGATGTATGAAATGGAACTGTAATGAGAGAGCCAGCGCAAATCTCTGCTTAGAACTAATTTAAATGAATGGTGTCAGATTTGCATATGGATGCTAACTCTGCTGTTTCCCTTCCGAGTCTTGATTTGAAATAGTTCCTTCTAAAACTCTTCCCTGCTAAAAGGTAAGGGGAAAAGAGATGTTGTTAGAATAAAATATTTAATATGTTACATTTCAAATGCTTTAACTATTTTTCCTCCTTTTCCATATTTTAAATAAAGGGTTAAAAGATTTTAAATGATGTGTTTGCCATGATCATTGGGTTATGTTAACACCTTTAGCCCATATATTTAATTAAATACAACATTTTCTTCTCATTAGAGTTTACAGACTGAAACAATAAAAGCTGGAGGAAGGAAGTATTATCCCTATTTTACAGACAGGGAACTGAGGCACAGAGATTAAAGGTCACACCCTCAACTGATGTCAATCAGCATAATTCTATTGATTAAAAGGAACTGATCCAAAAAAGCCATTTGCCTATATCACTCCAGATGTCTGTGGCAGAGCCAGGAAGTGACCCCAGATGTCCCGAGACCCAGTCCTGGACCATCACTCTCCCGATCTATGATGGTTTTTCTTCTTTTTTGGTGTTTCTGTAAATTTATCTTTCCGAAAATCCAATTTGGAAAGAATAAAAATACTTGCATGGCTTATTAGGTGAGAAGAAGAGTTAGGAGGATTCTGCAAGAGCCTTGGATGATTTCTAATTATAACACTCTCCAACTTGGAATCCACAAGGACATAAATAATGGCTCTGTTAATAGCTTTGCACTTATTAGTATAAAACTGCAGGAGTCTGAACCCTATATCAGCAGGAGTTTTCTAGACAAGGAGAAAAATATTCTACCCTTGAGCTGGCTGCAGGAATTCTAAATCCTATGGACGTGGAGGTGAAGTAAAGAAATTAAACAGAAATTGAAGCCTTTTTCTTTACTGGCTAAAACGTCAGGGATCCAGCAAAAACCCACTTGGCTCCTCCACAGTGAAAGAAGCCAGAGAGCATGGGAAGGGGAAAGGTCTCTATGGAGACTGAAGTGTGGAAAGATAAATGAGACATATGATGGGCAGTTAAATCGGAAGAGAAAATATGAATGTTTCCTTTGATTGATAGATTGTGACTATAAATGGGGAGGGAAGAAGCTTCTGCATGGAACAACATACGATGAAGTGAATTTTCATTTTATCCAAGGCTTAGTCCATTAGCTAAAATGTGACATGGGATTAAAGGAAGTGATTCTGAGTTTTAGACACAACTATAGCGTAGCTTTTTAGGATGATAAGAAGGAAGAGGCAGCGCAGCAGCAGAGTTCTTACAAGCTGATCGCTCTGGCTGGGACACCTGGCTGAAAGCATGAGGGGATTTCCATATATGTCTGCTTTATTTTTAAACACTCCCCAAGTCTCTGCTTGGTCAGCACTTTTTTGAAGAAGGAGGAAGTGGAGGAGGAGTAAAGTAGTTTGTAAGAAGGAGGTCAAGGAGGATGGAAATTGGTGATCATCCCAAACCTTAAATTAACAATTCCAATTTGAAACACAATCCTCTCATAGTATCACATAAGCATGGAGGTGGGGAAAGATTTATGACTTCATCAGAACTGCAATTCTACCAAGAAAGAGTGCAAGTCAATCTATATTTGAATGTCAATAAGAGATCTGAAACAGCTTTTGTCATATTTCTCTCCTTCTCATGTATTAAAAAAAATTGCAGGGGAGGTTTAAAAAAAAAATAGGCCACTGAAGTTCCCTGATCTGACGTAGTAGCCCTGACCCTTTATATTCCATTTATAGTCTGAGCCAGAATGACATCCCCCTTGACTAGCAAACTGTCCAATCCAGCTGCATGTGTCAAGATTGTATTATGCACTAAGTGAAATATATATATGACCTTTTAGTGTTTTACACACTGGGTCCTCCTCCAAGGCTCTGGGCTGTAGATCATCTTGACCACTTCTCCTTACCCAGGAATCACTTTTAAGAGTTTTTTGGGGGTTCTTTACTTTTTAAACAAACAAACAAAATGGCACCAAAGAAGGATGTTAAGAAAGCTGCACCAGCAACTGCACCGGCACCAGCTCCAGCTCCCGCCCCAGCGCCTGCCCCAGAACCACCTAAACCCAAAGAACCAGCAATTGATCTCAAGAGCATCAAGGTAAATGGTTGAATTTGTGTGGTCACTGAAAGAGCTCCCAGAACACATACAAGCTGGAAAATTTAGCAAATCCCTATTGAAACCTGCAGCAAACATTTTCATTTGTTTCTGGGTTTGGGACAGCAGTGAAATGAATGAGTAACCTGAATGGATTTCCTGATTTATCTAAGGCATGACACACATTTTAATGCAAAAGCAAAGCCTGGCAAGCTAAAAAAACATTTTAAACTAGTGGCTAATGTAGCTTTTATCTTATCAGTATGAGCCTGACCTGAGTCACTGCCTAGTCAATGGAACTGGATGTAAGGAATTTTTAAAGGAAAAAGTTATTCTATTACACACACAAAATTAGATGCCTGAAAACTGTATTAGTGCGATTAGAAACTTGACTCCTTCCTTTCCACTACTTCAAAGTGACTCTTTACTTTGTAACTTTCATTCTGAACGCCTTTTGAAATTTTTGGAAGCAGCTGTTAACTCTTTAGTCCTGAGCACATTTATTTGACAGCTGCTTTGCTTATTCTCCTTAAAAGATGAATTTGGCAATTTCCTTTTAGCTTTGCTACTATAATCTACATCTAAACTATTGATACTACAGTAAATGAAATCACGAGGTGAAAAGCCTTTAAGGGAAACGTTTCAGTGACTATATTTCTCATCTTCATGCTTTTGTTCATAATTTACTAGTTGCTACAAAGTTAAACTAACAAACAGGGAAAACCTGCCTGAGTTTTTTCTTAGATGGCAGATTAATCTGAATTCACATTTTCTTTGGTTTTTGCATGCTAATATTAAGCTGAGTTGATTGTTGCTTTTCTGACTTGACACTGAAGAGGACTGTCTGCAATGAGGAAGTCTGTATTTGGGAACAGGAGATGGAGAGGACGAAGGAGGCAGATCAACCTGTGTCTCTAAGCAATATTATAAATAGTCATTTTCCATCTGCCTGGGAAGCTTCTTGGTCAGATTACCAATTTGGGAAACTCTACATCAGAAGTCCTGCCTAATATGGACAACTGCATGGTAGAGGATACAAAAACAATTCTGATAGCTCCTTTAGTCACAAAACCCTCACAATTAATTCTGTTTAGGTTAATGCGACACATACAACATAGTGTCTCCTGACACTTGGCTTTCAGATTCTTTCTGATCTATGATATATTTGTTTATTGAAATCTTTTAAGTTATCTTTAATTTTCCCAGCCTGACCTTAAATGTTAAGTCAATATTTCATTTACACAACAAAGAATTTCCATAGTGTATAAAAATATTTACCTTCCTATATTCCTCATAATATTGATTCTGAGCTGACCAATGAAACAAAACATGAAAGCGATTTTGAAACACTCAGAGTGGCCATAATAGAGGTTGAAAACACAGCCCCACCATCTTTGGCAATATTTTCTAAAATTAGATTAAACCTCTTCGCTTTACCAGCATCCAGTTATGAGGAGGAATTAGGCTAGATTCTCTGCTAAATTATTTATGTTGGTGTGATGGCTGCATGTGTCCAGTTCATTAAGAGAAAATAGAATTCTCAACCTCAGTGATCCTAGCTAAACTATCTTCACATAAATAGACAACTCTATATTACCATCTAGAAAATTAAAGCTGCCCTGCCAGGCCCCACAGCAGTTAAGCATGACCCTGTTCTTTTCTCATGGAGCTCTATATTAAACTGGAGATAAACAGCTATTGGTAACAAAGCAAAGGCTCTGCATGTGGTCTGCTTAATATTGGTAACAGAATAAAGCCCATTTGTACTCAGAGTTATGATGGTTTAGAAAAAGAGAATGCTATCTTTAATCTTTAAGGAAAGAAAAAGACTATGTAAATAAGACACCCGCTTCCTCCTTTTGGAAATAAAAAGACTAATAAGACAGTGTGTATGAGGTAGGAATGTACTATTATTCCCAATTTACAAATGGGGAAACTGAGTCAAAGATGTTACATGACTTTCATAAAGCCAAAGAATGAGCACATGACAGAAATAGACTGTAGCTAATGCATGTCTATGGCCCAGTCTATACTCTGCCTACAAGCATCAACTCCTACAAATATCTCTTTTTTTCTTCCCCTCTAGCTTAGCACTTATAACTCTATCAACAAAGTACTTCCCAATCATTAATGGATTTAACTTCTCAACAGCCTCACAGAGGCAGGGAAATATTTCCCCATAACTGAGGCACAGAGAGCTTCATGTAGATGCAAGAAGTCTGTAGCAAAGACGTAATTAAACACAAGTCTTCTGAGTCAGTTTAGTACTTTAATCCCAGGAATTTATGGCCTCCTCCAATGCAGTGGGGGAAATGTCAGGAAAAGTGTGGCACCCATTGTCATTCAAGCTGCTGAGCCAAAAGAAAACTCCTATAATTAAGAATTTCCACCCAGACTCTTAAGAAGAGCTTATGAAAAACCCGAGTTTCCTACTTTATTGTGAAATTGAGCCCCAAGTCAGGAAAGATATCTAAGAAGCAGAAGTCAGCAGGTGATTATTACTTCTAAAATGCATCAAATACAATCTATCTTATTTTAACATGACTCAGGATAAGATTTGCAATATCTGATCACTGATTTTTGGGCACCTTATTTGAGACATTATAAAGTGGCCTGGCTTTCAAGGAGTGCTAAGCACCCACCCTCTAAAAAGTAGAGCTCTTTAACATGTCCCAGACTGGGCACCTTAAAATGAGGGCATCCAAAAATCCACTTTGAAAATCTTGGCACACATTTCACCCCATTCTTTAATATAAGCAGTCCTTTCATCTTATATTAATTAACTCAGGTAAAGACAAACATGTAGCAGCTCATTTGAGCTGTCAGGAGCCGGTGCCAAATATACTGCTTTTTAGTACCATCTACTGACTAAAAAATTGATCAGGACTGATGCTGACCTATACTGGGAATAAACATTCCTTGCCCCATCCTTGACTTATAGCAGATAAGTGTGTGACATCCAAGGAGTAAAATAGAGCAAGTAAATGGTAGGGTTAGCAAGATGTGGGCATATTTTCTTCCAGGACTGATGTATGAGGCATTATTTGTCCCCATATGGGGAATAAGAAATATTCAAAACCTTAGTTTCTCAAAACCTTTCAATAAGGGATTTTGATTATACATTGTTATTTATTAGCATCACACTTATGATTTTAATATCAGGGCTACAGGTCAATACAAACAAATGTAATGTGGAATATAAGCAAAGGTAGAAATCTGAGAGGTGCATGTGTATGAAAATTACAGTAGTGTGCACAAAAGGAACCAGTAGCAATTAAAGACAAGACTATCAAGTCTCATAAATTCCTTAAAAATACCAGTAACTTTGTGGTCATAGATAGGATGACAGCTATTTAGTGACTACAATGGAAATTAGGAGCCTAAATACTTTTGTGGGCCTGGGTGAGCAGAGGTACTTTAGCTCACTGATGCTCTCCTAAAGCAGAGAAGGTATTGTATGCCTTAAAAGAAATACAGCCAAGCAGACATATGTGTCACTAAACAGGCTGCGTAAATACAAAGAGTAGGCTTCTGCTACATAAGATGTTTTCTTTCCTATCCATTCCAATGAAAATAAAGATTTGAATTACAGTTTAAGATTGGCCCTGCAAATAGTGTAGTGGCTAGCACCTCTGCTTAACATGCAGAAGATCCTAGGTTCAATTCCCAGGGGGTTGGACTCGATGATCTCATGAGGTCCCTTCCAGCCCTATGATTTGATTGATTGATGTGCAGCATAACACTGTGCTTTGCTAACATGTACACTCATCGGCCCTGTATTACAGTCACTGCAGTACTCCTATTTAACAAGTTATGTGCAAGGCATTTTGAGCTATCTGAAAAATAACATCTGCTTTAGGAAAGAAAGAAAAGGAAAACTATCTGTATTGTAGCTAGACCTCAAGAAAGTGTGGAACTGCCAAGGTGCTTTTTGACATACCCACTGTGCCAAACTGCAACCCTCTGCTATCTGAGTCAGATTCTGATGTTCTTTGCAGGCAGGGGAAGTTGCATTTATGCAGCCTCACCTTCACCTGCCTTAGTGTGCTGGTTTAGTGATTCTCCCAGAGTGCCTTACAAATCAGTGAGCCAAATGTTGAGCTGGTGCGAACCAACATGGCTTCCAACGTTAATATTTTTGTATTCAGAATTGCAGATATTGGAGACAGTGGGCTTGAGTCTCCATTTGCTTCCACCCTGTGTAATCATTTATGCTTGTGTAAAGACAATCAAGGAGTCCTGTGGCCCTTTTAAAGATGAACAAATTTTTTTATCATGATAAATAAATTTGTTCATCTTTAAAAAGGCCACAGGACTCCTTGTTTGTTTTTATGAACTAGACTAACATGGCTACCCCTCTGGAACTTGTGGACAGTGAGTGTAAAATGCTACCATCCTCTGTTAGCATATATACATGCACTTCATGCATAAAAGTTCAAGGGAACAGGGAACTAGTCCCAGGATTTCCAATGTCTTAATGGAGACTCAGGGTCTCTAGTGCAATAGCTGTATAGATGACCTCTGTTTTGGAAATATGGCCTCACAGATATGGCATTATCAGGGTTGAAACCCCAGCCTGATGAGCATTATTATAGTGCACATCTACAAATTTAAAAAAGTCATCCTTGGAAACAGGTTGCTGCATGATGCATGAGAAAATCTGCTGCATGATTGTGAACTGTGATTTCTTCTTTTATAGATGACTCTTAAAATGGTTTAAAGTGCTTCTCAAATTTTCTTTATCTCTTGTTGCATTGACTGCTCAAGCAGGTCATCTCTGAATGGACATTGTTGGGGAGGTAAAAGAGAAGTAAACTGTTAAAATGCATTGCCAGAAGGTTGCTAGGAGGGAGAACTTCAGTACAACCAACAACTATATAGTTAATGTGACTACAAATGCCAGCTGAATGAGAGAGAACACATTGCAGACTTACTGCCTTTGATGCCGCAGATGAAGAAATTTGTGTGTTAGTAATAGCTCAGTTCAGTTCACAAAGGATTTCTTTTGAAACTAGTAGATTCTGAACTCTTTGTCCAGGTACTTGGCTACAGCCCGATCCAATGTTCAATGAAGTCTATAAAAAAACCCTAGCACTGACTCAGTTGCATGTTGGATCAGACCACTAGTGCCCTTGAGTTGTTTCCTGGGGAGAGGTGAACAAGCCACTTTTGGGCTCCCCAGTTCTATGCTGGTTCTACACTAGGCCAACCCCAACAGAAGTCTAACAAAGATGATTCTACAGCTAACAGGAACCATTGTGGGGCAGGGAAGACCCAGCCATGCCCTTTCCCATACCCACATACCAGGTTATGTACTACTGCTTTGCACCCACAGAGGATTCTCTCTGCCAGTTCTAAATCTGGTCTTTACCAATGGCACAAAGCAGCCCTAATGCAGAGGATAATCCAGACTTCAAAGTCAAATAGATTCTGAAATCTTGTCACGTGAAAAACAAAATTCACTGCTGGTGACATGCTGTTGACTACCTGATTTGCCAAAACAAAAACTTACCTGACAATACAATTCTGAGGAGGAGAGTTCAGCTCAGTTTTTTCATACATTTTCTCTGTGAAAGGAGCCTCTCACAGGTGAAATCTGGCTTTGCTTGTCGTAAATCTCTCCCTCCCATGTTTGCTAACCTGAAAACCTGTTTGAAAAATAGTTTGTGCCAGGTTCCCTTTTTCACTACCAATTGTGAACTTCTGAAGAAAAGTATGATAAATTTTTGCAATAATGAAAATTAAGGCAAATTATGAAAAGGGTTAAATTGTCTAAAAGCCAAAATAGCCTATTTTGCTGATAATAGCAATTAAAGAAAAAAAAATCAGCTGTTTAAAACAGCTCCACTATTGGGAATATGTTTGTAACACTCTGTCAGAGATAGATAGATGCTAAAAATATGAGTTGGGTTCACATGAGCTAGTTGAAAGAAGGTTACTTATTTAGCTATTGTGTAGTAAAGAAACAAGTAATCTGCAAGGAGATATGAAATATGCACACGTAGATATTCTCCCTTAATTTCCCTGATGTTATATTTGGATCTTACTCTAATTACCAAATAGTAACTTTCAACTGGCTGGATTACTATAAGGGCAACTGGGTGGGGAACTTGTTGCCTTCACATAAAAATAGTTAAGATTTTGAAAGATTTTCCCACCCCCAATGGGGAAAAAATATCAAAATTTCAAAATTTTTCCCAAACTGAAAACTGGGGAAGAGGGAGAAAGGAAAGAGTTTTATTTCAAATTTGACTGTTTTTTTAATTATTATAACTGATTAGCTCACATTGTTAATTGAAAAGCCATTTTGAGTGGGAAAGTTGGAATTCTGCATTTTGAAAATGTCAAAAACATTTCAGCTATTTTTTCAAGTCAATAAATATGATAAAAGTAAACCTTTCCTATGATAAATTTTGGTTTCAACAAATCAGCCTGTTCTGACACATGAATTTTTATCAACAAATTCCTAAGCAGCTCCCCCGCCCAGTATTTTAACATCAAGAAACAGCTCAAGTAACATTAATATACTAACATGACCACTGGGAGGCATATTAAAACAACTAATCCATTTGAGACTATCACTAGATGTCAACAGCATTGAATTTCCTACTCACATCCTCTAGATATTCATACAAAGCGAAATGCAATTAGAAAGGGACACTTACAAATTAGCCCAAATGGATACTACATCTTTCTGTAAAGCAAATGGAATTTATACAAAATGATACCATCAATGCTGCAGCTGTGCCACATTTCACTTACAGGCATTTTAGGACTGCAATTGAATTAATTAGCTAGTTTCATCCAAAAGTTGCTCCATAACTGCCAACTATTGCAATATGCAGTGGTGGTGTAGCCATTTTGGGATAGGCTCAGGTTTTTCTTCAGATCATATATATATTTCTGACTTAGCATGTATAAAGTCCATTAGATTTAATGATGTATCTGACCTTGTATATTTATAGAGGCAATTCTGATGACACAATCAGATCATTCATTTTTATTATCTTTTTTTATTGTATCACCAGGGACTTATAACCAGAAACTTTGTTCCTTCGGCATTAATCTGCTCCTGATGGATGGACTAAATCCATCAAGCCTAATTCACCACTCCCTTGAACTGTTGTAAATGAGAAATAACTCCACTAAAGTTAACAGTTATACAAATTTGAGATGCATGTAAGTAAGTGTGAAGGAGAGACTCCCTGCTCTTTAGTGAGGCAACTGCGAATGCATCAAGGTGCATAATCTTCTGTGTATCAAACAATTAGGTGCAGTGGAGAGAGCACTTTCAGTTACACTAGAAACTAGTGTCAAATCTTTACTGGTGATCAGTTCTCATGCTGCAAGGCACTAGGAGATTGCCAGCTGAGCTCCACAGAAATATTTTCCCCTGTACGTGACATTGAACAATTAATGTATTCTGAGGGTTTTAAAACTTCCTTGGAGGCATCCACTGTATAGTAAGCCATTGCCAGACAGACATAGCATTTTGAACTATAATGATGGAGCCTGATCAAGTCCTTTTCCAGTAATTTCAATATCTCAGTGTTATATGGGTTGGCTTCTCCACAGCCAGAATCAACCCTCACACTCTTAGAGTCAGTGAAGTCATGCTTGTGGAAAACCAGAGTGGAAAAAGGCCCTAGGATTTTATTGTTCTTTGTCTTGTCTTACGCCTGATATAGACTAGAAAATGAGATTGACTTAACTGCATCACTGAGGGGGTGTGAAATACACACCATTGAGCAGCATAGATAAGCTGGCCTTAGTCCCCACATAAACAGCACTGTATCAATGGAAGATTTTTTCCATCTATTTAGCTATTGCTTCTCCAGGAGATGGATTACTTATGCCATTGAGAAAAACCTCTCCCATCAGAGTAGATAGTGTCTACACTAACATGTGACAGCTGCAGCATTTCACATGTACATCAATATAACAAAGATATGGATTCTGCTTCCAAAAGTGGGAAATATGCAAGGAGGAGTAAAGCAAATCATCTCCACTGACAAAGCATCATCCTCCATTACATTTTACTTTGTTCAGGCATTTTAGCCCTGTGCAAAGTGAATGTAAAGTGAGTACTACCAACTCAAAATTGGCAGAGTTTCAACTCCACTTTACACTAGTGCAAATGGCTTTGTACGGTTGGAGGCTGGATTGCCTGTTTCCATGTCAATAGCTATTTTTTCTTGCGAGGAAGTCTGAAAAAGGCAAACTCGAAAATATATTATTTCTGTGACTGTAGAAAATATCACAGAAATTAGGGGTGAAAATGGCCTCTTAGTATTGGTCATCTAGTCATCCCCCTGGCCAGTACAGGTTTGTTTCTACATCATTTTGTCCAGTCTGGTCTTAAAATAATTTAAGTGACTGGGTTCCCACTGGGCCTTTAGAAGGGTATTTCACAGTTTGACAGACCTGTCAGCACGTTCCTTTGTTCTTTTTCATGCATTGCAACCCACACCTCTTGGAACACTACACCAGTGGTTCCCGAACTTTTCTATTCTACAGCGTCCTTTGTACATTGGGAGCACTCCCACTCTCTCAGTGTAAAGTCTAGTCAGGACCCCGCATTAGATAGGGTGGTCATGAACCTGAGGTTGAGCACCCCTTACCTCAACAGTGTCCTTCCCTTTTCTGTTGTTAAAATCCTGCAGCTCCATTGAGATCAGTTATCTGATCTGAGTAATGCAACCAATATTCAGTTTCTTTGGTCTCTCCATACTTTGTAATCCCTCCAACCCTCTTATTATTTTTGTTGTTTTACATATTTCCCTGCAATTTGAGTATCTTCCCACTGGGTCCTTTACTTATTGCTTAATCTTACAATTCCAAAAGAATTATTCATGAAAAATCAGATCTCTCAAAAGCCAGTGAACATTTTACAAACATCACTACAGAAATGGAAATAGGACAACAAAGCATGTTACATGAATAGACATAAATGAAAAATCAATGTTTAATTTTTAATATGTTCTTGCAATATTTTCACACTAAAGGTCATGTTCCTTTGCTCTTCCTTACCACTGAATAGTACTTTACTTCTGGAGCAGGCCAATTAACATGGGGAGGGGGCAATCCCACCATAAGGCAATGCACAGTATAAGTGAAGATATCAGAATCTGTCTCTAAATCAAAAATGTACCTAAGTGCATTTTAATCTAGAATCTGTAACAATATGAGGTATGTCCCTGGCATACCAATATTTCCCCAGCTGACCCAAAGCCTTCTGAAGTCAGTGAGCCATTTCACTGATTTCAAAGGGCTGAGGCCCGTGTTTCATACTCACTCTGCCAACCCATGCAACTCAGCAGCATCCTTCAGAGCCCATCAAAGGCATCTCTAGGCACCTAGATATAAGTCCAGCCATCAGTTCTGTAAGGTGTGACCCTTATGCCTCTGAGTGTAGGATCAATGGAGACATATGCATCCATTCCCTCTCCATTACAACTCCCAGAGTCTGGAAGTAGAATGGATTAAAAATAAAACATGCATGAAAATTTATGTCCAAAAATATTTTGGGGGTGAAGGTTTTAGCCAGCTACAGATCTAGTCAGATCATGGAACAGCATTGTCATTAGTACTTCCACTGACAAAACACTCCATATTTTCCACAGTAAAAATCTTATCAGTGGAGCTTTTTTCAGACAACTTAACTAGGCAGTGGAGTGCTAAAATTGGAACTTAAATTTACACTCTATAAGTGGCAACAGGCTGCATTGGCACTAACCAAGTAAACCCACTGAATAATATTTTGAGGTTGTAATAATCTTTTAAAAGTTCTTCACTTCCTCAAACCAAAACCATTAACCAGTTAGAACCTACACCCAAGCTCTAGTCACAGTTTTCTCATTTCTTGCCCCACATCCTCAGCCAGTGTGAATCAGTGGAGTTCCACCTTAAAGATTCACAGACCCATAGACTCTAAAGTCAGAAGGGACCAATGTGATCATCTAGTCTGACCTCCTGCACAATGCAGGCCACAAAACCTCAGCCATCCTCTTCTGTAACTAACTTCTAATCTATGACTGTGTTATTAAAGTCCTCAAATCATGTGTTAAGGACTTTAAAGTACAGAGAATCTACTAGCAAGTGAGCCATGTCCCATGCTACAGAGGAAGGTGAAAAACCCCAGAGTCCTTGCCAATATGTCCTGGGGGAAAATTCCCACCGAAATCCAAATATAGTGATCCGTTAAAACCCTGAGCATGTGGGCAAGTCTCACCAGCCAGATACCCAAGAAAGAATTCTCTGTAATAATAAGATATACCAAATTGCATTAGCTGGCCATCTGACAGCCTCTCAATGCATCAGAAAACTGGTCTAAGCTAAACAAGAGCATCAATGTACAATGGTAACCCACCCTTCCACACTTAGAATTCTGGCCATGGACTGCTCATTCAAATGAGTTCCCCACAATCCAAACATTGCTGCTGCTATGTATACTGGATCTGTCCCTGTCCCTTCCTCCCAAATATTAAATAAATAACAACATCATAATTCATAATGGCTGAAGATGTGTGTGACATTTCTCATGTTTGGGAAGACTTTTCAGACACTAAGTCAAACCCATCAATAAGGTAACTAATTAACTTCCCTGTGAAAAAGGCAAATACCTGTTACCAACCATGTTTTATAAATGGAGAAATAGAAGTAGAGAAAGCTTAGTGAACCTGGTCATTGCCATACAGCAGATTAGAGTTAGAACAAAGATTTGAATTCAGATCACTAGGCCAATATATCTCCCACAACTTTTCCCATCGTCTCTCCCATGAGATGAATGGGAGAGCTTCAGAGGCAACTTTCCCTGGCTTTTTAGAACACTTCATAGCTTGAGTTTGGAGGTCTAGTCTAGTCTTTCCTCTGGCTATTACAGACAGCCACAAAGGTGACGAGACCTACACCACTTATCACTTCTTCCCAGTACTTGCCTTGGGACGGCTCCACTTATTAGCCTGCCATGACATCCTCTACTTTCCACCTTGGAACATGAGACTAGGGGCTCAATCCTCCCTTACTAACAGCAATTCTACCAATTTCCAAAATCTCTCTCAGGCCCCCACCCCCATCCCTAGGAAAAGTGTGTTAATTCCCCTTTCAGCATAACAAAATCTTCTTGACCTCCCTTTCTCCACAAGGGAACCATGCAGTTTCCTTTCTAGGTCTCCCCCTGGTTAGATGGAGGGATTCCTGCTTTCAGTCAGTGCTGGAGACTCTTACCCACCATCACTGCTGTAGAGGTTGATCTTCCCCCCATGTCTTTTCTTTCCTCCCACTCCCAAGCATTATTGTGTGTGGAAAGTGAAAACATTGGAGAACCTTCAGCCTGATGTCACCTTCATCCAGCTTTGAAATAAAACTACCAGCCAGGAAATATAATTTGAGGGATTCAGGGTCACACAGCCCCTTCCCGCCAGAGAAAAATGAACTATCTAGTTTGGCCACTCCCACCACCTTACTGGATCAAGCAATATATTATATACGTACATCACATCCTATCATGTCATTAGAAGGGGATTAGTGCAGACATGCAAATTCCAAACAGACTTCACTCTGCTCTCTGTAAAGAAGTTTCACACAATCTAGACCTGTATAGAACAGAGACTAGGAAATCAGTAGGCTTCTTAAAAATGAATTACAAACTCAGCAATAAAGAGGGTCCAAACATTCTGATAGTTTTTCTATTAAAATTATTTCTTGAGATCCTGGGCTCTGGAGGTAAGGCCAACATTTAAAGGGAAGAAAGGATGGACCAGCTCATCATTCAGAGTCAACATTTACAGTGTTACATACAGAGTTAACATTTACTAAATAAATAACTATCCTACAGACAAGCAATCTTTTTCACACTATAATGCCCAGCTGAAGCATCACATTGGCATTGGAAGGGCCTGATCCAAAGCCAGATGAAGTCAAAACAAGTCTTTCTATGGATTTAAAAGGGCTTCAGAATAGGCAAAGTCTGGTGCCTGGGAAATCGCAGCCAGTTCAAGTACCCACTGCTTTCGGGGAGGTTGGGGGGGGGAGCAAGAGTCCATATGTGAACATGTAAAACTAGCCAGATGGGCAAACATAAAGCTCCTTCCTCTCTGTGGCCTGTTGAATAGGAGCTCTTCAGAAAGAGAAACCCCAAGTAGGTCAAGAAGAAATATACCTTCTTTTCATTACAGATCTAGAAAGTGCTGACAAGATTCAAACCTCACTGAATCTTGTCTCTCCCTGCCCATGTCTGGCCACCTAAAAATAGCCCAAGTAAAATGTCTGTCAAGAAATGGATCTATCCCTTTGCCCTAAGAAAGCTAAAGAACTCTACAAGGGGAGTGGCTGCTTCATTCTGACACCTGAGCTGGCTGTGACATCACAGTCTTCACATAAATAAGAAGAAAAGGAAAGGAGGAAGGACCACTCTCTCAGGGACTCAAGAAGCCCTCAGCCAATTCCTCCTGTCCGTCTGCTACTCTTCTTTACCAAACATCTCAACCATGGTGGGTCCACAAAAAAGCTAATTTTTAAAAGTGAACCAATCATTTTAATCAATGTATCTGGTTTCTAGTTTGGGTTACTCCTAGGGGTAAAGAAGGCCAGAAAAACAGTTTAATTATGATAGGAAGCCAAGCAAGCAGTGACTGCTAAAGATTTTATTTTCGCCTTAAGGAAAAAGTGAAGCTTAATGGAATATGCTAGTCTGTCCAGTTATCTTGTTTCTTGCTCTGGTTACTGGCAGCAATGTAGTCCTATAGCTTTAAACTGGTTAGAGACGATTGCGGTATTCCATGTTAATTTTTTGTGTATGATGCAATCTGGTGTGGTTGCAAAGGAAGGAATAAAGTGCTGATAAACAACTAACTTCAAAACAAGGCAGGTTTATAATTCATAGGTTTATTTGCTATCCTAATGTTGAGCTGCTGGTTAAGCAATGATACTTCAAATGATCTCAATATAGTGCACTGGGAGTAAAATGATAAATGGCCTGGAAGTACATTAACAATTTCTTTGTTTGTTAAGAGACATTTGATTCATTGCTGAAGCTGCAGCCCTGGTTTTGCCCTAGATATACATTTCAACAGAATCATTAGTCTTGTGATGTATTTTTTACTAAGCGGACACTTGATAATGTGACTTGCCATGGCCTAATTGCATTTGGCAGGACAAGATGCTAAAACTCTAGGCTGCCTTTTCTACCTGTGTTGTTTTCTTTCTTCTGTCAATGCATTTTCAACAGTACTAGCTGTCTTTTTCTCTCTTTTTTTCCCTCCCAACTGCAGTCCTTCAGTGCTGACCAGGTTGCCGGTAAGTGGAACAGGAATTTAACTTCCTAGTACTGGGGTAATACAGTGACTACCAAATACTAGATGTTCCCTAGTCTAACCAAACCTTCTTCATTGCTAATCTGTTGGTATCCAAGCTACAGCTGAGAATTGGACAAACAAGCTCATTTTTTGCCCATTTGAAAGATGATTCATGGAGGTAGTTGGATGCTTTAAAATCCAACAGGTCCCTCCCCACCCCCCCTTTTTTAAAGCTATTTTTTGTGATTGATTTCTTTCCAACAGATCGAGTTCTCCCAGGAGCAGCAAGATGGTAAGTCACAAGAGAGCCAGTAATATACCCATACATACATTCTCCTAAAAGATGCTGCTAGAAAGTTTAACCTTATGGAAAAGAGGAGGCTAGATCTCTAGATGATGTAAATCGGTATAGCTCCTGTCACTACACAGAAGTCATGATGACTTATACCACTAAGGATCTGACCCTAGATTTCCAGTTCACTTCTGCGGCTGCTTCTTCTTTCATATAGTTAGTATAAAGCTGGAACTACAATTTCACCGAAAGTTGATCCAGCCAGGTCTGTCTTCATACAGGTCGCTTATTTGAATGTTTACATTCTGCCTAATCTGCCAGGTACATAGGCCCAAGAGGACTTCTAATATTGCCACCTGTACCTGGTACATCTTCAAACTGTGTCACTGATGTGTCAAATGGATGCTAAGAAGCTGTTTTTAATCACAAGGAACTAGGCTGACACAGGAGGAGGGAAAAGCAAAGCTGAAAAATTAGCTTAGCTGCAATTAGAGTGGCTTGTTACTTACATTAATGGAAGGTTAAAAAGCTCTATGAAAAATACCCGCTTGTCACTCTTGGCTGAGAAATAATATGGGAAAGCAGAGAGCAATATTATTGTAAGTGCACTTCTGAAGCATGGGAATAGTTAGCAAATTACTCAAGTACACTGGCATGCATAATAATTGAGATGTACCGCTATCCCATGCTTGCTGCTGTTTTTCCTGCTGCTATATCAGTAGCTAGCAAGCCACAGGATTATTCAGTTAAATCTGCAGTCTTTCTAAACAGGTCTGGCTGAAACCCCGAAGTTTTAGAAATTCCCCTTCGAAGAGCCTAAAATCTGCTTGAGGCGTGTTCCTAAATGTCCTAACGGACACATTTTAGTTATGGAAAATAATATAATGTACATTAAGAACAGCAGAAACCCAGCACAAAATGAAGTTGATCCTTTCTGTGAATACTTCTGTTTTGAGGAGAGGTTACAAAGGACCAGCTAGAAAACCAAAAGTGACAGAAAGGGAAAAATCATCCAAGCTTTCAGCTGAAAACAGACTTAACTCATGAAATCTCAAACTGAGCTTCCTGGGCCAGATTCTGCCCTCAATAAAACAAGAGCTCAAGAGTTCAAGAAGTGTTACTGTTGAAATCAACTGAGTTACACCAGCTTGAGATCAGAATCAGGCCCCCTGGTTCCAAACCCTCCCGATCATTCAGAGGGTTGATTTGGACTCGTGCCTAATATAACTAGGGAACTCTCATGAAGGGGTTGGGAATGGTTAGTGAAAAATTGCGTCAGTTAGAATGCCTGGGTGTAACAAAGCAGCAGCTCTTCAGCCTCCATCCTGCTATTTCAAAGTAGCCAGCTGTTGCAAAGTTGTGATGACTGATCTGAGTAATGGAGCAATTAAAGGCCACTTGGGAGAAAGAACTTACTAGGAATACATTAACCCTACCCATTACAACTATTCAAATGTGTTATTATGTCAGCAGCTGAGGATAACATTGTTCAGGACGAGATTTTGGACTTGTCTACACAATTATAAATCAGGATTAGCTTCACAGAATTCAATGGAGGAACACTGGAGGAAAATGTCAGCGAGAGATTGAAACCGGGCCCTTTTCACTGAGCTGGGAAGCTGCATCAAAGAATATTAAACATATTTTGGATTTTAAAAGAATCTAGAGAGGAAAAAAATATGGTCATGGAACACTATGCGTCCTTGCTAGTGGCAAAAAAAAGTCAAATTTTAAACTTAGTCTTGGACAAATATCCTTAACATGCAAGATGAAGAGTCATATCAGCTGGCATACATCAGTCAAGTTCCATTGATTTCCATTTCTTGGAAATAGCCAACACAAAGTCTGTAGATTGCAAGATGCTGTTTTATAAAACCCCCAAATGATCAAATGTTATAGCTTGCAGCAAAAGGAGAGTAAGGGAAGAAGGCTAGGAGCAATGTTTTGTGGGTCTCAAGAGATCAGACAATAACAGGATTAATTTTGGATGTGTTGTATTGCAGTCTAGCAGAACCACATGCTGCATCAGCAGTTTAATTGAGTGGCATTAACTCCTCTAGGCAGATTGTATATGGAGGACTGGAGCTAGCACCAAAATACATCCATTTCACATGTCCCTCAGAAAGATGAACGAAGACATAATCTGGCACTTGCCTTATTGACCTAAGTCTGCCCCGAGGCAGATAAAACAGCTGTCTATATACAGTAGAAATCAATGCCTTCCTCTGAAATGCATTTTCAGAATAAATAAGCAGCTATGGTAAAATGCACATATTAGTCCACACTGTTCCTAAAACACAGGAGGGTGAAACTTTTGGCTGTTAAATTACTATAGATATATAGCATAGAAGATACCATTCTTGACCAAACTAAGTCAAATGAGCTGTATCTTCAGCTAAGTTCTTTATCATATCACAGAATTATTAAAGTACAAAATACATATTATTATTAGTCGGGCATAGAAGTTGAATCTGAAGGCCGAGAATGCTATGACAGGGTTTGTCACATTAATTTTTAATGGAAGAAGTATCCGTGTTCTAAGGTCTCAACTGGAAAATAAACAGACATACATCATCTTGGGGCTTATTTGATTAAATCAAAATGTACTGGCATTGCGACCTATACAAGTGTTGCCAAAGAAAGAAAGAAACAGACCCCTTGGGTACCTCTTAGGTATTGGAATGACCCACCCAGAATGGGTGTGATAGTATAAGATATGACAGATGTGGATAGATATTTCATAGCAATACAACATTGTGAGAGAAGGCCAGGAGTAAATTTCAAATGTGTCAAATTTCACATTAACAGCAATACTGTTGAGATACAGCTATAGAGCTGAATCTCAGCCTGAGACTTCAAATCAGACAGAGCTCTTGTACTGCATGGAGGTTTTGCAAAAAGTTTTCAACCCCTTGGTGAAATAAAATCAAATAGATTGTTCAAGAACTTCTGCTCATGAATTGGGTAAAGAACCTTGTTCATGAATGGACATTTGTAGCAAGCTTATCTTCCATGGCACTTAAAGTAACCACATGGGACAACTGCAGAACTACTCTTGGCTATCTGAGCCAGGAAAGACATGAAAGGTGGATAGAAGGAGATTAAAAATAGTTATACTAAAATGACATTGAATGTGAAGTTTGCTTGAGACCACGGGCCAAAGTCTCTTCCAGCCTAACTCCACTAAATTCAGTGGTGTTACACAAGCAGAGGATCTGCCCCTATGTCTTTGTCAATACTGGTTGCTTCATACTGATCTTCTCATCTCACCTAATCTCTCATTTCCATTGAGCTTCCCATCTCATCTAACCTCTCATTTCCTCTTTGCAGACTTCAAGGATGCTTTCCTCCTCTTTGACAGGACAGGTGAAGGCAAGATTGTCTTAAGTCAGGTTGGTGATATCATCCGTGCTCTGGGACAGAACCCTACAAATGCTGAGATCAAGAAGATTCTGGGCAACCCCAGCAATGAAGGTAACTATCCTATGGTCTCTAAGCTCATGTGGAAATGCTATCCCTGCCCATTTAGGGAATGGCAATGATCAAGATGGCTGAGGGTGACAGCTGTCATTCTATTAGTTGAGTAATGAAACCTCTCCACCAGAAACACTTGAATTTTTCCTAGATCTATTTGAAGAGGAAGATGGGGAGAAGGTTTAGAGAGGAGGCTGGAGTGAACATTCAGAGTTAGGCTTTGAGGAGAATCCATGTCTGATCATTTGGGTCTCAGGTTACAGCATGTGTACCCCTCTCTGTTCAATCACAGAGCACTGAAGTCTGTCACAGCCTTTAATTTACAGAGCTTTAATTCAAGCTATAACAGCTCATGCTTTTAGCTCAGGAGGTTCCCAGTTCAGTGTGTGATGCCTCAGCCAAGATGGATGCTGTCACGGGGACATAGGGCTAGATCCCCAGAACAGCTCTGCTGACTCCAGTGATCTACTTACACCAATTGAGGATCTGGCCTATATAATTTATCATGGAAATAGTAAGTCTTATTTTAAACCAGCACTCAGGGAAATGCCATTTTGTTGTTGTTGTTGTTGTTGTTGTTAGGCATTTCTCCTTGCATTGCTGACATCACAAAAATAAAGGCAACAGTGAATATGAAGGCAGTTTCCATTACACTGCTGTATTCATATGCTCAAAACTTTCTGATAGAAAGCTATCCATCATATTTTATCTGCACCCATGTGTTTTAAAGTTTGGACAAAAATCTCTTTATAATTAAAACATAGCTGCAATAAAAACTGCTTGATATGGACCTTACTAAGGACTAGTGCCTCTGCCAGTTTGAAAAAGATTGGGTTTTATTTGCTAATGTGGTGAGAAATTTAAAATGATGTACTCAGCACAAGGAGTAGTAAACTAAGTAAATGGGTTGTGTAGGTGCATGTTCATAAGGCTTGCTTTTAAGTTACACACTCTTGTAGCAGAACCAGTGGAATCTGTAATATTGGCAAACTAAGCACTTCCAGACTGACAAAAAGAAAACAAATTTTAGCTCTGATTTGAAGAGACTTAAGTATCTGAGCAATTTGAAGTTAATAGGACTACTCCTGAATATTTAGACATGTGCTTGTGTCTTTGCAGAACTGGGGCCTGTGAGATTAAATGCAAAGTGACTAGCATTAATGTTATACTAAGATTAAGTTTACTTCAGCTGTACCAATTTGGACTCGTTGCATATGTAATAAAAGTCATTGGGTTCTCTTAATAAATGTCACCTTTCATTTTGTACTATAATATACACACAGGATTTTCAAAAGTAGAAACTAATGTCTCTAGAGTGTCCTTAACTTGTGGAACTTCCTGACTGAGAGCCCTATCCTATAATGACCTGTGAGCCAACAACTCCAGCCCCAAGCACCTTTGCAGGCAAAGGGGATATGATGAAGCAGAGCAGTCTGAAAGATTGAGGCCTACACGCTTAGTGCAGCACTATTTGGAAATTGTTACAGTCAACTGCCTTGCTCTCTTCCTATTTTGAAATTCCCCTTTGACCCTTGAATACATAACCCCATTCCAAGCACATTGACCCTTGGCATCAGATACAAAATTATCAGTCAACCCAACCAAAAGCACTAATCCACTCTTTCACTTATACTTACCGCATAAGCATTTTGCAAAAGCAACTGGTGTTTTCTTTCTTTGTGCATAATAAGAAACTGAGGCATGGAGGAGGTGATTCTGTGTTGTGCCCTAAGAAGGGAAGTACAGAACTCACAAGCCAAGAGAAAGTGAGATCTAAAGTAGCTTTGCACCCTCCCTGTCTTGGGCTGCTCTGGGGACTGGAGAATCCTTTGGCACAATTTAGCCAACCCTGGGGCCTGGGTAAACTACAATTGCCCTATCAATTGCAATGCTTCCCAGTATCCCTACAGTACTGTGTCCTACAGCCCTGCTCCCAGAACACCCTTCCTGCCTTTGCCAAAATCCACTAGTGGCTGGAAACATTCAATTCCAAAAGAATGATGTCATTAACAAAAGAGAGAAAAGAAGGGCAGAGCAGTGGAATGTGGAAAGTAGGGATGATGGAGGTGAGAGGACATTTCATATTCCAACACAGGGACTCAGGAGACTTCTTTTGAACAGCTTTGTCTCCAGTAGTGTTACGACTAAACACTTTCCTTCCAGAGATGAATGCCAAGAAAATAACCTTTGAAGAATTCCTGCCCATGATGCAGGCAGCTGCCAACAACAAGGAGCAGGGCACCTTTGAAGACTTTGTAGAAGGCCTGCGTGTCTTTGACAAAGAAGGCAATGGGACAGTCATGGGTGCTGAACTCCGTCATGTACTGGCTACTCTTGGTAAGGAAATCTCGTTTCAGTGAGGGACACAAAAAAGCTAGCATTGTTTATGGACATAGGACAGATATGGAAAGGGTGTAACAATCAGTGCTGAGATAGACAGAGAGCAACAAAACTAGACTAGTGAGGGTTCTAAATGGCGACATAAAAAGACAGAAGACTAACAACCCAGTACAGAGTCAAAGGCCAAAATATGTATACTATTTCTAGGCTCAATTTAAAAGATTAAAAAAAAAAAAAAAAAGACATGAGACTGAGGGGTAGTGAGACAATGCTGTAGAACTCAGGGACATAAAGTTATTTAGCCGACGGCAGAAGATTTGGTCCAAGGCTTCCACATCTTGTTGAACAGTGAATACATTCTTTTGGAGAGCATGCATGGAGACCTTACCAGGAACCATGAGCCATAAGTGAAAAACTTTTTTTGAGGATAGAAGGAACTCATGATAACTGAGCAGGAGAGAGCAGATAAGCTGACATATATGCAAGTTCAACATGATTTCTGAGAGTCTATGGAATGTGGAAACAAATCCAATTCTATCTATACTTCAGGGGAGAGGATGAAGGAGGAAGAAGTAGAAGAACTGCTAAAAGGACAGGAAGATTCCAATGGCTGCATCAACTATGAGGGTATGTGTTAACAGTTGGTGCTGTCTTCTGGTATACATGTGGTGCCTCTTTCAGAAAGTTGCATGACTGATTGCTTTAATAGTGAAATCCTTTATGCCAATAATCAGGAAGTAAGTCAATAAGCCTTCAAATACATCATTTCGTCAAGGCTACAATTAAAATGGTTACTCCTAAAGACAGCTCTTTAGCAGTGACTGTTAAATACTTGCACTCACCATGCTCAGCCAGAAATCAGGATATGAAAATAAAGGGCTAAAAAAATCAGCCACAGTATAACTTGCTTCTGGTCATGCCAAGGCTACACTTGACCCAGCATCTCTAAGTTACTTTGGAAGACTGTAAGTAGAGTTAACCAAGGCCAATGCATAGAGGCAACTCTTGATGTGGCACATATTCAGTTGTGTCACATAAGGAAGTTTGACTCGCATAGCACTGAAGACTAAGAATTGTATTACAACATCTTCACAGCTCAGTCTGATGTGTAATGCATTTTATCTTAAACAAAATAGAGCATTAGTGCTGTGAGCCCCTGAAAACTGTTTAATCTGTGAAATACCTTTAAAATAACACTTCCTTTCCCTACTAATGATCAAATCTGTGTTATTCCACAGCATTTGTAAGACACATCATGTCTCTTTAAATGGATTTCAGAAAATATGATATGGTATGTCCCTTTTATTTGCATGCTTTACCTTCTCTCCCTTAGGCTCTTTGTTTAGTGGCTTTCACCTGCATGCAGCCAGCAGTTCCCACGTGATAACTATCAGTCTCTTTCTGTACAAATTAAAGGAGGGAGTGTGACCCAGTGGTGAGAAAGGGACTGCAAGTCAGAATGACAGAGTCAGAATTCTCTGGTTCCATTCTCAGCTCTACAACTGACTTGCAGTATGACCAGGGGCAAGTCCCTTAACCTTAGCCTCAATTTTGTAATCTGTGAAATAGTTAAATATATAATTATCAGTTAACATGAAAGTGCTGAGGCTTAAGTAGTGACTTGTATCTTCACTGTAACACACAAGAGCTTAACATATAAAAATAATTACTTGAGATTTGCTATATCCTATGAATACTTTCCAATCACTTTTTTAAGTTTCTAAAACCTCTTCTTTCAACAAATTTGTAGATTAACTTGAAAGAGAGGGAGAGAATTTATGAACTATGAGCTATAGTTAATTGTTTCTGAAACTAAATGAAACAGTTACTTAAAAACATCTTTTTTGATGGCTACAGTATCATTGAACTTCCCCAGATAGTACAGAAATCTACATTATCAGAAAAAACAAGACATTCTGAGGTCCAAAACTAAGAAATAAAATTCATGGCATGTCATTTTATAACTCTTGATTTTAGAAAAGAAGAGATGTGATGGGATCTAACTCTCCCTTCTCTCCTTAACAGAACAAGTTTAGACTCTGAAAACCAGAATACACTTGAGATTTACCTCAGTGAACATCTTCTTTGAACCAGCACCTTCAGTATGGAAACCATACAGGAGTTACATCTCTCAACTACAGCACTTTTTAAAAAAATTAGTAGGTGTCTCCCTTTAAATCATCATACTAGCCCTTCACAAATTGAACATCTAAGGCAAGCTAGATGGAATAAATTGTACAGTTATCAAACCCAATTATTTCTCTTTCCATGTTGTTTGCCATGAAGCAATGTATCCCCTTGAAAAATGTGACAATAAATCCCTGTGGTCAGTCTGTGGCTATAAAGTCTTTCCTTTCTACCCAGCTGTTCAAATCCCATTCACAACACTACTCAAGTCTTAATTTATTTTCTCTGTATATTGTATTTCATAAAATAAAGTATTATGAAAAAATAGTTCTCTTTGGGGGTTGGTTTGCTTAATCTGAATCCAAGTGGCTTTTTCTTGGGGTCAGGAGAAAGAATAATTAGAGAGCCCCTCTCAAGTTGCTCTTGGAGAAGAAGAGTCATGGTTATTGTCAGAGCACTTTCTAAGGCTTTGAGCAGTTCACTGGTCTACAATAGACAAAAGCTAGGCTATTGCACCAGCCCTTCCATTTTCCCTCTCCTGGCCACACACCCAAATCTCACACCCACGTATGTCCAATATGACTCAAGAAGAGACAGGAAAAAAAAATGGAACAGTAATCTCAAAAACAGAGAAGAAGTCAAATGACTGCATGAGGAGGCCCAGAAATGCCACTGGTTATGTCTATACGGCACTTTTATTTCGAAATAACACTCGTTATTTTGAAATAAAAGAAATTAGGTCTACATGAAGTTTTCTTATTTCAAAAGGACGGATCCCATCCTTTCGAAATAAGAATCGTTGTTCTGAAACAGTAAAACCTTGATGTTTTCAAAACGGCCATTATTTCGGAAGGGATATTTCGAAATAACGCCGTTTAGACCTGTTCTTTCGAAACAACACTGTTTAGACCTGTTGTTTCGAAACAACTGTTTGAAACAATGGTCCAATTGGCGTTATTTCAGAATATCCCTCTCGAAATAATGGCCGTTTCGATTGCGGGGTTTTCCTTATTTCGAAATGAGCCCTTTTGAAATAAGGGTTTTATTTTGAAATAAGTCATTTCGAAAGGACTTATTTCAAAATAAAATTGTGTGTGTAGACATAGCCATTTAGAGAGGAAGGGTAGTGGTCCTCTTGACAAAGGTGTATATAGATTCTCTTATGAATTAGAGATATATTGGTGAACAGAACAAGTGATCAAAAATATCTAGGTCCTGTTAATGGCAATGTAGCTATCAAATCAACCTCATATAACTTACAGTACAGTATATGACCACAAACTCTGCACTGACAATTAAAGTAATTAAATCCCAAGCCTGTTTCATTATTGGCATGCCTCTCCCTTAAATGTAGCTCCTTTTCCTTGGACGCTCATAAAGCTGCTTTAATCCCCTATTGGCATGTCAGCTTGTTCTATTACAGTCTGACTTAACCTTATTAAGTTACTATGTATGAAATGCCCATAATTCAAGTGACAGCAGGTGCAACAGGGAGGAGGGGGAGTGAAGAGTGACAATAATCCTTAACATGCCAGCCAGCTGGAGAAATGACAGGTGCCTAGTTTTTAAGTCTTCAGAAACAACTTCTATTTAAACCCTTAACATACAGGTCAACATGGACAAATTAATCTTAGAATTATTTCTGCATGCAGACTTCAGTCATCCAATAATTTATTAGGTTTCCTGTATGTACCAGAGGAGAAACTCAGCACACTTATGCACATCTGATGAGAGAGAAGACAAAATTTCTTTATTTAACCTTGCCCTAAAAGGCAAGGGAAAAAAGAATTAGACAAATGCTGCCAAGTTATTTATAGCAATCAATTATTAGGGGGCCTGACATTCCAGGAAACTACTAGAGCAAAAGGCTATTTAAAAAGATAAAAATCACATATTTAAACATGATTCCTTTCCTTAAAAAAACCCTAAACTTAATTAACCCAAAAATGATAAAATCTAATTAATTTTCATCACTTACTCTGTTGGTTTCCAATAATGTGAAAGAAAAGTACAAGAGATGTTACATTGTCTAATTTTCATGTATTATGTAAATATTTGCATGTTTAGACTTCCAACACACCAAGGCAAATGTCTGCATTTTTCTTCTCTTTTTCTTTTTTTGGAGAATTACCATGAATTTTATTTTAAAAAATTACTTTGGGCCCTGTTTTGTAAATGGGAACATGAGCAAGTGGTGTTAACAGAGACCTTTATGTGACTACAGCCTCATACATAAAGTGATACACGTGTATGTTTGTGTTTTTAGCACCACACTCTTGATGCTAAAAAAAAAAAAGCAAGGACTCTTGTGGCACTTAAAGACTAACATTTATTTATTGCATGAGCTTTCACATCTGTTTAAAACAAAAATCTAGATTTGAGGTCTAATAAACTGTAAATAGGAGTTGCAGGCAAGAAACTGGAGCCATTACTGCTCCTGCTCTACACAGAGATGGGCAGAAAGAATTTCACCAGTATAGATTCATACAGATAACATTCTATTCATGTTAATGGAATCAAGTCCTGTGGCATTTTATAGAACTGGTTCTCTCACCCTGCGAGAGTCTGGATTTAGAAAACTTTTGTCTGACATCTGAGTTTTGGAAAGTCAAAATTTTGCCAAACCAATAAAGTTTTTTTTATTGTGTTTTGTTTAAACTAATCGTTCTAAAACTTTTTTCAGCAAAAAGTAACTTAATTTTTCAAAACAAAAATTCAAATTTTAAAAGAAACAATAGCAATATTTTAAAGCTGCATTATTTTGCATTTTAAAATATTTTTCAGATTGGTAGGAGTCATCAAAACAGACCCTTCAGACATGAAGTTAGTGTTTTTACTAATTACTGTTTTGTAGTTAATAAAAGTTTTGTCAGAAAATTGCCAATCAGTCCTCATATTTTACTTTTTGGAAAAGGGGAAAAAATATTTGCTTTCCCTTGGAATGATTTAAAGCTTGGACTGATTATTTAAATAAATTTATAGTCTCTCCATGCGAGGCATTCACCCACCACTAAGGACACTGAATTCTGGAGGGCACTAATTGTCCAGTTCAAGCCTCCCATTTTTATTCTTGCACTGTGTGGACAACACAAACATTACCACTGCAGTTGACTTCTTCAGGAGAGCAACTACTGAAAAGCCACAGCTGAATTACTTTCTCACCCACCAAAGTGATGCCTGGGGGATGGGTTTTGTTCTCCCACCTCAGCCTCTGTGCCAGCCCTCCCAACCCCCAGGGCAGAACAGCTGGCTCAGCAGAGGGGCAGGAGAGTGGAGCCTGGCCTCTGGGCTGGTCTGATCCACCCAAGCCCAGCTGCTCCCCACCCTGGGGATGAGGCAAGCCAGCCCAGAGCGGAGGCAGCTCCGTGCTCCTGCATCCCCCTTCCCTGCCACCTCTGGCTCCATGCTGAAAGCAGCAGTGAGGGGGCAGGAGACAGTGCGGCCATGGGGGTGCAGCGGTGTGGGCTCTGTGCTGCCCTGCTCACAGCAGGACAGCATGGGGCTCATGGAACCTCACGGCCAGGGGTGATCGCCCCGATCGCCCCTTCCCCCAAGGATGTGCCTTACTTTTTCTGGAGAGTGCCTTTGGCACCCCCTACTGTTTGGTGCCCTAGCTGACCGTCTAGGTTGCCTCTATGGTAGGACCAGCCCTGACATATGTTCTTACATGTCCCGGGCTATGTCTGCACTGGGGGGCTCAGTTAAGTTGATTTAACAAGGTTGACTTTAAGTCAACTTAAAGTTGACCTTGTTAAGTAAACTTAAGGGTATGTGTACACTGGTAGACATACCACAGGCCTGCGCCCAGGCCCTGCCCCAGCCCCACCTCAGGGCCCGATCTGGCTCCAGGCCCCAGTGGCCCGATCTGACTCCTGCCGCCATCAGCAGGCAGCTCGGGGGCCGGATCAGGCTCTGAGCCCCTTGCTGCATGCAGCAAGGGCAGGGGACAGATCTGGCTCCCAGGCACCTGCCAGCAATATCTGGGGCCAGATTGCGCTCCCAGAGCCCAGTTGGGCCCCCGGATCCTAATCAAGGCCCGGGGCAGGGCAGGGGGTGGGGCACAAGCCCAGCCCCTGACCCTTCCTGCCCTGTAAAGTTGAGTTAAAGGATTAAGTCTAAATTTGGTCATGGAGTTCCTTAGGCCGAATCAAGGCAGGTTAAGTCGACCTAAGGCTCCAGTGTAGACATACCCCTGGTGCCTAATAAGGTATAACCCAGGATTCATTGTACATTTTAGTCCTCTTTGTGGGCCATTAAGCAGCATCAATGCTGCTGCCATTTGTCTGGGAATGTCTCCCAGAAACACAGCACAGGTTCGAAATACAAAGATACCATACATATTTAGCACTTATAATACAAAACTGATAAGTACATATAAATATGTATATCAATCTTAATGAATCATTTTCCCTCAGTATCTTGCATGGCCCATCCTATAGGATATTTATTGCAATTCTGTCATTCTAGTATTAGTAATGTTATAAATGATCACTTACATTCCAGACAGCATCACACCCTGTGTTTTCTGTTACGGGAACTCCAGACCCTGGGTTATTGGTTCTCCTGTAGAGTGGTAACGTACCTCATCTGTCACACAGAGTCTCCTGTATGTCAGTAGCCAACTCATGCTACTATGCAGTCTTCCACTTACATCAACTGTGAAAACTCTCCAACTCTACAGCCCTTCATTTTGTCCATGCAAGCATTGTACAATTCCCATCCACAAAATCATTCACATTTGCATTGGGATTGCTCAAACACCTTTCTTCACGATGATGCATTCCACTCTTTCCAAAAGATACATTCTAGCTTAGCCAGAACTTACTGGACTAGATGGAGAAATTATTGAACGAAACCTATGACCTGTGTTATGCAGGATATTGAACTAAATAGTTCCTTCTGGCCTTAAATCTATGAACATTTCTACACGCTAAAAAGCAAGGACTATACAATTGTGTTAATGCAACAGGAACTTGTATTTAATAATTGCATTCTTTTTATTTAAGCATTACCTAGCTCTCACACACCAGGATCCAGAACCTCTTTTCTCCTCACTCTATATGTGCTGTCCAGAACTGCACTTTCCAATAAAGAGGGCAACTTTTGGGACAGTCTGAAGCTGCACCACACAGCTTTGCACAACAGCAGTTGACGCACTAATCTCTAAGCATTCTGTACTATCTCACCACCCTTTACTATGCTATAGGCCCAGTTCTGAACAAGGATCCGCTAGCACGCACCCCTGCATTCATGTGGTATCCTAGAGAAGATAGAAGCAGTAGCTTACATAGAAAGGCCCTTTCTTTGCCAGTCAAAATTAGCAGGTGTTCAAGCTCACCAGCTAGACCCTGACATCACCTTCCTAACACCCTGATTCTCCTCCTTCCCCCTCACTCATCTGCTAATTCAATTTCCTCCCATATAGCCAGCCACTGTTAAACAGTTGGGGACTGAATTATTTTTAATTTAATTCAAAGAACTATCATCTATGATTCCAAACATATAGATACTGAAATGTTTAAATATTTTAAATAAGAGGTGGAAGGTAGGACAGTGGGAGAGGAGGGCAGAGGAAGGAGGAGGTAGTTAGGAGAGTAGGAAAGACAGATCTCAATACTGCCATGGAGCAGTGGACTTGATGCTGTTGTCCTCTTACTAGGTGAGTCATGTTGGATGTGGCTGAAAGAGGCTGGGGTCTGAAAGTGGAACACAGAACCATGTTCCCAATGTGGTACCACCTGTTGCTAGCTCTGGCATGGTCTGCAGAGAGAGCCTCTAGCAGCACAGAAGTCTGGAAAAAACACTGCTACTTTTTAAATTTATCTTGCATTGTAAAATGCAATTCTTCTCCTTTATCCATGAAGTTATAGCTCAAAATGAAGTCTGTAATGTTGCTGAAAATGTAAGATACTACTTCCACATTATTCTTCTAGATTAATTAGCACAGTGTGTAATCTCACTGCACTTTATTAGAGCATTAAACTGAATTTTCTATTACCAAAATCTATGGTTTGGGAGGAAAGTATAGATTAGTTCATAAACATTTCATTGCTCTAATTAATGTAGCAATGATAGGCAACAGCAATCCTAAAATCTGACCGTTCGTGGTAAGGATATGCTATTGCTGAGCCTCTGGAAGGACTAAGCACTAAGCAGTGAATGAAAGATTGATAAAAGCCATTAAAATACACTTTGATAGTGCCTTGGTAGCAGTGAGGAATATTACAAGGGTTGTTCACTTTGGTTTAAAGAAAAAAGCATAATAATCAATCATTCTAACTATTTTTAAATCACAGGAATATATTTTTATTGTGTCTTTGAATTTGATGTATACTATCTGTAAGAAGTTTATTTTTAAGGAGTATATTCCTCCCCAGAGGAAGAACATTTAGGCATGAAATTCACTCACTAGCATTCCTGTGGCAGGCAGAACAGCTCGGGGGTGGGGGGGGGACTGAGTGTCTGCTTGTACTGTGATGAGTGAAACGGAGGAGAGGGTCATGTTTGAGGAGTAAACTATATCAGAAAGGGAACAGCAGTGCAGAAAGGCAAACTGAAGCCAGGTGGCTACTAGGCAAACAATCTGTGGTGTTTAACATGGGTTTCTCCAGGGATTAAAGTAAGCCGGAACACCCCAGAACTGTGGGGCCTACAAATTTGAGGGGCCAGAGTTCCAGGGCCCTGAAAAATTGAAAAATCAGGTGGGATGCATGTTCCCCCGTGCCCTGGCCCAGGAGCTGTGGCCACGCTGGGGAAGTTTTCAAATCTCCCACCCTGAGCATGCATGAGGAACCATAAGAGTCCAGTCCTCTGAATTCATGCCAGGACCAAGTACCATCTCGGGGGGTACAGGGGCCAGCGTGTGAGGCTGGGGTCAGAGATGGATGGTGTAGTAACCCTTGGGGAGGAAGGGGTTAACACTCTGGTCAGTAAGTCCCAGGACAGCCAATAGGAGCAAAGCACAGGTTTTTGAATTGGAACAGCAGGCTTGCCTGTTCCTGTTGGGATGCAGCAGAGCTCCTGGAAGGATCAGGAGGAAGCCAGAGGAGGAATCCAGCAACATCCTTACCAAGGATAAGTTAAGTTGGTTACTGACCAGGCGTGAGTAGAACAGGGAATGTTTCTTTAGATGCGGTCAGGGTATTTTCTTGTTTCTGGATTTCTCTGTGCTGAGCACATGTACCCCCTCCTCCTACCTGTAACTACTTAAGTTAATTCCCAGAGAAGCAACTCTGTGTTTTTATCTGTTCCTTTTTAAAATCCTGAGGTCTGTGCTTCTGGTTCAAAAAAATCCCACCGCTGTCACCCTGTCAAGGCTGTTTCCCCACTCTGGCACTCTGAATGCAGAAGGTGGGGGCCCACAACAGGCCTTAAAAGCCACTTGTCTTAAAGTCTGCTCTTAAAACTCTCCAAGGCCTCCAATTCCTGGCCTTGGAATGTTATCGCTGCCATCATCCAAATGCAAAAAAACCTCTTAAGAACCCAGGAAGGCGCACTTGGGAATTCCTTCCTGTGAGGTACTTGCAATCCTCTTATTTTTTTCCCCCCCTCTCTCAGGAGAGTGACTAACCCCAGCTGGAATAGCAGCTGGAAGTGCAACAATTCCCTCTAGTAGCTGGCTGTGCAGTCTGAGGCACATGCACACAAACCTCTTGCTTTTCAGGACACATAACCAGAGCTTACTTAAAAAGTAAAATCTTTAATTAAAAAGGAACAGATAAAAACACAGAGAGTTGCTTCTCTGGGAATTAACTTAGGTAGTTACAAGGAAGGGGAAGGGGGTACATGTGCTCAGCACAGAGAAATCCAAAAACAAAGAAAATACCCTGACTGCGTCTAAATAAACATTCCCTATTCTACTCATGCCTGGTCAGTAACCAACTTAACTTATTTTTGGTAAGGATGTTGCTGGATTCTTCCTCTGGCCTCCTCCTGATCCTTCCAGGAGCACTGCTGCATCCCAACAGGACCAGCCAAGGCTGCTGTTTCAATTCAAAAACCTGTGCTTTGTTCCTATTGGCTGTCCTGGGACTCACTGACCAGAGTGTTAACCCCTTTCTCCCCAAGGGTTACTACAGGTGGCACAGGGGGCAGCAAGTGAGGTCAGGATCAGGATGAGGGGGCAGCATGTGAAGCCAGGATCAGGGGCAGGGGGGCAGCATGTGAGGCCAGGATTGGGGCCATTATTTTTATGGATTGATAACCATATTTTAATGGAGCAATAACCAATGCATATATGGTACTGAGAAGTGGTTGCAAATGCCTACCTGGGCTGGGGCCCGCATATGCATGAAAGGGGCCTAGACAATACAGGAAGGAGGTTTCTCTGTATGTTTTCGTTTCATATAATTATATCTGTCTGCTGCACTGCTTATTGCAAAGGAAATAGTTTAGATCAGTGGCTTTCAAACTTTTTTCCTCAGGAGCCAGTTGAAAAAAATCATTATTGCCTGCGACCCAACAATTACACCTTTCAGCAATACATTCTAATTTTTTGGTGGCAGAAGTAGGGGGCACAGCAGCCCAGTACCTGAGGTTCTGTGACTAGTACTTGAATACCAATCTGTGGTTTGAAAAGCACTGGTTAAGTGATAACACTCCACACCACTGCCCCCTACCCCCCCTTTTCTCTCAGTGAGTATGTCTACACTGAAAAGATTTTTCAAAAAAAGGAGGCTTATTTTGTTATTTTGAAATAAGCACTTCGTTATTTTGAAAAAATTAAGCACTGTTTTGAAATAACTAAACCTGCTTTTATTTCAAAAGAGCAATTCTTTCAAAATAGTTATTTTGAAAAAAGCCACTCTGAGCTGCGGAACAGGCTTTTTTTGAAATAATGGCCCTATACTTTTCCCTGTCTTCCCCTATTTCAAAATAGAGAGTCTAGTGAAGACTCTCTATTTTGAAATAATAATTTCTACCTTATTTCAAAATAGAAAGTCTCCACTAGACTCCTATTTCAAAATAATAAATTTGAAAAAAAAGCTATTTTGAAATAATTATTTCAAACTAAATTCAAAATAGTTATTTCAAAATAACTATTTCAAAATATTTTTCTCAGTGAAGACATAGCCACTGTTCTTTTCCAGCAGCAGGCACAAGCTCCCTTATACTCTAATCTAGACAAGCTGTCCAGCTCCACAAGCTGTCCTTATATTCTATTTAGACAAAAGAGACTCTCCTGGAACTCTTTCCGTTGTGCATCAAGGCAGTGGCATAGATCTGACTTTGTGCAGCTAATATGCAATCTGAGGCCGATCAATATGGTTCCATATGAGGAATGAAGAGTTCATAAGTGTTGCCAACTCATTGCAATATTTGACATTCTTTTAAAAGCCTGAACTGTTGGACTCAAGCGACTGCATGAGAATCTCAAGCTGCATTTAAAAAAAAACCAAAAAACAACCTACATTTCTAGCTCACATGGATGCAGAGACAAATCTTGAAAATGTGAATCAAATGCACTCTCAAGGTTCAGAAATCAGAGGACAAAGAACCCATCAATTAATTATGTTTATATCTCATGATTTTTAAGAAAAATTCATGATTTTTGATTTCTTGAGACTAGTAACATTGCTAGATTCATTACTGGCCTGAGATCAAAACTTTATAAAACAGCTACTGTCAGAAAAACTATTTATTAGCCAAATAGTTTATCTATTTTACTTTAAGTCATTCTGGAACTGGCAAATTTTATGAGGTTTTTGTTCAGAGTCTGTTGCCATATGATCTTTTTCTTTTGTATAGCATGAGATGATAAAAGAAATAAAACACAAACTCCCTCAGCACTTAGCATAGCAGCCACTTGCATGAAAAATTGTATGGTTCCATAAACACAAAGCAAACCATCCTCTTCAGATGTCATGAAAATACTGCATTTCATTTACATAAAATCATGCAACATTGAATCTACTACACGTATTATTTAGCTCACTCCAGGCTTTAGCACAGCAGTGTTCAGCTTTTCACTAAATCGAATTATAATTTAATTGCATTCTCCCCTGCAGTGAGTGTATTTGGAGACAGCAGACAACCAATCACAACACAGCACGGGGAGGACACACAGCACTGTGTGGGTTGGTTTTAGAGTGTCACATAGTCACTGGAGAATTACGACAGACCAGGGACCTATAAAAGCACAGGCTGAACAAGAAGTCTTTCGGCAACCTATAAAGAGTAGTTTATTGAGTAAGTTTCCAAAGAAAATAAAGGCTTGCAAGGATCCATCCTGGGATCTGTCCAAGTCTTAGCCCTCAACATTCATAGGAGATCTGCCTTTTCTCAATCAATCAGTGCATACCTTCTCAATCTCACCTTCCCTACCAAATGAACAGGTTAACTGTTATTTCAAAATAACTCATTTCGAAATAAAAGCCTTATTTTGAAATAATTTAAGTTGAAATAAAAAAATGTTAATTCGAAATAAGGCTAGCCCTCAAATCGAAATAGTATGCCCTGTGTGTGGACATGCTATTTCAATTCTGCAGAGGGGAACCCTGGGAGGTACGGCAACATGGCCCCCTGGCAGTGCCATGTAGCCATCCAATCCCCTGCCTGGCTTTCACCTGGAGAGCCAGGCAGGGGAAAACAGCCCCCAGGGCAAGGATCTCCTGCCCTGCATCCCCTGCTGCTGTTAGGGCAGTGGAGGAGGGATGGTGGGGCACCCCCTCTGCCGCTGGGTGGGGGGGAGTCCTAGAGCCAGCTCCCCAGGCTTGCCCGGTGCCGGCTGCTGGGGGGTTGCCAGTAGTGAGCCCGCTCGCCCCAGCAGCCTGGGCTTGGGGCTTGCCCTCAGAGCAGGGAACGCCGGAGCTGGCTGCGCCCCCTGGCCCAGGCTTGGTGCTTGCCTACAGGCAGCCAGGGCAGTGGGAGCCCTCTGCGCTTGCCACCCGAGTGGCAGGGGCTGCTGGAGCCGGCTCTGCCCCCCGCCTGGGCTCTGCTCCTGCCACCAGGGCGCCAGCCACCGAGCCCAGGCAGGGGAGCAGAGCCGGCTCCAGCAGCCCCGGCCACCCGAGGGCAAGCGCAGAGCGATGGCGGGGGGGTGGTTTTCTGGGTTCAGGCGCCCCACCTGCCCCAGGAGCTGCAGCCAGAGCCCAGGTGGGGGGGGCAAATGGGGGCAGGAGCAGAGCTAGCCAGGTGCTCCAGTCCCCCAGGCCCTGGCTGCCTGCAAGCAGCCAGGGGAGATGCCCGCGGAGGCGCCCCTGGCCGCTTGCA
>ML681988.1:12053599-12264564 GCA_007922195.1 Podocnemis expansa | reverse complement strand
TTTCACCTCTATGAAATTGACCACAGGCTGTAGAGCCTGCCAGGGGTTGGGGGAACTGGCACCTCCCTCGGCCGCTTGGAAGCGGCCAGTGGCGCCCCAGTGGGCATCTCCCCTGGCCGCTTGCAGGCGGCCAGGGCCTGGGGGACTGGGAAGCCCAGCTAGCTCTGTCCCCGCCACCCAGCTGGCAACTACTGAGCCAGGCTGCGGGTGAAACCAACTTGGGCACCCACTGCCTCCCTGCCCCTGGCAAGGGGAACAGCAGGCGAAGCTGACTTGGGTGCCTGCCGCTCCCCCTGTCCCCAGCAAGGGGGAGCAGGGAGCAAAGCCAGCTCAGGCACCCGCCACCCCCCTGTACCTCCCCTCAGCACCCTTTCCAGGGTGCTGGGGGGGGGATTTCCTCCCAGGGTGCCATGCACCCTGGGAGGAATGTCCAGTGTTATATTGATATGTGTGACATATTGATATTGTTGTACAGAAATGATTTTCCTTATTTTGAAATAAGAAAGCTCCTTATTTCAAAATGAGGAAACGTCGTCTGGACCTGTCAAGTTTTATTTTGAAACAATGGTAGCTGTTTCAAAATAAAAGCCTTGTGTGGACATAGCCTTAGAGAGGAGGTATTCTCTTCACTGCCCTATGAGTGTATCTACAGAAAGGGTGGGCAGTAGAGGCCCTTTCCAGGTAAAAGGAACTGTTTCTTGCCAGCCATGGGATATGATTTGTTCAGCTTGTCGCACACCCCAAAGTAGATTTCACAGACTGAGTTCTGAAAGTCAAAGGACAATATATACACTGTGTATATTAATATATCACTCACACTTGGTCACTGAGATGAAGTCAAGTTTAGGCACGTTGCCCTGGCTCCTTTGAATTATTAGACTGCATAGCTGTATCAAATCAAAGAAACAAAGAGGTTGCCTTGAATAACTCACTGACCTTTTTTCATCTTTCCAAACACTGAATTTCCAGACAGGCAAAAAAAAAAAAAAAAAAAGAAAAGAAAAAGAAAATGCTTTCTTCATCAATCAGTCAGTGTTTCACTCTTTTGTGAGAGCGAAAAACCCCAAACAGCTCCATTCTTTATTTGATATATTATGAGCTAATAGTCAATGTTGTCTCAAAACATTCTCCATTCTATAAATGACAGTGCTTATTAACTGACTCAATTTATATACCTAATTTTTGTTTTAGAAAAGAAAAATCTGAATTTTGTTTTTACTGATGTAAGGCAGGCTTAGAAGCTGTGCCTAACAGCTTCGGAGGGTGGCTTCTAATCTGCATGGGTTTTGCATTAGCATGAACACAAAAGGGTACAATTAGCTGATTATCATACTGGGTGCAGGGCATAGTGGGTAATGGTATTTGGGGTTAGTCTGCTCACAAATCTATCAATATCCAAAATTCTACTAAGGGGAAATATGAAATACTGTCCTTGTGTGAACTGCTACTCTCTGTTTGTTCAAATCTGTCTGGGTTAGTTAAGGGGTAAAAACTACCCTTACTTAAAAAAGGCTTGTAGGAAAGGTGATTGTATGTTTTAGCCTGAAAGCGTTGAAAACCAGGAGTGAGAGATTTGTATTGTTCAGTTTGCCTCCTCTGTTGCTTTTCCTGTTCTTTGTTATAGAAGTAGCTATTAGCATTATCTTAAAGACTAAGAGAGCTGAAGTCACTGAGCTCACTACAGAGAGAGAGTTCTCTCTCTGAGCTGAAGAGGAACAGCAATGGGGTGACCAGCTGGTAGACCATGAGAGTGACCAGCGGCAAGTTGGGTGGTGTGAGTGACTGGAGGGCGAAGCCAGAGGACGGTGAGAGCAGCCAACGGGAAGCTAGGCGACATAAGTGACTGGAGGGTAGAGCTGGCGGCCAGCGGGCAGAGCCAGCAGATGGTGAGAGGGGCCAGCGGTGAGCTGGGCAACACAACTGACCAGTGAGTGGAGCCAGTTGACAGCGGGTGGAGCCAAGGAACAGTTCTAGAGGATGGAGTGAGTCACCAGTAGATGGTGTCGGTGAACAGAGAAAAGAAGGCTCTGAAGTAGAGGGGAGGAGGGCGGGTAGTGGAGCATGTCAGGAGCATGCATCTCAAAGAACTTCAGCTACTGCACGAAGGTGAGTAACCTCCATTTCTTCTTCAAGCAGTGCTCCAGACTGCTCCACTTAAGGTGATTCCATAGCAGTCAGTGCTTGTGGTGGTGGGGACTTCAGATTGTGTATTGTCAATTGAGTGGAGTACTGCTTGCCCCAGAGCAGTATCCATGGCTGAGATACGTTCTAAAGCATAGTGTCTGGCAAAGGTATCATTGGAAGCCCAGGTGGCTGCTTGACAGATTACATGAAGTGGGACCTTCGTAAGAAATGTCATCGATGACGCCATGAATCTGGTGGCATGGGAATGGATTATATCAGGTGGAGTTGTTTGGCATATAGAATATGCCATGCGGATGCAGGATGCAATCCATCTCGATATTCTCTGTTTCGAGATCGGCTGTCCCTGGGACCGTTCAGTGGTGGATACGAACAACCGTGTTGTCTTTCTAAACGGTTTGGTTCATTCCAGGTAATATGCTAATACGCGTCTAACATCTAGGGTATGAAGTGTTCTTTGCTGTAGTGTGGTATGCGGTTTCAGGTAGAAGACAGGTAAGTGTATCACTTGCTTAAGATGGAAGGATGATGCTGTTTTAGGAACGAATTTGGGATGTAATCATATGGAAACTTTATAGAAAATGGTATAAGGAGGGTAAGCCATTAATGTCGCCAGCTCACTAACTTGCCTAGCTGATGTAATTGCTATGAGAAACACCACTTTCATCAACAAGTGTAACAGTGAGACAGTGGCCAATGGTTCAAACAGTGGCCTCATCAGTGCTTTCAGTACCAGTGTAAGGTTCCAGGGTGTTGCCGGTGGTTGGACCTGAGGGAATAAGTTGTGTAGTCCCAACATGAATCTTTTAAGGATTCGGTGGGCGAATACTGCTATGTGCCATTTATGTGGTTGTGGAAAGTTGAGATAGCCGCCAGATGTACTCTAATCGTGTTAACTGTGATGTTTTTGTCTTTCAGGTATAGAAGGTACTCCAGGATAGGAGCCTCCATGGGACGTAAAGCACGTTGAGTGCACCGACAGTAGAATCGAGACCATTTTTGGAGGTAAGTAGTCCTTGTGGATGGTTTTCTGCTATTTAACAAGATGTTGCGCACTTGATCGGAGCACTGGAGCTCTGTATCCTTGAACCATCGAGGTTCCATGCAGTTAGGTGAAGTCTATCCAGGTAAGTGTGACTGCAAGCTCCGTGATTCTGGGACAACAGATCCAGTACCAGAGGTAAGGTAATTGGAGGTGCTCTGGACATCATTATGAGTAGCGAATACCATGTTTGATGTGGCCAAGCTGGAGCTATCATGATTACGGTCGCTCTGTCTTGCTGGATTTTGTAGAGCTTGCGTAAAATCATTGGGATTGGTGGGAAGGCATATAGAAGTGTGCCTCCCCAATGGATGAGGAACGCATCTCCACTGGATTCTGAGCCCATTCCCTCTCAGGAGCAATACCGAATGCATTTCTTGTTGTCCGCCGTGGCAAATAGGTCCATTGTGGGGAAGCCCCATTTGGCAAAGATGCTGTGAATGATGTCGTCTCGAATTTCCCATTTGTGGTGATCCGAGAACGAGTGGCTCAATGAGTCTGCTAATATGTTATCTTTGCCTGGAAAGTATTCTGCATGGAGAGAAATTCCATGATTGATGCACCAGTCCCAGAGGGTCATTGCCTCCAGGCACAGGGGTTGTGACCTGGTGGCCCCTTGTCAATTTATGTAGAACATGCATGATCTGTTATTGGTGCGGACTGTTACTACCCTGCCTGCAATCATGGAGAGGAAATGAGGACACGCCTTCTAAACCACTCTTAGCTTGAGCAAATTGATATGTAACATCCTCTCTGGCAAAGACCACTTGCCTTGGGTGGTTTGGTCCTGGCAGTGTGCCCCCCATCCAAGGAGTGAGGCATCTGTCGTTATCGTGACTTGCGGTTGAGGTGGCATAAAGGGGACCCCTTGTATCAGATTGGTCTGGTCCATCCACCAGGATAGGGAATCCCTGATAGTACACAGGATGGCTAGGAGAGTTCGGTTGGATGTGTGTGATGTCTGAAATGTGCAAGGAACCAGAGCTGTAAGGGATGCATGCGGAGCCTTGCATTGTTCACCAGATAGGTTGTTGCTGCCATATGGCCCAGCATTCGCATCGCTGTGTTAGTTGAAATGACGGATGAGCTCTTAATATTGGATGCTAGCTGTTGCAGGTTGTAGAGTCTGTCAATAGATAAGAAGGCTCTTGTCACCGATGAATTAATTCATGCTCCAATGAAGCGAATTTGTTGTGTTGGAGACAGGGTTGGTTTGTCATAATTTATGTTTAGACCTAGTGTCAGGAAGAGCGTGATTGTTGTTTGTACTGCCTGGGTTGCAAGTTGTTGCGTGGGGGCTTTGATTAAGAAGTCATCGAGATTCAGAAATATCTCTATGTGTCTTCTGTGTAGGAATGCTACCACCGGGGCCATGAGTTTGGAAAAAACTCTGGGCGCTGTGTACAGCCCAGATGGAAGGACTGTGTACTGATAGTGATTGTGAGGGAACTGGAATTGTAGAAACTTCCTGTGGGGTGGATGGATGGACACATGGAAGTATGCGCCTTCTAAGTTGAGGGAGGCCAACCTGTCAAATTGTTGAAGGGCGGGGAGTATATTGTTTAAGGTCACCATCTTGAATTTTTTTACTTGGACATGTCTGTTGAGTCGTCTGAGATCAAGTATCGGTCTCCAACCCCCTGTCTTTTTCTCGGTTAGGATATATGGGGAGTAAAGTCCCTTTCCTTTTTGACCATTTGGGACCTCTTCAATGGCTCCTATTTGCAATAGATGTTGGACCTCTGCCCAAAGATGTTGTACATGATGGGGGTCCCTGAAAAGGGAAGGGTAGGGGGGGTTGGGTTTTTGGTTTGGAGATAAATGGTATGGAATAGTCATGCTGAACAATCTCGATGACCCATCTGTCCGATGTTATTTGTTTGCAATATTGGAGGAATGGTTGTAACCTGTTTCGAAAAACTGGGCTGTAAAATGGGGGTTGTATATGGTGGAAAGACTCCGAACTGGTTGCTCCCTCGACACGACCATCAAAACTGGTGTTTCATGTTGCCTGGTTGTGAGGTTTGGTGGAGTTGGGTTCCTTGTCTGCCCCTTCATGACTGTCTAGGTTTGTTCCTATAGGAATCTACTCTACGGTTGGATGGACTCTGTGAGTATCTGTAATTAGTAGGCTGGTTCTTATAGAATCTGCGTCTATACTGCGGGGTATAGATACCCAGCATTCTCAAGGTTGCTCTCGAATCCTTCAGACCATGCGTAACCTGGTTCATTGTTTTCTCAAACAGGTTATCCTTGTCAAACAGAAGGTCCTCAATGGTCCATTGCATCTGCTTAGGAAGGTCTGCCGCCTGCAGCCATGAAGAGCGTTGCATTACTACAGCTGTTCCCAGCATCCTGGCAGCAACGTCAGCTGCATCCAGAGAGGCATGAAGGGCTCTCCTAGCTGCTAATAAGCCCTCTGTAATCAGAGTAGTAAACTGTTATTGTTTATCTTGTGCAATAAAATTAAAGCAATCATTGAGCTTGGTGTAAATGTCGTGATTGTAGTTGGCTAGCAGAGCTGTATAATTCGCAATTCTCAACTGCAATGCCACTTATGTGTATACTTTCTTTCCAAGGAAATCGTTTCTTGTCCTCTCTGTTGTTAAAGGTAGGTTTGGAAAGTGTTTGTCTGTTTGTCTGATTTGCTGCCTCTGTAGAGTTTTAGGGGAAATTATAATCCAATAAGGAGAGGCAGCATATTCAGAGCTGTGTAAGGAGTCTTTATTGAAAGAGAACTGAGAGAGAGGACCAACAGACAGGTTTCCCTAGCACCTAAACGACCCTCCCATTTATCACTATGACAACCCCAATGACCCTAGGCAGTCCAAAACACCACAGTCTCCACTACAAGAGAGTTCACCTGGGGATGTGTAAATAGGAACTCATTCCCCTTGGGCGCAATGAAATATTTCTTGTCAGCCCTTTTGTTAGAAGGAGGTGCTGACACCAGTGTCTGCCATATTTTGTTTGCAGGCTCCATGATGCCCTCATCCATGGGGAGGGCTAACTTATTGGAGCCTGCTGTCTGTAGGATCCTATATAACTTGTGGTATGTAGCCTGAGTCTCCTGCAGTGAAATCTCCATAGTTTCAGCTGCCCTTTTGAACAATTCCCAGAATTGCTTGTTATCATCATTTTTGCCCTGAAGGAGAGCATCCTTCCCAGGATCATCCGTATTTGTCATTGTGGTAGGTGGTATGGCAGCTGCCACTGGTGGAGGCTGAGATTGAACAGTTAACAGTCCTGGTGAAGCAGTGTTATGTGGGAATGGCAAGTTGTATGATTGCCATGGTACATAGTCTATGCCCTGTTGAGAGTATACCATCCATGGGGGATATGGCCAAGACAGGGTGAAATTTGGATTGCAGGTTGCTGCCTGAAGTGCTTGTTGCGGAGGTGGCTGACTTGGACCAGGGCTTGATGACACCGACGAGTCAGAACCTTCAATGGTATGACAGTGAGCTGGTATCAGAAGCGTCTGTTTGAAATAGGGGCAATATGGGTGAGGAATGAACTGTCAGATCCTTTGTCAGCCCCATATGCTTTGACTTTTTCGTCTGTTTCGTATATAATAGCTGCGGGGAGGGATCCCTCATCATGCCTGTTGGTGGTGTCAGGGATATGGCCGGTACAATTACTGGCTGTGGCGTTAGGGGCTGCGCTGGAGTAGAACAGATAGGGGGTGTCAGCAACTGAAAACCAGGCGCCGAGCTTGGTGCCGATGTCTGTATCGTCAGCAGTGCAGAAAGTGACGCTGACAAGCCCGCTGAGAGTGGCGGCGCCTACAGGAAAGGCATCGCAAGCGGTGGTGTGGAGTTCGGCGCAGCGACAAATGGCGGCACTGCTTGAGGTTGAGTTGGTGCCGGTGCCGAGGCACATCTATTTTTATGCTTTTTACTGGGAGCCGCTGCCGGGTTATCAGATGTCTGCCTGGAGGGGTGCTGATGAGATTGTGTCTGAGGCTCAGTCCCTTTCGATTTTTTACTAGGGACGGATGAGGAGGCAGCGGACTGGCGCTTGTGTGCTCCCTCAGCGCTGTGAGGAGAGGCACCAGGGTCTGATGCGGGGCGGAGGGAGCCTTCCAATAAAAGGAGCTTAAGTTTACGCTCCCGCTCCTTTCTGGTCCAACTTGTTAAATTCGTGCAGTGCTGACACTTGTGGGAGAGATGTCCTTCTCCCAAGCACTTTATGCAGGAATTATGGCCATCCGAGGCAGGCATTGCCTCATTACAAGAATCACAGTGCTTAAACCCTGATGAATTTGGCATAGCACTGGTCTTGCACTGCTACTGTTCTTATTTATGTGGATTTTTAAAGTTTTGAAGCTGTGCTGAATTAGAGAAAAAATCCCCTGAGGGAGCGCCACCGCAGACTCCGTCCGGAGTCTAGGGCGGTAGAAGGGAACTGAGGGGGAGCTGCAGTGGGCAGAGTGAGCGGCTGACGTCACTAATGGCGGGAAGGACAGACGCCGCTGTCATTTACCCACTGCCTGAGCCACTGCTATGTAGAAAAATCTCCGGTCTGGGGTGTCACAGCGTGTAAACACCTTAAGTGGAGCAGTCGGGAGCACTGCTCGAAGAACCCCTAGATATAGAACCCGGCCCTTGTCCTGCCCGCCCGCTGTGGCAGAAGGGTTACACTTATCTTTATGGCGGGGAGGGGTTCTGCTCCATAGTTTCTTCAAGTTCTTATGCCATCTTTTGTGTTAGGGATTGATTTGGTAACAGTAGCTCTTGCATTTCCCAGATTGTTTTTTATCCTATCTTAATTCTTGTGGGTCAGAGCATGTGAGGCCAGAACACAGGCACACAAAGAAGGAAAGAGACATCTCCTTCACTATCCTGGGTGGCCTGCCTGGATCTCGAGTTTAGGTATGAATGGAAAACAGACTTTCTGGTGCTGCAGACTCACTATGTGAACACCAATCACTGGTAATTGCTTAATATTGGAACAGTGAAACAAGGGTTATAACACATTTTAGTCATTTCACCTCAACACTTGCAAACACAAGATGACCACATACAACCAATACAAACTCTTAATAGCAAGAAAAAACCTGGTTAAAGGAATCCTTCATCCTCGGTACATATTCATCACATTCATTTGTCCAAATCACTGACAGATTCTCCTAGTCTACTCTGCTGCCTTGAGTGCCTGTGACATTCCCCTCCCAGAATCTGGTCCAGTATGCTGCTGTACCTTCCTTATTGTGCACTCCTAGACCCCGATTCACCCCACTTTGCTAGGTGAACCCCCACTCCTGTGTTGGTCTACACCAGCCACCTGCATGTAATCAGTCCCAGGCAGAGGGTATGTTCTCTCTAGCCACTCAGGGGACAGTTCCCTAGTGAGCACTCAGCCCCCAGACACTACACCAGGAATTTCCATCCTACAGGGATCAGGATCCTTCCCCAATCACTGTGAGTTCACAGACACCAGTTTGCCCATTCATCAAAGAAATGAGAATGCCCTAGCCAGTGGCAGATTATGGGCCCCTGGGTCTTCCTCACTGTGGGCCCTTCCTTTGGGGCCCCACCCACCCTCACCTGAGGATGCAGCCCCCCACTCCAGTCTAAGGCCCTGCCCCCTATAGGAGGGCCAGCACTGGGGGGACTGGGGCCATAGGCCAATCCCAGCCTAGCTGATCAGCCCCCAGAGCAGCAGGACTGACCAGTGCATGTGGGTCAGCTTCCGCTGTGACACAGCTGTGCATGCCAAAGGCTGTACTTCACTGCATGGCAGCTCCCCTCGCCCCACTCCACCCCGGGGGGCAAACTGACTGGCCCAGGGGTGGGTCAGAAGAGCAGAGTGAGGCCTCTGGGCCAGCCCACCCCTGGGCCACACCAGTTAGCACCAGCGGTGTGGTAAGCAGTGTAGAGCCCAGCCTCTGACCCAGGGATGCCCCACTCCCCCCCAGTACTACACAGCAAAGGGCCCCCCACTGTGTGGGGCTCCCTGGCAATGGGCCTCTAGGTCCATGCATTAATCCACACATGGCCCCACCCTTGCCCTCTCACATCCTCAAAGTTCACACAGCTTTAGATATAACAAACAGTAGTTTATTGATTAGAACATGATTTTAAGTTGTTATATAGCAAATCAATGCACAATCATTTAATAAATCAGTCAAGGGCAATCATTATCAAATAAAAGATGTAAGATGCATTCTAAACGTACATCACTATATAACCTAACATCATTGTCCAAGATTACTCACAAGTTGTTTGGCTAAAAGATGGTTTTACAGCTGTCTCTGCCTATCCCTAGGCAGGCCCCAGATTTTCTTTAAGTTGGGGAATGTTTCAAGATGTTCTCTCTCTAGCCAAAAGCCTCTTTCAGTTCAAATGTCCATATTTGTTTCTAAACCCCACTTAGCTCCTCCTTTTCTTGGGCTGAGGTGATTTTCTTTGTTCCACCTGAGCCAGGCAGCTCAGTTTGCATTGTCTTTGTCATATGCTTCTGGGGTCTTTGTGCTAATATATAGCCCTGATGGTCCGCCTGCCCCCCCGAGCCATGTAAAATACCTGGGAACATGCTTCACCTAAGTACATGTATGATGCTGCAGGAAACATAACAGTAAATGCAGAGTATGTTACGTGCATTCATAAAGGAACCCCTTGCATGGCATAACTGGCATCAAACCATACAATCACATTGTAAAAGTGAACAGAAAAGTTACAAAGATCATACCCTAGGGGTACATGGATGTGTATCCCATGACAGTACCATAAGCCATGGATAAGCCATAAAACAAATATCTGTCATTAAGGACCTTTGACTATATATTGTTTTTTCCACTTTCACTGATGTGCTATCAAAGCCAAATCCAGCCCACTTTACCCCATGGGATAGAACACTTTTCCACAGTATTGCATACTACAGTGAACATAGTAGCAACAATGCTCTCCTTGCTTAAGCATGTTCAGAAACTTGGAGCAAGCTTATCTGACATCAGATATACATGCTGTAATGGAATTCATTTTTCAGTGTCTTGGTCATTGCTTCCAGCCACAGAAAGGCAGGAGAACAATGACTTCATATCGCCTCCAAAATTAGATGGATGTAAGACGCATATGGAGGACACTTTGGTTGAACACATGCTTGAGCTTCTGCAATCTTCAAGTCTAGAAACCAATCTCATAAGAGACACCACAATTTATCTGTTGCACCAATAGTATTGTGGTGTTCGGTTAAAGAGAAATTAATTTTATTTCAACTTCCTTTGCAAATAGGTTCTTACTTGAACACTCCTTTGTAAAATAGCCTGTGTTTTACTGTTGCCTCTTACAAGGCCCTATCTATGGCACCTTAATTCAAATTCACACTGATGAATACAGGAAATATTCTCAGACAGTGGGTGCCAAAAATAAACATGGCCCATTTTCAACTGGAGCAGTGCCCCCTAAGAAATTGCAATTAATAAAAAGAATACAAAGGGATGAACAAAACAAAAACAGACTTGTAACCAAACCCCCCCCCCCCCAAACACTGCCCTCATATCAGGGCAGCAAAATGTAATCCTGGGCACAGTTGGATTATCTTGTTTTATGTCACGCTGGTAACATAGCTAATACAAGGGATGTGGTGATGTTTTTTCAGTTTGACCTGGGGAATCTAGTGTTTACAAATATAACACCTTAGAGAAGTCTGTAACTAACCTAACAAAACAAGAATGGTTCTAACTTAGTAAAATACACCGTAAGGATCCCTGTACTGAACCCTAAGCTGTGGGGGTGGGGCTAGATGGACAGGCCAGTGTGTCTCTACTGGAGTGGAAACAAAATGTGTTAAAGAGAGAGTGACTCAGAGAAGAGCGGATCACAGAGAGGACAGAAATCAGATTCAGAGAGTTCAGTATTAGGTGTCTACGTGCCACAGTGCACAATTGGTCAGAAACTTTTAAGCCCTAGCCCGTCCGAGCAGGGTTGGCAACCAATGCCCCCTCCGGCCACTCCCGTAGCTATATATATGGCCCTGACCCTGAACCTCCTCAGCTCCTTTTTTGGTCCTCAGCGACGGTTTTGGAACAGCCCACTCCTTGCGATCACACAAGAGCCTGTTGATTCTACCATGTATGAGCCTCCCATTCACTTTGGAAGATCTGTTTGTGGCCATCATTCCACCGAGAAACAGTGCTCTTACTGAGCATATGAGTTGGGAGCTAGAAGACCGCTCCCAACTGCCGCCTACAATGCCAGGTTTCAAACCCTGTGCTGCTTGCGGCAAGGCCTTCCTGTGGGATAACCCCCACAAGAAGTGCCTACAGTGTGTGGTGAATCGCACCAGGCTACTGATTGCCCCATCTGTCAGTCCTTTAAAACGAGGACACTGAAATACAGGAAACAGAGGCACCGTGCGTTGACCCTGAAGCAAGCACAGCAGCCTACCCCAGAGAATTGGGGTTGCCATTGGAGCTGCCGGCACCACGTGTCAGATTGACACTGGAGCCCTCTTGGCACCTCTCCCCTCGGGAGCACTAGATGACGTGCTCAGTGTCCACCTCAGTGCCGAAGCATAGGTGCCCCTCCAGTTTTCCCCGTCCGGGTCACTCTTGGCACTGGGGCTTGGAGGTTTCCTCCACTCCAGAGGCTTTTGAGGTGGCAAAGGCCCCCCTGTTTGTGCCCACATCTCCTCCTCCCAAGCCTCCAAAGCAGAGAGGAAAACCCACTTTCCTCTCAGGGACATGGACCGCTCCAAGGTGGCACCGATCTCTGTGGTACCACAGCTGGAGGGAATCTCTCTGTCTTCAAAAATGCCCACTGGTACCGACCCGGGTTCTACATCTAAGCGCCATACAACTCGCTCTTCCTCTCCCCGGCACTGTAGCACCACCTCGTCACCAGCACCGACCACTTTGGCCACTCCTCGCTCCAGTAGTGGGGCAAGCCCATCACTTTGGCACTGGGGAATATCACGCCCTCACACGGGCAGACAGGCCCATGAGGGATCACAAGCACCGGGTACCTCACGAGTGGTCCCCAACACAAGAAGCTTCCTCGCAAGGAGCTTCCCACGGTGCCAACGAGCCCAGGACCACTCCACCCCTGCTCACAACCCCTGATAGGGCTCTAAACCCCAAACTGTGGTCCTACAAGGAGAACACTATGGCCTACTTTGACCTCCTTCGTTGCGTTATGGCACTCACAGGTCTAGAGCTTGAACCCATCGGGGGGGACCAGGACCCCCTGTTCCACCTGGGACTAACATCTTCCCCAGACGCGAGAGCAGTACCATTGAACTCTACTGTGCACAACCTTGCCAGGGTATGCTGCCTCCAGACATGCAGCAGGCTATTCAAGACCTCCCCTTCGAGGGATAGTCTCTGTTTGCAGAGGCAACAGATCACAAGCTATGTGGCACGAGGGACTCTAGATCAGCCCTCCGCACACTGGGCATGCTTCCCCCACAGGTGCCCAGTCACTCTCCTAGCTCTCGCCAGCACCAAGAGCATTGATGGCAGAGGAGCTGAACAGGGCCTTCCCTGCCAAGCAAAGGTGGAATCAGCTTGCTGGGGGCTCAGTGTCTCCTCCCCCACTTGGGACTTCTCCCTAAACCACAGTGGCCCTCATCAGAGAGGCCCCCACTGGTGCTAATGCCCCCCTCAGTTTTATCCTCACCCCTACCCCAGCAACCCTTCAGAAATCAGTGGCAGATATCCTACATGGGATCCCATCCACAACTAAAGGGTGTGGGAGCACGATCCTCAGTTTCCAGGAACTTTTTCCCACATTAGAGGGATAGATGACCTGGCTCAGAGGACCTTATCCCTCCACTCTTTGGAGCTCTACCTCAGTCTTCTTCCTCCCATCCGCTACCAGTCCCAGGCCTGCAGGCCTGACTCCCGGCGTCTGAGTCAAATCACCCCCTCATTCTCTCTTGGGGCCTCATATTTCCCCTAAGTGGGTACTCCTAGTGCTGCCCATTCAGTCCTAGACAGGTGAATGCTCTCAAGTTCTTCCTTTCATTGTTCCATTCAACCACACCAGAAAAGATGCACACCCTTAGTGACCTGGACTTCAGTCACTTGCTACAATCCTCCCACCCAGACTCTGTATCATTCGCACTAGAGCCTGAGTCAGCTTCAGCTCATTCTGGAGTATCAACCTCACTTATCACTTAGCTGTCTAAACCTGCTCCTACATGCAGGACTAACTTCTGCCTGGCTCATCACAGTCCTGATTTTCACCCACATCAGGACTGGATCTCCAATAACCTTACTTTGCTGGACAATGGAGTAAACCTCCAATGCCTACTGGTCCTGCAACTGGAGACCTAGAGGTCCCTTTATCTAGACCTCTTGTTACACACAAAAGAATGGGACGAGAGAAAACTCCTCAGTCTCTCTTAGCTGTTTTTACAGACTAACTGAGTTGCTCTACTACCGCACTCTTAAGGTGGTCTGCCCCAGGAAGCATCCACATGTAGTGCGGGTATGAAGAAAATTTTCCTCCCACCCGCTAAGGGGATGGGTGACTGGTTTACTGTTTCCCTTCCATGCTGCACAAAATTCTAACAGCAAAAAACGGGGATCAAGGGGCTCTAACATTAGCCCCATTGGGCCCCATAGGGATGCACCCCCCATGAACCCTCCCTCTTTCTCTCGCTTCCCTCCTCACCCCTCTCCCTTCCCTCATCACAGATTTCTCCTTACAAACCTCTTGGGGATCCTTGACTCCTTTGTAGGCCTGTGATGGGATATCCCCTTGACTCTACTGGCAACACTACAGTGCTTTGAGCATTTACCCCTTCGGGCCAGTCTGCATTAGTGTCTCAGCTCTCCGGGGGGAAATCAACCACCACCACTGAGGTGGTCAGAACAATAAGCCTATCCCTCCCCTTCCCCACTAGGGGTTCCCTGGTTCCCCATAAGAGAACTAAGGGCTACCAGGGCCTTGAAGGAAATTCTCACTCAGCGCAGTGGGGCATCTCCACCTTCAGAGGCAGTCTACACGGGGGATCCTTCCACCTTCTATGTATCCTTGTAACCCATACCTGGGAATAACACATCATGAGGTGGTATGTTCCACTGATGTCTGCGGACAATGTGCTAAGTGACTCACTGTTGGACAAGTTCCCCCCCCTCTTTTTTTCCATGGACAAGAGTCTAAATCTTTGGGGCAGTAACCCGCCACCACTCCTTGCGAAGGCAGGATCTTCAACAGTTCTTGCCTTCACCCCACACACACACTAGCTGTTGGGAAGTGGTGAAACATTTCTGTGATTCTGACCAAGGGGGGAATTAAACCACATACACCACTCATACACCTAGGGGCAGACATCCCCCCTCCCCTCCCATACCAGAGGGCACACTCACAGGGAGTGAGTGTCATAAGTCGAAAGCCTCATTGTTCCCACAGGGGAGACTCTGAGATGCCACCTGGTTCATTCAAGGGTCCAAACCTTACTCAGGTGTACGATAGCTACATAGTTCCCAGATCTCATCTCCTTGCTACCCACTGGCATCCCACAGTTTAATCATGAAGAGCCACAGGTGATCTTACATCCCATGCACACTTGTCACAGAGGTCAGGAGGGACTCTTATTAGCATAGCACTTCATCCCTTTTCTACTCTACTCTACCCATTCTTGCTCGTATCACATCAGCGGTGCACGAGGAGCCTAGAAAATGAGGGAAGCCGGGTTCTGAATTGCTAATGACTGACTAGGCCCAAGTCATTCACCTTTGTTCCCTCTTTCTTTATTACCTCAGGTCTTAATTCCAACCCCTAAGGGTTCCCTTCCTGTTCCCAGTGGGATTTTTTCTTAGGTCCCTACCAAAGGGAGGTCCTGAAACAAAGAATTCCCTCTTCATTTCAGAACTTGGACATAGGCCACCTGTGCAGGGTTTTTTCACCTTGCTAAATCATTGAGGGGCACCCAATGGGCCACTACCCTTGAGACAGTTTTTCTCTCATGGGAGGGGGTCACACCAGGTCCATCTTGACAGAGTCTAAGCAAGGCTATATCTGGAGCTCATGAACCTTGAGCTGGTGACCTGGTAAATCAGTGTTATGGCTCTTTTCCTACCTCACCGAAGAGGCCTTAAGTCATACCTGCCTATAGGTCCTAAGGTGTGCAGTTACTAGCTTCCCTTCTGCTGCATTCGCTAATACCCATAAAAAGCGCTCCCTCATCAAGTCACAACTACCCCCACCAGAATGAGATTGCTCAGCAATACCATCCTCATTGTGCTTTCAGCACTTGATCTGTCAAATCAACCTAGACACTCACAAGTGTCAAAACCCCACTAGTGTGGAGAGGTTGGGTTTTATCTTCTCCTTTATCTCCTGAGACGTGAGAGTCAATCAGCTCACAGTGGGTAGGCCAAGTGTGGAACTTTCTTTGTTTTCTTGATTGTTTTAGCCACACTCAAAATTGAGAGTGTCCAAAGCGATTTAGGATGGTCCAGTGTTAATACTTTCATCTTCAAGGCAGGATGACACAACTTCACACTGGTTCCCTCGTACAGTGTTCTTTGAGAACAAATTAAGTGTCACAGTACATCCCCTCTAGGTAGGCTGGAAAGCCTACTTTTCAGGCACCCTTCCAGGCCTTGAGTTTGCATTTATGGGGATAGCCCTGCTGAAGGCAGGAAAAACCCAACTCTGCCCACCATCCACAGAACGGCTAGTAGTCACCTAACACTGAATGATGTGAGTAGCGCTCGAAGAAGAACGGCGGGTTACTTGCCAGTAACTGTCCTTCTTTGAGATGGGCTGCTCGCATACATTCAGAACCTTTCCACCGTCCCCGCTACTCAGAGCTGGTGACTAGAAGGGACTGAGGAAGATCAAGGTCAGGGACATGTATATAGCCATGGGAGTGTCTGGAGGGGGTGTTGGCCGCTGACCCTGCTCTGACAGGCTAGGGCGAAAAAGTTTCCAACCAATTGTGCACTATGGCATGTAGACACCTTATACTGAATGTATGTGAGCAGCCCATCTCAAAGAAGGATGGTTACTGATAAGTAACCCACCGTTTTCTCAGCAGAGCCTCACAATGGAGACAGGATAACTTGTATTGCCAGTCCAGGATCATTCACTTAAGTTTCTGTCTCCCAGCTGTCACCTCTCGGGTGCAGACACACATCCCTTATCCTCCTGACCAGGGTATTAAAGCTGCACAGTGCCCTACCTTACATGGCAATGTTCCCAGTTATCCAGTCTGGCGAAAAGGCTAGTTCTTCAAGCACTGCTCACATCATTCAGTTACAGGTGTCTACATGCCGCAGCTCACGGTAGCTCAGAAAGTCTTTAGCGTTAGCCTGTCTAGTCAGGATGCACAGCCAATGCCCTCTCCATGCCGCGATCGCAGCTATATAGGTGACTGTGACCCTGATGCTCCCAGTTCCTTCTTCCATCAACAGCGTTGGTTCAGATCAGCGTTATTTTGTGAAGTGCAAGCACCTGTCTTTCGCGCAAAACTCGAAATGCCAGGTTTCAAGCCGTGCTTAAGATGTTGCAAGGCTTTTCCGATGGATGACCCACATAAGAAATGCCTTGCCTGCCTGGGTGAGTCCCACCTTGCGCCGGAGTGCTCCATTTGCCAATCCTTCAAGTGAAGGACTCGGCTGGAAAGAGAGCACCATCTCCTCTCAATTTCAGGAAATGGAGCCGCTCCACCCGAAGGCAGCCAAGCCACCAGCACTCTGCTAGACCCTCGATTGGCCCGGGCTCAGGATCCCCGCCGATTGCCGGTACCGGGCTCAAAATCTTGGTCCACTACGGTAACACCTCGGCACCGACCTCGCCGGTCCTCCGGAAGCCTCCCAGCCACCCCGAGTAGGGCATCAGCTAAGGCACCGACCCGCCAAGGGCATTCAACCCGGCCCCAGTGCAGAAGAGGAAGAAGTGGACCATAGCAGCACCACCCCCCTCAGCACCACTGGACACGGTACCACCCCTTGCGGTACCACTGCTAAGCCTGGTACCGCTGGACCCGGCACCGTCGCCGATAGTGCCACGTCCAGTGACATCACTTCCAGTACCATCGGATGCGGCACCGACAACACCTGCACTGATACCGATACTGTCACACGCCTCTTCACTCTTCTCCAACCCGGTACCGTCAAGCCTGGCACTGGGCCCAAGTACTGTGGCTCCGCCTCATCGCTCCTCCAAAGAACTCTCGGTACCGGACTACTGGATGTCGGGGGGGGGGGGTCATCCAGATCGTTCTCTGAAGACCCCTTTCTTTACCCCAGGAGGAGCATTTGAGAAAGCGGCTTCAAAGAGCTCTGTATCACCAAGCTCAAAGGGAATACGCCCATTGGGAGAGGTCTCTGCTCTCCTCATGGCTTCAATGCCGCCAGCGAGGTCATTGCACAACGAGGGGACCCTTGACTGGCTAAACACAACGGCAGACAATGCCTCCTTCCATTATGCTCAATCACCGGTGCTGGAGTCTTTGGATTTCTCCGACAACGAGCCAGACCCTGATTCTACTCAACATAGCAGATCAAGGGCTCAGCTATCCTCGTCACCTGACGAGCGCCTAATTGACATGTCCACCGACCGCAAGGGAGATCCCCACGTCGAGCAGGACCTCCTCCACCGCATGGCAGCAAATCTGAAGCTGAAGCTGGGGGTGATGCAAGTGGAAGATGATTCAATCTTCGATCTGTGCCGTAGAGACCTGTCGGCTAACTTCGTGATTCCCCTACACTCCGGGGTGTTTCATATCATCCAAGAACGCTGGCAAATGCCTTCCTTGATTCCACCAGTGTCCAAAGTGGTGGACAAGAAATTCTCTGTCTCCCCGGAAGGATTCCCCTTCCCATTCCACCATCCGGCCCCAGGATCCCTGGTGGTCAACGCGGTCAACCAAAGAGAGAGACAGGGCCAGCCGAGCTCCACGCCCAAGAACAGAGAGGCGAGAAAGATGGACCTATTAGGTAGGAAAGTTTACTCCTCTGCCGCCCTACAGCTGCGTATCTCAAACTACTCAGCCCTGATGATGCGCTACATCTTCAAATTGTGGGGGGCTCTGCAAAATCTCCACTCAGCCGTCTCCGAGGAGCGCCTGAGAGACATCGAGGCAATGCTGGACAAAGGAGAGAGAGCATCCAGGGATGCGTTTGTAGCAACCTGGGACGCAGTAGATACAGTGGCACGCATAATGGTATCCGCAGTTGTTATGCGCCGTTTGGCTTGGCTCCAAAACTCTGGCTTTTCCATGCAGATGCAGCAGATTATCCAGGACCTTCCCTTCAAGGGTCCCGACCTCTTTGCATCTTTCACAGACGCGAAGCTACATGGTATGAAGGACTCAAGGGCTACGCTTTGGTCCCTCGGAATTTACACTCCTTAACCTGTTAGGCGCTCCTTGAGGTCACATCAGCAGCTACAGCAACAGTTACAGCAACTGAAACAGCAGCTGCAACTGCAGATCCAGTTCCTGAGATCCCTCCAGTTTCCCCAGTGCCATCTTGGGGACCTGGACAAAGATAAGAGCCAATCAGGTAAAGGGGGTAAGCTGAGCACCTCACAGTCTGGACGGTGCAGACAGGGATTAGGACCACTCTTCGGGTCACAAGCAGCGTTTTTGATGGTCCCTTAGACGGCAGCACTCCAGAACCCCTGTTCTCCCCCCACTGCCTCCACCACTTCGCCCCACAATGGACCCGTGTCACGTCAGACCAGTGGGTCCTTCACACAGTGGCGAGAGGATACCGCATCCAGTCCCTTTCAATCCCTTGGGACAGGAAACTGCCCCCTCCCACAATACCAGAAAACCCAGACCTGCTAGACAGGCTTGAGGTCAAATGCCAGAAGCTACTCTCCTTTGGAGCCATAGAAAAGGTTCCCAAAAGAGAGCACAGCAAAGGGTTCTATTCCTGCTACTTCCTAGTCCCCAAGCCCAACGGGGACCTATGACCCATTTTAGACCTCAGAGCACTCAACAAACACATAAAGAGAATAAAATTCCACATGGTTTCTCTGTCCCAGATCATCCCCTCCCTGTCCCCAGGAGTTTGGTTCGCAGCCCTCGACCTAAAGGACGCTTACCTCCACATAGCCATTCGACCCCATCACAGGTGTTTTCTCAGGTTCGTGGTGGCATGACACCACTACCAGTTCACCGCCCTCCCCTTCAAGTTATCCCTAGCTCCCAGGGGGTTCACAAAGTGCATTGCACCAGTCGCAGCTTTCCTATGCAGGAGGGGTATAAGAATCTACCCCCACATAGACAATTGGCTCATAGTGGGCAAGTCAAGTCGACAGGTACAAAACCATGTCGACCTGGTAGAGAACCTGTGCGAGTTCCTGGGCTTCTGCATAAACTCAGGGAAGTCTAAGCTTTGCCCCACTCAGGACATAGAATTCATTGGGGCACGTTTAAACGCCCGACGGGGCACCGCGTCCTCACCCCTGTCAAGATTTCGGTCAATCTGCACCATCATCACGGAGCTCCAGGCGCCCGGGCTGACCACAGCACACCGGCACATGCAGCTCTTGGGACATATGGCAGTGGCCACCTCAGTAATCCGAACAGCCCACCTGCAGATGAGACCATTCCAGCTCTGGTTCGCCACGAGCTTCCGACCAGGAAGGGACCACCTGGACAAGGTACTCTCAGTCCCTCAATATTCCCTGGAGTCCCTCCAAATCTGGAAGGACCCCAACTTGGCGATGGGGGGAATTCCATTCAGGGAGTCCAAGCCCTCAATGACCCTGATAACGGATGCATACAACTCGGGCTGGGGAGCCCACCTGTCCGGGGCCTCTCCATGCAAGGTGTTTGGAATCCTCCACATAAATATGAAGGAGCTCCAGGCTATCAGGCTGGCCTGCATGACCTTCCTCGACCAGATCCGAGGCAGGGTGGTACAGGTCCTTTCAGACAGTACAGCAGCCGTGTTCTACATGAACCGTCAAGGCGGAGTCCGCTCCTCAGCTCTATGCGAGGAAGCAACCAAGCTTTGGCAATTAGAGATAGACCATCACTTCACACCGACTGCCTCCCATTTACCTGGGGTAGACAATGGCATAGCCGACTCACTCAGCAGAAAACCCCTTGCAAATCACAAGTGGCTCCTCCACAACGAGGTTTTCTGCCTGCTGACAAACAGATGGGGAAGCCCTCAGATCGACCTCCTCGCCACGGGGCAGAACCACAAATGTCCCCGGTTCTGCTCCCTTCAGGGTCAGGAAGAGGGTTCTCTCAGCGAGGACTTCCTCCTCAATTGGTTGGGAGCCCTAATGTATGCCTTCCCTCCAATCCCCCTGATCCACCAGGTGCTACCGAAGATCCTTGCAGACGAGGCACACATCATGCTGATAGCCCTGGACTGGCCCAGACAACACTGGTTTCCCCTCCTACAGGACATGTCTGTGAGGACCCCGCTCCGCCTCCCACGGTGGGCGGACCTCCTGACACAGGACTCAGGCTGCCTTCTGCACCCAAACCCAGGCCTCCTGCACCTGACAGCCTGGATGCTCTCTGGCTCAGCGACCAAGAGAGGTGCTGTTCAGATAGGGTTAAGAATGTCCTGGCCGGTAGCAGGAAACCCTCCACCAGGTCCACCTACATTGCAAAATGGAACCGCTTTTCCACTTGGTGCTGTGACAAAGACAAAGACCCTACCTCCGCACCAATTCAGGCAACTTTAGACTACCTTCTTGATTTAAGAGAGAAAGGCCTATCCCTGTCCTCATTAAAAGTCCACTTGGTGGCAATGTCGGCCTTTCACCAAGGAGTAGATGGGGCTCCACTCTTTTCACACCCCATCTTTCAGAGATTCCTGAAAGGGGCGGAAAAAGTTTTTCCCTACCCTCGTAAACCCACTCCTCAGTGGGATTTGAACATTATGCTGCAGGCTCTGACAGAGCCACAGTATGAGCCCTTGGACTCAGTCACCCTGCTTGTACTGTCCTGCAAGGTGGCTTTCCTGGTAGCAATTACCTCAGCCAGAAGGGTCTCAGAGTTACGAGCCCTGTCCTCCGAACCTCCATATATGGTTTTCTTCTCAGACAAGGTGGTCCTTCATCACCACCCCTCGTTCTTGCCCAAGGTTGCCACCCCCGTCCACATGAATCAAGAAATCTGCCTGCCGGTCTTCTATCCAGACCCACAGGTGACAGAAAACCAGAGATGGTGGCACACCCTGGATGTGAGGAGAGTGCTCCTAATCTATATCGAGCGCACAGGATCTTTCCGAAAGACCTCCCAATTGTTCGTGGCGGTCGCTGAACGCATCAGAGGCTCTCCAGTATCCCCTCAGTGCCTCTCCAAATGGATTGTGAACTGCATTAAAGACTGCTACAGAAGGTCAAACACGCCTCTCACAGAGACTGTGAGAGCTCACTCTACCAGAGCTCAGGCGTCTTCCATGGCTTTCCTCATGAAGGTCCTGATCCAAGAGATCCACAGGGCTGCTACGTTGTCATCGATACATACCTTCATGATGCACTACGCCATTGCCCAACAGCCTAGAGATGATGCCGCCATGGGCAGAGCTGTACTCAGTGTGGGTAGACTGTAACTCCTCCCACCATCCTTGGTTATGGCTAGCAGTCACCTGTAACTGAATTATGTGAGCAGCGCTCGAAGGAGAATGGTTGGTTACTTACCAGTAACTGTCCTTCTTCAAGATAGGCTGTTCACATAGATTCAGGTCCCTCCCACCGTCCCCGCTAACGGAGTTGGCAAAGGTATATGGGACCGGGAGGGTCAGGGTCATGGTCACCTATATAGCCGTGGTTGCGGTGTGGAGGGGGTGTTGGCCATGCGCCCTGACCTGACAGGCTAACGCTAAAGACTTTCTGAGCTAGCGTGCGCTGCGGCACCTAGACACCTGTAAATTAATGTATGTGAGCAGCCCATTTCGAAGAAGGATGGTTACTGGTAAGTAACCAACCATTCCTCTGCTTTGCTGCCTCTCTGAGAGCAATGAGCAATGTATTGTCAGCTGCTACAAATTACCACCTTTCAAAGCATGCTCCTTTATGCTCAAGACACCATTACAGAGAATAAACAAAAATTCCTATGCACATGCTAAAATCTTATCGGAAATCACCTCTCACTCTTATGGGGCCTGAGTCAGTCAAGGTCTATCCAAATTGTTTGCAAAGGTTAGAGCCATCAGACAGAAGGTCCTGTCCATTTGCTGTGTCAGAAGATGGCCTACAGTCAGTTTATACCCCAGTTTTTTTTGACAGTTTGAACCAATATATGCAAATCCAGGGAGTGGTACGTGTCTGGAGCTGTTTACATCCTAATGATTCCCTTCAAGCATGCCCTACTGGTTTTAGGTCTGCTATGGCAATCCTCTGCTCTTGGAGTCCTTCACACTGTTCATACATAATGCACCAATACATTTAACAGAAAATCGTCCTGAAAGATATTGCAAGTATTTATGTCTACACTGGGAGTTTTATCTGCACAGTTGTATCAGCTAGGGCAGCGGTCTGCAACTTGTGTTTCCGGAGCCGCATGTGGCTCTTTGGGTGCCCGTTGTGGCTCTGAACTCCCTCACCATTGGGGGACCCTGCAGGAGGCCTAACTCAGGGCTCCCCCTTCCACTGGGGACCCTGTGGATAGCCTTTGCCAGGCTCCAGGCTCCTCCCTGCCACTGGGGACCCTGCAGGGGGTCCTCTCCTGATTCCTGGCTCTCCCCATCCCCACCTGAAGACCCTGTGGCAGGCATCCTGGCCCAGCTGTCCACACCCAGAGATTACACTTATTGCGGCTCTCAAAACATTTGGGTATTGAAGGAATTTTTAAAAATGGTTCTTTTTATCTTTTGGGCTGCTGACCCCTGAGCTAGGGGGATGTGATTTATTTCACATTTCTAGCTGCCATAGCTATAAACAGCAAAACTTTGCCATATAGAACAGGCTGTAGATTTGCATATGCAGTGTCTGAATCGCCTTCCAAATTGCTCTCCACTCAAGGGGCATTCCTGAAAGCGGACAGGGTTGGGATGGGCCAAAGGCAAGAAAAGGTGCTGTGGACTGGCAGAGGGCATGGCTGGGCTGGACTTGAATCGCAGCTATTGTCTATCAGGAGAGCCCCTTGTGGCCTCTGCAGCATGGTGAGCCACATTCTCAGGGCTAGCCTAACTTATTGTGAAGCCCCTGACTGCCTCTGAAGAAGGGAAAGACATTCTATGCCTGGGCCTGGCACAAGGACAAATCCTCCTCTTGCTCAGAGCGAGTGACATGCATAATGGCAATTATATAAAAGTCACCAGAGCTGCAACTAGGGTGGGGTGAACAGTGAAAAGACCTGGGTGGGGAATTTTAAAGACCAGCTGCCAGACCCTGCCTAGTTCAGAAGACTAGCTTGTGTAACTCCTGTTGAATTCTTAACTCACCTTCAGCACATCTTTACTGCACTGCATCACTTGAAGAAGTGGTTTTACTAAGTCCATTTCTGCTTCAATTTAGCATGTCATAACTGACTCATTATGTCGATCCAGAAAGATTGATCTAACGGGAGTGACTGAGTAACTTTGCTGCCATTAGTATACATGTGGTCTCAGTCTAGGGTTCCCAGGTCTCCAGTTTACAGGTGAAAAGGGAATCTGGCAGCATCTGGCAGGGCCAGAATCTGGCCTGGGGGCCCTGGGGTGGTGCCTACCAATGTTCCCTCCGCTACGTGGCCGCGTGGCTGCGCAGCTCCCCACCGCTGCCCCACGCAGAGGACGCTGCCCACCGCGCAAGGCCGTCAGCCAGAGCCCTTACCCAGCTGGAAGATGCTTTTCAAAATAAAAGACAATATCCATTTGTAGATTGCAAGTAGTTTGCTAATAAGGGAGCTTCTGATTCCACCTTAGAAAGTATGTTCCTTAATCGTAAATAACCACATGAGGATTTGATTTGAGGAATACTGGTAGAAGGGGTGGGAGAAAGAGACTTGTGGAGAGATGCAAGGTTTGTTAGCTGTACTAATATAGATGTATATTCCTGTGCTGCCATCCAGTGGCTTAGTGTGTAAGCAACAGCTTATTAAAGAAGCAACAAACCAGAAGTCCGACTGTGTTAAAAATATTATACTTTGCTTTAGGTTATAGTACACAATACAATAAGTTCAGCTATGAAAAATCCTTCACCTTGTAATTACATAGATCACTGTAACAATGTCACTGTCTGACAGAAATATGACTTTTTAAAGGTAATTTCTCTGTTCCCTACACTGGGCCCATGCAGGGAGGTGAGGAGCCACCTAGTCCTTATTCATGGCCCTTTTCCTTCCTGGCTGCAGAACATCCTCTGATCTGACAGGTGGGGAGGCTTCTCTAAGGCACATCAGCTTGGGAACACTGCAGATAGGACTGGGCAGCAGAGCATGGGTGGTGGAGTGGACAGGGCCATCCCCGGGGGGATGCGGGCCCCTGGAGGAATCACCCTCTGCGGGGCCCCACTCACTGCCCCGGGCACTGGGGGGTGGGGCTGGCCAGCCCAGGGGAGGGGCAGACCCCTGTGCTGGCCGTACCATGCCAGGGACCAGGTGAGCCAACAAAAAGCAGCGGAACAGGAGTGCAGGGTCTGGTTTCTCAGCTGCCCTTAAGCCAGTGGTTGTCAAAATTTTTTCCTCAGGACCTAGCTCCGGGGCCCTCTGCCAAGCGGCAACCCTCCACTGAAAAAAAGTGGCCAGCACCAGAAAACTGAATAGTGACCATGGCTGTGGTGGGTGTTCAGGGTGGCAATCCCTCATGACTTTTAGCCTTTCTCTTGAGACTTCTATTGCATCTCTGAAATCTACAAATCTAATTTGAGATCACCTACATGGAACATGCAGAGGGTGATCCAGGGGCGTCGCTGGCGCCTGGCATACTGGGCCCATGCCCTGAATGCCAGCATCAGTGCCCTGGGTCCTGGCGAGGCCCTGCCTCTCCTGCTCTCTGGCCGGATCAGGCCAGAGATCCGGGGCCCAGCTCCCGCAGCCGTGGCTGCCGCTCCCAGCCCTGTCCCCAGCCAAGGATCAGAGGACCAGCTGCCTGCAGCCGCAGCTGCCGCTCTTGGCCCCGGCCCCGGCTGGGGATCTGGGGCCCAGCTGCCCGTGGCAGCGGCGGCTGCTTCCAGCCACTTCAAATGCTGGGCGACCCCACAGCCGTGGCTGCTGCTCCTTGTCCTGTCCCCGGCTGGGGGCATGGCCTGCAGGCAAGGGGCGTGGCATGGGCCCATGCCCCAGGTCATTCTCTGGGGCAGCGATGGCCCTGGGGTGATCCCACATGCCATACTCCTGTCTCAAATCAGGAAGTATATCAAGTCTCTAAAATTGCATGTAGTAGCCTGGAGTGTGCGTGTGGGAGCTCCTTGCCAAGGGGATGGGGGTGGTGGTGACTGGGTGGAGAAATGAGATGGAAGTGCTGAGACAAAGGAAGGAGAAGAGAGCCGATACTAGGGTTACCAGATGTCGGGCAACATGTCCTCCTTTTTACCTTCACATCCTCCATCCAACAGGCATTTTAAAAATACATGATTTTGTCTGGCTTTTTACTTACGGGGTGAAAGTATGCTGGAAGGCCCCGGAACACCCTGTTTTTAGAGGGAAGTGTTCCAGGGCCTGTTAAAAACAGAAGAATATTACTGTACATTAATACTACATTTTTCCAAGTGTCCTCCAGTGTCCTTCTTTTCTTACTTCCCTGTCCTCCTTTCCATGCTTGGTATCTGGTAACCCTACCAAGCTGGAAAGAAAGGTCCTCGAAGATCCTGTCTGCTGCTGAGCCTGTCCAAGTCCTTCCAGGTCCTGATCTCTTCTCCACTGGCCAATCCCAGGAACTAAAGCAGCCCCTCTGGGTTCCACTTTCACCTCTGCACTTCATCTGCTCCATCAGTCTGCATGAGTTCTCATGAACACACAATTCCCCACAGAATTGTGACTGAAGAGGTGCTAGCCCTCTCTGCTTAGTCTGGTGACCCCTGGCAGTGTGCATAAGGCAGCAACACAACGGGGCTATCCACTCCCCCTTCAGATTAGGGCCTTGTTATAACTTCTTCTTCCAGCAGATCCATCCCTGAGTTGGATTTTATTATTATTTAGGCTTTCTAATTGTAGAAAAAATACCATATTTTGTAACACAGGCTCCTACTAGAACAGTTTGCTTTTATCTTCTCTTTTTAATTATCAGTCAAAAAAATCTCTGGAGTTTTTATTCAAATCTACAAGTTATAACTTTTGTTACAAGCAAGGGAATTCTCAACCCACTGAAAAAAGAGGCAAGTCCTAATTTGCAAAAATAACTGCAATCCCCATACCCCAGAAATGGTGGAGTAAGGGGTGGTCACAGTTTTTTCTCTTCTTCATTGTGTTTATTGATAAAAAAACACAAAGGTTGCTTGCCAGTGACCTCAGTCCTTTTCATATGAATGAGAGAAGCCCAAAGAGATCTTGACTCAGAGAGGAGGCATGGATGTTGTTTGAACAACAACTAGCATCTCATTGTTAGTCCAAATGACTCACCTTTGTTGCAACACTTTTCTACTGTGCTACAACAGGCTGCCTTAAGCAACTTTTACACCAAGCCACTCCTCTGGCCTCACAGTAGACCTGGTCCTGTGAACCAGGCTGCCACTTTTGGCCAGCTCTCCCAGTCCCTGGCATTGGGGAGGGAGCAGCAGTGAGGCCCTGTGGGCCTGGGCAGCTCCCCCTCTTGCCCTACCCTAGGGGCGGCCCTGAGTATTTTCATAAATTATTTGGAGTGGAGAGTATGCTTATTAAACCTGGAGAGGACACCAAGATGGGAGGGATTGCAAACACCTTGGAGGACAGGCTTAGAATTCAAAACGCCCTTTACAAATTGAAGAAATGGTCTGAATTCAACAAGATGAAATTCAATAAAGAAAAATATAAAATACTTCACTTAGGAAATAAAAAATCAAATGTATAACTACCTAAAGAAAGAAAAAAGAAAAAAGAAAAAAAAAGCAGGGGATGAGGGAACTAAGTGGCTTAGTTCCAGTACTGCTAAAAAGGATCTGCAGGTTATAGTGGGTCACAAATTGACTAAGAGTCAACAGTGTGATACATCTTAAAAAAACAAAACAAAACAAAACCCTCTGATATCATTCTGGGGTATATTAATAGGAGTGGTGTATGTAAGACATGGGAGTAAACACCTAATTGTCCAGGTCTCCTCAGCACTGGTACGGCCTCAGCTGAAATACTGCGTCCAATTCTAGGTGCCACCTTTCAGAAAAGATGTGAACATATTGGCCAGAGTCCAGAGGAGAGGACCAAAACTGATAAAAAGTTAAGAAATGTGACCTATGAAGAAAGTTTAAAAAACAGGGCATGTTTAGTCTTGAAAATTGGAAAAGGGAGAACCTGATAACACTCTTCAGATACGTTGAGGGCTATTATAGAAAGAATAGTGATCAATTGCTCAGCAGGACCGCTAAAGGTAAAATGGGACATATTGGGTTTAATCTGAAACAAGGAAGATTTAAGATATTAGAAAAATCTTTCTAACTGTAAGGATAGTTAATTTCTGGAACAGGCTTCCAAGGAAGGTTGTGGAATCTCCATCTTTGGGAGTCTTTAAAAACAGGTTAGAAAAGAACCTGACAAAGATGGCTGAGGTTCACCTGGCCCTGCCTGGGTGCAGGGGACTGGACTTGATGACTTTGCTCTTGGGCACCCTTCCAGCCCAATAATTCTATGATTTCAAGGAGCTCTTAACAAGCAAAAGAGTTAAATGCTCACTTTTTAAAAATGAAAGATGTGGTTCTTCTTTGCATTTTAGAATTCCTCAAAATGTGGCTCTGAAAGCTGACTCTGGCAGGTAGTCTTTATCCAAGGAACAAAGGTAGAGTTATGGCTCAGCACGGCTATAGAACCTTTGTACTCTAATTGCCTGATATAATTTCATTTCAGGATAATTAAAAATAAAACCCCCTACCATCTGATTCTTATCCTCTTCTTTCTTTATCCCTTTGTATGTCTTACCCCCTATGTCTCTGCTCCTTTTGTCATTCCTTCTCACTTTAGCAATATAAAGTTTTAAAATATTTACATTACAAAAACATACAGATGCTTCATTATAAGCCTATTATAGGCTTAGATGTACTGAAAGGATTTGTAGTTCCTAAAGCCTGCCGTGCACTTGATTACATGGATCCCTATTGTGCCAGAGGCTTTGGTGAGTAGAAATCTTTTATTCTGCAAGAGTAATTTTTAGAAGGAATGCCTCTAAATGTTTTGTTTATTTGATATTGCAGCAGATTTCCACATAGCCAGGAAAGACGCATAAGCTTATTTAATAGAAAAGCTTTTAGTACGTGAATTAACATACGTTCCAGCTCCATTTCTGGAATTATGTTGTTGTCCAAGGAGAAATTATAATGAAATACATTTATACACCACCTGTCAAGGAGCATCTCCATGTGTGATACAGTAAAATAAGTGCAATGCACCTGGGGCCCGATTTTCAACAAAGCTCCCTCAGCACCAGATAGTTCCCCTTTAGGCACTTAAATGAAGTGGATAGATATCCAAAAATGATCAGCTCAAGCATTAGAAATAACAAGCCCCAATGGATCACCAACCAGGGCTAAAATGTTTGGCAGCAAGGCAAACCCAAGAGCTCTTGGCAAACCTTTCAACAGACTAAATGGAATAATTCCCGGTTCTTACAAAGAATGGGAAAAGAAATGAGTTAGCAAGCCTTCACAAGAGATGTGTCTATGTTTGCATATTGTACGCTCCGGCACGGAAGTGCTGTGTGTTGGAATCTATTCTTTCTGCTTGTGTGTATTGTGTCTGTGTGTCTGTGTGTGCCTGCAGCCCATTCTGGCAAAGAGGTGCAATGGCAGTGTATGGAACATTACACTGGCAAGGAGATGTGCATGGCTGTGTGAACTGCATACTCTGACAAGGTGTGTGTGTAGTGTACATTGTTGCATGCTCAGTGGATGAGTTTCCTATGCAAGCCATGAGCTAGGATATGTGGCTGTGTGTGCTGCACACATTCTTGTGGGTTAGTTGTGTGTTCTGGCTCAGTATGAGCACGTATGCATTGCTTACTGGTCCGTGTGTTATGACTCAGATTATGCTGCACACTCAGATATGGAGGTGGGTGTGTTGTTGGGTTGCCATCTCCAAGAAGAAGAAAAATTGGCTGCTGCCTGACTAATAAGAAGAATCTTTACTGCTGACTGTAGCTGTTACAGAAATGCTGTAGAGAACTATTTTAACACAAAAACCCAAACGTAACAAGTGTATTTTGATATTTTATAATGTTTCTTACCTTATCGTATCATGTCCCAGCAGTCCAAACTATGTAGGTGTGAAGTGCAGACTGCTGTAATATTTCACAAGTCAAAATAAATCCTGGCATGTTAGATTTTGTAACCAGCAAGGCAATGCAAAAAACCACCAAGACACTGGCAGGTGCATGTTGCACACGTGAAGGGGCTCTGGGAGGTGTGTGTGAGTCTCATACTGGCATGGGGTACCCATGTGTGTGGCTGTGTCTATTCATTTTAGTAGGGTATGGCTGTGTGTGTTTCATACCTTAGGATATGTATGTCAGCAGGGCTGTGCATCTGTTGCTCACTGGCAGAATGTGTATGTGGTTGATTGTCAAACTGGCAGGAGGCAAGGCATGTGTATCAGAAACTGGCAAGGGGTGTCGCACACCCGTAGGGCTGTTCCAAAAGGGCAGCCATGTTACTCTAGTTCAGGAAAACAAGCAAGGAGTCCTGTGGCACTTTTAAAGACAAACAAATTTATTTATCGCATGAGCTTTCTGTGGGAGAAAATGGATTTTCTCCCACAGAAAGCTCATGCGATAAATAAATTAGTCTTTAAAAGTGCCACAGCACCCCCTGTGTGTTTAGGAGGAGCGGGTGTGTCACACCTGGCAGGGTTTGTGTGTTGGTGATAGGAGGTGTGTGTGGCTCAGTGGCAAGGGACACTGTGTGTTAGCAGGAACGGTGCTGGGGATCGTGGCGCCCCCCCCACAGCAGAGCAATGCTGGTGCATCTGAGTGATGTCATCAGGGGAGTGCAACGGTGCTGTCCCCTTTTGGTGCCCCTCAAATGCCAGCGCCCCGCTGCAGCACAGGGGCTGCTTACTGTGTAGCGCCGGCCCTGTGTGTTAGTGTAGTGTAGGCAGGGCCAGTGTGCATATGCAGTTGAGTGTCACTCTGGCAGGAGCCAAGATATGTGGGCACGTCTACACAGGCAGCTTTTTTTCGAAATCGGTCCTTTTGAAAGGACCAATTTCGAAATAAAACCCTTATTTCAAAAGGAGCCCTTTCGAAATAAGGGAAACCGCGGGATCGAAACAGCCGTTATTTCGAAACAACAGTGTTGTTTCGAAACAACGGGTCAAAAGCCGTTATTTCGAAACATCCGTTTCGAAATAACGGCTATTTCGAGGGGGGGGGTAGGTTTAACTTTTTTGAAATAACGATCGTTATTTCGAAAGGACGAGGTCCGTCCTTTCGAAATATCGTTACGTCGTGTAGACTAAATTTTTTTTATTTCGAAATAACGAGTGTTATTTCGAAATAAAAGAGCCGTGTAGACGTGCCGTGTGTGTCAGAAACTGGCAGGGGTTGTAGGTGTGTGGGTTGCACACTAGTAGGGTTGTTCCAAAGGGGCAGCTGTGTTACTTCAGTTCAGCAAAACAAATGAGGGGTGCAGTGGCACTTTTAAAGACGAACAAATTTATCACATGAGCTTTCTAAAAAAGCTCATCATATAAATAATTTTGTTCTTATTAAAACGCCCCACTACACTCTGTATGTGCTTAGTAGGAGTGAGTGTGTCACACTTGGCAGGTGCTGTATGTTGGTGACAGGAGGTGTGTGTCGCCCACTGGCAAGGGGCGCTGTGTGTTTGTGTAGTGTCACACCGGCAGGAGTGTGTGTCAGAAACTGGCAGGGCTGTAGGTGTGTGTGTCGCACACTAGTAGCTGTGTTACTCTAGTTCAGCCAAACAAACAAGGGGTCCTGTGGCACTTTTAAGGACAAATTTACTTACGGCCTGAAGTGCCAGCGGCCCCGTGTGTGCAGGGGGCGGGCTATGACGCGGCAGGGCCGCGCGTTGCTGACAGGAAGCGGAGCTGGCGGGAGGTCAGCGGCTCTCGGGCGCGCGGACCTCAGCCGGCGCATGCGCCCTGGGGCGCTGGGAGGCCAGAAGCCGAGGAAATGGCGGTGCGGTGCCTGCTGAGCCGAGGGCTGCTGCAGCCCCTCTGCCGGCTAGAGGCCCCGGTGCCGGCCAGGTCAGCGCTCCCGGGCCGGGCTTGGGCCGTGACGGCGGCGGGGAAGGGTCTGCGGGGCTGGGAAGCCCTGGGCCCGGCGGAGGCGGGGGAGCCCCGTTACGGATGAGGAGTGGAGGCGGTGTGTGTGTGTGTGCGTGTGCGTGTAGGGAGTAATGACAATTATGTGTGTGTGCAGGTGTCCTGGGCACTGTGTTATGTTCCCCAGGGGCAGCCCTCTTAGTCTGGTTCAGCCAAACAAGCTGTGGCACTCAAAGACTAACAAATTAATTTTTTTGCAAGAGCTTTGGTGAGAGAGTGGAATTGTCTCCCCCCAGAGCTCATGCGATAAAGAAATCTGTTAGTCTTTAAGTGCCACATCTTTTGACATTAGAAAAAGGCATTTGAGTTCATCGTCCCTCCACATGCTTTTTCCTGGAGTTTGAATCCTTACAAATGCTCTAATTTGCTGCTGCTGCGGTATGACCTGATCCCATGTCTTACACTGCCCTGCGTTTATTTTCATCCAATTCTGTCGGTTCTCCCTCTTCAAAGCGTCTGACAAAGTGGGATGTTCTCCCACAAAAGGTCATGTGATAAATAAATCTGTTGGTCTTTAAGTGCCACAAGACTCCTTGGTTTTTTTGATTTACTAGACTAGCATGGCTGCCCCTTTGGAAATTGCTTTTTTGGGGGACTGTGTGCGTCTCTGTAGGTAAGCATACTGAGATTGCGTGCACAGCCTTGGCACAAGAGGGCCCAAACAGGGTCGTGACCAATACCACAAATACTGGTGTGTTAATGGACGTAACAGGAATGCTAGCACCCAGGATTCTTCCCCCCCCCCATTTTGGGCAGGTTTGGGGCAAGGTTTGGCTGTGGCTCAGCTATGAAACCCGCATGGGAGCTTCACCCTTGCTCTAAGTTTGGGAGTGCTCTCATCTCTGTTCTTTTACTAGTGCAAACCAACAAGGAGTCCTGCAGCACTTAATACTAACAAATTTTATTTTTTGCATGAGCTTTCGTGGGAGAAAATCCCACTCTCACAAAAGCTCTAGCAAAAAAAACCAAATTGATCGTCTTTAAGTGCTGCAGGGCTCCTTGTTTGTTTACTGAACTAGACTAACACAGCTTCCCCTTTAACTCTTTTGCTAATGGTGTCTGCTTATTCTGCGCCTTTGTGTCAGATTCTGGGTCACATCCCACCTCTTAGAGTTTATGTGCTCTTGAAGGTTAATTTGGGTTAAAGTAGAGAGTGAATTTTTACTTGCCATTTGAAATAACGCCATGCAAAGGGAGTTCTTTAGAAGGGTAGGAGCTGTGACCTTTGTCCCAGATGCTGCCTGCGTGGGAGTTTCTGTTCTCAGCCGAAGCTGCGCCCAAGCGACCTTTGCTATTTTTACAGAGTCAGTCAGGCAGGCACCATAGCACCAGAAAGAAGCTTATGCTCCCAAATTTTTTGGATCAGATTTTATTGCTTTAATTAAATTCTGAGTGTGGTCATTTGAGCTCTGTGCTCACTACCTATTCTTAAAAACAATGAATTTTCACAAAATACGTCCAGTAGATCTTTAAAATTGAAAATGCAGTTGTGGATAACACACCAAACTCACCTTTTAGTTTGAAGTTTTCTGATTTAGGATTATAAAAGAGATGGAGGAAAAGACCTGTTGGGTGTTTGAGACCATCTCATGACAGTGCAGAATACAGCCTCAGCCTCTTAATAGGAATTCCTCATGAGGTGGTGGTTTAGTTTTTACGATGTAACCTTTTGGTTTTAATAGGATTTTAGTGTGTATGTGCTTTTTATGTTGGGGTGAGGGTGTATTTATTTTCTGCTTGGAAAAAAAAAATACACACACAGACACACACCCACCCACCCACCCCCTACCTCCTGCCTTCCAGATCCTTTGTAAGACTTGCACCAGTGTCAGGATGACTCACTACATTACAGGTTGGCCAGTGATGGCCTGATCCTGCAAACACCACCAAATGTCTTGCTTGAGGTGGTGTACAACTCTGTAGTCTCAAGCATTTTGCTTGGCACTATTTGGTCATTAATGCATTTCCTAATGTCCTGTGGCATGTGTACTTAAAAAAACCTCCCAGTATTAAAATATAGAGCTTTGTTTCAGCCTTTTGATGAGTAAATCTTTGCTGTAAATGCAGCAAGATTTCTCTTCTAAAATGTGTAGCTTAGCAAGACTCTACCATAAAACTAGACATAGCAGACCGAAAAAGAAAAGCCCAAAAGACTAATTCATGGGGCAACTACTATAAAGTGATATATGCCAAAATAAAAATCTTATCTACAGTGTTTAGAGGGGCCTGTATTATTTTGGTCAGTTAAAACTTTTATATCGCTGTTGGCCTCTCTTTGGCTAATTTAAAAAATATGTAGTCCTGTTGTAACTATGTTTTAGGCCAGTGGTTCCCAATCTTTTTAAGTATGAGGACCCTTTTTTAATGTCAAAAAATTTCATGGACCTCCAAATGGTAACAGTTGTTATCAGGGACTGACTGCAGGCAGCAGTGCTGCAGAAGGGCTATGGAGGACCTGTCCCCTGCCTGCTCCCAAGTGGTGGGGACATATCCAAGGTGAGGCTGCTCACAGCAGGCAAATACAATTAATTTAGAATTTTAGAGCCCTCTCCAACATGAACTGCTGGCCGGCAGTGGCTGAGGCTGGATGAGGCTTGGGCCGCCTGCCGCCAGCCAGCAGTGACCGGGTGGGAGGTATTCACAGACCCCTCTGCAATAACTCTGCTGACCCCCAGGGGTCCCTGGACCCCAGGTTGGGAACCACTGTTTCAGGCTACTCACAGAGCCCTTTTTTTGGTCTGGGAAAAGTACTCACAGCTAAATACAAGGTGGAACAGTTTGCATGGCAGTTAGCACTTATTCTAGGAGAGCATTCAAGGTAGAGTGGCCAGTTACCACCCCTGCAGTTATAGATAAATAGGAGGGCAGAAATGTTGGCAAATTACAGATTCTTGTAATAAATAACCCATAAAGCCAGTGTCTTTGTTCAGTACATGATTTTTAGTAGTATCTAACAAGAGTTGTGAATTTAAGATCCCAGGCCTGTCTTTTGAGTGTTATGCTTATGCAGGATTCCTTCAAGGACCAGGATTGACAGGTCAGGTGTAAAGTGATCACTTCATGAGAAGTGTTTACGCACAGGTAGGATGTGTTTATCTTTCACCATTTTCCTGGGAGAGTTCAGTGATGATTGGATTCAGCCATATAGTTGTTAATGGGACATTTGGCATACTGGTTGAGATATACCATTTGTTATGATAAGCACATTTAGGATCCATGAATCTTGAAACGTGGGGGTTGAACACTGCAGCATTGGAAATATGTCTGTGGGTTTTACATCTGTTCTTTAGCCAAGGTTTGGTGCTAGTTTCAATTGGCAGATCCTGGTCTGAAGGGAGCTTGCCCTGATAATGAGCTTGGAAAGATTGCTGGGCTGTTTCCTCTCCAGTAACACCCAATAACTGTGAAACAAAACTACCGTGCTCTTGAATGAACTCACCCAGGAGAATAGACAAAACCGCCTTTTATCTACTGGTATCTTTTCCAGATGTGAGGAAGAGCTTTATGTAGCTCCAAAGCTTGTTTCTCTCACCAGCAGAAGTTGATCCAAAAAAGATATTACCTCACTCACTTTTTCTCTATGCCTTTAAATGTATTTGTGGTTGCAAGTTTTATCTGCTGAGCTTTTGTGTTGTGTCACTTTTGATCTTTTAAAAGAGATACTTATTTATATAGCTCCATTTATCAGTGAGGAAGTGCCTTCAACTGCACAGCACAGTTAAACAAGGAGCCCTCTGGCACTTAAAGACCAACAAATATGCATGTAAAATTATTTATATAGTAAAAAGATTCGTTGGTCTTTAAGTGTCACAGGATTTTGTTTTACTGAACTAGACTAACATGGCTGTGCCTTTGGAACTTGGCAGCAGCCCATTTAGTCTCACACGAAGTTAGTCCCATCACTGGTCATTGGAGATATTTACTGCTAGCAGTCACAGATCAGCTTATATGCTTCTGTTGGCAGTCCTGGCATACCATCCCCTCCATAAACTTAGCAGGCTCAGTCTTGAAGCCAGTTATAGGACTTAGCCCTAGTCTATATTGGGGCTGGTTTTTGGGAGCAGTCGACTGGCAGTTACTCAAGGAATGTAAAATTCCTTGCATAAGTGCCAGTGACTTTTTTAGCCACTGGTACACATTCAGGAAAGCCAACCACAAATCCTTTGCAGTCCGCTTTCACTTACACCCCTTGGCCCCCACGACTTCTGGAGCTGACTTCTGGTAGCGGAGCAGTGAGTTCAGACTCGCTGCTAACCTCTCCTGGAACACTGTGCTGCCGTCAGAATAGGCATACCCTTATTGTCCTTAATGCACATCAAAGCAGCTCTCTTTGTTAGAAGGTACCTTTAAAGTATTATTTTTAAAGTTAGAGCTATGAGCAGAATAATCACAAATGATCAAGGTAAAAGGGGGTGAGGTTCATGCCCAGAATAAACAGGAAAGTGTTATAGTATGCTTTTACTCATAGTGTTTTAAGTTGTAGTACTCTGGATTTAGATTTTTTTGTAATGTGGTGCATATTAGACTGTACAGACAACCTTGGTGGCAAAAGAAGCATCAAAAATTGTTTTACTTGGAATTTCATTTTGAAGGATGTTGGTATTGCTTTTTTGTTGAGTTTGAGTTTTATTGACTACATGTGTTGAACCTTTAGCCCTGTGCAAGTGTGTGTTTTGGCATGGCTTGTTCAAGCCTGCTATGCAAGTTTGCAGAATGCATATCAAAGTTGACCTGAAATGTCTCTTCTCTGTACCAGTCTTATTTTATTTATTTATTTATTTGAGTGGGGGCTTTTTTCCTTTTGTTTTGTTTTGTGTATTTTTGGTTTGGTTTGGTTTTTCCTGGTTGTCAGTCATGTCAAAGAGTATAATTTTGTGGTGTGGACAAATGTCCATGGTCATTACCCTTCTGCATTGACATTTCTGACAGAATTTTATGCCAAGTTTGCCTACTATGTAGCTGGAGACTGGACTCAGTAGTCCCTGAATTTCCTTGCGGGCCCCATTATTGCCAGTCTGCTGCTGTATAGTAGGCAAATTTGGCTAAAGGACATGGACATTTATCCACATCACAGAACTATGGCCATTCATTGTGCCCTCAAGAGCTTGACCAAGATAGTTTTTCACTATTAGAAGTGTTATGTAGAGTTCCTTACAGCTGCCGTGATTCTTTTTTTAGGTATTTGCAAACTGAAAAGCATGAATCGGCACGTCAGGAAACGTCTTCTGCTAAAACATTGATGGATATCGGAACTCGGAGGATCTTCTCTTCAGATCATGATATCTTCAGGGAAAGTGTGAGGAAATTCTTCCAGGAAGCAGTGGTTCCTTATCATGCAGAGTAAGATACGGTTCAGATACTTCATGTTGCCTACTTACTCCAGCCTGTTCCACTGAATTCTCTGGGAACGATGTTCTAAATATAAAAAGCAAACTCTGTTTATTTTAATTTTTAAAAAATTGTTAAGGGGTGTGTGTGTAAATGTATAGGTTTCGGTTTGTGTGTCTCCTACATTACACGTTTGAAGGAAGAGAAAGTATGTGGCTGTCTTAGTAAACTGAGAAAAAATGCTCTGCTTCTCACGTCAGGCTGATTCACCAGGAGCTCAATAGAACAAATGCAGCACAGCCGATCTCAATGGAAATTTCCCCAGCATTTTGCCTTGTTTCTGGCAATTTGCCTGTAGGGGTGAGAAGGTAGTTTAATCTTATTGCTACTTTTGTGGAGAATGTCAGTATTGCTGCTGCTGTTTATTGTTTGCTTTGTAGTAGTGCATAGGACCCTATACAGACCCAAACCAAGAAGATAGTTATTGTTCCAAAGAGTTTACAAACTGAAGGTCTTAGGTGTGTTTGTTTTTATACTGTGGATATTTGTCACCTGAAAAGTGCACTAAAGCCCGGTGTATGCAGAAACTTGACTCAGATCAGCTAGCTCAGTTTTAATTCATGTTTTTTAATTTCTGTGCGAGTCAGTGTGAGTACTCTTAGTTCAGGATAAATATGTCCTGTTCTGATTGAGGTAAAGTTGTGGCTTTTGTTGTTGGTGATGGTTTTGTTTTATAACTTTGGCTAACTTGAAATAGGATTAAGTTAGTAAAAAAAACAAGCAGAGACCTTCTACTATTTTAGCTTAGTGAAAATAGGACACTTTTAGTTGAATTAGGAGGATCCACACACACATCTGTACAGAAATAAAAAAATGTTTGTTAAAAGAGATTTAGTGCAATTTTGTAATGTAGACCAGTTCTAAAATTAGCTCTTCTAGATGTCACAGTCAAGAAACCAGATGGTAGTGACTTTGAATTGCTCTCAGCCAGGGCTGGGCAGCATACTAGAGCTGAAAGATTTTACTTAACCAGTTCCATGATTTATCAGTCCCTTTCACAGTTCCATTGCTAAATCTGGTGAAGCTAGCTTGTTTCAGGCATCATCTTTTGTTCTGTAATTTCTTAGTCCAAATTCCAGTTTCGAAAACTGTTTGCAGTAAAATGGGTTTGGTTGTCATTCTGAATAGGAGAGCTTCATTTCAGAATTAATTTCAAGATACAGAGACTCAGCAAGTTAGTATCAAACAGTTGTCCTTAATTCTGGTAATGAGGGCTATGGGATGAAATAAGGTATGTTGCTCTTCTATTAAAATTTAACCAATTGGTGCAGAAGCCTAGATATACTTCCGATACCATGATTTTTCTTTCTAAGTCTCCCATGCGTGTCTGCAATACCACAAACAGTATAGTGGCACATTTATTAATAGGGAATGTCTTCCAACTAAAAATTTAAGCAACTATCAGTCCTGGGCTGAGAAAGCAAACAATATGAAGGAAAATTTAATTTATTTTCCCTTTTGACATTTTTTCCCTGTCCCTTCTGTCTCCTATCTCCATCTTCGCCTGTAACTTCTCTTATGTTTGTAATAATTGTTTTGTTTCTGTACAATCTTGAGAAGATAAACAGAAGAGAGAATACAACAACTTTCACAGCCAAGTATTATTATTTGTACTACCATTGCACCCGGGGACCTTACCTGTAAATGAGTATCTCACTGTGGTAAGATCTGTACAAACACAAATAGAAAAAGATGATCCATTCCCCTGGGATTTAGTATAGCTTCACTTCTTCCATTTATAATTAATGAGCAGTGCCATTCAACCAAACCAAATAGAGAATACAGAACACTGTTACATTAAAATCATTCTTATGTTTGAAATAATTTTCATTTCTGACTCTTGTAACGCAAGACCTAATGTTACTGTAACTGAAAGGAATTAGAAAAAATTTACCTTGTGCATTTTAAAGTGTGTTAGGAGTTCCCCTTCTCTGTAAAGTCAGTCAATTCCTTTCTGTTGTGAACATACGTCTTTACACACAGCAATAGGGAAAAGAGAAACACTTATAAAATAGAACAAACAAACAAGGAGTCCTTTGGCACTGAAAGACTAACAAATATATTTATTACATGACAAGCCATGTATTTATTTCCTCCCATTCTGTAAGTTCCCCCATCTTCAAAGCATCTGACAAAGTGGGATTTTCTCCCACGAAAGCTCATGCAATACATATATTTGTTAATCTTTAAGTGCCACAGGACTCCTTGTTTGTTTTATTGAGCTAGACTAAAACAGCTGTCCCTATGGAACTTATAAAATAGGAAACTGACTATTAAGCCACACGAAACAGTTTGAAAAAAAATCTACCAGGGAATCAGTCCAAAGCAGACCGAGATGTTAGAAGGATCTCACAAAAGTGGATAGCTGGGCAAAAATAATTGCATATGAAATTCAATGATGATAAGTGCAAAGTAATGCACATTAGAAAAAATATCTTGGATGGGTCTCTGAAAGCTTTCACCCAGTCGTCAGCAGCAGTCAAAAAAGCTAACAGTATGTTAGGAACTATTAGGAAAGGGATAGGAAGTAAGAGAAAAAAGTCATAATGCCACTATAAATCCATGGTGTACCCACACTTTGAATACTGTATACAGTTCTGGTCACCCCATCTCCAACATGATATAATGGAATTAAAAGAGTTTCAGAGAAAGGCAGCAAAGACGATCAGAGATGTGGAATAGCTTCCATATGAGGCAATATTGAAAAGATGAAGGCTAATCAGCTTAAAAAAAAGAGACCACTATTGGGGAGTGGAAACCAATGTTCCCTCTAAGACCGTAACACAGCTAAGCAACTTATGTTGATTGCTTTCCCCCCCCCACCCCCCCATCCTTGGGGTCCGATCCTGCCTCCTCCACTCTCCTGGTCACCGCCCCTGTCGGCCCGACCCCATCTTCCCTCCAACCTTCTGCCCTCTTTCATGGCTGGCTGCCTTTGCCCTGTCCCTAATCCCCCCACCCCCACACCCTCACCTGGCTGCCAGAGTGGCACGGCCTGGCCACAGCCACTTCTCCGCCCGGAGGAGCTCTCATTGAGCATGTGCAGAGATTCTGGTTTTAAAAACTCCCAGCTCAGAGCTGCTCTCAGAGGACCGGAAGACTGTCCTCTGGCCAGGCAGGGACTGCAGCTGCCGGCTGTGCGTGGCCAGCACTGTTCCCTGCGCTGGGCAGTGGCGGGGGCTGCACAGCCATGTAGCTTAGAGGGAATGTTGGTGGAGACATGATAACGGTCTGTATCCAGGGTGGCCAAACTTATGGAACTTGAGCCACACAAGTTGATCATTAAACCTTTGAGAGCCACACTGAGGCATATAGCCATATACTTTTTCCTACTCCAAAATTACTAAGTTTAAACTTCATTGCATGCTTTAATTTGATCATAAAAAGAAGACAAATATTGATTCTGCTAATGTCAGATTCTAATGATTACTTAAGGTTACCATGAAAATTAGGCCTATACAGTAAAAACTTAGCTTCTGCTCAGTGTAGAAAGACTGCAGGCTAGTTTTTTAAAATCCTGACCATGCTGCACTTTATTTAGAATAGAATCATAGGGTTGGAAGGGACCTCATGAGATCATCAAGTCCAACCCCCTGGGTATTGAACCTAGGCCCCTCTGCATATTAAGCAGAGGTGCTAGCCACTACACCATTTGCAGGGCTCTAACCTCTCCTTGCCGGCCTGACCCTTTCCTGAACTGCTAGGCTGGGGCTGCTTTCCTAAACTGATTTGCTGATGTTCTTCTGGGAGCCACAGTTTTTCATTCAAGGGTGCCATGTGACTCCTGAGCTGTAGTTTGGCCATGCCTAGTCTATATAATCATGAAGATGTGGAAAAAGTGAATAGAGTAGTGTTGTTTACCCTTTAATACAGTACAGAAACCAGTCGTCATCTGATGAAATTAAGAGGCAGCCGCTGTAATGCAAATGACAAAGTGCATTTTGACACGGTGCATGACTATCTCTTGTGGAACTCATTGCCATGGAATGTTGTGATAACCAAAAGTGTAAGATGGGTTTGAAAAGAACTGGGTAAGTTCATGGAGGATAATTCCATCAATGGTTACTTTTTAAGATTGTCAGGGACACAATGCGATGCTAAGGAGCAACCATAAACTTTTAACTAGCAGAAGCCAGGAGTGGAAAGTAGATGTGGATCACGGTGTAATGTCCCTATTCTATACACTTGCCCTAAGCTCTCATACAGGCTTCTGTTGGAGAAGGGATGCTTGGTGAGATGGACCATGGTCTGACACAGAACAAAAGTTTTTTTGTTCATAATACTCAGTCTCTGCCCCAAAGAACTTGGTGTGGGATTTTCAAAAGCAAATAAATGACTTAGGACCACAAGTTCAGTTGATTTTAAGAGGCAGTTTCTTCACTAGGGAAAAAAGTGTGTTTTTAACTCACGCTAACCAATACAAGGTAAAATCCTAGGGAAGGCAAATCTTTAGCCTGTGTAAAATTGATCTACAGCCTTTTCTTCCCTAGAATTTTCTTTTTTCCCCCAATAAGGTAAAGCCAATAGGACTTGGGCACCTGAGGAACTTTTGAAAAATCTGATCCTAAAGGAACAAGTAGGTTTAAAGGAACAGAGTAAGTAGCTGGTCTGACTTGGAAGGACAAATACGTATGTTAGCAGACACAGGGCCTGTTGGAGAGGTGCGATTTCCCCACCACCACTGTCCTTGACTGATTTGGAGGTGCGGCTGCTTATGGCAAATGCTTCTCAGAAGGAATGGAGTTCGGAGTGAATGAAAGAAATCGAGTGTTTGGGAGAGAAACTTGTGTGGCCTATCCAAGTTGGGGGTAGGAATGAGAAGTTTAAACTGCCTGGATAAAGAGATAGTGGGTCAGCCCATTTGTGTATCTCTAAGGACTCGTATATGAGTTCTCAGTGGAAATGGGTTCATCCTTGAAGTTTAAGTAATAATCCAAAGGAAGAGTATCGTCCAAAGAAGTAGGAGGGTGTTGATCTCATTAGTCACCTAGCACATGCAGAATTTTTTTAGTGTAACATATCTTGCTTTTGCAGAACAGTGTCTCTGTATTGTTTTCTTCTAGTACTTTCTCTGGACAACACAAATTGCTTGGTCAACGAAGTGTCTTTTGCTTGTGTTTTATGTCCATTTCAGCTGCATCTGCTGAAAGATCTCTGTAGCTGAAAAGATGAGCCTTGCACTGTAGCCTGAAGGCCATCCAACTCTGGTTATAGGACACAGCCTGAGGAAGAAAGTTCCACCAATAGGAAACCTCTGCTATTGATTGCTAGTTCTCCTTCCAAGTTAAAATATAAGGACTATCCTCAGAAGCTCCACAGCTATCATTTTACCAAACTATTTTACGTTAATTTACCTAAATACCACAAAAATCAGCTAATTTGTGGTAGTGTTTACAAACCTATCAGATATCATAGGGTTAGAAGGGACCTCATGAGGTCATCTAGTCCAACCCCCTGCCAAAAAAGCAGGACCACTCTCACTATATTATCCCAGCCAGGCTTTTGTTTAACCGAGCCTTAAATATCTCTAAAAATGGAGATTCCACCACTTCCCTAGGTAGCCCATTCCAATGCTTAACCACTCTCCTAGTAAGAAAGTTTTTCCTAATATCCAGCCTTGACCTCCCCAGCTGCAACTTGAGACTGTTGCTCCTTGTTCTGTCCTCCTTCACTACTGAGAACAGCTGAGCTCTGTCATCCTTGGAGCATCCCTTCAAGTAGTTGAAGGTTGCTATCAAATCCCCCTGTAAAGAGGCCGCAAGATGGCCGCCCCCAGAGGCTGCAAGATGGCTGCCGCGGAACTGCCACTCACACCAGAAGGCAGGGGGCGGGACAGGAAGTATAAAGCCAGAGCCGGCGAGCTCAGTTCAGCCCTGGCCACCCGAGGGAAAGGATGTCTCCCTCCAGGCTCCTCAGAACCAGCCCTTGCTGCAGCCGAGGAGGGTTAGGACTACCCGCCGGTCGCCAGCCCCGCGCTGGGAGGGCTGGCTGGGACCTCCCATGGCGGGTGTCGTATGGGAGGACCCTCACCCCCATGCAGAAGACAGACAGTGGGCCCACCGGGAGCTGCGACCCCTCCCCGATGTCGGGGCAACTCCGGACTCCAGAACAGGGACCCCGGACCTTACCAAGGGGGACCTGGAAGAACTGCCCCTGGCCCCCCCCCGAGGCAGAACCCAAGGAGGGAGCAGCCCCGTGTCTCGGACCTGGCAACGCTAGCTGAGCTACCCCCTGAGGAGATGGACGTCAGCCTGGGACTTGCAGATCTACCCACAGTGGACACTATGGAGGACCTCTACTCGGTGCCACTCAGCGAATACCCCGAGGACGTGGACGCTACCCCCGACCAGGTACTCGGGGTAGAGGAGGGGAGTAGTAGCCCAGGGGAGTTGCCCAACCCCGAGCGGGGTCAGCGTGTTGCGGCCGGACCCCTGCTGACCCCCGAATTCACAGGCCAGGCTGCTATTAGGGCCCTGGGCTGGGACACAGTGGAGTAGGGCGGGCCTGTGTCCTACCCCCTCCTCTCCCCTGTTGCTCCTGAGGCGTTCACCTCCCCTCTACCCCCACCTTGCATAACCCCAACTATCTTAGGGCTTGTACGCCCACTTATGTGCCTGGACTTTGGGTGAACTGACTGACCCAACCTCCAGCTGACTTTTAACCCCCACCCTTCCGGGGGTGGGAATCAATTCCCTGCGACCCGTCCCTAAGGGAGGGGACGGACCAGTCGGGATACCTGAGACAATTACTCCCCAACGACCCACCGGGGGTGCTTGCCCGGTGGGCCAGAGACTCCCCGCGCTTGCGAGCGCTTACACCCCCCCTCAATCTTCTCTTCTGCAGGCTAAGTAAGCCTAGTTCCTTCAGTCTTTCTTCATAGGTCTTGTGCTCCAGCTCCTTGATCATTTTTGTTGCCCTCCACTGGACTCCTTCTAATTTGTCCACGTCCTTTCTGTAGTGGCGAGCCCAAAACCGGACACAGTATTCCAGATGCGGCCTCACCAGTGCCAAGTAGAGGGAGATGATCACATCCCTTAATCTGCTGGCAACACTTCTACTGATGCAGCCCAGTATGTCATTGGCCTTTTTGGCAGCAAGAGCGCACTGTTGACTCATATTCAACTTCCCATCCACCATGATCCCCAGGTCCTTTTCTACAGTGCTGCTACTTAGCTGATCGCTCCCCAGCCTATAGCAGTGCATGAGGTTTTTCTGTCCTAAGTGCAGGACTTTGCACTTATCCTTGTTGAACCTCATGATATTTCTATTGGCCCACTGCTCCATTTGTCTAGGTCTCCCTGAATTCTGTCCCTGCCCTCCAGCATGTTTACTGTTCCCCCCAGCTTGGTGTCATCTGCAAACTTACTGAGTGTGCAGTCTATCCTATCATCCAGATCATGAATGAAAATGTTGAACAGAACTGGCCCCAGGACCGACCCCTGGGGCACACCACTTGTTACTGGTTGTCAACTAGACATGGAGCCATTGATTCCTACATGCTGAAACCATTGATCTAGCCAGTTCTCTATCCACCTTACAGTCCACACATCCAACCCATACTTCCTTAACTTGCTGACAAGAGTGCTGTGGGAAACCATATCAAAAGCCTTCCTGAAGTCGAGGTATATCACATCAACAGCTCTTCTCACATCCATGTATCCAGTCATCTCATCAGAGAAGGTGATGAGGTTGGTTAGGCACGATTTACCCTTGCTAGATCCCTGCTGACTGTTCCTGGTGACTCTCTTTTCCTCTAGGTGTTTCAGAATGGCTTCTTTGAGAACCCGCTCCATGATTTTTCCAGGGATTAAGGTGAGGCTGACAGGTCTGTAATTCCCTGGATCCTCCTTTTTGTCTTTCTTGAAGATAGGCACTATATTTGCTTTTTTCCAGTCCTCCGGCACCTCCCCCATTTGCCACGAGTTTTCAGAGATAATGGCCAGTGGTGCTGCTATCTCATTGGCCAACTCCCTTAGCACCCTCGGATGCAGTTCGTCTGGCCCCATGGACTTGTGCAGATCCAGCTTCTTTAAGTAGTCCCTAACCTGACCTCCTGTCACTGAGGGCCTCTCTTCTTCTCTCCAATCTGCCATACTCAGTGTAGTGGGCTGGGAGCTGGCCCTGCCTGTGAAAACTGAAGTAAAATAAGCATTGAGCACTTCAGCTTTTTCCTCATCCTCCATCATGAGGATACCTGCCCCATTCAGTAAAGGACCTACACCATCCCTGATCCTCTTCTTGTTATTGGCATGCTTATAGAACCCCTTCCTGCTATCCTTCACATCCCTTACTAGCCACAACTCCAATTGTCCTTTGGCCTTTCTGATGTTATCCCTGCAGTCCTGAGCAATATCCTTATATGCCTCCTTAGTCATCTGTCCAAGCTTCCACTTTCTGTAAGCTTCCTTTTTATGCTTTAGCTCAGTGCAGAGTTCTCTGGTAAGCCACGCTGGGCACATTCCACAATTGCTGTTCTTTCTGTTCATCGGAATGGTATCTTCCTGTACCCTTAGCTGGGTTTCTTTAAAATACAGCCAGGTCTCTTGAACGCCTTTCCCCTTCAGATCAGCCTCCCAAGTGCAATGTTCCCTCTAAGGTTTGGCGGCTTGTGTGCAAAATTTTCAGTCTGTGTGCAGAACTTTTTCTGAATGAAATTTTTGTGCAAATTCATTGATGGAAATTATTGAAAAGTATAGAACAATGAAAAATTAATGTTATTTTAAATTGTTTTTATTAATAGTTTGAATGTGTTCCATGCTTATGTGACATTATGTCTCATCAATTCTTCGGTACTGTTCTTATGCCTTTGTTGGTTTTCCAAAATGAATACGCACATAAAATAGTTAAAAAAAGTGAAAGCAGCTAACTTACCTCTTGTTTTTCATTTTGCACAGCAGCCCATTTTACAATTTAAAAAAAATTGTCCTAAATTGTTTCTAGCCAGTTCAAATGTGCCCCTTTATTTGTTTTACTTAATTGGTCACTATTAGTAATTTTAATCATGGGACACTTTATTTTCCTTCATTTTATTAGTGTTTGCTATATATTTTTTCCCCAGTTTAGTCCTTCCCTAAGGAGCAACAGGCCAAAAGTTTAAAAAACCCAACATAGGACTTGAACCTGCAACCCTGAGATTATAAGTTTGCTGTGCTACCAACTGAGCTGTGGAGGTTCTAACAACAACAACAAAAACCTTCTACGAATAAAGGATAACTGTGTACTCCACTACCCCTTGACTATTTTTTCCTTCCTACAAACTGCTCTTTTTCTTTTTTTAAACATTCTACTTATCAGAAATAAAAAATAAAAATAAATAGCTGGACAATCACCTGTTTTTAGAATGCCTGGGGGAGGAAGGACATGATGGTAAAAAGGAGCCCTTGAATAGCTCAGGAATAGCAAGCCCCCCCCCCCCCCAGCTGATCCTCAGCTGCACTTCAGGCCTGCCTCGCTGCCCAACTTCAGCCGCTCTACCTGCCTTCCCCCTCCCCCAGCTGATCCTTGGCCATGGTTCAGGCCTGCCACCCCACTCCAATCCTCGGCTGCTTTGCCAGCCTTGACCCCCCAGCCCTGGGCTGATCCTCAGCCGCCCCGCTGCCCCCCACTGATCCTCAGCTGCTCTGCTGACCTGCCCAGCCAATCCAGTCTGGTCTGCGCTGCCGGCTTGGCCCTCCCTATGTACAGGAATGGGAAAGCCTTGCGCGGAGAGGTTTTTCAGGTGCGTGGCTGTGCAGCTGTGCACCTTAGAGGAAATATAGCCCAAGGTACCCTGCCCATTGGTTCTCTGAGGGAGCCAAAATCTGCTTTTCTGTAGTCCAGGGTCTGCGTTTTGCTTTTTTCCATTAATCAGCATCTTGAACTCTACCATCTCATGGTCACTGCTGCCCAGGTTGCCATTCACTTCTACTTCCCTAGTCAATTCTTCTCTGTTTGTGAGCAGCAGGTCGAGAGGTGCAAGGCCCCAGTTGGTTCCTCCAGCATTTGTACCAGGAAGTTGTCCTCAATGCTCTCCAAAAACTTCCTGGATTGCCTGTGCACTGCTGTATTGGCCCCCCAGCAGATGTCAGGGTAACTGAAGTCCCCCATGAGCACCAGGGCCTGTGATCTAGAAACTTCTGCCTGTTGTCCATAGAATGCCTCATCTACCTCCTCCTTCTGGTCTGGCGGTCTATAGCCAACACCCACCACGACACCCCCCTTGTTGTCCTCCCCTCTAAACTTAACCCACAGACTTTCAGCTGGCTCGTTGCCACTTCCATAATGGAGCTCTGAGCAATCATAGAGCTCCTTTACATGTAGCGCTACTCCTCCTCCTCTTCTTCTTCCCTTCCTGAACAATTTATACCTATCCATGGCAGAGCTCCAGTCATGCAAGCTATCTCACTACGTCTCTGTTATTCCAATTATATCATAGTTCCTTGTCTGCACCAGTACTACCAATTCTTCCTGCTTGTTTCCTAGGCTCCTCGCATTTGTGTAGAGGCACCTAAAATACTGGGCCGATTGCCCTACTTTCCCTTGTCGATTTTCAGTTCTATTGCATCTATGTCCTTGCATTTTCTCCCAGCGTTGTCCTCCCCCACTTGCCTCAGGTATTAAGGCTTCATTAGGACACCTAAGATAATTATTTGACCCCCTCCCTTTTATCCCTGTTGTTACAGTCCTGGCACCCCACCCCCCCAAGTTCAATCCCTTACCCCCAGTCTCCCACATTGTGACTTACCTGTGGGCTGTGGTCTCCTTCCCCCTTCAAACCTAGTTTAAAATTCTCCTCATTAGGTCAGCCAGTCTGCATCCGAATATGCTTTTCCCCTTCCTCGACAGATGGAGTCCATCTCTGCCTAGCAGTCTGTCTTCCTGGAACAACACCCCATGGTCGAGGGAGCCAAAGCTGCTGTGACGGAACCATCTTCGCAGCCAGGTGTTCACCTCCAGGATGCATCTGTCTCTGCTCAGGCCCCTACCCTTGACCGAAAGGATCAAGGAGACCACCACCTGTGTTCCGAACTCCTTCACCTGCCCTCCCAGAGCCCTGTAGTCACCTTTGATCTTCCGAGGGTCACCTCTCGCAGTATCATTTGTTCCCACATGGATGAGTAGCATCGGGTAGCAGTCAGAAGGGCGGATGATTCTCGACAGTCCCTCTGTAACATCTCAGATACGGTCACCTGGCAGGCAGCATACCTCCCGAGAGGCCTTTTCAGGGTGGCAGATGGGTGTCTCCGTCCCCCTCAGAAGTGAGTCGACAATCCTACGTTCCTCCTAGCTGTGGTGGATGTGATCCTCTCAGCCTCGGGGGTACATGGCGTCTTCTCTTCCACCTCATCCATTGCCTGTAGTGCCGTGTAACGGTTCACCACAGCGGAGGGTGGGATGGGCAGGGGTGGAGCACTCTCTGCAAGAGGTAAACAGCTGGCAGTGTCCTCCCTCTGCCACAGGCATCCCATCCTTCTCCAGTGGTGCAGCAGTAGTCTTCAGCACCTGGATAGTATCCTCCTCCTTGCACATCTCCTTGTGGATGCTATCGAGGAACTTTTCCAGGGCATGGATACTCCTGAGCCTTTACACCTCCTCCTGTAACTCTCCCACCTGCCGCCTGAGAGATTCCACCAGATGGCACCTGTCACATTGATTCATCTCCCCAGCCTGATTGTCTTGACTGGGAAATGCAGACCACAGTTCCTGCGAATCCACCCCAGGATCTGGGTAGAGATATCCATGCTTGGGATGTCTGACTACATGCACAGGTGGAGAAGACAGAAGGGACGCTGGCACAAGCAGTGCAGCTCTTCACCATTGTGGCCTCACCAAACTCCTTCCCAAACTCCCATTTTCAGGCCCTCTGGTTGCTCAGCCACTGGCTTTTAAGGCTGCCTCTGCCTAGGTCAGCCCTTGCCCCTCATTAAATACACACGGGAAGGATGATCACAAGGATGATTGAAGCTGGTGATCAAAGGTGAGCAGGGAACAATGGTAGAAACAGCCCCCAGACAATCACACAGTCACAGTCCCAATTCCCACAGTAACTGACAACTAACAGAAATCACATGTAGGGAAAGACACAAACACACAGTTAGCAGTTCACTCACCTAAGCTTCGCTCTCTCCCTTGCTTCTTCAGCTAGGGGATCACCTTCTCAGGGCTTCACCAACTCCTTCCCTCTCAAACTCCCTTGTTTTCAGTCCCCCGGTCAGAAGTTAAGGGAAGTGTAGGTTATAGATTGGAAGGAGATGTTAACACCTATCATACTGAGCGTAATTTTGTGGTGGCAACTTAAGCATTAATGCACACCAGTATACTTGGAGACTTCAGGTCATGAATACATTGCATAAATCCAAGAAGCTTGCTTCTTACCTGCTGATAAAATACAAGTGTGTGTTTTATGTACTTTACATGTTGTAAGTTGATTTCTGAGACTGAAACTCTCATTTTTTTAGCACTGAAACTTAACTTGGTAATAGATTATTTGGTGTAAAGCAGCAGCTGTGGCAGATCACAAATGGTATGAGGGGATTTCCATTAACTTTGCATTCATGTATCATTCACAGGTGGGAGAAGGCTGGGCAAGTGAGCAGGGAGCTCTGGGAAAAAGCTGGACAACAGGGACTGCTGGGGGTCAATATATCAGAAAAACATGGTGGCATTGGAGGGGATCTGCTCTCTTCAGCAGTGATCTGGGAGGAACAGTAAGTACAAGACACTGCAACAAGAATTGTATTGATTCTGTCAGAAAACTTCATTTGTTCATATGATTTCCTTACTCTTGTTGTAAGGAGAGTCTGTTGACAGATGGTAATAGTCATTTCCTTTCACAGAAGTGATAATTTAGACATGCATAAATATCCCCCACTTTGGATACTTCAAATGATCATTTGAATAAGAAATATCATAGTATTCTATATTTAGGACTGCCAGGAAGGGAGGGGAAATACTCTTTGGACTGGGGTTGCAATAATTTAACAGCAAAAGTACATTCTGGAGATAAATTAGAACATGGATGTCACAAAGTTAAAATTGTTAGTAATTTTAATGGTTTTTTAATTGTAAAATTCTTTCTGGTTTGATTCTCTGTTTTAACGGTGTAAAACTCAGACTTTAAATCATTGTCATGCTTTCTGCTAAAGTTTACTTTATTCATTTTTCTTCAAGGATGTATGTTAACTGTAGTGGTCCAGGATTCACCCTTCATTCAGATATCGTCATGCCCTACATCGTAAACTATGGCTCAACAGAACAGATTAAACGGTTTATCCCTGAAATGGTAGCAGGCAAATGTATTGGTGCTATAGCCATGACTGAACCCGGGGCTGGAAGGTAAATTGAAAAGGGCAACAGATAGAGTTTACGTCCGTGCTGCTTTCCTAATCTCCCTGTGTATAAACTTTGAGTATCTTAGTTACCTGGTCATCCTACTGACTAGGCAGTTGCCCAGAATAGGTAGAACCACAGAAATAACCTTTAATTATAGATTGCTGTTTTACAGCTTTGTCATTTCAGGATGCCTGTTCCAAACCTATGATCTAGCCATCAATCCTTAAAAAACAAAACAAAACAAAAAACCCAGGGTTTTGGATTCTGCACAAACAGTTACTAGCCTACTAGTTGTGTGAACATTCATTAATGTGAAATGTAATAATACAGTAAAGGAGGCTTGACTTCTTTTATATTGTGCTTTGTTTCTGAGTTTGGTAAGAGGCCCTATTCTTTCCCTGAATTTTGTACAGAATAGAGTTGTCTTTCCTGTACTATCATTCATATAATCCTACTATGTATGCTTTGAATATTAGTTAGAGATTACTGACCCAGCATCATTCATTCATTGCCCTAAGTATAGCAGAGGGGAGCACAGTGGCTAGCTGTGCCTTCTTTGCTTTGTGCGCCTTGGTCCTAGAAACAGCAAAAACCTCTCCCTGAGAACTACATGGTTAGAAGTCAGTTTATATGGCAGGGTGCCATCCTGAGCAGTTGATATCTGCTTTCTGAGGCATCCCTAGACTGATGGGTCTTGTCAACATAAGATGCTGCTGAACCAGTAGATATTATTTGTACACTTTTTCTTTCTGCTGTGAGCAGATATCTCACTTTGAAAGTGAAGTAGAATAATGTGTTGTACTGACTGTACAGTATATAATATCCTTGTAGTTTCCATAATATTTTCTAGCCTCTTTTTAATAATCCAGGAATACTCTTTTAACTTTTGACTACTGTTGTACATAGCACTCTGCAGAAGAAATTCTAGGCTTTCTTCATTATATTATATGAGAAATCATTCTTTAAATGTGAATTTCATGCTGTTGTTGGATTGTTCTGTTAAATGACTTGCTTTTCTTGACAATCAATTTTAGTGATTTGCAGGGTATACGAACATATGCAAAAAAGGATGGAAGTGATTGGATTCTGAATGGAAGTAAGGTATGTGAACAGAGTGCTCTGACTTTGTTCTACAGCTGATTGCCTAGCCTTTAGTGTTTTTACCCCTTTGTTTTTCCTTTACTATCAGTTCCATCTTGCATAAGAATTCATGTTACTCAGCCATCCAGCTTATAAGGTTGACAATTTATGGATCAATCAACAGAGCAGACTCTTCTCTGTGCAGCTTTTACTGAAGAACCAAAAAGCAGCCCCAACCTAAGACCTTGCCCTTTTCCTTGAGTGGCATAGTCAGTCTGCACAATGTAAGGCTAGGACTGTTTCTCAGTTCAGTGGAGTTGACAGTAGAATAGCCACCCTGCTGTGCATTCTCCTTTTGATTGAGAGGAAAGAAACAAAAACCGTTAGTCCTTTATTGCTTCAACACACTGATGAAATCTTCACCCAGTGACTGTGGTGTTCCATGTATAAATTCCATATTAGATGCCAGTCACATCATGCTGATAAAGCTAACAGCTTGTACCTATCTTATTTAACACTAAGCACTAATAATAAACATTAAAAGTGTTTCTGTAGCGAGCTGTCATTTTAAAAACCTTTAAATGGCATTGTTTTTAGTTGAAAACTCTCTTAGAACTTGAATGATCTTAGAGTTACTGTTCTGTCCTGGTACTTGACTGTTTTTGAGTATTGTGTTTAAAAAAGTGAATCATAGGTGACTGCGTGGTCTGGTGGTTAAAAAGAGAGATCAGGAAACTTGAATTTTGCTGCTACCCTTTCCACTAATGGAGTTTTTGACTCTGAGGAAAATTACCATGTCGCTCCAAGCCTCAGTTTCTCTGTTTGTAAAATAGTAGTGATCATTCTTGCCTGTTGGGATAAAAATACTTCAAAATCTTTGGATGAAAACTCAGAGTGGTAATAGGATTTTGATTTAAATATATTTCAAGGATTCTTCCTGTTGTAAATAACACACAATTTACAGACTTCTAGACCTGTTTGTGGGCTAAATCTGTGTGTGTTTGTAGAACCTAGCACAGTGCGACCTTGATCCAGGCTGTGGCTTTTGGTCATTACAGTAATAAAGTAATTAACATAAGTATTTATATTACTTGTCCATAAGTGGATAAAAGATACTATTTAAATAAATAAAATTAATATTTTGTATGCCTGAACATAGGCAAGACAAGGCGGGTCAGTCATATTTTTGTTAGCATGGTTAGGAATCTTTGTCTTGTTTTTATATTTGGTCTGTGTCTATATTCTGCCTGTTGCATGGTATCAGAATTTGACTTAAAACACACAATACATCAAATACAACTGCAAGTTCTTCTTTGAGCGGGTGCTCACATACATTCCACTGTAGGCGTGTGTGCGTGCCAGTGTGCACAGTCACTGGAATATTTTGCTCTAGCCTAGCCTCTGTAGGGCTAGCAGCAGAGCCCCCTAGAGTGACGCCTAAACTGCCTCATATCCTGGCCACGCTCCCCCCTGGTTCCTTCTTTCTGCACCTAAGTGAAGGTCACTGGAACTGCTTTAGTACATTTTAAGTGCCCTGTTGTTTTTAGTAGTGTAGAGTTTAGCCTTAGGTCTAGTTTATCTTAGCTTCTACTTAGTCTAGTTTAAAAAAAAAAAAAAAAAAAAGGAAGAAGAAAAGGGAGAGAGAAGGAGGGGAGCATGGCTCGCTATGCCGCGGTCCCCAGGCTTTAAGCCGTGCGCCTCGTGTGGCAAAGCCTTCCCCCTATCCGACCTGCATTCTGATTGTCTAAAATGCCTTGGGGAGTTCCATCACCCAGATAAATATAAAATCTGCAGGTCCTTCAAGGCACGAACAAGGAAGGATTGGGACGTGAGGCTGCGGGCATTACTAATGGAGGGAGCCCTGTGCCCAGCTTCTGAGCCGCCACGGGCGCCCTCAGTTCCTCCATCCCTGAGCCAGAGTGCTCAATCAGCCCCTCCAAGGGGCAGATCGCCTGGGAAGAGGCTATCAATCAAGTGCGGCATGCGCCTGGTACCGGCCACGCTGGTGGTACCGCGGCTTCAGGCTTCACCCAGGGCGACATCCTGGGGAGGGACCACTGCAGGCACGGGATCGTCCCATAAGGGATCGCTGCCTCCCCCGTCCACACTAGAGACTTACGAGGCAGCACGAGCCTTGATGGCTCTGCCTCCTCCCCCCAAGACTGCCAGCGAAAAGACTCGCCCTCCCTCTAGAGGAAAGCCGCCACTGTCATCCCCCGTGTGGGGTCAGAGGGCTTAGCTCCCGGCGGGGTCTGTCCCTTCTTGCCTGCCCTCCCCCCCAGGGCCAGAGCCGCAACAGCAGCCTTCAGCACCAAACCTGGAGAAACGCTCCAGGTCAATTTCAAAGGAGATGCGCAGCAGGCAGCCAGCTCTTTCCCTGGCTTTTGGCTGCTCTGCCTCTAGCCTGAGGCATCACAGCAGACGAGCTCACTTGTCACCTGCCAGGAGGGGTTATCATGCGAGGTCCTCATCCTCCCTATTTCCTGGTGTGGTCAGATGTCATCGCCGGCACCGGAGCAGCTCCTCTGAACTCCGCCCCTCCAAAAGAGCCCGCTACAGGAGAAAGACAAGGGAGATTTTGTCATTCCCATCGGTCTCTCCTGTCCATAGAGACCCCAAGGACCTTGTGCTGAGCAATGGTGAGGGGGGTTCTGCCTTGCCATCTACCCTCCCTCCACAGACCTGCCCCTCCAGCTGGCCGCCTTGTGGCCCTTGGCTGTTCCCTCCAACGGGAGCTCTGCCTCACTGTGCCCAGTATCCTGCATCTCGCCAGTCCATCTCTTAGGAATCCAGTCTCCGAGGGGAAGCAGCGTCTACATCGCTCCCTTCGGCCTCCCCGCCATCACCAGTAGCATTGGGGGCCGGGGTCAGCCCCCCTTTGGCGGATGATTTTAAGGCACACCAAGATGTTCTCAGGAGGATGGCCCTGAACCTGAGTCTAAAGGCAGAAGAGGTGGATGAGAGATCCGACTCTCTCTTTGATGTTCTCACCTTTCCCTCCCCGTCCAGGGCAGTGCTCCCAATTCACGAGGCCATAGTAAAGATTATGCAGTCTCTGTGGCATATTCCGTCATCTGTTCCTGCGGTCTCTAAGTCATCAGAGAAGAAGTATTATTACGTCCTTGCTAAGGACTTTCAATACCTCTTCTCCCACCCTCCACCGTCTTCGTTGGTGGTGGATGCTGCAAACCAATGTGAGTGCCAGGGACAACCCGCCCTTACCCCAAAAAATAAAGAAGCAAAAATGTTGGATGCTTTTGGCAAGAAGGCTTATTTGGCGGCTGCCATGCAGATTAGGATAGACGATCATCAGGCGCTCCTAAGCCGCTATGCATTCAATTTGTGCAATTCAGTGAAGCAGTTTGCGGATACCCTCCCTGCAGAGCGGTGCCTCGACTTCGTAACCCTTCTGAAGGAAGGTCTCCTGGTCGCCCGTACAAGCCTTCAGTTATCATGGGATGCAGTGGATTCTGCAGGAAGAACGGTGGCAACCGCAATTACTGTGAGGTGTGCGTTGTGGCTACAAGTCTCGGGTCTCATGCGCCTGGTCCAAAGTTCCATGCAGGACCTCCCCTTTGATGGGGGTTCTCTGTTTTCAGACCAGATGGATGCTAAGTTACATGGACTCAGGGACTCAAGAACAACCCTTAGGTCCTTGGGACTGCAAACATCTAGCCAGCATCGGTGTCCATTCCGCCCTCCACCGTACCAACAGCCTCAATTGAGATCATCTGTTAGTTTCAGATGGATTAGAGAGAGATCCAGAACCCAGAGAGGAAGGCACTGGAATCCCTCCTCCGGTGCAAGTCAGGGATCAAGCCTCAGGTCCTCAAACTGAAGGCTGAACTTTTGACGCATTGGTTGAGGACAGTGAACCAGATCCATCCCATGCTCCAGCACCCACATTCATGAACAGATTGGCTAGCTTCCATTCCCCGTGGTCCCTTATTACCACAGACCGCTGGGTGCTCAACACCATCTCAGTGGGTTATACCCTTCAGTTTACCTTGCAACCCCCCCCCCCAGCTTTCCACCCCATCCCAGTCCCTTTTCAGGGACCCCTCTCATGAACAACAGCTGGATCAGGAGGTGGCAAACCTCCTGTGCTTGGGGGCTGTTGAGCTGGTCCCCAGAGAGGAAGAAGGGAAGGGTTTCTACTCCCGATATTTCTTAATCCCGAAGGCACAAGGGGGTTTAAAACCCATCCTGGACTTAAGATGTCTAAACAAGTTCCTGAGAAAGCAGAAGTTTTGGATGGTGTCTCTCAGCCAGCTCATTGCTTCCCTGGATCCTGGAGTTTGGTTCGCTGCCCTCGATTTTAAAGGATGCCTATTTCCATATTGCGATAAGACCGGACCACAGACGTTACCTGTGTTTTGTCAGGGGGTCCAGGCACTTCCAGTTTACTGTTCTCCCTTTTGGACTTTCTTCAGCACCAAGAGTGTTCACCAAATGCATAGCCGTGGTGGTGGCCCACCTGAGGAGAAATGGAGTGCACATCTACCCGTACCTAGATGACTGGCTTATCAGAGGTTGTTCCAGAGAAGAGGTGACAGCCAGTGTTCAGCACACCCTAAAGGCTTGCAGTTGGCTCAGTCTGCTCATCAACCTGCAAAAATCTCGGGTTGCCTTGATCCAGAGCATAGAATTCATTGGCGTGGTTTTGGACTTAGTTCAGGAGAAAGCGCTCCTCCCGCAGGGCAGATTCGAGGTAATCTCCAACATGGTATCGACCCTGAACCATTGCCCAACAACAACAGCAAGTTGCAGTCCTGGCTAAGAACAGTTTTCCACCAAGGAGGCACCCATTTCACAAAGTGGTGTCACTTCCTCAGCAGCTTCTCCAGCTGCTGAGGTGGTGGCAGGATCCCAGATCTGTCCTTCAGGGGATCCCTTTCGGCGTGTCTCACCCCACCCTCACGTTGATGACTGATGCTTCAGAGGTGGGATGGGGAGCACTGCTCAGTTTAAACCTGCACACGCAGGGCTTATGGCCAAGAAAGGAGAAAGAACTACACATCAATGTCAAGGAGTTGAGGGCCATCCACTTAGCTTGCATGGTCTTCCTTGAGAAGATAAGGGGTTACACCATACTTGTCTTAATGGACAACTCAGCCGCAATGTATTATATAAATCGCCAAGGTGGGGCCCGTTCCCCAGCCCTCTGTTGGGAGGCCATTTGCCTTTGGGAGTTGGCGATATACCACGTGTTCTTCCTGCTAGCTTCTCACTTACCAGGAGTCAGGAACAACAAAGCAGACAACTTCAGCAGGATCTTCTTGTCCCTACCCGAATGGTCCCTCCATCCTCAGGAAGCATTCCTAATCTTCCGCAGGTGGGGATTTCCCTGGGTTGATTTATTTGCGACCCGCAAGAACCGCAAGCGTTACCTCTTTTGCACCCTGCGAGGTCAGGATACTTACCAGATTGCTGACGGATGCCTTTCTGATGGACTGGTCCGGACCTTTAATGTATGCTTTTCCGCCGGTTCCCCTGCTTCTGAGGGTAATCCTGAAAATAAAAAAAGACAGAGCAATGGTTATTCTGATTGCCCCAGCGTGGCCTCAACGGTTTTGGTACAGCATGCTGATATACCTGTCATGCTCACCCCCGATAGAACTCCCACTCAGGCCTGATCTTCTCACCCAAGACAGAGGTCGACTCTGCCATCCCAACCTGAAATCTCTGCATCTGACAGCGTGGAACCTGTGTGATTAACTGGCAGTGAGAGGGCTTGCTCTTCACAGATTCAGGAGATCCTAATAGGCTTTAGGAAACCATCTACATGGACCTCTTATATTGCAAAGTGGAAACGTTTCTCAATTTGGGCTCGGTCACACAGTCTTGATCCAAGGTTGCTGCCCATACAGGAATTACTAGAATACTTCCTGTTCCTCAAGACACAGGGACTGTCTCTGTCTTCACTACGGGTTCATCTGGCGGCTATTTCAGCGTTTCATGACCCTGTGGGAAAGTCTGCTATTTTCTCAGACCCTATGGTGGTTAGATTTTTGAGAGGCATTGAAAGACTCTACCCCCAGGTCCATCTGCCTATTCCCCATGGGACCTTAACTTGGTCTTATGTAGCCTGACGAAGCCCCCATTTGAACCATTAGCATCATGTCCGCTAGGTCTCCTTCCTGGTGGCTATTACCTCGACGCAGAGAGTATCAGAGATCAAGGCAGTCTCCTCAGAACCACCATTCACAGTGTTCTACAAAGATAAAGTTCAACTTAGGCCACACCCAGCCTTTTCACCTAAAATAGTTTCCCGGTTTCATATGAACCAGGACGTTTGCTTACCTGTTTTGTGTCCCAAGCCACATACCTCCAACGAACAGCGAAGGTGGCACACCTTGAATGTTAGAAGGGCCCTGGTGTTCTATATTGAGAGGACGAAGCCATTCCACAAATCTTCACAGCTGTTCATTGCAGTGGTGGACAGGATGAAGGGCCAGCCAGTTTCTTCTCAAAGAATTTCATCATGGATAGCTGACCGTGTCAGAGCATGCTACAAGGAAGCAAAGGTCCCATTGTCTAGCATGATACATGCACATTCAACAAGAGCTATGGCCTCTACGACTGCTTTTCTTGTGCACGTCCCCCTTCAGGAGATCTGCAGGGCAGCTACATGGTCCTCTGTGCATATGTTCACGGCACATTATGCCATCGTGCAACAGACCAGAGAGGATGCAGCCATCGGGAGGGCCGTGCTGCAAGCAGCCAGACCTTAACTCAGCCCACCATCCTATCTGTGGCTTGGTAGTGATCTACAGTGGAATGCATGCGAGTAGCTGCTCAAAGAAGAAAAGGGAAATTACTTGCCTGTAATGACCGTTTTTCAAGATGTGCTGCTCACTTCCATTCCACACCCGCTCTCCATCCCCGCTTTCGGAGTTAGCGGAAAGAAGGGACTGGTGGGAGTGTAGCCAGCAGTGGCGGTTATACGAGGCGGTTTAGGTGCCACTCTAGGGGGCTCCGCGGCTGGCCCTACGGAGGCTAGGCTAGGGCAAAACATTCCGGTGACTGTGCACTGGCACGCACACACACCTACAGTGGAATGGAAATGAGCAGTGCATCTCGAAGAATGGTCATTACAGGCAAGTAATTTCCCTTTTTCCACTACTGAGGCAAGTGTTAGTACTTCATATAATATTAAATACTAGCAGAAATACCTGGCGTCGCCTGGGAAAAATATAGTAAAAGGAATGATGAATGAACTACATCAATTACATGAACATAGCCTGTTTTTATACTTTTCTGTTGTATATTACTTGAACAAATGAACCCCCAAATTTTAACAAAAGGCACATCTGTTCACTTGCGCAAACTGAATAGTCCCAAGTGTGTTTCACATGGAAATGGAGCTCCCTACTGAGAACATAGGGGATATCGATTTCACAATTACACTCATTCAATTATTACCATTAAAAGAACAGTATTTTCCCCAGGAATTATGATGTTTTCAGCCTATATTGTTAAGGTTTATTTGCGTCATAGTCTATCATTACCCAAGCCAATTTTTTGAAATATTGATTACAATACCATTTTTGTGTGATAAAAGAGTTGAGAGAAGCCTAATGGACAACAGATGAACTATATAGTTCATAGCCAGAGGAAAGGATCTTAGTTGCAGTTTATGTGACACGCTTAACAGAAGAGTCCAGCAAATGCCTATGATCAGGCGCTACTAAAAACTAATTATCTGTGGACAGAATTGGGGCTCCAGGGGTACCGATTTTGAGATACAACCAATGCAGTTATTTAAGTTAGAAAATCAGTTGTATCCTTTCATAATTTTGTGTTTTTAACTCCTACCGTTTTGGAGATCTTTCTGGACAACCTGACCGACTAACTTTTGGAAATATTTATGAGATGAGTGGACAATGTATTGTACAGAATTATGGTGATGTGCTGTAGTAAGAGGGACTTCCCAGTAATTTTTCATTTTACACCTTGCCATTTTAACCTTTGGAAGAGGTCATCTGCATGTTAGTTTGAAGTTCATGTTCATAAAAGGAATTTTAGTAGTTTCTAGAGTGGTAGCCATGTTAGTCTGTGTACAGCAAAAACAAGAGACCTGTGGCATCTTAAAGACTAACAGATTTTTTGGGGCATAAGCTTTCATGGGCTCCAGTCCATGTCATCGGATGATGGCGTGGGTTGGAGCCCAAGAAAGCTCACGCCCAAAGAAGCTTGTTAGTCTTTAAGGTGCCACAGGACTCTTGTTGTTTTTGTATAGAGATGGGCCTGCACTAAAATCCAGAATTTAAGTATCTCTAAACTTTAGGAATATTCAAAATAAACAAATACAAATTTCATTCTTTTTTTTGGTTTGTCCTCTCTCTTTATAAAGTGTTCATGAAAATCTCAGATTCTAACATCTGTTAACTTTGAGTTGTCCACAGTCCAGAGGAATTATGCCACTTGAATCGATCTCTCTTTTATAGGCTCTGTTCAGGAACACTTTGCTTTTTTTTAAGCATCTAGACCAGGGGTTGGCAATCCATGGCATCCGTGCCAAAAATGGCATGGGGGCCAAGCCTGAACGTCATGCAGTGCTGCTCGGCCCCCCTCCCACTCCCCTGGGACCCCGCTGGCCACATTTCTCTGCTGAGGAGTGTGGCCAGCAGGAACAAGGAAGCTATGGCACACGGTTGCTGGCCCCACCCCCTGCTGGGCAGGGGTAGAGAGCTGGGCGGGTCAGCCCGCCTGGAGCTGCGGGTGCTGGCCGACCCCAACCCCGACTTCTAGAGGCAGCCTGCTGCTGCAGGCATGACCCAACACTGACCCCCGGAGGCCACCCACTGCTGCCAGCCAGCCCCAGCACCAACCCCCGGCGGCCACCCACTGCTGCCGGGGTAGGGTGCAGCCAGCCCTGACCCCAGAGGCTGCTTTCTGCTGCTGGGGGACCCACTGAGGATATGGTGGGTGGGGCTGGCATGGGGGCTGGCAAAGGTTGCTGACCCCTGATCTAGAGTTTTAACATCTTTAATACATTTACTTACAGCTGTCATCTTTTACATACTGATGTTCAGTTGTAGATGTGTGTGACAGTTCACGTACTGCTACTTTATAATATTCTCTCTTTGCTAGCTAGCTATCAGCTAGTCTGCAGCTTTATTTGATCTTGGGTTTATTCACAGGTCTTCATCACTAATGGCTGGATGTGTGATTTAGTGATTGTGGTTGCTGTTACAAATCGTGAGGCCCACTCCCCTGCTCATGGGATTAGTCTTTTTCTGGTGGAGAATGGAATGAAAGGATTCATCAAAGGACGCAAGCTGGAAAAAATAGGCTTGAAAGCACAGGTAAGTCATATGAGCCTGACCATGTCATGGACCTTGAGGCAATCTAAAATGACTTGTTATTCCCTGAGATACTCTCAGTAAAGATCAAACTTAGCTCTAGTAATACTTCAGTTGATTTTTTAAACTTCAGCAGCAGAATATTCTAAATTACTGTAGACTTCAAGGATGAGTTACAGTTGAGTGAAATTTGTATTGAGAGCAAACTGCCACCAATGAATATATGTCATTTGTTCTCTATTAGTTAGGAACTGGATGAAAAGATAATCTGAGAAAGAGAGAGTGTGACATTACAAATATTTTATGTTAAACTATTTTTAGGACACAGCAGAACTGTTTTTTGAAGATGTGCGTTTGCCAGCCAGTGCTTTGCTTGGACAAGAAAACAAAGGATTCTACTATTTGATGACAGAGCTCCCTCAGGTAAAGCAGACACAAACCCACACTGTGTGCTGAAAAAGCACAAAGACTTTATTCTGGTCTTTGCTAGAAACTGCCACCTGCAGTTTATCAATTAGGGTGAGACACTTCTGTCTCAGAGGCAGAGTGCCTCTTTTTTCTTTTAATGGTAGTAATTCTGTACTGGAAATCAAAGTGAATCATCTTGGCATACCATTGAAATTGCTATCTAGCTATGTAATGGTTTCTATTCAAAAAATAATTTTATTATGGTACTGTGTTACTAGACTACTATCCTAGTAAGGGAAGATTCAAATGTTACAAAAAGGAGATTAGATGTATCAGATTTTCATACAAGAGTTCAGGGCAAGATCCTTTGGTCAATAGTATTGGGTCTGAAGAATACAAGATTAGGACTGGCTTTAAAAATAGAATGCTACAAATAACTGTGGTATCATTTTAACACTTATACACTCAGCTCAATAGTTTTAAAATACTTTTTCTTTCCCCTCTATAAGCCCCTTGGTGAAAAGTTGACTTTTCTTTGGGATAAAGGCTAATGCAGAATGCACCTACTGCTGCTCCTTTATCAGTGGAAGAAATATCAGATAAACTACTTTCTCAATCTATTTTTTAAAAAATTTGAAAAGTGGAAGCATTGTTTTAAGCCCAGTGTGGCCTGACTGATTGGTAAAACTGAACACAATTGATCTGTTAATGCAGGTTTGAAAGAGCAGAGAGGTAATTTAGGTATTAAAACCATGACTACTCTGTTAAAAGCATATATTATGACTCTGTAGTTGCATCATGTAATAAAGATCAGATTTACTTAATTTTATACTATATGTCAAAAGGAGACCTGCTGTTTCATTGAGCAAATTCTAGATAGTATTGAGTTCTTTCAGAGAAAGTATTTCAGGGAGGTGGGGGGGGGGTAGAAAAAATACACAGAAGCGGTGCTCATGAGCACCCCTAGAATAACGAACCAGATTATTTATATGGTGAAGTTAAAAAAAACAGTTCTGGAGGAAATGGAGCTTAGTTTAAATCTTTACATAGTCTGTGGAAGTGGGTAGAAAAATTATGAACTTTATAATGTATTTAGACTGTGCAGTTTAAAATTTGTTTTAATTACTTTTTTATTTGAACAGAGAGATTAAAACCAGTTCACTGAAAAATTTGAACCGAAGTATGTTTCCATTAAATCAACAGGACTATTAAATCTCACTTTTAGATTTTGTCTTCTGAAGTTCTCCTAATGCAACTTTGAAATGTCTCAGATAGCTTTTAAAATTGGATCCCATCAAGACATTTGCATCCTTTAGAATGACAATATTTTCAGTTATGCAGTATGTCTACTTAAAAGCTTAACGCAATAGAACAAAACTAACACTAACAGACAAAACTAAACTTTTGGTTCCCAGCCTGTGTATATCTTTGTCTAGAGAAATTTGAGGTTAGTTGCACTGTATAAGATCTCTCAGATTCTTTATCTTTTCTGTCTGAAAGGAAAGACTATTGATTGCTGATATGGCACTTGCCAATTGTGAATTCATGTTTGAAGAAACAAGGAACTATGTTAAACAAAGAAAAGCTTTTGGGAAAACAGTTGCACATTTACAGGTGAGTTAAGAAAAAAAACCAACCAAAAAAAAAAAAAGACGGAAATATAACTTTTTGTCTGTTTCTGCCTCTTCTCAATATAGACACAGATAAGATATGTAAATTTCAACAGAGGTGTTAGGCAAGCTAAAACACTGGACTGTTTTCAAAGGTTCTAAAGCTGGATTAGAAGTAGGTAGCAATGTTCCCTCTAAGCTGCGCTAGTGGGCAGGGGTGCAGTGGCCCCCCCCCCCCCCACCAGCGCAGTGAGCATGTGTGACAGCACAGGCAGCCCTGCCTTTCCCCAGCCTGGAGGAGCCCCGTGTGTGTCTTGTCTCAGCTCCAGCAGGCAGCCTGTGCTGCCTGCGGGAGCAGTGAGAGCTGACGGCCCCTCCCCCTGCCCTACTGCACATAGCCAGGGAAGGAGCAAGGGGGGAGGGAAATTTAAATGTCTCCCTCTCCTCTGCAGCAGGCTGCTTGTGCAGAGATGGTGGCATCTTTGGGGCCTGTTTGGGCCCCAGCAGGTAAGCAGCCTGGAGCCTGGGCAAGAGGGGGGACCCTGAGAGATGGCAGGGCTAAATCGTGGGGCTCCCAGAGGCAGCCATGTAGTGGCCACAGGGATGCATGGCTCTCTGTGGGGGTAGGGGATGGGAGCTGGGCTGCAGGCAAAGGAGCCAGGCTGGAGCTGGAGGAGGACTTGGGACTTGAAAGACCCAAGCAAAATTGTATTGAGCCATTTAGCATCTCTATCAAGGGTGAATGCTTTGCTTTTCACTTGCTAAAAGGCTCCTGAAAGAAAAGTGATCCTTTAAAATAAGCAAAAACAAGTTGGGTTAATTTCAGATTTATTTTCTTTTCTGTGAGAGATTCTAATGCAATCAGTTTGTCAAGGTGGGGCTTTACAATGTAACTTTGTATAGACTCCTGTGATGGAAGGAAAGAAACCCTAATGATTAGGAAAATGAAATGAAAAACTGAAAGGAGAAAAAGTCATTTAAGGCAGAAGGAAAAAAATATTGCCAGTGGTGCAATAATTTTTAAAAAAGAGACTTTTTGTATTTCTGTTTCCCCAATAATGTGTTAGAAAAATAATCATTTTCTTTCACAAATCCATTTATGCTCTTGCTTCTTGCAGCTTTGATAAGGTTTGCTTTAACTGTCAAAAATTAAAAATTATTAAACAACCTTTATTATATTCCACTACCAGACACACAAATCTCAATTGTACCTCATTTTGCTTATTTTAGTTCTGAGAGTATTTACACTCCAGGCATACTAATTATAGCCTCCCTTTTATTGTTGAAAATGATTTGGATTAAAAAAAACCCCATAAACGCCAAAACTGAGATGTTAGAGACACTTTATATTAAAGGAGGATACTCACAGTGTTTAAAGTTTCCTGTATGCCTAATCAATTTTTTGCCATTCACTTAGGGGATTGTTGTCCCATATTTAGCTTTTGAGAGGTATGATTGGGCATGATAATGTAACAGACTCTAACCTAACTCTATTTGATGCAAATTCTTTAGGCACAAAAGATGGCCCTGGTTACAGAGATGTGATGCTGTGAGAAACTGTCTTGAAACATGTTTTGTGCCCTTGCCACCTCTAAAAGTTTTTAATTTCTCAGATAACTTAACTTAAGGTGTTGCCCCGAGGGAATCTGGGAAGCGGTTGCTACCTTGTGATTGTGATTTGCAATGCATGGTAATTTAATATGTTTACTGAGGGCAGAATAGGTGTATTTTCAAGGTTGATAGCTAGATATTAAATACAATCCCCATAACATGTCAGTCTCATGATCAAATCTGAAGCTACCTACTTAATTTCAATCTACGTTTTGGACATTTAGGGCCTGATCCACTTTGAATCCCTTTTACCCCAGTTGGGCAGCATAACAGGGACTTAAATTTCAAAGGGACAGCCGTGTTAGTCTAGTAAAGCAAAAAAGCAAGGAGTCTTATGGCACTTAAAGACTAATAGATTTATTTTTTGCATGAGCTTTTGTGGGAGAAAATCCCACTTTGTCTATATGTGTATTCTGGAAATCTGACAGACAGGCAACAAAAACTGAGCAGTGTAGATGATGGTAGAGACTAGACAGGCAGCAAGTTTCATTGTCTCACATTTGTTTAGTAAATTAATAAAACTACGGTACATCAATTTAACATTTTTATTGAAGTTTGAATGAAAAAGACATCTATGAATTACTTTTGAACTAAGATACTTAGGCATGCTGATACTTTGAGCACCAAAAAACTGTTGCCCAGGCCTCATAAATTGTTGCTCAGTAAATACCACAACTTGCACAGCTGCATCATCAGCTTAGAGGGAACATTGTAGCAGGAATGACTCTTGCTCCCATGTTCAATTTTACATTAAAAATGGCAAAGTGCTCTTGAGATCTATTGCTGCTGTTTCTTTTAGATTTGCAGTAGACAGTGTATTGCTGAGTGATTTATGAATATATTGCAAACATAGTTGTTTGTTTTATAAATTCGTATTTTACAGTCTGAGAACCTGATTTGACTGTGCACTGTCATGGTTGGACCTTTGCCTGTGAGCAGAGTCCTGTTGATTTAGGTAGACTTCTAGGCATGGTGGAGGGTCCACCTGTGCACAAAGCACTGCAGGATCAGGGCCTGCCTGAGATTGCTACTTTACAAGGTTTTCACAGCATGGACTTTGTCTTAATGCCTGTGAAGTGCTAGTCAAATATATATTTTATATAATCTTCAGTTTTATGGATATTGTAAATTATTCCTCAGCTGTGAGGCATCTAAAGGCACAAGTGACTCCACATAAGGAGTGTGATGGGGCTTAGCAGGCCTGCACTGGTACAGTGAGGGTTAAGGACACAATGCAAGCTGAAGAAGCTGTGCACTCCACACCTTTGCTGGACATGCTCAGCTGGGAAGGGGGATATAAAAGCCAGTCACCCAGCTCAGTTAGGGCAACTGCTGACCAGGGAGGCAGCACGCCATTGGCTCTGTCCAGGCGACCACTGCTGGCATCTGGGGCAGGGGCAGACACCTCCAAGCCCAACCAAAGATGAACTGAACCATCAGGAGCCTCATGGACAGGGGACCCTGCAGACCACAGAGAGTTGTTGAAGCATCACCAATGACTAAAGGGTGGGAGGTAGCCCAGGGGCCTGAGGGGAATCGAAAAGGCAGCAACAGAGTCACCTTCAACATTTTTTTGTAGAGCCCCACTGACTTGTTGGCCAACAACCCTGACAGGGCCCTGGACTGGGGTTCTGAGCCACCACTACCCTGAGTACCATGCCCCCACAGAGGATACCCCACTGCCCTGATGAAGAGGTCACATTAACAACTCTGGCTGTTATGCAACATGGGTGCACCTTTGACCCTGACCCTTAGGCCATGCTGCCCTGACGAGGAGGCTGCTTTATTGACTCTGGCTATTAGGCCACATGGCCTCTATTACAGGGCTGCCTGCTAACTTGGACGATTAGCCACCACTTCCAGAAGAAAGGGCGACCCTCAGTGACTTGGACCATCTTGCTGCCATAGCAGAAGGAAACCTAACAGTGTAGATATAAACCCACAACTTTTTACCCTCCTCTGGGTATGTGAAGCTATGGCTGAACAGGGGTATGGCAGCCCTGCACCAAGAATTATACGTTGTCCACAGTACATATTACTTTCACTGTCATGAATGAGAATTAGGTATGTAATTTGAGACTATGGACCTACTCCTTGTTTAGAATCATGGCAACAGGCCCTGCTTCCCATAGTAACATTTTAACCTGGCTAACTTCCATTAACAAGACCCTAGTAAATACAGGCCCTGGGATTCTACACTTAAAAGTAGCCATTTTCAAAAGGCTCTGCCTATTTTTTCTTGATATGAGAATGATCTTAAGAATTTCAGTTAAAACACTTGGTATGGGATTATCCTGAAAACCTCATTAGCTGTTAAACATTTTAATGAGAATGTTAACTAAGTTCCAGTGTTAGTGATGCCTGGTAATGGAAAATAAATTTTAAATGTTGAAGGACGGTACCCTTTTTATTAATTGAAATATACCCTTGAGATCAAACCAAAAACTTCAGGATTACCACTTTTGAGTCTTGATCCTTTTCCTCTGATGTCAAAAGCCGATCTGTTGACTTCAATGAGAATAGGATTGGGACCTTAGAAGTAAGGTGTCTTAAATATTTATTCATAACATTTTCAGGAGTGATTCAGCATTTCCAGTTTCCATAATGAGTGCTATGATAATAACTCTTATTAAAATTGTAGTTAGAGAGCAGATATAAGGCATTCTCTAATAGGTAACTGTAAAGCAAGATATCCACATTCCAATAAACTTTTAAAAATACAGTATTTTTCTCAAAACATTATGCACTTTTGCTCTTTTCTGTGTTTCTTTTTATTGCTGATTGCTACAATTTGTGTGTAATCAAAAGCTGACTCCTTTGTAATTAGCTTGCTGTCTTTTGTAAATCATTTATTACAGAATTTGACATCAGTTCTCTATTTGTTTCTGTAGTTTGTAAAAGGGAACTATGAAGTCTACTCACATAGTAGTCTAGGAATTTGAAGAAAGACTTGTTAGTTTGTCTTTTTCATTTCCCCTGCCAGTGTAGGAACTACTGCAACACATTTGAGTGTTTGCCCAGTCTAGCTTTACGTAATGCTAGAAGTGGACTTCCTCTATTTCCATGGTATAACAGATGTCACTGTTACAAAATTTCCCCCTGGCAGCTAGTTTAAACTTTCCTTTGTGTCCATTTATTCCTACTTGTAACCTTTCATACCTCTCTTTTCCCTCTGTAGTGCTTGAATTTTAGTTATTCTTTAATAAAAGAAAATAGATAAATAAAAGTATTTTGGATTGTGACAGTATTTATTTAAAATAAATTTAGCATTTAAGAAAATAGATGTAGTACTTTATGGAACTGTTAATAGCTAGGGAGATTACTGTATTCAGTATAATTGGAGCTGTGTCAAACCCAGGATATTAGAGAGACAAGGTAGATGAGGAAGTTGATCCAATAAAGGTGTTACTGTACCTCAGCCACCTTGTTTTATTAGTCTGTTAGGCTTAGAAACACATTTTTACCAGAAGGGGGCACTCAAGTTACTAAAACATTCAGCATAGGGCCAATAGGTTGTGTACTATCTAGGAATTTATAAACACAGATTTCTGATATATTATTTTTGTTTCTAAAAATATATAGATAAGCACATGACTTTGTGAGTTAAAGACCAGCATGTATTGCTTTTCACTGATTTAAAGTTCTCTTGGCTCTAAGCAAAGCTTGTTTGATTAGACTGTCAGAAATATAAGTCCATTAAAAGAAATGGAAATTAAGCTGCTGTTTTATAGAACTTTAGCTCCTGTATTGGCATATCGTCTTTACTGTGGTGGTGTTTCCTTCCTGCATAACATTTCTTGTGCAAAAAGCATTTCCTTGCAAAGACTTTATTGCCATATTTTCCTTTCACTGGTTTATTTTAAAATATTTCCTGTTTTAAAAACAAACATTTTTCTCTCCCAACAAAAATGAGACTGTGCAACACAAGTTAGCAGAATTGAAGACTCAGATTTGCGTGGGACGGGCATTTTTGGACAGCTGTATCCAGCTGCATGAAGAGAAACGTTTGGATTCCTCCACAGCTTCCATGGCAAAATACTGGTATGCGTGCTAAAGCAATTTAAAAGTGTTACTTTTATGAACTTTGCTGTACTCTAGCTTCGGAACATTGAAGTAACCAACCAGATTTTTTAGTTCAAAGGTAACATTACATGTAATTAATTCATCATTGGCATTTAACATCAGGATTTATTAGCCCAGACTACGTTGATGCATGTAGTATAAATCATAGACACACAGTGAACATAGGATCAGTTAATCAAGGAATTTCAAAATTAGTACTTAAGGTTGGCTTTTAGGACAAAGATTGCTTGTGCAATGTGATCCAAATTCAGCTTCATCACATAGTTCCACATAAGAAAATTTTTTGAGTTTAAAAAAAAAAAGCACAAAACATTTAATTATACATCTGAAAGAGTTTTAAAACCAAAGATTGATCTTACTGGGATTCCCTGGGATAATATTTATGAAATATGAAATATGTTTTGGATATATTATATGGTAAACTCTGACATTAAATGGTAGGTAATTGGTTACTGAAAACTATCAGATTTCAGGAAGAAGTAGTTAGCTGTATCTACTGTTGTTGCTGATATTTAGTTGTTTCTCCTTTCATAATTCCCTTTTTGTGTACTGGACTGAAAATACCCCAGGAATTTCTTTTGCTGTTACTTATTAACTTATGCTTAACCAGATGAAGTTAGACAAGTAGAAACATCTAATGTAGTACATTTGTCCTGGAGCCAGATTAAGTTAGCTGTAAAAGTGAGAAAAATGAAGACTAGAAAGTATTGGAGCATTTTGCAGAAAATGTACAAGTTTTCATCCGTAAAGAAAAATAAAAAGAAATAGAAATTATAGACAAAATTCCAAGGGAATCCAGACAGAGCATTTACATTAAACAGAAGGGACTTGAATGAGGATTTCTTAGCATGGATCACATTGGAATAACTGGAGCAAAAGCAGAGGCAGTCAGCTGTGTGGAGGGAAGTGTAACTAGTGCTAGTCAGCCTAAATGGACTATACTTTCATCAATGGACTTCCCAAAGTAAGAAATTTGCAAAATCACTAATATTCTTATGCTGACAATATTTAGTGGCCTTTTTGCAATAGATCATGGAATTTCTGTAACTTTTCCCCCTGAGCTTGAATAGGCTGAAAATTGATGCAACAGAGAAATTACTACTTTCTCTATCACCAGTGTACTGTACTACTTTTGACTATACAGCAGCTTATATTCTTACTTTCTTTCTTAAGATATAACCAGAACTGACTATTTTTTGAGGTAGATGTTTGGTTAAACAGAGTACATTTTTGGTAAGCATCATACATCTTTACTTTTGATTTCTGTTGAAAAATCTATGTTTTATTATGATGATACAGTTACAGTACTTAAACTAATCTGAAAATCAGTTTAGGATGGATGTTTTCAACAAGATGCAATTTCAGGTTTAAACGTGGTGTAATTATAATTCAAGAGAATTATAGTGGATCAAGCTTGAGAAGAGAGAATTTTAGGTACTCTTGTATAAAAAGGAAATTGATTTGACTAATCATTTTTCATATTCCTTTTGCTATTGTTGAAGCCACATGTTTGAACATTATTCTCTTCCATGACCTAGCTGTTACCTTTTGCTTGATCCCAGAATACATCAAAATCTTCTGATGTTTTATGTTTGTTGATTTTTGGGTATAACATGCAGTCTTTTGAAAGAGAAAATAAAGGAAACAAGTTATAAATCACATGCAGTTTAGAACAAGAAAGTTTATCAAATTCTGCTTGGAAAGTACACAAGAATTAACATTATAGAGACAGCTAAATGGGGAAGTGAGAGAGAAATACTTGAAGAATCTATTAGCTTGCATTTATATTTAAAAGAGAAATATAGAGATCCTTAGCATTTTTATTTTTATTTTTTTTAAAAAAAGCATCAGGTATTGTCAGTGTATAGAAAGTATTCTAGTATGTTGCTGAAGGAAAAAGACTATGAACTAGTTACATGATGATTTCACTGAAGGGGAAGAACCCTTGTTTTCAAAATAAATCTCTTTGTTGATTGGCATATACAACATGAATAAACAAAAGGTAAACAAACTTGTTTATATTTGAAAGCCCTCCTTTGTGAAAGTTCTATAAGAAAAGTCAAATTCTTGAATGTTAATATTGAAATATTTGCCAGTTGCTGTTCCTTTTGTATTCTTAACAAAAGAAAAAAAAATTGATAGTTCATTGTAATTCCTAACATTCTGGATATGGATATTATAAAACGAGAAGTTTGATAGTTAAATGTTTGTTTTCCTTACTTGTTGATAGATTTAATAGCATATATGCTTCAAAAACAAACTTCTGTTCTTGCCATTTTAGGGCTTCTGATCTCCAAAACAGTGTGGCTACTCAGTGTTTACAACTCCATGGAGGATGGGGATACATGTGGGAGTATCCAATTGCAAAGTAAGTGTCACATGTCTGTCCTGAATGATGAGAAATTAATAGCAAAGTGAAAAGAGGTATTTTCTTCACATGTATTTGTAAATTTGGAGGGAAAGCAATCACCGCTAATACAAAGCAGTTTACAAGTACGTGTCAAGGAAATTGGCTTTGTATAGTTAGTTCGTTTTACTATTTCCTCTGTATAATTAATTCATTAGTCAGCTTTTCTGTGTGTGTGTGTGTGTGTGTGTGTGTCTTTTTCATAGCAAAAACTGGGAAAAGTAATTTTTTAAATAGTCTAATAATAAAGCCTTCAAAAAATGGCAGAACTTTAGGGCAGATGAATTGTCAAATTATTTCTTAGCTTTGTGAAACTCACCTAATTTCAATTGTTTTCTCTTTAATAACATTTTTACCATGTTAATGCTGCTGTTATTTTTTCTTTATTATTGTGCATAGGAGCCTGTTCCCATTTTGAAATGATTATTCCCTCCATTGTGAGTAAATAGCTACTCTACAGTATCCTGAGCCCCACATAGTATCTATATATCTAGCAGTCCCTGTGGCGATTTGTAGGGCACCCTATTGTTATTTACTAGTAGTAGCTGTGTGGGAGGGAACCTCCGTATGGGTTTTTAAATGTTGCAGAGCTCTTGGTGTCTTTCATTTTCCTGTACATTTGAATTTAAAAAGTAGTTTTTTGGGAGAATTGTGGTTCTGATGCTGTGTTTAGTACTTCACAGAATAAAATTAGCAAGAATTCTTATTCATTTCCCTATGGTGCTGCCTAGGCTATAATATATTCAAGAGCACAGCTCAGTCTCCAACCCACTGGGAGTGCAGGGAACTGGATGGCTTGGGGGTCAGGACCCCTTTCGTGGTTGGGTTCAGTCACAAGTTCAGATGAACTTGAAGTCAGTAGTGAGTAAAAGCTGGCTGTTCAGCCTGTCTGAAACAAACTGGTATTTTCAGTTGGTTTCCTAGTGGGCAAATGTTCACACCCCAGAAGGGACCCACTACACAGTTAGAAGCCCTGTCAGCAAGGGATGGATTCATGTATGGGACCTGAATTACTGTCTTGGATCTAGAGGTGCGGTCTCTTTCTCAGGGCAGAAAGGCACACTGACAAGGCAGTGTGGGCAAATTTAGATTTCATATGTTGTGCATGTGCTATGGGTAAAGGAAGGTTTCAGTGGCCACAGCTGTTAATTTAGTGCTTGGTTAACTTAAAATGAGGAAGGGAGGAAATGATAAAAGAATTGGGAAAGGGAGAGCAAACACCAGGAGATATTGTTGAGATTTAAGGCATTTTTTAAATTATAAAAAGGAGGAAGGCACAGAAAATAATAAAGGAGAATTTTGTAAGGTAGTTTATAGGAAAAAACACACACACAAAATAAAGGGGAAAAAAAAAACAACTTTTAACCACAGGTGACCGGTTTGGGACAGTTCCCCAGAGATGTACAGGGTTTCAAATGTAAACACATTCTTGCCCTATGAGACTTGGCAGAGGCAAGCAGCAACCATACATGGGGCTTCTGAGTCAAGTAAGATTTATTATGCACCACGGGATTGCAAGGTGATCACATTTATGTGTCAAATGTATTTCCAAAACTAATGTTAGGTGCACTGCAGGTTTCTCTGCCCTGTATATTAACTGCAAATAAAGTGGATTTAAGATGTCCACAGCTTCAAGCTGTGAATTAGTTTTTATTAAGTCTTTAATAATGTTGCCTTCATCTCTCATGCAAAATGGGAGGTTGGCAGAGACTAGGACAGAGTTAAGGTGCTTTGAATTATCTTAATTATACATTTCCATACCTTTTCATTTCTAGGATTTCTAACATTTGTACCTAGAATGAACTTTAAAAAAGGAAGAAAAGAAAAAGACATTGTTTCCTTTGTCCCTTAAATAATGTCTAGATGTATAAAAACTTAACTCCATTGGAGGATATATTTTTGAGAAATCATTTACCACTGTAAAAGGGACTCATGGGCCATTTTTAAAAGAGTGATTTGTATTGAAGTCACTATGGTATATATTTTTCTAATATATTCTCAACAGGACAAATGAAACATGGGCTCATTTTAATTACCACGTTTTAATCATCAATACATATTTGGTATCAGCAAGTATATTTTGTTGTAATTTTTTATTTATTGGTGAAAGTTTCTAGAATTTGATAAGTTAGACTTTGAATACTTCTGTTGAGTAAAATTCTGATTTTCTGATTTCTCTTCAACATTAGAAATACTCTGCCAAACCCATATTTCCACTTTTCTACCAGCATAATACTGACAAATTGCAGTATGAGAATTAAAGCACAAGTTCCCTTATTTGGAATTTGATAAGATGCGGTCAAATGATAACAACCTAAGCAACCCAGGATAGTAATGTCACTGGACTTTTGTTTTCTCCTTAATAAAATATTCTGAAAGAGGATCTGGGTTTTCAGTGCAGACAGATCATACTTGAAATATGCTGGATTTCTAAACAGACTTTCCCCTTTATTAACAATTTATTTCATCATGTTGCACATATGGCTATTTTAAAGAAGTTATCTCTTTTTTTTAACCAATCACTCTTTCACTATTCACTTTTTCAGAGCTTTTGTGGATTCTCGAGTCCAGCCAATCTACGGTGGAACCAATGAAATAATGAAAGAGCTTATTGCTAGAGACATTGTGACTGACAAGTAGGCATCTGGCTGTGCTCAAGGCAGCTTCCTGAATCCTATCACAATTAGTATGATATTAAATCAGACACCAGAATAAAAGGAGATATAGTGTATTTTATTGAGGAAGAGAAACTGTTTAAGGACTGTTGCAGTTAAACTACAGTAATAAAATAGGCTGTTTGTATCTCTGGTCGCTAATGTTTAATGAAGATTAATTTGTGGTGCTCTGTTTCCTGGTGGAAAACACTTGGACTAATCCTTTGGATGATTCAAAAAATGTCTGGGAAGCAAGATCTGTTTGTATGAATTGGTAGTGAAACCTATAGTCATCCTGGAATGTTACAGTTCACTTGAAATCTTTGAAACATACTGATATTAATTCCAGTCCTAACTGTTCAGAATTGAACTCAGACTGTCAAAGAAACCACTTTCTTTCTAGAAAGTAAACAGCTGGGTGTTTAAAAGACAATGAGGACAACACTGAAATTGCAACTTTGGACTTAGTGTTAAATGTAACTGTAGAACTTGATCCTATCACTGACATTTCTGTTTAATAATTTATCTGGATGAGAAAGTAATTGATTTTCCTCATGTAATAATCATGGGGCTTTTCGCATTGCATTCATCAGTGGTGATGAGAACAAATGAGTGAGTGATTTTCATTCTTGAGCTTCATAATGAAATTACAAAAATGTAATAAGGTTAGCAGTGAAATTCAGATTGCCTTATTTTGATATGTAGTTATTTCATATAAAAGAGCTTAATAAATTTTTAAATGCAAAGTAGCAATTTTCTGCATTACTTGAAAATATGAAGTCAAATACTCTTCAGTAATTTTTGGAAGTGCCCTGGTAACATTCATAGTTTGATACAGTTTGTAAGAAAAGGCACATTTTATAGTTCAGCATAGCACATACACGGATTATTAGGAGTCAGAGGATCTCTATAACGGCTTATTGGCCAATTCTCGGTTTGCAGACATCAGCTGGAGATATAGTATCTGAGTGAAATGTGCAGCTAATGCAGGCTTATACAGCTTTTTAATATTTGCTTTGAATTAATTACACAACTCTATAATTATGGCTTTTGTTAAGCCAAATGCATAACTAGTGATTTGACTACCATGCATTGTACAAATCTGTTATCTTCTAGAAATAAGCAGTGATAACATTATGGTTTCTAGAGTAAGGCAGATAAGTTTATGATTTAAAAGGACAGCACCACCTGTGGCAAGCTTATTGGCAGTTTTAGCAGAGAATGGAGGTGAACTTGTCATGTTAGGATTGGAAAGCTTTGGGGCAGTAAGAAAAGCCTATGGCCACTTCAGTAGTGTTAGAACTACTGTTGGGATTTACATATTTCAGTCCCTTGGCCTGTCAGTTACATTTAATTAACTTCTGCCAGTACTAAATCCATTCAGAATTAAAGGTGATGGACTAAAAACTTGACTGAACCTACACACAGCTCATTCCTTATCCTGTCCATCTCCTGCACAGCATGTACCTCCTTGGGATTTAGGCCTGCTTGAAGTTTATAAGACTGTATCCATGCCTACCTAGGTGAACTTTGGGAGTCCTTTCCTCACTAGGCTTTGCACCTTCCCTGGACTCCTTTGCACTAGTTTTAGTGTGTGGCTTCAAAGGAAGATGCTATAGGTAGCCAGTGCAAAGGAGGCTGTGGTGCATGTTTTTGCCTGTCATTTTTCTCAAGTTGTATTATTCCAGGAACAGAGCAAGATAGGCAGAGGATTCTTGTAGGTGGCTGGTCCTGGAGGAATAGAGGTGGAAGGGGCTCCTAGGGAACCTGCAGCTACTCTTTCAGGCCACCTCCAGGCACTGGTACGCAGTGCTGGGATTTTATGGCACGCAGCCCTACACTCCCCTGCCCGCCTCCGCCTGTTACTTTCAAGTCTCATCCCCGTCCCGCCTTCGATTACACCCCCTCCCTAGTTTTGCATAACCCCACCCCCGCTGCAGCCGATTGGCCGGCTCTGCCTGCGAAAGCCCCGCCCCGCCGGAGCGGCCCCCGCCGCCTCTAGTCGGGCGGCCGACTGTTAAACAGCGGCAGAGTGACGAGAGCGCGGCCCGGGCGCGGGCGCGGGCGGGAGGCGGCGGTGCCGCTGTGGAGACGCCAAGGAGCGGAGCCGGCGCGCAGGCAAGTTTGCGTGTGGCTGCGGGGGCGGCGCGGGAAGCTGAACCGGGCACAGCCGCGGCGGGCGGCGCCATCGTGTCGCAGTGGCGGTCGTTTCCCGCGGCCGGGCGGAGGCGAGACGAGAACATGGGACGGCGGGAGGCCGAAGATGGCGAGGGGCGGGGCTCGGGCGCTGAGGGGAGGGGGCGGGGCCTAGGTCTGAGGAAACTGAAGGGCGGGGCGCATTCCACAGACTAGCTAGGCCCCGCCCTTCAGTTTTCCTCCGGGGGCGTGTCCGGGAGGGAGCGGGCCAATGGGAAGCGCCCGTGGAAGGAGGGGGCGGTGTGGCGGCGCGGGGGTCTAACGGGTGTCTGGCTCCCCTCCCCCGCTCGGCTGGGAGTCAGTCGCTCGCGGGAGGAGAGGGGGAGCGTCCAATAGGCGGTGGCGGCGGGGGGGCGCTGTGGGCTGGAAGGGGCCATGCGGACAGGGGCTGGGGGTGGCGGCCGGAGCGGGACAAACCGCAGCGAGCGGGCGAAGCAAGCCGTTGACCGCTTGGAGGCGGGGAAGGGAGTGTGCTGGGGTGGGTGAGTTTTTTTTCCGGCTTTCTCCTGTGTGAGTCAGCGCTGAGCACTCTCCGAGGAGCTGTTTGCCTTTTGCACCCCCCGGGGAACCCGTTTGGAGCCCGCCCGCCGCTCTCTGGAGTAAAGACCACTGCGGCGGCGGCGGCGGCGGCGGGGGGGGTTTAAATCCCGTCGTTCGCGCTGGTGGGGCGTTTAGACAAAACAAGAAGCAAGTGCGGATTGGGACAACGTCGAAGTGTGTTTCACGGCAGCTTCTTGAAAACGGTGGCTTTCCCGTTTGGGCTATACAAAGCAGCATGCGTTTTGGATCCCAGTGTGGAGTGCCTCAGAGAGAGGGGTGGAAAAAGAGAGTCACTTCTCTGCAGGATATTTTTACCGAGGAAAGTGTTTTTCAAGGGTGGAGCTGAGGCTGTAAGTGCCTGGAAGGGCTAAATTTGCTCTCCATATCTTCCTAACTGGAGGAATTTACAGAGATGATCAAAATAACTGTTCATCGTTCGAAAATTAACAGTTTTCGTTTAGGGAAACCCCGGTTAAAACAAGTTCCAAAGGGGCAGCTCTGTTAGTCTAGTTCACTAAAACAAACAAGGAGTCCTGTGGCGTTTAAAGACTAACAAACTGATTTGTTGCATCAGTTGTCCTGGGAGCAAGTCCCACCCTCAGACACTTTGAAGATGGGGGAGTTTACAGATTGGACCTGATCCCATGATTTACACTTCCCTGCATTTATTTCTTCCCATTCTGTAAATTTCCCCATCTTCAAAGTGTTTGATGAAGTGGGATTAACTCCCAGGAAAGCTCATACAATAAATCAATTTGTTAGTCTTTAAGTGCCACAGGACTCCTTGTTTGGTTTTGCTAGTTAAAAATGAACTCTCCTGTGTATGGGAAGCGCTGGATAAAATCAGAGACAAGAATACTAATTTTTGAGCATGTCTGGGTTGGAAATTACAAGTAACAAAATTTAGGAAATGTACGTCAAAGGATGATGTACTTTATGCTTTAGTATACTATACTGAAAAAAAATCACAGTAGTTTAAAATAGCTACAGTTACCACCCAAGATTAAATGAAAGAGTAACATTTTTGTCTCTTTATTTACTTTGTGTATTAATTACTTCTTTGGCTGTGCAAGAAAAACAATGAAATTATTTGCCCACGGAATCAGTTTCCTCTTTAGTTTGTTAGGTCTTGGTATGTATATTGTTGTTTCTCAGGGTCTCTTCGTGCTAGTCTGCTTTCTTCTGTGATTTATTTTCCCATAAATACAGTCTCTTTCTTGGCTGTTTTGCTGCTGTTTCTGTCAAGGCCTCGAATGAGATATTAGTACATTGCCTTTGTATCGATCTTCCCAGTCAAGGGACTCAAAGGGATCCACAAGTACTAATTATTATAATAGGTGCACACAGTATTTCAAGCCTAACTGCCATAGAGTGGAGAAGGTGGGCATACCAGTAGTTGCACTGTATTGAGTTTTTCCAGTTAGGCAAATGGAAACCCCCAAGTTTGGGCCCATGTTTTCAATAGCATAGCAGCCTTTGATTTACAAGTGCCCCATTTGAGCCCGGTTATCAGATTCCATTGCCTTGATCTGCAGGTTAAGATACTCAGCACCTCTCTAAATCAGGCCCACACTTTCCCAAGTGTCCAAAATCACAGATCATTTTTGAGGGGTGGAGTAATCTGAAACATCAGTTCATAGGCATTGAACTGGAACTCAGGAATTCTTGCAGATGGTTTTGTAATTTTGAGCAAGTCATTTAATCTGCCCTATGACTCAGTTCCTCATCTGTAAAACAGGAATAATGCTTTCCTATCTCACAGGAATGTTTTAAGGCTAAAATCAACTAGTGATTGTGCAGCATTCTGATACTGCTGTAAGGAACATACAGTTATTGTGTAGGTATACAACTTGTTCATGGTCATATGTTGGGTCAGAAACAGCCCACTGGTCTACTTATTAGACTCTGCCTTTTACCAAAAGTAACTGTTTCCTAATATTGACCAAAAATTTTCCATGAAACTTCTTGGAAAAATAACACTGGAAGATGCATGATGTCACAGAGAGAGCAAGAACGTAAACATGGAAGACTGCCCTGTTCACCCACAAGGCTCTTTCCGTCCCATTGGTCCACAGTGGGCTCTCCCATAAATGTTAATGGAATTGCGAGTATAAATTCTCCAGATGTTAACAAGAGGCTAAGTCTTGTTTAAAAAACATTTGTGGTACCACTTCATAGAGTGATTCACAGGGATAATTGGATTAACATATAGTTTGTTTATGGAGCTTGTAATGTACTTAGAAGTGGTACAAATATTTGTTTGAGACATGTATACAACATATGGAGCCTTGAATGGTCCATTTAATGCAAAAAAAATGTACTTAATGTTAGCATGATAAATTTGAAAAGCCAGTTGTATTAAATGTTCTGTTAAAAATAAACATTTAAATAGTAGAACATGCACCTGAACTAACTGACAGAGTGGTGATGCACTCTGAAATATTGGAATAATGTGATCCTGGTTTCAATATCATTGAGGAACATGGAGAAAAATCTGCTCTGTTCAGAGTTTGTAATGAGTTATAGCTTTATCATAAACAAATAGTAAGGAGTTCCATTTGAAATATGTCCTGTCTGATGTTTTGTGTAATTAAAACTGTGTGGGTGGTCGGTCTTAAATTGAACTCCTTTTGTGTTCAAAGAGAGACCACTGTAGGTGTACATTTTTCAAAGATGAGTAATTTATGACTTATAACTGCTTGGGAGTACATAATGTTTGAGTTCACAGCTCCCTCGTATAGTAGTAACTGCACAGTAAGAGCTGTTGAAACCAGAGACTCCCAATGTTGCTGTTCTTAGAATTATTAATAGAAAATAGTAAAATATTTACATGGTTAGAATCAGTAACTGTACTGCTTTTGAATAAGAAACAAAAGTTGCAGACCTGCGTTATGTCTTTCCTTTTAGGTCAGTGTAGAGTCCCAAGTGGTTAAGTGTGGCTTTCTCTTTGCCTTTCATAACTGTAACCAGGGCATCCAATGGGGCCAGCTTCTTTTCAGTTATTATTTATTGCAAATCTCTATTCCTCAAAGAGTCCCATTGATTAGATTAGATTAGATGGTTATTGCATGAATAAAGATTTTCAGGACAAGGTCTTTTAAAAGGATGTTGGCAGTTTGAACTGTAATTGTTTCAAACACTATTAAATGTAGTTGGGGCTATTACACCAAGCTCTGACTCAAGCATTCTTTTGTCTTTATAGTCTCATATTTCTATTTTTTAAAAATGTTTTCTCTTTTTTAAAACAACATGTGATAGAAATAGTGAAAGATTTTGTACATGAAGTAATGTAAATTCATAAAGCAAATAAAAATATTCAGTTTTTCTAATCTTTGTTATAGTAAGTTGAAGTTACTAATAAGTAACAGGTACAGAGAGAGAGAGAGAGAGGTTGGGAAGTTGATAGTGTCCCTTTAAGCAGATTAGTTTGAGGCTAAAAATGTAAGAATTTGATTTCAGAATGTGGGAAGGATAGGAATGCACAGATGGGTTTAAGGGATTTCATTTTAAATAGAAGTATGTTTTATTTAGAAAATAATAAGACAGTTTTTATGTCAAGTTTTTCCTGAAATGTTGTGAAACAAAAGCCTCAGCAACATGTAAGTGCCTGGGAATCATAAAGTGAAAATAGCTATAAACAAAAGTGAAACTGACTAGTCTGTCCAAATTATTTGTTCTGAGAGAAGTACCCATAGTCAGTCGAGAGCTTCCCCATGTAAAAGTAAATAGATTTGAAAAGTTCTTTATTTTTAATAATCCAAGATGATGTTCGTAGCCAATATGAAAATATTATTTACTGAAGTCTTCAATGCATCCTTTAAATATATGTGAAAATAGAAAACTTAAGGGAGTGGGTTACAAAGAAGAGCCTAAAAGAGAGAGATCAGGAGTGGTTTAGAAAAGTACAGGAATAAGGAAAAGCGGAAAAAATGAGAAAATAAAAGACAATATTAAGAGAAGTAGATAAGTAGGACTCGATGGGGAGGAATTGAAGAACAGTGATTGTTGGGGAATGGAAAATATTAAATAGGTTTTTTTATTTTAAATACTGTTTTTGTGTGCTATAGTAAGTGCAGGGGTGTGGATCAGAAGGAGAGCCTATGCTGTGCACAAAGCTGAAATTTTTTGCTATTCTTACTTTATAATTAAGGTATTAGTGAGAATAAACATAGCCATTTTAAACATTGGTTGCTCTACTTTGAACATATACTACTTTTCTTTCCTAAAAGAAAATGCTCCCAGTCCTTTCTTTTCACAGTTTTTAAAAAGCAGCTTCTCAGTGTCAAAACCCAACAGTTGTTTGAAGAAAGTTGAACTTCAAATAATTAAAAATAACTTACATTAGTTTAGTAGCATTTTTATTGCTTTACCGTGGAAACCTAAAGTATTAGACAATGGAAAAATATCTTCAAAAAGTATTACTTTGACAAGAAAGCTCTTTCCAGTGTAAGATTTCAGCCTTTTCATAAACCTTGTGTTACAGTACTTGCTTCTTTGTGAGAAGCAAAGAGCTTGGTCCTAGCGGCTTGCTTCCAATGAGGGTGGAGTGAAATTATTTTTACTATTTGATGCCAGAATGCAACAAAATACCCCAAACTTGTCAAAAGGAAAAAAGTGCAGTTTTTATAGAGCTCAAGACAGTTTTAATGAAAAATGTTTTGTCTCATGGATTATGCTTTGTTTCAGTCCTGTATCACTGACAAGCTTGTCTTTGTTTTCAGTTTGTATTACAGAAAGATAGTTAGCTCTCCATAGTTAACATTGGAATTGTACTGTTTTTAACTCTGACTTACAAAAATGAAATAAATAGTCTGAATCTTTTCTACAGTGGCCAATACTCATATGATATGTTTTGGAATGTGTGGGAGGATTATTGGGCAGTTTGAAAAATCGAGCATTCTTTTTCCACTGAAAAAGATTTTCTGCCATTTTTAACCAGGTTCTAACTCAAGCAGCTTCCATCAGGAACTCCAAATCTGGTTTTTACATTGTCCTCCATCAGGAGTGATGCCTTCTGCTACTTTAGTCAGGCTTGAGGAGTTACTGTATATACTCATGTATAAGATGATCCGTGCATAAGTCTACCTTGCACCGATTCTGAACCCCAAAAATAGACAAAAATGGGTGGCCCACATATAGACTGAGGTCCACCCGTGGCCTCAGGCACCTAGCTCCCCCACCCTGCACTGCTGGCTTTCCCCAGAGTCCCTGACACTCTCCCAATGCCCCCCCCCGGCCCTTTCGCCACTCCCCTCACTGTCCCTGACACCCCCCTCCCCCCCCAAATCCCTGGGCCACACCCCTGCTTTCCCTGCTGACCCTGACCTCTGGGCCCAGCTGCCACTTCCCCTGCTGTCCCCAGCCCCCTGCCCCCCCCGGCCCATTCACCACTTTCTCCCACCTCCCCCACACACAGCCCCAAGCCCCCAGGCCACACTGCCGCTTCTCCTGCTGTTCCCCAACCCTCGGGCCATGCTGCCACATGCCGTGCTGTCCCCAACACACCCAGGCCCCGGGGCCACACCACCGCTTTCTCCCGCCTCCCGGAGCCCCCTCCCTCGGGAACTGTTGCTGCTTCCCCCACATCCCCAACCCCCCCCCCAACCTCCGGACCCTGGCTGCTGCTTGCGCTGCTGTCCCCGACTCCCCCCAAGCCCAGCTGATGCTTCCCCAGGCTGACCTGCCCCTGAGAGCCCCCTTAGCTGGCCACTCCAGATGCTGGGGCCCTGCTCCTTACTCTAACTCTGGCTGGGGTGGACTCCCCAACATGGCTGCTCTGGTCACATGCTGGGGCTCCAGCCCAGAGCATGCTCAGTGCGTGCTCAGGGCTGGAGACTTAAAACTCCTGGGCTGGAGCTGCTGTCTGCTGTAGTAACCAGTGTATAAGCTGAGTGCCTGCTTTAAAGGCAGTTTTCAGGCAGAAAAATCTTGGTTTATACACAAGTATATACGGTAATTTGAGTTTTCAATGTTTTTCCCCCAAATCTGTGAGAAATTTGCAAATTGTATTTGTTGGAATTTAGGGAGCTTGTAGCAGAACTGGAAGGATATGTTGTTTAAAGGGATCCAGTCAGCTTCAAAAATCACATTTCTGTGTGAAATATGTGTACTGTGTTGTTCTGAATAGGATCTTAGGGTATATAGGCATGTGTGAAAATTGTCCCTGTTTTCAATTTATTTTGTGCATCCGACTGCTATATGGGTGTGGTCAGTTTCCCTTCTTTTTTATGTGTGTATTACACATTAGAGAAAGGAGGATATTTTACTTAGAAAAGGAAGACATAATTATAAAAGCAGATAAATTGGCAGGTTTGTCCCTTTAAGATACCCTCTGCTGAGATTTGAAGCAGGCTTAATACAGGGTCTCCTTCTGGGACTTCAGTAAGCCTTACAGGGGGATTGTAAGCTTATAAACTCAGTAGACAGCCTGACTTCTGTCCCTTCTTTAGAAGTTAGCAACTTCATCTATATCTTTTCCATTTATAACAGTTTTTTCACATGCCTGTCAGAGAAAAAGGACAAACAATAACCCCAAGCTCCCAGCTCCCCAAATTAAAAGATTTGGCAGACAAAAGTTTTGTTATGATGGACTTAATGTTTTAAAGACTAATCACTTTTAAACATTTTTAATGCTATTGTTATAAAAGAAGAAAGCTGTGAAATCACTTCTCAGCCCATCATTAAAAATACTGAAAAGTCTGGAGATTCAGGACCCTGATCGCTGCCTGAGTTTGGATTCAGTGTATCCTCTAAGCAGTCCCTTATAAAAGGCGTTCTATTGAATCCCAGCCAGGATTTATAGCACACCTCCCCGGGGAAGGGCAGTGGTTTACTGGACTAACAATAGCTGTGGTCAACAAAATAAGTCATTCACCGAAGCTGAAGCTTGTATTTTATTTATTTATTTTAGTTGTATGGTGGCTGTACCAAGAGCCCCCTGATTGGGTCTCGGTACTTGGGGCAGTGTACAACCTCAAAGAGCTTACAGTATATAAGAAGAGAGACAACTGATGGGACAAGCAAATGGGAGAGAGAGTACTAAGAACGGTGAGATGATTATATGACTTTTCACACTTAAATTATGTAAGAAAGTCAGAGACTTGAGGGGAAGCAAGCTAGACAGTGGCTGTGGAGGCTAGCAAAACTGAGAATAAGGAGGCAACAGAAGGCAGCCATCTAATGAAACTCCTAAAATAAGGGAGAAAACAAAGAAGACTTCTTATAGTCACCTTTTCAACAAATCTTTTGTTTCCCATGGGTTTTTAGCCTCCCTGCCATTGTCTTGTCTCAGCTTGCTCAAGACCTCAGGGTGGTCATAGACTCTCTCCTCCTAATGTGCACAGCAGAGAAACCTTGCTCCTGTGAACCTAAGGTACTGGTAAGTTGGGAAGGTGCCTGCAGCAAAGAATTTCTGCTGGACATGGAAGCTTTTTATTGCATTAGAAACAAGTTCTGCCTAATACCGAAAAACGAATCTTGTTTGACTCTTGAGGGAATCCAGTCCGGTCCTTTCGGTCAGATAAATTTGCATTAGTTGGTTAAGTTTAAAATGATTTTTTAAAAGAATTAAAAAAAAAAAATCTGGAATGGTCTTTTATTTGTATATTGTAATTAAAAATTAGACAATTTATATATCCCATATCATTTTCAGGTGTGCTGTAAACTACCTACAATAGCTATAATGACACCAGCCCTCAGAGAGGCAGCAACAAAAGGTCATGGTATCCACTTGTCACCTTCTTTGTCCTCTAGAGCTATGGAGTCTGATACAGCTTTGTGCATGGAAAATTCCAGAGCAGTTGAAGAGACGATAAAGGAGGATTCCATCACACAGATTTCTTGCTCAGTGCTGGGGTTTCCCACTACTGAGCCCAACCTCAGTAATGATCTCTTCAGTGTAAAACATTTTGGTTCTCCACAGTCTTCCAGACATTATCAGTCTGTCTTATTAATGAGCACAAATTCTCAGTTAAACATAAAAACCAAAAATGGTAAGCAAAGAAATTTGGACAAGCACAACTGCACCAAGCTGAGAAATCCACTACGTAATGGCATTGGTGCTACTGTGCAGGTCAGTCAGATTAATAATTCAGAACCTGAAGAGCAGGTCAGAGGGGAAATTTTACCTATGACCCAGAATTTGGCGGAATCCAGTAATGCAGAAGAAATGCAGGTTCAAAACTATAAGTGGTGTCGGAAGAATGGCTTTTTGGGTAAGGCTCTGCTAGTACATGCTGAGCCAAAAAAAGGGAATGTATTGCACCAAGTTGTGCATGAACCTTCCAAAATGATTGTGAGCTCTGCCCCCACTAGTAAAGAAGAGGAGTTGAATGCTCACTTACTTCAGTGTGTCAGTAAGCAACAAGTTATGCTCAGTCGGGCCAAAAGAGCTCAGAAACGTTTACAAATACTCCTGGCAAAGCATGTTGTCAAACACTGTGATCAGCAGCTGAAATCCTTTGTGAAACATCAGCTCCAAAGAATGAAAGTTTTTCATGACCCAACTAGATTTTTGGACAGTAGTTTCCTGGGATGCACTGAAATTAGGACAGAAAACAGTACTACTAACTTGGAAAATAATTCAGCTGAAGACACAAAGAATGGATTGAGCACTGAACTTGGTGAAATTCGGGGTTTTGCCCACTCTGCTGCAGGGCTGTTGTCTCGTGTGGAGAAAGATCTGGACTCTGATGCCACTTGCAGCAGCTCAGATGAAGATTGTGATGAACAGACTGTCAGAAAAACTGTGGAAGCGTAAGTATAAAACTATTGCTAGACTTCTGATGTATTTATTTAACAGACATTACAAACGTAGAAATTAAAGGGCCTGGATCTGCAAGTTCTTTCTCATGTATGTAACCTTACTCAGCAATTGCTTTTACTGAAATCAGTTGGGCTGTTCATGTGAGCAAGGCTTGGCAGGATCCAGCCCTAAATTTGCCATTGTATAAATAAAATGTCAAGGGGACAATTATTTTATTTTGTTGTAGCATACAGAGAGTAACACTTTGCATTGCTGTGATATCTGTTGTTAGGCATACAGTCAATAAGTGTTAGTTAAGCACTGTACCAAAGTAACTTCGATGAGATCAGTGCTGTAAATGAGAGCAAATTTTGACATGTTTTGTAAAATCTAGATATTTATTCTTTTAAATTAATAAGGATTAATATTGAGTTAGATATAAGCCTTTGACACTTACCAACATTATTCAGGAACTGTCTGTTCTGGTTAGGAGTCAAGACATTCACTTTATGGAGAATTAAAGTTTTGTTTTTATTATTTCATCAGTTCAGTCAGAAGATCTCTTTTTTTAAAGTTATCTTCTTGAGTTTCTGAACGGATACCAGTAGTGCCTGTTTTTTTACTGATACCTTCCCCAAGGAGTGGGGAAGGAGTTCCAATATTGTTAATCAGAACTTTATGGGCTGCCCTGAATTGACAAGAATTGTGTCAGTTTCATGCTCTTGTGCCTTTGGAAATCTGTGACTGGACAGAGACAGGTATTAAACTTCTCTTGGGGGAAGAAAAATGAAAAAAATGGAGATAGCATAGACCAGTGGTTCCCAACCTGTGGTCTGGGGACCCCCAGGGATCCGTGGACATGTTGCAGGTACTGGCATAGACTTTTTGCTACCTGGCAGCATCCAAGCATTGTCTGTGCAGCAGCTGAAGGTGTGATTCCCAGCACAGTTAGACATACACATCTGTGCTGCTTTCCATGCTGCCATAACTATATACCTATTTGCAGGTGCTAGCTTGAGCAGAACTTGCATATGTCTCTCTACCTTGCTGCAATGACATCTTCTGCAGACATACACACAAGGCTAGGAGTGAAGTAGATTAGCATAGTGGAAACTTGTCCCGCTCAGAAAGTTGCTATGTATGTTGGGAACTGGACAGGGGAGGAGAGAGCATGTTCCTAGTGTCTAAAAGGAGTTGAACAGAATTTCAGATTTCTTAGAGACTTGCTAGTCAGAAACTGACATAAAAGATGCAGCCTCCAAGCAGGGCCCAGCACAGTAAGTTGGTAGGAAGCCCATCACCCATTTCCACCTTCTGAAGTTTGGAGTGGACTTCTCATAGGGGGATTTCCTTGAATTTGCTGCAGGTTTTTCCAGTCATTTGTGATAGTGTCTGATTAGTAGGTTTGTTCACTGATTAGTATGTGTCTGGTAACTCTTTTTCTAAATCCTCAAGTTAGAGTTAATAAATGTATGTTAAAATATTTTTGTCTCTTGTTCTGACCTTTGAAAACTACAAAATTCAGTAAAAAGCAGGAAAGTTTTATCTTAAATTGCAGTGAATCTCAGCACCTGCTGAAAAGGGTTCTCTGTCCCTTATTATACATTTACTTGCTCCTGCTGTGAAAATAGTAAAACATTACAGCATTTACAGTGTAGTGTTTAATACAGCACATTGTTCTTGTCTTTTGTGAAACTATTTTGAGTCTGGAAAGCTGACAGGTGAGAAGAGTATACAAAGTGCTTTTTTATTTTTTCTGGCAGTTGTGAAATGGTATGTATTGTTATATTAAATACCAAACCAAGATGTAATGGGTTGCCACCTAACTTTTCTTTGTACATACTAATCTTTTAAGATGAACAATTTTTTATGCTCTCTTTGAAATGTTTTAAATGGAAAAATATCATCATTAACTCCCCCCAGTGGAGAAGAATCAACATGTGTTCTTAGTTGACAGTTTTGAATTATTGAATAATAGTGTTGCGCTCTGAGATTCTTGCTTCACGATTATGTGAAGTGAATGGGAACACTGATGAGAAATTTACTCTCTAATTTTAAAGAGAGGGAAATAGTCTAAAACTTGGAATGAGACTTTTTTTTCTTCCTTACTTGCAATTAGGTTTAATTCCTAATTCTGACAGTCTTACATCTCTCTTATTTTCTCTTTTCTGTCTTCAGTTTGTTCTATATTGACAGCCATCTACCAGGTTTGTTTTCACTGCAGTGGTAGGCTATCTCCAATGAGTGCAGTCCTCACTGCAAAATACTGAAGAAGCAGCACAGAGTAGCTTAGTCCCCACTTCATTACTAGCTTCAGCATCAGCAGCACACAAGCTTCAGCTCACACCCTGGTGGGCTAGCTAGAGTTTAATAATGCCCATCTCTTGTGATATAGCACTTTTCATCAGTAGATCTCAAGGCACTTCACAGTCTTTAAAGTATTTGTCCTCAGAACTTCCCTGTGAAGTAGGTACATGCTATAATTCACATTTTATAGTTGGGGAACGAAGACATGGGGTGGCTATGTGATTTGCCCAAAATCAAACAGGAAACTCATGGCAGAACACAGAATTGAAGCTGGTTTAAAGCAAAATCGTAACTTGAGCTAAAGATCTTTGTGGGTGTATGGGAGTCAGGTTGGAGTAATACTAGAGTTGTGAATTGAGCTAATACTACAGTGAAGACTGTTCCTGCATTTGTCTTTTTCTAGCATGGGAATTTGCAGCTGTGCCAATCTTGGAAGTGCTGGCTTTTTTTTCACTTTTCCTGAGTTTCTTGCAGATATGAGGTTTCCTCTTTAGGATCTTCCATCTCCCTCTCTACCCCATTAGCCTTAGGCACACCTGCCTGGGGAGCTGCACTGATATGACCATAAAAGCAAGGCCAACAGGTTTCAGTTACTGAAAATATACTTCATGTGAAGTTCTCAGCAGTTTGTGGATTTCCTCTCATACATAGAGCTCTCTGTTTTGGAGGACAGTGGGACTTGTAATGCAACCACTTGTGATTTGCTGTTCTCTCTTCATCTTAAATGGCTTTAGGTCTTTCTGGTTGTCTTTAAGTAAAGCACATACAATTGTATTTCTCCTAGATGGATTTGTATTGCTCTGTATTTGATGTTTCTTAGATCTGTAGTAACTGGCTTTGCCTGTTTTACTTAAGAAATGTGATTGCTACATATGAGAAGAGCATTAGTTTCCTTACTTATTATCTTTGTTTCTCATGATTATCTCCATTGATTTTGAAAGATTTTCCCTATGTGTTAGTGTTCATGATGAAATTAAATTTATATGTTCTGTGCACCTTAATTCTGTTATCTACAATGGTGGGGTTGTTTTCTGCCAATTAATGTAGCTTCAACTTTGGTAGTCATCTCCTGAGGTCATAGTGTGGTGTTGCAGCAATGGGAGCCTGAACTCTCAGGAGATAAAAATGGCAATGACTAACCAGTCTTCACTGTAGTGGAATGACCGTATCTAACTCATGAGCTATGTGTGTAACAGTGGTTTCACTATGAAAATTAAAACATTACACGAGAACTAATTTTTGCTTTCACGTCCTCTCCCTCAAGCTGATCAGAAAAGACAAATGTTTGTGGGCAGTTTAGCAGGACAATAATCCATGTCATCAAAAGATGAAAACTCGGTTTCAGCTCCATATTCTTCATGATGATATAAGGATTTGGCATTATTGCTATGATTCAGGTTCTGTTCATTCTCAAGAGTATACAGCTCATTTCAGAATGGCAGTTTAAGGTCTGTGATCCAAGAAGTAGTTCTTATTTCTTCTTATGCCCCATAGATTCAAGTAAGATTGGAGCATGCTGGCAATCTATTTATGCCACCAGTAGTTCTAAACTTTGTAATTGTTATGAGCAGCAGCAGTCCCAGGAAATATCCTTTGGTTTATTTATGCTCCCCATGTGGTAGCTGCTCGTTGTGCTAGTTGCCATCCTAAAACAACAGAACGTCCAGATCTAGTGGTACTTGGATGACCTTTGGGCGAAGGCACTGTTGTATGAAGAGACAGTTCATCAGATTTGCTCAACCATTCCAGAAACTGGATATGAATTCCTAGTAACCATAAGAAGAGTGCCCTTAATTGCATTTCTGAAGCTCTATTCAGAACCAATTGGAGCCATGTGGTATTTTCCAGAATGCCAAATTTCTAAACCTTTATCAAGAAATTCCTCAGCATCTGTTGCTTTGTCAGGACATACCTTGGTTTATTGCATCTGGCAACTTTTCTGTAAGTCTGAAGGTTTCAAGATTTTTCTCTTTGGGTTTTCTGGTTAGAGAGTGAGGAGATAGTAAGGGCATGTCTGCACTAGAAGATTGTTCTGCAATAAGTTTTTGCTTAATAATAAATGCAGTTTAGTTATTCCACAATAAAGCATCCACCCAGCCATCCTTTTGCTGTTGGAATGCATCTGCACTAGGACCCCTTCCAACGGCAAAAGAGGCTGTGTGTGGAGCTGAGAGGTCAACACCTCAGCTCCCTACAGAGGGAGCTGCAGGGAGCCCATAGGCTCCCTGCAGTCCCCTGCCTCTTGCATGGAAGCCAGATGTTATGCCTGGGGTGGTGGCGCTCCAGCATGCCCACAGCCCCAACTTTACCACTGCAGCCACCAGAGATCTCGGGTCTCTGGCTTCTCTGCAGCTCCAGCTGCTGGGTTCCCTGGGTCCATTGCAGCTCTGTGGCTCCAGCCTCCAGGATTCCTCGGTGACTCTGTGGCTCCAGTCTCTGGGGTTTTTGGGTGGGCAGCGGCTCCAGCAAGGGTTCCCTGGGTCAGGGACTCTGGCAGCTGCCTGCCCTGCTGCCAGGGACCCGGGAACCTTGGTGGCTGCCTGCCCTGCTGCTGGGCCCTGGGACCTCTGATGGCTGCCTGTCCTGCCACCGGCACAGGGAAGCCAATGGCTGCCTTGCCTGCCACTGGGACCAGGGAGGTCAGCGGCCGTCTGTGCCACTGCTGGGTGGTGAACCTGGGCAGCTGGAGCTGCAGAGTGGCTGGGCCCTGGGAACGCTGGAGGCTGCAGCTGCAGAGCTGCAGGGGACCAGGGAATCCCAGTGGCTGTGGTGGCAGAGCCACCAGGGACCCAGGAACTCTGGAAGGTGTCAGCCCTGCTGCCGGGACCAGGGACGCCAGCAGCTGCCTGTGCTGCCTCTGGGGCCACGGGAACCTGGGTGGCTGGAGCTGCTGGGCCATGAGAGCACAGGTGGCTGCAGCTACAGAGCTGCTGAGGACCAGGGAATCCTTGTGGCTGCAGTGGCAGAGCCACCAGCGACCCGGGAACCCTGGTGGCCTTCTGCCCTGCCTCCGGGACCAGGGAAGCTGGCGGCTGCCTGTGCTACCACTGGGGGCCTGGAAACCCATGTGTGTGGAGCTGCCAGGCCCCGGGAACACCAGCAGCTGCACCTGCAGAGCTGATGGGGACAGGGGAGTTCCAGTAGCTGCAGAGGCAGAGCTGCTGGGGACCCGAGAACCCTAGCGGCTGCCTGCCCTGTCACCGGGACCAGGGAAGCCAGCGGCTGCCTCTCCTGCCCCTGGGGACCTGAAACTGCAGAGCTGCCATGGACCTGGGAAACCCTGATGGCTGCGGAGCCACTGGGGACCTTGGCAGCTGTCCGCTCTGCTGCCCAGGATCCAGGAATCCTAGTGGCTTCGGTCACCAGGGCAGTCCCACTGTCAGTTTCAGTGATCTAACAGACATTCCAGTACTTGACAGCTCCCTGGGCTAGAGTGATCTTGGCTGGAACTCGGGGACATTTCCCAAGGCTTTTAAATGCATATTAAATATTCTGTTATATGTACACACTCCTTAGAGTGTGAGAACTGCTTTGGAATAGCCATTACTCCTCTCGCTTGTGAGGTTTTATTTTTCGGGAGTTCCAAAGGGGTAGCTCTGTTAGTCTAGTTCAGTTAAAAAAAAAAAAAAAAAAAAAGAATTCCATGGCACTTAAAGACTAACAATATTTATGCAGTAGATAAATTTGTTAGTCTTTAAATGCCACAGGACTCCTTGTTTATTATTCTGGAGTAAGAGGGCCCTTAGTGCGCAATACTGGGGATTCTGGTGTAGACAATGGATTTGTTAACGCGCATTAAAAGTTCTTAGTACGTTATAATTCTCAAGTGTAGACAAGTCCTTAGTTTTTGTTTTTTAATTTCACATTTATTTCTTGATGAAGAAAATATTTCCCACCTAATGTCACAGAATCTTAAATTAGGGTCGGAAGGTACCTTAAGAAGTCATCTAGTCCAGCCTTCAGATTAGATGTCTCTAGACCAGGGGTTCCCAACCTTTTCAAGTGGGAGGACCCCTTTTTAAAATTTGCACGCCCCCCCCCGCCCCTATATGGGGAGAGGCGCCCTTGCCATTGGGATCCAGCCGCGGGTGAGGAGAGGTGCCCTAGCCGCTGGGATCCAGCCCACCACCGCTGAGTGTCGGCACTCCTGCCAGGTTCTGGTCACAGTGGGGAGCACAACCGTCATCCCAAGATCCAGCCGCAGCTGGCCACCACAGAGTGGTGGCACCCCCTCCAGGTTCCTGCCCTAGCTCAGGTTTGTGTCTGCAACCCCCCAGGAGCCTTCAGACCACAGGTTGGGAATGACTGTTCTAGATCTAATCTCTTCCGGGTGTGGTTTTTTTTAGCCTGGTTGTTTAATCAACATCAGTTGAGTTCATGAGACACCTTGTAGAGAGCATGGAAAGGAATTCTGCTTCTGGGATAAGAGTCTTTTGTTCACCTTTGAATCATGGAAAAGGAAGAAAAAGTCAATTATTGCAGTTTTTTCATAGGACCAATGCCTTATTTTTCAAAATGGGATTGTGAGTTCAGGTCTTTTATTTGTTGGCAATTTTTATTTTATCTTAAGAGCAAAAATCAGTTATGGTTTTCAGTGTTCAATATTTAATTAATCTTTACTATGCAAGTCCAAGAAATTTCATTTTTGTATAAAAGACCAAGATATATTTATTGATTTGAGTACTCAAATCAATATAAATTTGTATAGCGGCTAACAAACTGATTTTTAAAAAAATATATACTCTCTCTGTTGCTGGCTGTCCCCACCTGTGGTATTATTAGCACAGAGGAAGAAAAGCAAGACTTTTATATTCCTATATTGCAAATTGTAAAGTAGAATGTATTATTCCAGAATATAGTCCATTTAAATTGGTCTGTTTTCTGTAAGACAAGCATAAAAATTCTTTAAGGATCTTCCTGTATTCATTTTCACTTTGACTATTGACCTTAGCTATAATAACTTCCTTTGAGCAAAATTGTCTCATCACATGAAAGCAGAGTGCTTGCAAGTAAAGATACTGATTCCTAACACATAATAATATCTTCATAGCTATTGAAAGCAGACATGTCATAACTTGCAAGAATCTCAAACTCAAGAATGTCAGAGCCTTCTAGTTGGATACGGTTTGAATGCACATTAAATAAAAACTTGGCATTACTGTTATGAAAGTGATAAATTAATATACTATCATTAACAAAGTATGGCAGAAGAGAATCTAACAATCACACTTGTGCATTCTTGATGATCTCACAAATTTAATTAAAAGGAACATTGGAAATAGTTTTGTTCCTGAAGTAAATTACTGATCAACCATCCCTATACCATTGACTTTGTATTTTACTAAGTTATCCAAATTGGCTATTTCAGTTATACGCTTTTTGTATGGTGCTTGTCATTGTGTTTGATCACCTAACAAACAGTAATTAATTTATTTTTATGGCATTCCCATTAGGTAGGAGAGAATTATCTTCATTTTGTATATGTTATTGGTTTCAATGGAAGCTGAATATGACCACACCTATGAAAATCACAGCAGTCAGGCCCTTTTTAGGAAAGCAATTAAGCATGTACTTAACTTTAGGCATCTGGTAAAACGAAAAGTATGTATTAGTGCTTTCATGCAACTGTCTAAACAAGACAACTAAATATTGAGGTAGGAATCTAATTTTGGATACATTTAAATGTCTTGGCCTAGTAATTTACAATTATATCAGTTTAAATAATTTAAAGATGTCACTTGGGTAAAGAGAGTGTTATAAATAATGCAAGCAGCTATATCCAGGAGAAAAGTGAATGAGTTAGCAGGATTTTATAGCTAAGTCTCCCTTCATGCATTCCATAAAAACATAGTTTTTATTTCATCTAAATACTTTACTTGGTGTCTGAATTCCTTTTAAACGAGACCATCAGACTCCAGATTTTCTGCCTGTAATCTCATTCTGGCAAGAAGTAGATGTGCTTCGTAACCCTAGGTATTGAGACTTTTAAGATTTTATGTGGCCATAATTAAGATATTAAGGAAACCAGCAGAAGTTCCTGTAACATTTGTAGATAAGGATAATGGGAATGCTGTTTTCATTTAGGGCCTATCTAAAACACATTAGATTATGCAGCATGCTATGCTTTAGCTACTGTGTCAGTATCTGATGGTTTTAAGCTTGATGCTAGTAAGGCTAAAGCAGCAATGATGACTTTCAATAAAATATTTCTGTCTTTAGATGTCTGTAGGTCTGCCATTTAGAGTTAGTTCTCATACTTGCGTAGCACTCCCTTCTTGACTTGGCATCTAGACCTCATGCTTATTTTTCAGGGGCAGTTTGGCAATATTTGTGTAATGGGAATTTCTCAGCCAACATTCTTGGGAGTTGTACCCTAGTTAGATTACAGCATATGAAGAAGACATTTCAAAAGCAGAAAGAGATGTTACCAGTTAGCATGGCTCTTTGAGGTTTTGCCTCTGTGTTTTCTCACTACCTGCTTACCTTCCCTTCTTCATAATTCTAAGCCTTAAAGATTCTAAGGTTTAGTGGAAGGCACTGAGGTAATTGAAGGTATAAGAGACCTTATGATACCCATTTTTGAACCTTTGGAGTTAGACATCTAAGGAGACAGAGGTGTATTTTGCAGTTGTTTCTAAACATGGCACAGTTAATGCTTGCTTGTATTTCCAAAGTTTGCTAATTTCAGAGGAATTAATGTTCAGTCTGATTCCATAAATTAAGCTATTACCATGTAGAGTTCTAAATTATCAGAGCTATCTAAACAGAATCCTGGGCTGGATATGGAAAGAACCTTTTGGGTCACCTAAAGAATTACCGAAGCAGTTCCAGGCTCTTCTAGGTCATGGATTTCTCCCCAGTTGAATGTATTTTTTGTGTCGAGTCCTAATTCAGATTACCAAGCATTCAAGATCTCTGTAACCAGGTGATTGTGTTTTCAGCAATTCCATAGATGCAAACCTTGTCTTGACCTGCTGTAGATAGTATTTGTTGTTGTAGTTCATTAGGTTGGAACATGCAACATCTCTGATAAAGAGTCATGTAAGGCTGCTATGCAATTCTTCTTTTAAGTTTTCTCCAAGCATTAAAGGCTCAACATGTGTACTACTTAGGTGAATGAATCTTTTTGTGCTGGGTACCTGTCTAGAGATCTTCCATTTTTTCTTCTGTTTCACTTACAGATCTCTTCTATAGCTTAGTATGTTATGTCTGGGGGTTTGCAGTTTACTCCTGTTTCTTCTGAACTGGTATGCAGGAGTATAGAAATTGAAATCGTACTTGATAGGCCCCTCCTTCAATGTCAATATAACATCAATTCCCTGAAAAGGGATTGTAATCTCTGCTACAATTTGGTACTTTCAGTGGCCTGGTCTCCAGTGGAGGTTGGCGTAATGCCACTTACGTCAGTCCCCTAAAGAATGCATTGCTCCTGGTACCTCAGTCAAGCTGACCTAAACCGTGCTGAAATTGAGACTTAATAAAACCACCCTTGCAAGCGGTGCAGTGCTAAAGTTGAATTCCAGAGGTTGAATTACCATCAGTGTATGCAGAGCACAACATAAGTTGGTCTTGGCCTTCAGGAGCTATCCCATAACTCTGTTTTGACTGTTCTGGACATTTCATGCTCTGCTTCACTTTGGCCATGTAAGTAGGACATAGCTCTTCCCCTCAAGCCCTGGGAAATTTTGAAATCCCATTTCTTGTTTGGTCAGTGTGGAGAGAGTTTGATAACTGAACATTTCATGGTGACTACACACCCAAAACATGCCCCAGCTTGGAGTTGACCTGAGGTCTTGGATCTCATCAGCTTGTGGGGCAAGGAGTCCATTCTTGCTCAACTCTGAGCCGGCAAGAGAAATCATGATATATAAGAGAAAATATTACGTGGTACAGTTGAGAAAGGAGACAGCAGAGATGTGTAGAAAAGCCGAGTTAAAATCAGAGAGCTAAGGCAGGCATATCAGTGAACTAAGGAGGCAAATAGTAATTTTGGCTCCTCGCCAAAGACATGCCACTTCTCAGTGATGACCCTACCACTGTGCTAGCTGAAGCATTGATACCTCTGAGGAATCCAGGATGAATGAGGAGGACTCCATGGACAAGGAGGATGAGGAGAACAGGGACAGGAGAGTAGGGCATCCATTCTCCTTGGCAGCCAGGACCTATTCGTTACCCCAGAGCAGCCCAGCCAATCACAGGATGGTGTCAGTGACGGAGATGCCAGGAAGGCACATCTGGTGTATTTATCATCTCACTGCTGTGGTTATGTCTTCAGTCCTGCTTCTGTTTTTTGTGAAAAAAGGAGTTTGTGTATGGAGGAGATGGCTTTCCCGGATGTAGGTGAACTTCAGCATAGGGTCACTACAGGAACAGGCTGTTGATGTGCTCCGGAATGCTACAAGAATCCTCCAAGGATATCTCTAGGAAACTTTCATGAAGGTACTCTGCAATCCTTTGCAGAAGGTTTCTGGGGAGGGCAGGTTTATTTCTTCCTGCATGATGGCAGACTTTACCATGCCATGTTGCTATTAAGGGAGGAAGCATCATTGTGGAATATCGCATAGCAGTATAAGGGCCAGGTCCATACCCTGATGCTTCCAGCACATCTTCCCTTTCTGTCTGCATTACCCTCAGGAGACTGATATTGCACAGGATCACTTAAGGAAGATGGTACAATTTTACAATAACCATCCAATGCCATTTCCTTTCCCTGCCCTGGTTGGTGTCCCTACATCATGGCTTGGTATGCATGGGTGCTAAGGGCTGAATACTGTTTTTATGCTTTCTGCAACAGTAATTTGCTATGGCTTCCTATAATCCATTTTGTCTACATCCATCTAGAGTGCACTTTGGGATGTTAAGGGGGTGCCCAATGGTCCCTGTCATTGGTTAATTGCTTATTGGGGGGCTGTGTAGTTTGCTGGAAATCTCTGTAATGGATCCAAGGGTCTTGGCTTACCATGTCTGGGATGGCAGTCCGACTGCTGCAGCATGTGCAAATTGGAATGTGGTTCTTGCCTCATGTTCTGTATAGTCAGGGAATTTCTTGTAACAATATGTCATTTTTTAGACTACAGGCTCATCTAAGAATGGGAACTGTGTGCTTTGCTTGCCTTGCAGATGACTCTTTGACTACCCAGCTCTACCAAATGCCTCTCCCAGAGTAGGAAAGAGGGGGTGGGGGGAGGAATCCAGTGATGACATGTTATGTGAGCTGATGAACACTTCCAGAGCAGCTGATACAGACTTCAGACCCTGGAGGATATCCTTGTCAGAGAAACTGAACACAGACATGGAGGACAGAAAAGCAGCTCAGGAGCAGGACCGTGAAATGCAACAGGAAATGCTGCATATTATGAGAGTTCAATCTGACATGCTGCAGCCCCTGATAGAGCTCCAAGAACAGCAGCAGCAAGACAGTGCCTCTGCCCCTCCTCCAGAATGCACAGCATCCCCTGATTCCGCCCTCACTCCCAACTGCTCCAGGTGGGCTTTGAGCAAGGTGCGGTATGTGCATCACTCCACACCAGTAGAGGCAAGTAGAAAGAGGCAACAGTCCCTGTAAGAACTGCACCATTGTATTCCTCTTTGATTCCTCCGCCCAACTCTCTTGAAATAGATACAAATAAAACTTAACTGTTAAAAAAAAAAATCTCTTTATTCAGTCATTGCCTGAGCACTCTGAGTGTGGGGGAAGAAGAGAATGGGGGAGGATGGTTGCATGGGTGAAGGATGGGAATTAAGTGCACGGCCTGAGAGCCAAATACAGCACTGCTGGTCAGTGAAAAAATGAGTTTTCGATGCTTCTCTTATATGCAGTACTCTGTGATTCACTCCGACTGTAACACTGGCATCTTGCTGCTCAAAATTTGCAGCCAGCCTGTCAGTCTCTAAGACCCAACCCTGTGGAACTTTTCATGTTTCACAAAAATTATGGAGCACACAGCAAGCACAGATGATTGTTGGTATGTGTTTAAAAAAAAATTGCTGAGGTCTAGGGTTGTGCGTAGAAACCTCCACCTCCCTTTTAAATACCCAAGTGTACATTCCACCACTATTCTGCACTTGCTGAGCCTGTTATTGAAACTCTCATTATCGCTGTCCAGGTGCCTGGTACAGGGCTTCATTAGCTGGGGAGTAAAGGGTAGTTAGGATCCCCCCAGGATCTCTAGTGGCATTTCAACATTCCCAATATTTATTTTTGGTCAGGGAAGAAAGTGCCTGAATGCATCTTTTTGAGCAGACCAGAGTTCCTAAAGCTGCATGCGTCGTGCACCTTTCCAGACAACCCTGCATTGATGTCAGTACAACTTCCCCTATGATCAATAAGGGCCTGCAAGACCATTGAGAAGTATCCTTTGTGGTTTACATATTCTGTGGAAGGATGGTCCAGAGCTAAAACACGGATATGAATCCCATCTATGTCGCTCTTCCCTGTAGTCTGGGAACCCCAGTGCAGCAAACCAATCCAGTATGTCCTGCACATTTCCCAAGGTCACTGTCTTTTGTAGCAGAAGTCTATTAATAAACCTGAACACTGTCATCACAGCAGCTCCTACAATGGATTTCCTTACTTCGAATTGATTTCCAACTGACTATCAACCAGGTGCCTAGTATAGGGGTTGCTAGAGTCCACAGAGTAATGGACACTCGCTTCTTCACTGTAAGACAGTCTCAAGAGAGTACTCGTGCTTCTGTGCTGGGGACAGCTCTGCAAAGTTCAAGGAGAAGGGCCTTCCACATATGAAAATTCTGTAGCCACTGCTCATCATCCCACACAGTCAGCATGATGCAGTCCTACCACTCTGTGCTTGTTTCCTGGGCCCAGAACTGGTGCTCCACAGACTGAAGATGATGGGTGACAGCATGCAGCCAGTGGGAGTTGTCTTGCTCTATGGCTTGTAGCTGGGTGACTGCAGTAACATCACAATTTTCCAGGCTGTGTCTCCTATTTTGCCATCGAAAATACTTTAGCATAAGGAGTGGGGTGTTTGTAATGTTCACAATGATAGAGCAGCGCTGTGTGAGCTCCATGCCTGTCCAGCAAGGGACTTCACACACTAGAGAAAAAAGGCGTGAAAAACCATTTCCAATTTGGACAGGGATGGCATATGTTGCATCATGGGAGGACAATGATTTTCCCATGAGCCTCTGTGTCTGTTTGCACTGTGAGATAGCTACACATGGTGTGCTGCTTTGAATATCAACCCAACAGTATCTAGTGGGATGCAAGAGCCTGATTCAAGGATTGTGGTGTGATCACACTCATGTGACTCACCTCAATCCCTGGAAAAATCATGGAGCAGCTTCTCAAAGAATCTATCCTGAAACACTTGGAGGAACGTAGAGTAATCAGGAACAGTCAGCATGGATTTACCAAGGGTAAATCATGCCTGACCAACCTCATCGCCTTCTATGATGAGATGACTGGATTTGTGGATGCGGGAAGAGCTGTTGATGTGATATACCTTGACTTTAGCAAGGCTTTTGATACGGTTTCCCACAGCATTCTCATTGGCAAATTAAGGAAGTATGGGTTAGATGCATGGACTGTAAGGTGGATAGAAAACTGGCTAAAACAACGGTTTCAGCGCGTAGGAATCAATGGCTCCATGTCAAGTTGGCAGGCAGTAACAAGTGGTGTGCCCCAGGGGTCGGTCCTGGGGCCAGTTCTGTTCAATGTTTTCATTAATGATCTGGATGATGGGATAGATTGCACACTTAGTAAGTTTGCAGATGATACCAAACTGGGGGGGAACGGTAGACACCCTAGAGGGCAGAGACAGGATTCAGGGAGACCTAGACAAACTGGAGCAGTGGGCCAAGAGGAATCTCATGAGGTTCAACAAGGATAAGTGTAAAATCCTGCACTTGGGACGAAAAAACCCCATGTACTGCTACAGGCTGGGGAATGATCAGCTAAATAGCAGCACTGGAGAAAAGGACCTGGGAGTCATGGTGGATGGGAAGCTGGATATGAGTCAGCAGTGTGCTCTTGCTGCCAAAAAGGCCAATGGCATACTGGGCTGCATCAGAAGAAGTGTTGCCAGCAGATCAAGGGATGTGATCATTCCCCTCTATTCTGCACTAGTGAGGCCACATCTGGAATACTGTGTCCAGTTTTGGGCTCCCCACTACAAAAAGGACATGGACAAATTAGAGAGAGTCCAGAGGAGGGCAACCAAAATGATCAAAGGGCTGGAGCACAAGCCCTATGAAGAAAGACTGAAGGAACTAGGCTTATTTAGCCTGCAGAAGAGAAGACTGAGGGGGGATTTGATAGCAACCTTCAACTACTTGAAGGGTTGCTCCAAGGAGGAGGGAGCTCGACTGTTCTCGGTAGTAACAGAGGGCAGAACGAGAAGCAATGGCTTCAAGTTACAGCTGGGGCGGTCCAGGCTGGATATTAGGAAAAACTTCCTTACTAGGCGAGTGGTGAAGCATTGGAATAAGCTGCCTAGGGAGGTGGTGGAATCTCCATCTCTGGAGGTGTTCAAGTCCCAGCTGGACAAAACCCTGAGTGGGATGATCTAATGGGAGTGGTCCTGCTTTTTTTGGCAGGGGGTTGGACTAGATGACCTCGTGGGGTCCCTTCCAACCCTATGATTCTATGACTTCCAGCATTAGGCAGGTGAAAGTTAATTTAAAAGAGATCAACTTCCCTCTACAGCATAGACATGGCCAGTGTCAGTGTACGTCCTTTGGTATTTACCCTCTTTTGAGCTCCTTAGAATTTAAACTTTTAGTTGGTTGAAGTTATTGAAGTTGGAAACAAGTTGCGAATTGTCTGTGTATGCTTGAACTTATGATTGGATGCAGTTGTGAAAGTACTAATGAGTAGCTGTACATCTGGGATGGAGGGCTCAGGAATATATTCCAGAAGTTGTGATAAGCAGCAACTGAGGTCTGTAGATAACACAGAGAAAAGTAACTCATCTGTTTTGAAGCAATGTACTGTTATGCAGAAAAACCATTACTAGGTTAAAAAAAAATCTGTTAAATTCCTGGAAGGGTAATATTGCAGGAGGCTCCAGAAGAATTAAGTGATTACAGACTTTTGTAGAAATAGCAGTATGTCTCTATGCTCCATTGAGGTCTGATTTAATTGATATTCTGCTAATAGTTTTGCTTGGTGGTAGTGATAACAGGATACTATCCTGTTTGCTTTGTAGTCATTCTTCTGTGAAGATCTGGGCAAAGAATTATATTGAGCTGTCAGTAAACATTGTTTTCTTATGTGTTGGTGATTTGCATAGGAGGAGGCTATTTGTTACAGTTTTTCACCTTTTTAAACAAATTTGGGCTGCCTGGAATGTACTCAATCCTTTGAACACATAAAATGGCAGTAATTTTTCCAATTGTGTGGTTATAGATTTAATAGTTAACTGGTCACCTTTAATCACCAGCCTCAAGCAGCCTTGTGATTGGCCTTCCCCTGTGTGACTAACAAGGGGCAAGGGCTGATCTAGGTAGAGAAGGCCTTAAAAGTCACTGCTTGAGTGACCAGCGGACTGCAAACAGGGGAGTTTGAGAGGAAGTTTGGTGAAGCCACGATGGTGAAGAGGAGCCGCACTGCTTGTGCCAGCGCCCCTTCTGTTTCCTTTGCCTCTGTTTGTAGCCAGACAGACAGTCTGACCATGGATATCTCTACCCAGATCCTGGTGTGGACTTGCAGGGACTGTGGCTTTCATTTTCCTGCCATTGATGATCGGGCTAGAGAGATGAATCTATGTGATAGGTGCCTTCTGGTGGCGTCTCTCAGGAAACAGGTAGGAGAGTTACAGGAGGAGGTGTCGCGACTCAGGGGTATCCATGCCCTGGAAAAGTTCCTTGACAGTGTCCACGAGGAGACCTGCAAGGAGGAGGTCCCTATCCCAGTGCTAAGGGCTACTGCTACAGTTCTGGAGATGGATGGGATGCCTATGGCAGAGGGAGGACAGTGGCAGCTGCTCACCTCTGGCAGCAGACAGTGCTCCACGCCTGCTCATGTCCCACCCTCCATTGTGGTGAGGAACTGTTATGCGGCACTGGAGACAATGCAGGAGGTAGAGGAGATGCACCCCAGAGGCTGGGGAGATCACAGCCATCTCACCTAAAAGGATATGTAGGGTTGTGGTGATTGAGGACTCACTCCTGAGAGGAACGGAGGCGCCCATCTGTCGCCCTGACAAGGCCTCTAGGGAGGTACGCCGCCTGCCAGGTGCCCGTATCCAAGACGTTACATAGGGATTGTCAAAAATCATCCACCCCTCGGACTACTACCCCATGCTTCTTATCCACGTGGGTACCAATGATACTGTGAGAAGTGATACTTGGCAGATCAAATGTGACTACGGGGCTCTGGGAGTGCGAGTGAAGGAATTTGGAGGACAGGTGGTGGTCTCCTCGATCCATCCGATCAAGGCTAGAGGCCTGAGGAGAGACAGATGCATCCTAGAGGTGAATGCCTGTCTGCGAAGATGGTGTGGTCATGAGGGATTTGGCTTCCTTGACCATGGAGTACTGTTTCAGGAAGGAGGATTGATAGGCAGGGATGGCCTTCATCTGTCCAGGAAGGGGAAGAGCATATTTGGGCACAGACTGGCTGACCTAGTGAGGAGGGCTTTAAACTAGGTTCAAAGGGGGAAGGAGACCAAAGCCCACAGGTAAGTGACAATGTGGGAGATCTGGGGGAAGGGATGGAACTTGGGGGGTGCTAGGACTGTAGCATCGGGAATAAAAGAGAAGGTAGTTGGAACATGGGGGGGGGGGAACAAATAATTGTCTTAAGTGTTCTACTGAAGCCCCAATACGTGAGGAGAGTGAGGGAGGACAACTCCTAGAAAAAATTCAAGGAGGTATATGTAATAGAATTGAAAATCAAAATGACAAAGTAGGGAAATCGGCCTGGTATCTTAGGTGCCTATACACAAATGCGAGGAGCCTGGGAAATAAGCAGGAAGAATTGGTAGTACTAGCACAGATAAGGATCTATGATATCATTGGAATAACAGAGATGTGGTGGGATAGTCTGCATGACTGGAGCTCTGCCATGGATGGGTACAAACTGTTCAGGAAGGACGGGCAGGGAAGAAGAGGGGGAGGAGTAGCATTATATGTAAAAGAGCTCTATGACTGCTCAGAGCTCTATTATGGAAGTGGAAGCATGCCAGTAGAAAGTCTGTGGGTTACATTGAGAGGGGAAAGCAACAAGGGGGATGTTGTGGTGGGTGTCTGCTGTAGACCACCAGACCAGAAGCAGGAGGTGGATGAGGTGTTCTATGGACAACTAGCGAAAGCTTCTAGATCACAGGCCCTGGTGCTGATGGAGGACTTCAATTCCCCTGACATCTGCTGGGAGGGCAATACAGCAGTGCATGGGCAATCCAGGAAGTTTTTAGAGAGTGTTGGGGACAACTTTCTGGTACAAATGCTGGAGGAACCAACTAGGGGCCTTGCACCTCTCGACATGCTGCTCATAAACATGGAAGAATTGATCACGGAGGTAGAGGTAAATGGCAAACTAGGCAGTAGTGACCATGACATGGTTGAGTTCAGGATGCTAATTGAAGGAAGGAAAGAAGCAAAACACAAACCCTGGACTTCAAAAAAGCTGATTTTGGCTCCCTCAGGGAACTGATGGGCAGGATCCATTGGGAAGCTAATCTGAAGGGGAAAGGAGTTGGTTATATTTTAAAGAAACCCTGCTAAGGGCACAGGAAGTTGCCATTCCAATTAGGAGAAAGAACAAACATGTGAGGCAGCCAGAATGGCTTAGCAGAGACCTCTGCTCTCAGCTTGAACATAAAAAGGAAGCTTACAGGAAGTGGAAACTTGGTCAGATGACTACGGAGGCATATAAAGATATTGCTAGGGACTGCAGGGATAAAATCAGAAAGGCCAGAGGACAAATGGAGTTGCGGCTAGCGAGGGATGTAAAGGATGATAAGAAGGGTTTCTATAAGTATGTTAATAATAAGAGGGGGATCAGGGAAGGTGTAGGTCCCTTACTGAATGGGGCAGGCGTCCTCATGACAGAGGATGAGGGAAAAGCTGAAGTGCTCAATGCTTTTTTTGCTTCAGTTTTCATAGACAGGGTCAGCTCCCAGCCCACTACCATGGGTATGGCAGATTGGAGAGAAGAAGAGAGGCCCTTGGTGACGGAAGATCAGGTTAGGGACTGCTTAAGGAAGCTGGATGTGCACAAGTCCATGGGGCCGGACGAACTGCATCCAAGGGTGCTAAGGGAATTGGCCAATGAGATAGCAGCACTGCTGGTCATTATCTTTCAAAACTCATGGAGAATGGGGGAGGTGCAGAGGATTGGAAAAAAGCAAATATAGTACCTATTTTCAAGAAAGGGAAAAAGGAGGATCCGGGGAATTACAGACCTGTCAGCCTCACCTCAATCCCTGGAAAAATTATGGAGCAGGTTTCTCAAAGAATCCATCCTAAAACACTTAGAGGAAAATAAAGTGATTAGGAACAGTCAGCATTGATTCAGCAAGGGTAAATCATGCCTGAGCAATCTAATTTCCTTCTGTGATCAGATGACTGGTTTTCTGGATGCAGGAAGAACCGTTGATGTGATATATCTTGATTTTAGCAAGGCTTTTGATGCAGTTCCCCACAGCATTCTCATTGGCAAATTAAGGAAGTATGGGTTGGATAGGTGGACTATAGGGTGGATAGAAAACTGCCTAGATCAATGGTTTCAGCGTGTCGGAATCAGTGGTTCCACGTCTAGCTGGCAACCAGTAATGAGTGGTGTGCCCCAGGGGTCAGTCCTGGGGCCGGTTCTGTTCAACGTTTTCATCAATGATCTGGACGATGGAATAGACTACACTCTCAGTAAGTTCACGGATGACACCAAGCTGGGGGGAACAGTAGACACGTTGGAGGGCAAGGACAGGGATTCAGGGAGACCTAGATAAATTGGAGCAGTGGGCCAATAGAAATCCTATGAGGTTCAATAAGGACAAGTGTAAAATCCTGCACTTGGGATGGAAAAACCCCATGCACTGCTACAGGCTGGGGAACATTCAGCTAAGTAGCAGCCCTGTAGAAAAGGACCTGGGGGTCATGGTGGATGGGAAGCTAGATATGAGTCAGCAGTGTGCTCTTGCTGCCAAAAAGGCCAATGGCATACTGGGCTGCATCAAACAAAGTGTTACCAGCAGATCAAGGGATGTGATCATTCCCCTCTATTCTGCACTGGTAAGGCCACATCTAGAATACTGTGTTCAGTTTTGGGCTCCCCACTACAAAAAGGACAGGGACATGCTAGAGAGAGTTCAGCAGAGGGCAACCAAAACGATTAAAGGGCTGGAGCACAAGCCCTATGAGGAAAGACTGAAAGCATTAGGCTTATTTAGTCTGCAGAAGAGAAGATTGAGGGGGGATTTGATAGCAACCTTCAACTACTTGAAGGGATGCTCCAAGGAGGAGGGAGCTCGACTATTCTCGGTAGTAATGGAGGACAGAATGAGGAGCAATGGTCTCAAGTTAAGGTTAGGGAGGTCGAAGCTGGATATTAGAAAAAACTTTTTTACAAGGCGAGTGGTGAAGCATTGGAATGAGCTGCCTAGGGAGATGGTGGAATCTCCATCTTTGGAGGTGTTTAAGGCCCAGCTGGACAAAACCATGACTGGGATGGTTTAGTAGGAGTGGTCCTGCCTCTGGCAGGAGGTTAGACTAGATGACCTCATAAGGTCCCTTCCAACCCTATGATTCTATGATCTATGGTTCAGGGGAATTAATGCTTCAGCAGGGACCAGTGTTAGTTGATTCTGAAAACAAACGTTAGGTAGGCATGCTAGAAGTCTTAGGCCTTGAGAAAGCATTTACAGGTCATTTCAAAAATTGGACAGGTTTGTTCAGCAGTTGCGTGTATTAGTTTTTCTTACCAGTGGGTTTTTTGTTTCATACCTAAAACCAACTGCTAATCTCATTTAAAGTATTTCCATTATTCAACATAACTATGCTTTAGGGTACACTTTATTTTATTCTGTCTTCAGGTATCTTCGTAAGTCATGTCTGACTTATTAACTGTCAGTTTTTGGAGGCAAATGAGATCTCACTGATGGACTGTTGAAATATAACAGGAACCCTGCATTTACCGTAATAACCTGCAATGCAGTGTTTACATTTGAGCTGATCATTTTTTGAGCATAGTCATGTGTTGGGGCCATAATAAAGCTGGCTGTAACACTGGTGGACAAAGCTGTATGGGCCATTGGGGCCAGTTCAACAATTCTGTTAAACATACAGTTGCAGTCATGGGGGTCTGCCAGTGCTAGTCTGATGTTTACTGTTTGTGCTGTAGTATTCAGTACTGTGGAACAGGAGCTGTTTTATAGCTCTGTACAGCTAATTAGGCAAGTCCCCTGGGGACCTGGATGCTTGTCACTTTGCAGTGTTCTTCTCTCTTCTGATTGTATCTCATGACTTCTGATATTTGGCTTATTTTTAAGGATTCTCAAAAATTTCTGATTTTCATTTTAAGACTTGTAGCCATGTACTCTCATCTGAAATGGTCATGTTCCTTTATTTTCAGTGACTCTGCAACCCAGCTGTTGAGTGAAAAGATGGTGGCCCCATAATCAGTTTGTGAAGACCAAACAAGCAGCAGGATACCATGGAGTTGCCAGAAATAAGCATGTGGAGGAAGAAGAGAGGGAAAATATTATGAAACACAAGTACCAGAGGAATGTGGGGATCAGGCTAGGATGAGGGGGAATTTCAGAGAAAAGTGAGGAGCACAAGATAGACTGAAAAGGGGATAGGGGAATGTGGCATGGCAGAGGGAAAATGTGAGGAGGAGATGACTGAAGGAAAAGGAGAAAATAAAAGGGTTAAATGCACATAGCAGATGTGTGGAAAATCATGGAGGGATGCTCAATCTAGGCAGTTGCCATTCTGTCCCCCTCTCTCTCACTCCTTAATTAAAGATAGGAATAACAGGAATAGAGAGAGACGGCATAGAAGTTACCCAAGTTGTAGTGTGAAGGAGAGAGTAAGCAGAGTCACCTCTGAATACTGAATGAGGAAGTTGCATTTTTTGATATGTATTGAAAGTTTAATTTTTGAATCTGAGGTGATTGCATAAAATTGGGTATGGATGGTGTCACACTAAAGGTGAAAAACTGAGGCAGGCAAAAATTGTGATTTATTACTTATTAAAAATCTCATATTTAAACCAATCTCGTTATTGGTCTGATTCTTGGTTTTGTGTATTTGAAGCTGGTCTTTTTGCTTTCTCATAATACTGGTGGGGGCACACTGAAGCCTGTGTCTCCTGTTTAATACAGGTGCTTGGAGTTGGTGGATGGAGAACATCATATACTGGCCATTGGGGATGGATGGATGGATAGATATAATATGCACGGTTCAGTGTAATGACTTCTCAGCCCTGTGAAACTTGATTCTGTGTTTCTTCTGTAACCTAAATGCTCCTTGATTTGCTTGTTCATTAACTACTGCTTTTCAAGTTGACCTATTTTTCAAACTATATTTATAGACGCAGGAAATTCCTCACAATATAATGTACATGCATAGTATGAGACACTTTTGCTTTGCTAGCACTTCCTCTCTTCATATGTTTAAGTTGCCTTTTTTTTCTTGGCACTGCTTGATTATAGGTATTAGTAAAATATAAATCCTAGCCCACTAATGAAAAGTAGCTTGTGTAAAATGAATGTTTTTTTTAAAAAACTCTTGCTGGCTTCATCTCGTTATTTTAAAATATAATTGCAAATGCTTTCCAAGCTGAAATTCTGTTTTTTGTTTTGTTCTTTCCATTTCTAGGAGGCAGAGGTGCAGAGGGTTTGAGGAGTGGGAGGAGGGCTGATCTATACTCTACGGATTTGTCATGTCAACAACTTTTGGGTTAAAATCAGTTCTTCTAGTCAAGGAAGGCTGAGTGTGGCTTATAATATTAATAATACATTTATTTGGTTTCATTTAGTGCGCGGGTGGACAAAATTGGCTCACAGCTAGGTGCTAGCAATTTTGCTTCTGGTCACCGGGGGCACACCTCCCTTACATTTCTTCTGTGGAGCTAGGTGACAGACTACTAAAACTGGTCACCTTGGTGACCAGCATATTGATTTGTCGAGGCCTGATTTAGTGCTACTCCTCTGGGGAATTAATTTCTTCATGGATTTGTAATGGACTGCCCCATACCTCTAGCCCCAAGATCCTTTGTCTAATTACAGAATTGATTATGCTTTAACTTCTTGCATTTGTCTCAGCTTTTTGTGTTTTTTGTTTTTCTTGTGCATTAATTTGTATTCTTCCATGAACATCGCACAGGATTGACTTTCTGCAATTTAACCAAAATAGTAGAAATTCAAACCAGTGTTTCAGATGAAAAACAGCTTCTTTTGAAATAATTCTTGCCTATCATCTGGGGAAATTTTAAATAAAATGTAAACAAAATCAGTGTGACTATTAATTACAATTATAATCTGAGTCAGAAGCAGTAATGTTTCATCTTTCTAGCATATTGAGAATTGGAGAACCCTGAAAATGTGGTATTGTAGTTGGTCTGGGTTTGTACAAAGGGGAACATGTTTGGTATTGTTTATAAGTATATGAGGATGGGGTCAAACTCTTATTGCCAGCACAAAAACTGAGGAAATAGGTTTGTAGTGAGGACATATACAGAAAAGTGTGATGTATAGAAAATGCCTTTCTTGTCTCTTTCCCAATGTAGAACCAGAGCTTGGAGCTTCCACTCTGTATAGGGTTACCAGATGTCAGGCAAAAGGAGGACATGTCCTCCTTTTTACCTTCATGTCCTCCTTTTTACGTTCACACCCTCCATCTGGCAGGCATTTTAAAATACATGATTTTATCTGGCTTTTTACTTGTAGGGGTTAAAGTATGCTGGAATGCGACGGAATACCTTATTTTTAGGGGAAAGTGTTCCAGGGCTCCCTAAAAACAGTCGAATATTACATTAATGCTACATTTTCTCCATGTGTCCTCCAGTGTCGTCCTTTTTGTACTTCCCTGTCCTCCTTTCCAGGTTTTGGTATCTGGTAACCCTAACTCTGTAACATTTAGCTATGATTTCTTGGTTTAAAGTAGCAGCCACAAGCTGCTTTGTACCCCTTCACAGAGCTTTGTTCTGTGGATTTTCAGTTATTAAGGTGTCACGCCCTCTGTTGAGGCACCTTCCCCCCCCCACCCCATGCAATCACTGGGTAGAGTTCAAAGGTATGCATGGGAGTGCGGAGTCTTCCCTGCATGGTCTTCCTGCAGCCTGCGGTTCCTGTAGTTTCACTGTGAGTGTGAGCCTCTCTATGCCACTTTATTGAGATGACTTAACTTAGGGATCAGCAGCCTGTGGTACTCGTGTCCAAAGTGGCATGTGTGCCGATTCTGAGCACCATGTGGCATCCTGCCCTGCTTCCGGTGCTGTCAACACGGTCACCAGAAGGGAGGCTGCAGATTGCCTCTGCCACCAGAATGGCCCTCTCCCAATCACCAGCACTGGGAGGGGGCAGGGAAGAGATTGGACACAGCCCTGCCTAAAGATTGTTGACCCCTGACTTGTTAGTTGGATATTATACAAAATAATCTAGTACTCCTTCCTCACCATCATTTTATCCCATTCACTATGGTCCTTTACAGGAAAGAAATACATGGATAAATTGTGTGTGAGTGCTATTCCTGTCCATTGTAAGTAGACTTGGCAGAAAATTTTTTTTAACAATTTTAATGGAAAGTATCAATGGTGTTTTTAAGAATTTTTCTCTTTGTATTAATTCAGTTTCACAGCTGGGCAAAATTATGGGTCTTAAGCATATTTTTATTTTTCTCAAGCCTTCAAAGATGTGCAAAATTTTAGGGATGTCAGACAATAGAGGGCATTTGATGATTATTATTGACAGTAGACACAGATTCAAAAAGTTAAAATATTCTAACCATTAGAACAGATTGTCAGGATGTCAAAATATCACAAAGCAAATAGCATTATATCAAACTCCACTAAGTTCTTGAGCATCATTTTTCTTTGCTTCTCTGTTTATTGTGATGACTACAGATAGAAAAGTTTTTGTCTGTGAGGTGAAATCAACATTTGCTAATAAATACCTAATTCTTCCAGGCCTAATCATCAGATAGATCACAAGTTTTGCTTGCCTGAGTGGGTTCACGAGTGAATAAAATATCTGTTCCTACTAAGTTCAGTGGAATGGGGAATTTTTGCATCTTATTTTGTTTTTGTTCTGCAGTAGTGGCTTGTTACCTTTTGAAAAAAACAACAAGCAGTTGTGTGGCACTTTAAGACCAACAGATTTATTTTTTGTTTGCATTAAAGTGCCACACAACTGCTTGTTGTTTTTTTTTACTGGACTAGACTAACACGGCTATCCCTTTTGAATTGTTACCTTTTGGTCACTTAAATTACAAAAGCACACTTTGCAGGTGAACAGCCACTTCTATGAAAGGATGTCAAAGTCAATAAACAACTAAACAAGCCTCACAACACCTGTGGGAGAGGTTGATATGCCTGTTTTAGAGATGGCCGCTCAGCAAGTTAATGGTAGAATTGGGAATAAGACTTGGCATTCCTGACACCTAGCTTGCTGCAATAAAAATTTCTCACAAGTATGAAATATTACGAATCTAGTCATGTGGGTCAAAACAAATGAACAGGTAGTTCCAACATAACAACAAATCATACCACAGTATTCAAACCACTGGAAACACTTCCTTTCAGGCTGTTCTAAGGGCATATGTATTGTAGTTTAATTGAACAGTGTTATGAAAATTTAAATAGTGTGTATATATACAAAACTATTTTAAGGCAGAAGTCTGCTCTCGGGCACCTAGCTCACATTGACTTTCGAGGGAATGACAAATATGTACTTGATGGCAGAATTGGCCCCAGGTAAAATATTGCAGAGTAATAATGAAGTGTTTTGCATATAAAGGATAAGGGCACAGATATTGCACAACTGGTAATGATCAGTTTCCATCACATAATTCTCCTTTATTTGTGATTTGGTATCAGGGCATGGATATCTTTACTGGCATGTTATCTTCATACCATATGGGTGACATAAGACTCTGTCTGGTTCATTTCCCCTCTTTCCAGCTGTGTAGGCATTTTCTCTTATGTTCTTCACTGTTGATCTGTGTAGATGGTTTTTCCTCTTGCTTAATTTTCAGTATTAGAACAGAACTGTTCTTTGCCTCTCTCCTACCCATAAACTGACTCACATTTTATTTGGGCATTTAAACCTAATGTATTGCTTGCAAATTCCAGCTCTGGGATTTCTTGTAATACCTCCCTCCAGTTCTTCAGACATGCTCCTCCCAAAAGAAAAGAAAGAAGCATCTCTCTAGTGAGCGTCAAATTCTGTTAGTCTCCTTATTCCCATTCAGCACTACACTGCACTGTTTCCTTGAAATGATTGATTAGGGGACTTGATATATCCTCTTTAAGCAACTCTTTTCCTTCTGTTAGCTTTCTGAACCACCCTAGAGCACAGAGCCGAATGATAACTATTCCAGGCACAAACGGTAACGATATCATGCTATCATACTTTACTCTGACTTTGTTCCACTAGTGATTTTTTCCTTTACTTTGATTTTTTCTGACTTTTAATCAACATAGATATGAAACATCATTTGCTGTTTCCATCTTGAGACATAAGCTTACTCAAAAGTAATCAAAGCAGGTTTCTGTAAGCTAGTGATAATTGAGTAAAGCAAGAGAAATCAGAATAAGGGATCACTAAAAGTTTTTAAATCATGAACTGACTACATGAGATTTTTATTTATTTTGCTAGTAAGAAACCTATTGCTGGAAATTCAGGAGATGCGTAAATGGAATGCACTCTAGTCAGTTTTTCTGCAAATTCTCAGGCTTTATTCAGCTTTGATTAAAGATGATCCATTCTGTTTTTCAGCTAAAATTCATTCAGTTCATTAGCTCATTAAGTGAATGTAGATTACTGCTTTAAAGTACTTTGACTTCAGGGAGCCCAATTCAGAGGCATTGAATAAGTTAGACTCAAACTCTTCTGTATTCATTTATTGGTGAGTGAACAGTGGTTAAAGTATAATTTGGTGGGCCCCGGAACCCTCCTAATTTCTGGGCCTCCTTCCCGTATCGTCGGGGCCCCCTTCATGCATGCGCGGGCCCCACCCCAGGTAGGCATTTGCAACCACTTCTCAGTACCAAGTGGATCAGTTATCACCCCATAAAAATATTTATAATTTCATATGGTGTTTATGTCTATAGCAATTATCGTCACAAACCAGCAAACACTACATAACACAATAAGCATTGCCTTTAACAACGGTGGGGTGTAGCCCCTGCCAGCATCCAGGACAGGACAGAACACGTGTTCCACTGGACTTTTCTATTTTTAGGGGCCCTGAAATGCTGGCCCCTCAAATTTGCAGGCCCCAGAACTGCATTTGGGGACATTCCCCCTTACTTTAACCCCTGCATCCCCAATATTTCCCCAAGCAGGGCGAAGACACTTCCAGCTGCTAGGCCGGTCCATATCTCCCTGCCTTGCCTGGGAGGCTTTAATTATCTTGGCCTGGGCTGGTCCCTCCTGCTTCCCGGCTCCCTCTGTGCGTGCAGCTGCCTTGCAAGGCACTGTGACTCCTCCATCCCCCCACCAGGGGTGACCAGACAGCGCACGCCTCATGCAGCGTGCGCACCTGCCACTGCCACACCCACCACCAGCAGGCTCCAGCAGTGCCACTCAGTTCTGGATGCAGGGTGGTAAGTGATGTGGCCCCGCCTCTGCTTCACAAGCGAGTGGTGGCCAGAAGCAAGGGGTGGATAATGGGGGCTGAAGGCTGGATTTTGGGGTGGGGTGTTGGGGGCAGGGGAGTGGATACTGGGCTTGGATTTTGGGGGTGGGTATTGGGGCTGGCGGTATATTGAGGACAGTGAAGTGAATATTGGGGGCTGCAGTAGGGTATTGGGGGCAGGGTGTGGATTTTGGGGGTGGGTATTGGGGGCTGGGGAAATATTGGGGATAACTGATCCATGTGGCACTGAGAAGTGGTTGCAAATGCCTACCTGGGCTGGGGCCCAGACGATACGGGAAGGGGGCCCAGAGATTAGAAGGGTTCTGGGGCTTGAGTGGTTAAGAACATTGAAGTTTTCAGCTACTGGTTTTTGAAACTTCTCAGCACTTTAAATTTCCTTGGTCTTATTCTTAAGGTTGAAGAAGCTGAACCTAACTCTGTAAAGAATGTCCTGGCCCAGGATACCTGGCTGCGAATGGGGACGGGAGAGGTGTGGGGCGCCAGCCGTTTGGGTCACTGGCTCTGGGATTCGGGGCACGGGCCCCCTGTGCCAAGCACCAGTGACTCCCTGATATTAATGAAGAAATACTGCATTTTGTGACCATGTGGCTCAAATACAGTTGAAATTTAAAATAACTCTTTGAATGGTGAAGTACCATATGCAATCTATTAGCTTAATAGGCACATTGAATAAAATTCATTGACACGTGGGATGAACTTGGTTAATAATATCAAGAAGTCTGTTTTAGAGCTTCACTAGTCATCACATAAAATAAATGGACACGTGTCACATTGTACAAGTGGTAATTTAACAGTCCAGAGAAAGGTTTTTAAAAAAATTCAACAGTTGAATCACATACTTCTGTAGTTGAGCTCATAAAATTGGTTAAAAACCAAAAGAATAAAATAAAACTAACCTACAGTACAGTTACAGCTTTGAATAGCATGGCATATAATTGCTAACTGTTGAGTTGTACATTATTAAAATAGAATTGTCAGTGAGATGACGTGTAGAGGTTTATGGAAGTCAGTATGACTTAACAGAAATAGAAATGTTTTGGTTTTTGCTGGTAGGTTTACTGAAATTTTTAAAATCCATATCTTGCATTAACTGATCTAGATTAGTAGTTACTCTTGCTTTTGGCTTTGGCTTTCATAACAGAAAAACAACTTATTATGGGAAACTTGCAATAGCTATTAAATGGTGACTATAATGGTGGGGGCAAGAAACTTGTACCAGTCTTAGTGAAGGAAATGAGATATTGATGTGGTATTGTGTTCACCTATTTAGGTGTTTTCTGAAAGCAGGATTTGCTTGCAGCAGTTTATGCAAGAATATTTATGAACATGTACTTGTTTTTATTTATTTTTGCACTAACCAGCATTTCGTCGTCTTCACAGCAACCACAGTTCTGAATGGAAGTGGCTTGTAGAGAGAGCTAAAGTTGGCTGCCGCTGGACATGGCTTCAAACTCAAATTTCGGAGTTAGAATACAAAATCCAACAACTAACTGATCTTCACAGGCAGATACATGCCACAAAGGTAAATGTCTGTACTCTTAAATCAGCTCTTTAGCTAATCCATTTACAGTGTCTCCAGTCGTAATTCTCTTTTAAACAGTTCTGGTATCCAAGCAAAGTATTTCAAATAATTATAAAGGTTAATAAGAAGTCAGAAACAAGAGGCATGGTGAGCTCTAGACTAGGAGGCATGAGCTCAGGGCTGGGAGCCAGGGTTCCTGAATTCCAATCCTTGCTCTGACACTGACTTCAGTGTGACTTGGGGAAGTGACTTTTATTTCCTGATTTAAAAAAAAACAAAAACAAAAAAACGAAACAGTAATTTTTACATGCTTATCATACAAAAATATTTTGAGGATTAGTAAGTTTGTTTTTAAAGTGCATTAAATATGTCAAGTGCTAATTATGATTAGAATTACAGTGCATCAACTGTTTTGTTTGTACAGGTTTAAAATAAAAAGTAAGGAGGTCATGATTGCTAAACTGCGTTTTAGGAATGTCATGCTAAATCATGCTATTTTTAGCAATTCAGTTCTGTAGGCCAGCCAACTCCTTCCCTGCATAGGAAGCCAGAAACTCTGCCAGTTCCTGCTCACTGCTTTTTTCCTGTCCTGTAGTGATGGTAGAAAGAGTTTCTTGGGCTTGCCCTGCCTCCCTCTGCGGAACTATCAAGGATATCCACCCATGGAATTCTTGAAATCTATGTAGTATCTATATGGATGGCCTTTGCGTTTATTTTTGAGGCATCTCTTCATACCCCAAACCTATCAGCATGGCTGTGGCAGTGAGAAGAAATATGCATAATGGTAGGATAAGAGCCAGTATTGTTAGTCCTGTGATTTCTTAGTTGTATGAAGTATGTTGCCACGCTCCCCAGCCCCACCCCTTCCTAGTGGTTAATGCTGCAGAAGTGACACTTTCTCCCTCTCTCCTCAGATTGGAATTTCTCTCTACTTCTGCAAGTGGAGGGGATGATACAGCCCTATGTTTTTAATGGCATCCTTTTTTGCAGCTCTTCAACCCCTTTTATCAACAACTGTGTTCAATATTTGGCTTTATGTCGATTTGATTGATCGATCTCTTTCTTTGTAGTCTCCTGGCTGGTAGGTGGTACACTTAGCACACAATTTGTAAAACTTAAAGTTTTAGTTCTACAATTTTAAAATTGATTTTTAAAAAAAAATATGAAACAAACATGAGTTTACAATGTTTGGGGGAGGTGAAACATCTAGCTTGAACACTATACTGAAGTGGTGTGCGGGAGACCTATGTGGCAGTCCCTTCATGGATTCAGAAGATTAAGTGCAGGGCTCTATGGAGCTGAGAAACTTGTCATTGGACAATAATCATTCAGAGAAAATTACTCTATTGCCAAAAGTATATGTTTTGGTTTTCAGGTTCTCATTTTTTTGACCAATCAAAAACCATTTCCTTTTATTATAATTTTCTGTGGCAACTTTGTTCCATTTTTCCAACCATTTCTACTTACTGTCTCTATATTGCCAGCCTCCTCTCCTTACTCTCCACGTTTCTCTCCAGTCTCATCATTTTCTTCTTCCTCTCATAGAATCATAGAAACATAGGGTTGGAAGGGACCTCATACGTCATCTAGTGCAACCCCCTGCCAGAGGCAGGACCACTCCCACTAAACCATCCCAGTCATGGTTTTGTCCAGCCGGGCCTTAAACACCTCCAAAGATGGAGACTCCACCACCTCCCTAGGCAGCTCATTCCAATGCTTCACCACTCGCCTAGTAAAAAAGTTTTTCCTAATATCCAGCCTCGACCTTCCTAACCTCCCTAACTCTCACTTACCTCCCCTCTTATTTTAATGTCTCCCATTCTTCCCTTCCTTTTTCTCTTTTTTCATTAAGCCCTTTCCTTTCTTTTTTCTTCCCCCAATGCTCCAGTCATGCAATATATTAAAAAATAAAAAAGAATTCTAATGAAAAAGGTTTTTAAAATGGCTTTTACCTTCATCACGTCTTGTGTCCTTTTCTTCGTAGTCTTTGAATTTTGTGGGGTTTTTTAGGTTATAAACTCTTCTGACCAGGGACTGTGTGTCTTCCTTTTTGATTGGAGAGCATCTCCTACAACAAAATAATGCTTTGTTCATTTTCCAATTCCCACACAAAACAACTAATAAATAAGCTACATACTAGAAATCAAGGGGAACATTGCTGTTCCCACAACAAAAGACTTTTAGAACAAGAGCAAAACATATTTGAATCTACTTAGATAGTTGCTATGGCAAAGAGACACAATTACCTCTATAAAGTGCAGCAAAAAGGACTTGAATTTTGTTTTTCATCCTCCTCGTACCAAGGGCTGTGACTGTCATCTTGCATTAGAGAGATTCAGGTCTGGCAAATCTTTCTTTTTTACACAAAGATTGAAAGAAGCTGGATTTCCTTGGTCCTAAGGCCTAATTTTCAGCTGTTGTAGCTGTGTGAACCACAAATCATATGATAATAGCTAAATACACTTACACTTGGGATAAGTTTTACTCACACCTGGACTATTGCATGATGATTAGCACAGAGAAACAAGGTCCAGCTTGTTGGAGGGCCTGTATTACACCTAGGTTCACTGAAACAGCTCTTCTGTCTCTTAACTTCACTCTTGAGTGCTCAACTTGCTGTTTAGTTTGAACAGTGAAAATAATGGAGAGAATCAAGAAGATGAGCCAATTCCATGCTTGTGTTCCTCCCAGTTTTCCTTCTAGAATAAGGATTTTTTTTTTCCAGATTCTAGGGCTAATTGCCATTGAGGCAGGATTCAAGATGTCAGTGTCATGTTGAGGAGGACCATCCAGTAAAACCACAAACATAGAGGCATCACAAGAGCCTCATCGAAGGCACCCTCCTCCTACTGGGTATTAGAAATAATAGTGTTCTTGACTGATTTCCACCCCAGGGTATTTCTTCAAACTTCATAACTTTTAAGTGAGCATGCTCACTGGAAACCAAAACATGAGAATGTGAAGCTGGAAGATCCCATTCTTTTATCATCATATAGTAACTCAGTTTGATATCTGGGTAGCATTCACTAATAGGTTTACACTCTTAGCTAGTGCCATCAAATTCCAAGTTTTTATAGGCTTTTGCCAAATAATAAAGAAACATGTAAGTTCATGCCAATGGCAGTTTAGCATGACCAGTTGAGGAAGTAGGTTTGGTTGTCTCAAAGCTCTGTTTTGGTTATTATTTTGTTTTACTATATGCTATGTCTCTGACATAGGAGTTTCTTATTTTAGGAAACTGATTTGAATGCTTTTTGTAATCTTTCTTGTGGAGAACAAAGAGGGTTTGAGTGGTTGGTTTTGTTTTCAGACATCTGGTGTTCATTACTATGAAAGGTGATATTTATCTTTTTTTAAAACTATTTATACTTCAGATGAAATACCACAAAAATATAGTGAGGCCGATATCATATTCCTGCAGACGGCCTTGAAAAACAATGAGATTCATAGAAGTATTTTATATAGGATTGTTGCCTCCATAAATACAAAACCAAGAAAATGCATAACTCCAAACAAATGATTTATCTCGAATTATGGTGAAAGGCTGTTTGTGTTGTTTCGAACTTTGATGGATTGTGGAGAGAAACCTTGACATTTTGTGTGGGCGGCAACAATGAGGGAGAAGGGGAAAGGAATGTTTTAAGGACTTTCAGAGTAAACCTCTCAGCTTAAGATGTTAACTAACTTGGAAGTCAAAGGTTGTATTTTTTGTTTCTACAAAAAGGAAACCAATTATCTTAAAACAGCAGGCAAAGGATCATATACTTGATGCAATCATGTATGGATTTATAATTTAAATGTTGGCTCTGAGGCAGTCTTAAGACATATTGTAGTTTGAGCTGCTAAGAAAAAAATTGAATGTTACGGCTTTACTATTACTTTGAATGCATGAAGTAGTATTTACATGTATGCCTCAGGAACACTCAAAACAGTTCCAAAGAATTGCTGTGGGCTTAAAAGGTATGTTTCAGGGTTGACTGCCACTTGAAAATGATTTAGGAGGGTTAATTTGTTGTCCACCAACTGTTTTCAATTGCTGTTGTCTAGGGGATGGTGATCTTAGAAGAATTCCCGCTTCCAAAAGACATTTTGAAGAAGGAAACACAATTGACAAACCCAGAAGCTTTATTAAACACCACGGGGAATTCTCAAGCTACTCTTGAGAGACAGGATTCTTTGCCAGAACACGATTTTGAAATGTCACCAAGCAGCCCTACTTTACTTCTACGAAACATAGAAAAACAGGTAAAATAAAATAAAAACATGAGTGTCAAATAGAGCTAAGTGACCTATTATAGAATTAGGGCAAGGTATGCAGCGGTAGTTCACAGAACTGTAAAGATATTTCGTGTTCCTAACAGTGGTTGCTGATGAATTTAAGATCTTAAATAAATGAATTGTTCACATGGTTTACGAATTAACTTTTCGTTCATGTAGTGTCTGTGATTCTGCTTCAATTTAATCAAAGTGGACATCTCTTGCTTAACGGAAAAAAACATTGGGTTTCTGTGCAACTGCTCTCACAGTTCCCCATGGAACTGCTTGTCCTTAATAAGGATTCAGTTTAGTGCATTTTTGCTACTGTTTATCATTTCAAACAATTATAGTCCTGAAACTGAGCACAATTTTTCTATAAAAATAAATTACATTTAAAAAAAAATTGTTCACCAAATCTCCCCAACAAACATAGGGCCAAGTCTGTGAATAGTTGCATCTCTGTAACACCACTGACTTCACTGGCATTTTACAGACATAGCTGAGAATCAGATTTTGATGCATGTCCCAAATACTCATTTCCAAGTTGGATTCTATGAATATAGTGTAGACTGTGAAAGGTTTTTCTTTTTCCTATAAAATATGCAATTACAGGTGTTGGGGGGGTATGAAGCTTACTGGAGGAACGATATGAAAATTTGTTAGGACAGTGTGGAGTAAAATTTGTTTTTAATTTTGTCAAACAAAGAAAACATAAAATTGATCATACTTTTAGCTGTATCAGTGGGAAATCTAGTCTAGTCAATTTTTTAAAAGAGGGGAAAAAAAGGTGTTTCAGGTAATACATCTGCTCCTGACTGCCTTGCCAAGATTTTGTGACTTTATGATCACATTTTTCCAATTTTTAAAATGTCTGATCTCCTGTTTGCAATGAAGGAGACCCATCAAACAAAGGAAACAATAAAACAGGAAATATACTAAGTACTAGGAAAGACATAAAGTAAACTGAAGGATATTTTAGAATTGCCCCTTCTTAACCTGCTTATTTGGAACAATCAGCATTCAGTTCTTTGTGGAACACCTTTCATGCAATTAAGATAAAAGTACCCTCTGAAGTGTTTTGAAGTACCTAAATACTTCAGGCAGCTTTAAAAGTACAAAACCTGAAAAATGACTAAAATAACGGTCTTTCTTTTTAGTCAGACTAATTCCGTGTAATATTTGCTCACATTATAAACAAAAAAATAATTAAAAAAAATAATATAAAAATAATATAAAAATAAAAAAATAATATAAAAAAATAATTTATCTAAGTGCCTGTTCTTTAAATCAACCTAAGTTCTGAGACAGGCTTGGATTTTTCTTCTTTTTTTACATAATCATCAGCAATAAAGATGCTGAGGGCCAAACTATGTCCCTGGTTATACCTGTGTAACTCCACTGTCTCAAAAGGAAGTATTCACTTAAAGAAAAATCTTCCTCTTATTTGTGACAGCCCGCCCCCCCCAACCTGATATGAATTGGTGAGACACAATAAACTTGCACCCTTTTAATCATACATATTTTATAGTCACTTTTCAGAACAGAACCACACTTCAGATCATGGTTATTTTCCCTTATACCTTGAAAGGTCAGCAGCTATGCTTGCTCTTTTGCGTTCATCTAATTTGGTGCCAGTGCTTTATATAGTCTGTTAATGTTTTGTTGGTATCTCGTTTGGTTTGTGTCAAACTTTACAGCTGACTTGCTGTTTCTCTGCTTTTATGAACATATGTAAAACCTTCATATTATTACATCACTTAAACATGAATTATTCAGAAGAGGCATGACTGAAATGGAAAAAGTGTTTTCTTTCATATACTTTAATTCTTGAAAGTACAAAAATTATTTCTTAATAAGAATGATTGCTTTAAATAATCTTCTTTCTGGAGTAGTGAATCCTAATAAACAAAATAGTTAGGCAGGGATGCATAATATGTCTTAGTAAAGTACTAATTGTCAAACTGTTCAGTGCTCAAATGGTCAGTTTCTCTTATATAAGCTAGTTGACTACATTTAATGTCAGAGTAGCCAGTGAGGTTTGACATCTAAAACAAAAAGACATGATGAACTGTAATCTGGACTCAGTCTATATCACTTCTGGTACCCTTTGGTTTCCATTTGCCCTAACCAGTGATTCCCAGCTTTTTTGGCTTGAGGGCCACAGATATCATTTTTACAATCCTGAAAAGCCACCAGTCTACACCAACAGGCCTACCCTTCCCTACCCCCACAGTCATATGATGACTCCTTGCTGATCTCCTGTCTCCCTGGTGGCAGCAGGGAAACTACTCGTATACTGTAGCCCTGTGCACTCCATCCAGGTCCATAGGCAGTGGCTCTCTTCTGCAGCCAGCAGGAGGGGAACCACAGGCCGTTCTGAAAGCCCTTACAGATCATAAGTTGGGAACCAGTGACTCTTAAGTGTTGCTATACTGGTCATTATTGTACCTTTTCTCAACCAAAGTAGGCAGTTAAGTGGATTCAGACCAAGCTATTTTGTTAACAGCAGCAGACCATATGATACTAAGTAAGCAGCCAGATTTTTTTTTTTCCTCTTTTAGACAATTAGGAAGACTGGTTCAGAAATCATGAACTGCAACTGTATCATCAGCTGCAATGTTTTTCTTCTGCCATTATTAACTCCTGTATGAAAGTTAAAATGTGTTTTGCAGGTGACTTAAAATTTCAAGTTTAATGTTTTTCTTAAATATCTTGCTCTAAAGATATCTAAACTGTGTCCTTGGCAGTGGTTCAGCAAACATAACATGTTGTTTTTAAAAGTTCAAAGTAAGACTTGTGAAGTAACAAGCATAGCATTTTTATGTGTACAGAGATCTTGTATTTACTTGTTCATCATGGAGAAAAGTATAGATCAAGAGTACTAAATGGGGTTGGGGTTAGGATGGGAGAGGACATCTTTTAGATTGATGCTCGGTCTAAACGAAAAATTTGGCTACTCTCTTTCAGAGTGCTCAGCTCAGTGAAATCATCAATAATCTAATCGCTCCACTCAATCTGTCTCCCACATCCTCTCCTCTCTCTTCCAAGTCTTGTAAACACAAACAGTTGGTCAATGGAATCTCTCTCAGGTAGGTGACAATGTGATATAATTTTGTTTCTTGAGAACAGGTTAGTACTGGAACTTCAGTAGTTTCTTTTTAATGTTAAATCAGTTGAAGCTAGTAATTTTACAGTGGTAAAAATAAAAAGAGAGCTTTTGCTTCTGAGTTTAAATAAAGGTCGCAGCTTTGCTTTTGACATTAAAATAGTTTACCGGTTTTGTTGGTGTAGTTGCGATAAATGCTGCAGAGCATTAAACGCAAGTGAAATCTTCATATGACACATACAGCAATGAAACAGGGTAAAAAATAACACAATAGATAAAATCATTCATTTTTGCAAACTTAAAATTGTATTTATTGGGCCAGAATAAATTTTCCTGGGGAAAATGATGTAATTCATTGGATTTTGGAGCTGCTTGTTGAAGAATAGTTCTTTATGATATGATGACTTCTGCCAATTTTAACAATGAAATCACTTATTATTTAAGAAAAAAGTGTCATAATTATGTGTCAAAACATTCAGTGATTGATTTGTCTTTTGACAAGTTTACTTTTCTGCACAATTATAGTGAAATGAATAGCAGAAAATGTTTGTCAGGAATGTCATTTTACACTTGTTCAAAAATTGCATCTTTTGTTCAGAGCTCTTAAAGTACTGTACTAATAAACATTACTGTCAGAACAAAATTGAGGTAAGTACCATACTTATTTTAAAAAAAAAAAACAAGCTCAGAGGATACAACACTGAAAGATTAGTAGCCTGCTTTTGCTGAAATGCTGAGTATCCACAACTGCTGTTACTATCATAGATGAGTAGAGATGGAAGGGACCTCAAGAGGTCATCTAGTCTAACTCCCTGCTCAAAGCAGGATCAACCACAATTAAATCATTCCAGCCAGAGCCATATCAAGTTGAGATATTAGTTTGATATATAAGCTATATTAAAAATCTCTAAGGATGGAGATTACATCCCCTCCCTAGATAACTCATTCCAGTGCTTTACCACCTTCATAGTGAAAAAGTTTTTTGTAATATCTAACCTAGATCTCCCCCACTGCAACTTGAGACCATTTCTCCTAGTTCTCTCATCTGCTGCCACTGAGAAAAGTCTAGCTCCATCCTCCATGGGATCAACTTTCAGATATTTAAAGGCCGCTATCAAGCTCGTGCCCCCCATTCTTCTCTTCTGCAGACTAAATATGCCTAGTGTCCTCACCTTCAACTTACAAGTCATGGGCTCCAGTTTGTCCATATCCTTTCAATGGGAGGAAAGTACAAAACTGAACACAGTACTTCAAATGTGGCCTCACCAGTGCTGAACAGGGGAATAATCACTTTCCTCAATCTAGTGACAGTGCTCCTACTAATGCAGCCCAATATGCCATTAGCCTTCTTGGCAACAAGGACACATTGTTGACTGATACCCAGATTTTTGTCCACTGTAACCCCTAGGTTACCTTCTGCATAACTGCTGCCTAGCCATTTGACCTCCAGTCTGTAGCAGTGCATGGGATTCTAAGTGCAGGACTCTGAACTTGTCTGTGGTGAACCAGTATTAGATTTCTTCTGGCCCAATCGTCCAATTTGTCTAGGTCACTCAGTATCCTATCCCAACTCTGTATATAACACTCCCCCCCACCCCCTCCAGCTTGGTGTCAGCTGCAAATGTGCTGAGGGTGTACACCATCCCATTCTCCAGATCATTAATGAAGAAGTTGAACAAAATCAGCCCCAGCACTGATCCTTGGGACACTCCACTTCTTACCAACTACCAGCTAGACATCAAACCATTGATTACCTCCCATTGAGCCCAACAGTTTAGCTAGCTTTCTATCTGTCTTGTAGTCCATTCATCAAGGCCATACTCCTTTTAACTTGTTGATAAAAATACTGTGGGACAACCTATGAAAACAAAGTATATCATGTTTTCTGCTTTTCCCACATCCACAGAACCAGTCATCTCATCATAGAAGGCAATCAGGTTGGTCAACCATGATTTGCTCTTTGTAAATCCATGCTGATTTTTCCTGATCAACTTGCTCTTTTCCAAATGCCTCAAAATGGATTCTCTGGGGACTTGTTCCATGATTTTTCCAGGGACTGAGGTGAGACTGAGCAGTCTGTTGTTCCCCAGATCCTCCTCCTCCTGTTTTTTTGAATGTGGGTGCAGCATTTGCCTCTTTCCAATCATCTAGGATTTCCCCATCACCAAAATTTTTTCAAAGATAACAACCAATGGGTCTACAATCATATCAGACAACTCCCTCAGTTCCCCTTAATGTACTGTATCCAGCCCTATGGACTTTTGCATGTCCACTAGCCTTTCTAAATAGTCTAGAACCTGTTCGTTCAGCACTGCGGGCTGCTCACCTCCTCCCCGTTCTGTATTGTCCAGTGCAGTCTGGGAGCTGAGCTTATCTGTGAACACAGAGGCCATAAAAAAAAACATTGAGTACTTCAGCCTTTTTCATATCATCCGTCATAAGGTTAACTCCCCTGTTCTGTATGGGGCCCATACTTTCCCTGACCACCACCTTTTTGCTAACATAGTTGTAGAAACCCTTCTTGTTACCTTTCCACTTCCCTTGCTAGCCACATCTCTAATTGTGCTTTGGCCTTCCTAATATCACTCCTGCATCTTGAGCAATATCTTTATACTCCTCCCTGATCATCTGACCAAACTTCCATTTCTTGTAAGCTTCCTTTTTTTGTTTTTAAACTCACCTAAGACTACTTTGTTAAGCCAAACTGGTTGCTTCCTGTTTTTGCTATTATTTCTGCACATCAGGATGGTTTGTTCCTATGAGCTCAATAAGATTTCTTTAAAATACAGCCAGCTTTCTTGGACTCCTTTCCCCTCACATTATCCTCCTAGGGTAATGGTTTACAAACCACAGGTCATGACCCAGTACTAGGTCGCAGGCATAAATGATTTTCCAACTGAGTCCCAAGGAAATCGGTTTGAAAACCAGTCGAGGGGATTCTTCCCATCAGTTCCCTGGGGGAGTCGGTGTTTTGCTTTTCTGAAGGTCAGGGTCTGTATTCTATTGTTCTTTATTCTTTGTTTTTTGTCAGGATCCTGAACTCTATCACCATAGTTACTGCTGCCCAGGTTATCACCCACTTCTTCCCTGTTTGCTCCCATTAAATCCATGGATCATTACCATGATGAAGCTCACTCCTTTCGCCTGTGTAGGGAAGCCCTTGCTCTGTGGGACTTCTGCATTGCTCTTTCGAGCCATGTGGTTGTTTCTACCTCACTGGCCAATACAACACACTGGCAGACAACCTCAGCAGGTCCTTCCTCACCTACTGGTGCTTGATTCAACAGGATGTCCTGGTGGACATATTCCAGAAGTGGCGTATTCCCCCAAGTGGACCCCTTCACATCCTGGTCCAACAAAAATTGCGAGAGGTTCTGCTTCTTCCAGGAACAGGAGCCAAGGTCCATAGCAGAGGCCTTCCTGATCAGGAGGACAGGCCTGTTGTACTGTGCTTTCCCTCTGACTACCTTTCATTCACAAGGTATTGGTATAGGTTAAACAAGATATAGTGGCAGTGGTCCTGATGGCCTTGACTTGAGCCCGTTTGATATTGGTTCACCATGCTCTTTGATCTGTTGGTCAAGCTTCTGGTCACCTTACCTCTGCTTCCAGACTGCCTCACCCAAGATCACAGCAGGTCGAGGCATCCAGACCTCTAGTTACTTCATCTTATGGCCTGGAACATCTGTGGCTAAACCTTAGTAAGATGACATGTTTGGACCAGGTTAGGAAGGTCCATGTAGTGGTCGGGGTCCCGGCTCTGCCTGGAGGAGCCCCTTTTCAGTCTCGTTGGGGAGTTGCTCAGATCGAAGCCCCTCCAGGCAGCAGGTCCCTCACCTCTTTTCCCACAAAGTTGCTCCCTAGAGAGTCTTCAGGTCCCAGCTACAAAGTCTCTGAGCCCTGGCCCCCAGGCGGGGCGGGCTGTCCCAGAGTCTCTGAGCCTCCGGTGGGGCAAGAACACCACAGATGCCTTAACACAGTGCAGGCACGGTGGTCGGTTGGTTGCTTGGGTGGTCAGGGAAGGAAGGAGGGTGAGGAGGGGGATGCAGGCCCACCCACTCCACTGTGTCCCAGCCGAGGGCCCTGCCAGTGACCGTTGACCAAGTTACTGGGCCAGCGGGGCTCCAGGTGCAACACGCTGGTACAGGCGGATGCACAGCACTTTGCTCTCCCTGGACTACTTTTTCCCACCCTGGGGTTCAGGTACCTGATTCCAAAGGGGGTATCATGTTTCAGTATCCCCTTCGTAGATCACCTGTGGCATCCTGCTAAACCCCTCTATGTCCATGGGTGGCAGATCCAGGTACACCTCAGGCTCCTCAGTGAGGGGTAACTCCTCCAGGTCCTGGGGCTTGTATGCCACTAATGGTTCTTCCTCCGCTGAGTGAAGCTTCTCTAGATTGCAGGGGCTGCTAGTCACGGCATCCTAGGCTTCCTCTTGTTCCTGCTCTGGTAGCTGCTCCTGGGTTTGGCAAGCTTTGAAGTGCTGTCCCCAGTCTGCAGCCTTGGGGTTCCTGTGTTAGTCATTTGGTCCAGGGAGGCTGGGTGGGCCATAGAGCTGGCTGGCCAGAGAGGCAGGAGTCAGCTGGCGGGGCTGGACCTGGCCTCCTCTGGCTTGCTCCCTTGGGGCAGGTACATCCTTCCCCTTTGGGAGCTCAGCCCCAACTGAGCTCCCAGCCTGGGCTTTTCTATTCCTTCTTCCTGCCCTGGCCACACCCCTCTACTTTGAGGGCCTAGGTCCTGCAGTTTATCAGTCTGGCCAAGGAGGGCATCCAGGGCATTTCTCAGGCCCAGGCTTGGAGGACGGCCACAGCTCCTTGCTACAGTCCTACTCTGTAGTGGAAAGCCATCTACCACCAGGGCTACTTACTGGGCTAAATGAACTTGTTTCCCACAATGATCAGAGGTACCTCCCTAAGACAGGCCTCAATATCCTGCTTATCCTTGACTACCTCCTACATCTGAAGCACCAAGGTCTATAGGTAGTGTCAGCGAAGGTCCACTTGGTGGCCATTTCAGCCTTCCACATGGGAAAGGCAGGGAGTTCAGTCTTCACTAGCTTTCTGGTGAAGTGATTCCTGAAGGGTCTAGATAGGCTTTTTCCTTCAGCTCATGCCCCTGGAGCCCAGTGGGATCTCAGTCTGGTTTTCATGAGACTTACAGGGCCTCCCTTCAAGTCTGTGGCATCCTGCTCTCTGCTTTACCTTCCTGGAAGGTGGTTTTCCTTGTGACCATAACCTTGGCCAAGTGAGTTTCAGAACTGCAAGCACTGACTTCTGAGCCACCGTATGGTTTTTTGTTTTTTTTTTTCCAAGGATAAGGTTCAGTTTATGTCCACACCCAGCCTTTTTCCCAAAGTGAGGAAGTTTTCATACCAACCAGGACATTTTCTTCCTGGTGTTATGGCCTAAATCAGTGGTTCCCAACCTGTAGTCCGTAGACCACTGGCAGTCCGTGAGGGTACTGCAGGTAGTTGGGGGGTGGGGTGGGGAATAATTATTGCAGGTAAATGTACTGTGATGAGGTCAATGTGTTTGTGAGTGAGCATAATAAATTATTAGAAATATAACTGTGTTTTTAATACTTCTTGATGTACAAGTTTGAGTCCTGTCAACCATAAAGTATGTTAAAAATGTTTAAAATGGTTTGTTTACATGGTGGTCCACAACAGCTTTTGATGACGATGTTGTGGTCCACATAAAGGGATAGGTTGGGAACCGCTGGCCTAAACTGCGTGCAACTGACAGGGTCTGATATCTCTCCTCATCTGATGTCAGAAATGCTTTGGCATTCTACCTGGAAAGGACCAAACCTGTTTGGAAAATGTTACAACTGTCTGCGGTCACAGCTGACAAAATGAAGGGCCAGCTGGTCTCATCACAGTACATTTCTTCCTGGATTACTGCCTGCATCAAGGAACGCTATAATATTAAAAAGGTGCCTATTCTGGCAGTGACTGCCTATTCAACGAGAGCACAAGCTTCATCAGCAGCTTTCCTGGCACATGTTCTTATCCAGAACATCTGCAGGGCAACTATGTGGTAGTCAATGCATCTTCACATTGCACTGTGCACTGACACAGGAAGCCAGAGAGGAACACTGCCTTTGGGATGGTAATCCTATAGTCCGTGATCATTTGGGGTCCGACCCCTCCTCCAATGGTAAGACTTAGGAATCACTGACTTGGAATTCACATGAGCAATCACTCGAAGAAGAAAAGACAGTTACTTACCAGTAACTGGTGTTCTTTGAGATGTGTTGCTTATGTCCATTGCATACCTGCCCATCTTCCTATCTGTCTGGCATCCAGCAAAGAACTTGGAAGGGAAGGGTTGGCAGGAGCTTATATAGTTTGTCACAAAGGTGCCATTCTAGGGTGCTCCACAGCCAACCCTACAGGTACTCCTGGGGGAAAACTTGCTGGTGGCTTATGAATGTGGTGTGTACCCACCTACTTGGAATAGACATGAGCAACACACCTCAAAGGACACCAGTTACAGGTAAGCAACCATCTTATATGATGAACAGCACTGGACCCAATGCGGACCTTTGGGGGACTCTATTTACCTTTTTCCATTGTGAAAACTGACCATGTATTCATATCCTTTTTCTTTCTATGTTTTAACCAATTACTGATCTGTGGGAGGTCCTTCTTTCATTCCCCATGACTCCTTACTTTGCGTTAAGAGCTTTGGTGATAGACCTCTTCGGAGTCTTACTGAAAGTCCAAGTACACTATGTCCACCAGATCACTTTTGTTCATCTGTTTGACCCTGCACAAGAAATTCTAATGCTTCTTGAGTTAAACTTGCCAGCCTGTAGTTACCAGGATAGCCTATGGAGCCTTCTTTAAAAATTGGCCTCACATTAGTTATCTGCCAGTTGGCTGGTACAGAGGCTGTTTTAAGCAGTAGGTTATGTTCCACAGTTAGTAGTTCAGCAATGTCATATGGGAGTTCCTTTAGAAGTCTTGTTGAATACCATCTGATGCTGGTGACTTACTACTGTTAAACTGATAAATGAGTTCCAATACCTTCTTGATCGATACCTGAATCTGGAACAGTTCCTTGGATTTGTCACCTCAAAAGAACATGTCAAGTGTTAGAATCTCTCTCATGCTCTGCAGTGAAGACCAATACAGAAGAATTAATTTAGCTCCTCGACAACAGTCTTTTCTTCCCTGAATGTTCTTTTAGCATGACGGTTATCCAGTGGCCCCACTGACTGGCAGGCTTCCTGCTTCTGATGTTCCTACTTTTTTTCTTTTTTTCCTGATTGTTGGCAAAAAAAAGATCGAAATTCTTTTTTGGCTTATCTAATTATATTTTTATATATGACTCCCTAAAATTTATGCTCTTTTCATTTTTTCTAAGTGGGATTTAACGTCTAATTTTTAAAAGATGTCTTTTTGTCTCCAGCTGCCTCTTTCTTCTATGTATAGCCATGACAGAATTATTATTATTATTATTATTATTTTTTTTTGGATCTCCAATGGGTTTTTAAAATTCTTTTATTTGGAGCATACATTTAGTTTGAGCCTCTATTATGGTGTTTTTAAGTTTTCCATGTAGCTTATAGGCATTTCAGTCATGTTCCTTTTAATTTCCATTTTACTAGCTTTCTAACTGTTGTCTAGTTCCCCTTTTTTGCAGTTAAATGCTGCTGTAGTTGGTTTCTTTGATATGTCTCTTCCCCACCCTCCCAGATGTTAAAATTAATTCTGTTATCACAATTGCTAAGGAGTTCAGCTGTATTAACCTCTTGGAGCAGACCCTGTTTGTCATTTAGGACTAAATCAAAAATAACATATCGTTGTGGGAGAGTTCCCCAATTCCTTCTGTATAGAACTTTGTCTTCACTCAAACACAGAGTCTGACTTGTTTTTAACTCTTAAAGTATCAGCAGCTTTCTTGTGTGGAAAGACGCATTAAAAAATATGTAGCTTGAAAATTACCTTTTGAGTCTTCTGGGCTCATGGCCTGCACATACATGAGTCTGTTTCTCTTACTGAGAATGTGGGCTATGTCATCCTGGCTAAGCATCAGTTTCAGAACAGGAGAGGGCAATCTATAAGCAGTGGTAACAGCAAATTCAAGAATTCCACACCTTTTGATTTCCAATATTCTTTTGTAGGGTTTCATTTTGACAGCCATCTGAATTTCCATTTATAGAAGTGGATGCTCCAAATCTGAGCTGGGGGTATTCATCTAGACACTTCAGTCAGTGCTACTGGTGGTGAGAACTTTACCTTCTGGTACCAAGAATTTATCAGAAAGCACAACCACTGTCCACAACCACAGGATGTTACCTCAGTAGATATGGAGAGTCTAAAAGGTAATAGTGGGAGGAGCTGGCAAAGACATTAGCCAGGCAACTGAAGAGCCAAACAGACCAGCAAGGCTAAGGAGGCAGAATTTGCAGGGACTTGGTACCTGGGTTTCTTGAGTAATAGCCTGTGATGCCCCATTCCACAGTGCGAAGTCTGAGCCCATCTTCCCAGTTTCTTGAATGACTCTTCCTATTCCATACTCAGTTCCACCATTAGTTCTGTTGGTTATTAACAGTAGCATTAGTAAAATAAAAGAGGAAAGAGAGAGAGTTAAAAATTAAGTAAATGCAATGTGTAAGACCTTCACTGTGGAATGGAATTTGGGACTTGGAGGAATGAAAGGGATCCATAGAACGAGGCAGCTGGTTTAGGTTCTGCTACCAGGAAACTGGGCTAAGCAGGAGAGCTGAGTAGCAGGTGCCTCTGTCATCCATCCCAGCTCCCCAGCTGTGTGTGTAGTGTGACTTTATAGCTCCACCCATAAATGCCCATCTTGTCTGTCCAATACTCTCTCATATAGCTCAAATTTTAAACTCTGATAATTATCAGTAATGGCAAATGTCACCCTTTTAAAATGATATGGAGAGCTAGAGTTGGGGACCATCAAGAGTAAACATTAAAGGGAGGAATGGAAGAGAAGAGCAGGTGACCTGGGCGACATGGAGAGGAAGCAATGATCTGCAGGGTAAGGAGGCTTCGAAGTGATGAGGTATGGAAGTGATCATAGGAGAGAGTGCATTGTAGCAGAGGATATAATGTAGCTGGTGAGACAGAGATGTGGGCTACAGGGGGTAACCAAGATCCCAGAAATGGATCACCTTTGTCCAGAAAATTCCTAATATTTTTGTTAATATGTAACACATACTGTTCAGAAAATCAACAAGGAGTCTGGTGACACTTAAAGACTAACAAATTTATTTATCACATGAGCTTTCATGGGAGAGAGTCCCACTTTGTAAGATGCTTGACGATGGGAAACTTACAGAATGAAAGCAAACTAAAAGCAGGGTAGTGTGAGTCTCAGGCTCAGGTCAGACAGTTACAACAAACCAAAACAATTGTTTGAATTCAAACAGTGGAGTACAGCGGTTAGCAAGGAGGTGGGGGAGAGTTCGGGGGAAAGGAGAAAGGAAAACAAAATTACTAGTTGTAATGGGAAAAGAAGCCAGTCTTTATTCAGCCCTGAGTTCAAAATGTATCAAAGCTATATATGAATTCCAATTCTGACATTTCTCTTTTGAAGCTGTGATTTGTTGTTCATTTGTCTGAGTATGGCTATTAATAGGTTATTTGGAGTAGCTGGCTTGATTAGGTCCTATAATGATGTCTCTTGTGCATATGTGTGGGCAAAGTTGACAACATGGTTTGGTGCAGGGGTATGTGCCTGCTTTAATGTTTCTGTTGTTAGATCTGTAATTGCTAGTGAATATCTGTTTAAATTTGGGTGGGGGGGGCGACTGTCTATAAGGAAGGAGAGGTCTATCGTCTAAGGCCTGAGAGTGTGAAGGTTGTCTTGTAGAATAGGCTGTAAGCCCTTGGTGATATGCTGTAAAGGTTTGACTTGAGGGTAGTAGGTGATGACCAGTGGCATTCTGTTTTCTTTCCTGAGCATCTCCTGTAGTGGATGACTTCTGGGTACCTGTATGTCTGTCCCCATCTGTTTCTTCATTACTCTAGGTGGGTACTGTAGTTTTAAGAATGCTTGATAGAGATCCTGAAGGTGTCTGTGTCGGAGAGATCAGAACAAATGTGGTTATATCTTAGGGCTTGGCTATAGATGGTGGATTGAGTGGTATGTCCTGGGTGGAAGCACTAGGGATGAAGATAAATATTGCAGTCTGTAGGTTTACATTATAGAGTGGTTTTTTTGTGTCCATTATAGTGTGGTTTTTCTGTGTCCATCACAAAGTTGTACTGTAGTGTCTAGAAAGTGGATCTCCCTGTGTGGAGTGTTCCAGGCTTAGGTTGATTGTGAAGTGGAAATTGTTCAGATCTCTGTGGAAATCTTCAAGGGCATCCTTTCTGTAGGTTCAGATGATGATGATGTCATCAGTGTAATGTAAGTAGAGGATTGGTACCTGGGAACAAGACTAGAGGAAGTGTTGTTCTAAGTCAGCCATAAAAATGTTGGCATATTGTAGGGCCATGCAGGTACCTGTAGCAGTGCCATTAACTTGAAGATATAAATTATCTTCAAACCTGAAATGTTTGTAGGTAAGACAAAGTTCACTCACAGGGTGTGCTATCACATCATCTGGGAATAGTTCTTTCAAAGCTAGTAATTCACCTTCATGGAGGATGTTGGTGTACAGAGCTTATACATCCATAGTGGACAGGATGGTGTTTTCTGGAAGGTCACCAACCAACTGAATTTTCTCAGGAAGTCCATGGTGTCTCAAGGATAGGTAGGAGTGTTGATAGCATAGGTTCTGAGGAGAGAGTCCACATAGCCAGATAAGACTGCCAATGCCTGAGATGATGGGGCATCTGGGGTTTTCAGGTTTATGGATTTTCAGTAGAAGGTAGAGTCAGCAGGACCCAAGGGGGTCCTGGTCAGGGTTCTGGGGGTGTCCTGATTTGTTCCTGTGCTGCTTTGGGGAGTTTCTTGAGTAGGCGTTGTAATTCCTTTTAGTGCTCCTCACTGGGGTCAGAGGGAGGAGGTTTGCAGAATGTTGCATTGGAGAGTTGACTATAAGCCTCCCGATTATAATCCGATTTGTTCATGGTGATAACAGCACCTCCTTTGTTAGCCTCCTTGATGATAATGTCAGAGTTGTTTCTGAGGCTCTGGATGGCACTGCGTTCTGGATGGCTGAAGTTATGGTGTAAGCTGCAAGGGATTTTTTTTGTCCATGATTTCAGCCTTAGAATGGTGGTGGGAAGCAATCTATGTAGAAGTCTAGTCTGTTGTTCCAACCTTTGGGAAGAGTCCATGTAGCATATTTCTTCTTGTAGTGTTGGGAGGAAGGTATCTGCAGGTTATTGCATTGGTCTGTGATATGGTGGAAATGTTCTTGAATTTGAGATGGTGAAAGTAGCTTCCAGGTCACCACAGAATTGTATCTTATGTGTGAGGGTATTGGGGCTGAAAGAGAGTCCCTGAGAGAGCACAGATTCCTCTGCTTGCGTAAGTGTGTGGCATGAAAGATTAACTATGTTGTTGAGTGGGTTGAGGGTGTCATTGATGTTGTCCCATGTGGTAGATAGGAGTTTAGAAAGTTTTTGGAAAGCAAATTTTTGAATGGTATAAAGATTTTATTAGGATTTGGGATTTCTTGCTTAACTTGTTGACTTTGTCACTGATGAATAAGGCGGTCATCCTGGTTTATGCTCCCCCCCCCCAAAGAACCCCTTCATGTTCCAAGGCGTGTGTGTGTGTAATACGGTATGCATTTTTATAATGCAACTGTTCTATAATACCTAAAATGTCTCCTAGGTAAAATCCTATTTTGTAGGGCTTCATTTCTCAGCTTACAGCTAGTTATCAGAAAAGATTGATAGCTGGTGTTGTAATGTTCTCATTTCTATTGTTTTGTTGCCTGTTATTACTTAACAGTTGTATAAACAACAAAATAAAGCAGGATACTATAAAAATGAAGTTCCTTCTTTCTGATTCAGTCCCACCCACGTGGAGGGTATTTTGGGTTCTGCATCAAAGTTGGTCTGATAAAGTAAATCAGCTCTCATTAAGCAATTTAGCTATTTTCAGTTATGTCAGCTACTACGTATATGTTCTTGTACTACTTTTTTGCTTTTATTACTTTATCACATGATCATTTTTGTTCTTTTTAAAATATTGCATGTTAACGATGTTGGTTTTTCAGCAATGTGCTCATGGTTCAAGTTTAGGGAAATGATGTTTACAGTTGGAAAAATCTATGTGCAATAAAAGGGAGGTGTTACTACTTGGCTCAGTATCCCTCTGAATGGACATTATCCTGTTGTGAGGAGACTTCATGACTGGGTCCCATGTGCCTCAGAATCTACTGGATCTGTGCAGAGTCTAGTAACTGTCTTTTAAGGTACACTTTAAGATACCCTCTCTGTCATTAAGGTACATTCCCAGACTCAGACTTTGTGCCTGGAACTTTTTTTTGGTGGATGGCCCTCAGCAATCCAGCTACCCTATACCTTGAAAGGAGTGTTTCAGAGCCCTCCCACCTCTCCCTTTTGCAGTGCTGCAAGCTGTTTGACTGAGGGCTCTCTGGGCTTCTGTTTTAACTCATTCAGGCAATGCCTGCCAGCAAAGCAAGGAATATAGGTTTAGCAGTGGAATTTCATTTCCAGACTAAATATCAGAGCTTTGAAAACAATAAAGAGCGTGGAGATGTGCTGTTTCCTGGTCTGATTCACCCCTTCTGGAAGTTTGGGGTCTCTGCTCAAACTGGGTGGAGTCTCTCTCCTCTGGTGTGTGGAGATGTGTGTGTGTCTGTCTCTTTCTCTCTCTGTCTCTCTTTTCCCATAAATGCTCCTCGGAATAGAATAGAATTTGTCTCCTTACTATGTGCTCTACGAAAAGACTCTAGCCTCCCTCTCCCTAGTCAGGCAGGTTTAGAAAAACCATTGTTCATCTCAGGATGGGAGGTGCAACTGAGACACAATCAAATCCAGTGGCTCCAGACTGCTGTCTTGATGACTTGTCCAGGATAGTCCTTCAACAAAATATCAGTGCTGCTTCTTCGAGCACTGCACACATCATTCAGTTACAGGTGTCTACGTGCAGCAGCGCACAGTAGCTCGGAAAGTCTTTAGCCTTAGCCAGGTCAGGGCACACAGCCAACGCCCCCTCCGTGCCGCAACCGCGGCTATTTAGGTGACTGTGACCCTGACCCTCTCAGTTCCCTTTTCCGCCCTCAGCAACGGCTTTGGATCAGCCAAAAACTTGCGCAAGCAAGTTCCTGTCACTCTTTTTCGCTCAGACATTAGAATGCCGGGCTTTAAACCATGTCCGGCGTGTTCCAAAGCCTTCCCACTCAGCGATCCCCATGAGAAATGCCTTGTGTGCCTTGGTGAGTCACACCTTGCAGTGAATTGCTTTATTTGCCAGTACTTTAAATGTAGGACTCGCAAGGACAGAGAGTGGTGCTTCCGTACTCTCGTGGAGGACTGCATATCCACCTCTGATGCCATCCGGGCCACTAGGACTCTGCCGGCACCCTGGGCGACTCCTGGTGCAGAGGTCAGAGCCACGGTCAGCATCAACTTTGGTACTGCCATGGCATCGTCTGCCTCTGTCTCCGTGTTCCCCCTCTTGTGAGTTGGGAGCAGGACTGCCCTCGGCACCATCGACACCGCAACCCCTAGGTATGGCACGGGCCCTGTTTCAAGACCAGGCTACGGTACCAGCAAAGAAAGCCCAGCCAAAGAGCAAGCCAGCTCCCGCATCTAGGGAGCGGTCGCCGCAAGGATTGGCACCACCCCCTGCATCTGGTACCGTCAAGCCCCCGTCCGGCATTGCAGAACAATACCGATGATCACTCCGATGGCTGTTCCTTTCGGCATTCTTCCTGCGAGCCCTCGGTACCATGCTCCCAGGGCCCTAGAAGACGGAGGTCTACCTCGTCCTCATCATTGTCTCTGGCCTCCATCCGCTACCCTGGTTCTCCATAAACCATCTCTGGTACCGGGGAACGGGCGGGTAAGTGTTGTCAAAAATGCTTCCTGATGCCCCTGCCAAGAAAGAGGACAACCCCAACAACCCCGGGCCGAGTTCCTCCCGCCGCCAAGACTTCCCAGATGGGCAGGGGCTGTTCTCCCTTGCACCGTACCGCGACCAGAGACTCCTTCAATGACTGGTCTCATGAATGGCTTGACATGATGGCTGATGACAGCTCAACTTCATGGCGCCGTTCGGTATTGTCTCCACCCTGTACTTCGGACTCCTCGGATATTTCTGATGATGAGCCTGACCCAGACTCCGCCCAGTGCAGTAGATCTCGGGCCCCCTCGTCATCCTTCCTTGACGAGCACACCTTCTAAAGGCCCCTTGTGTACAAGGAGACTCCCGTTCGCAGCAGGATTTACTCCGTTGCATGGCAGCGAACTTGAACATAGAACTGGGGGTGGTCCAGGAGGAGACTGACCCCCTTTTTCATGTTGGGGATGCCACCCCACCAGCCAAGGTATCTGTTCCCCTTCACAAAGGGGTGTACAGAATCGCCAGGGCGCAGTGGCAGACCCCATCCTCAATTCTGCTGGTGTCCAATGTGGCGGATCGCAAGTACCATGTCCCATCGGACAAGTTTGTGTTCCTTTTCCAACACCCTGCGCTGGGATCCCTGGTGGTGGACGCAGTTAACCAGAAGGAGAGACAGGGCTAACCCGGCTCTACTACAAAAAATAAGGAAGCTAGAAAGCTCGACTTACTCGGCAGGAAGGTCTATGCTACCTCAGCCTTGCAGCTGCATATCTCTAATTACCAAGCCCTCCTGGTGAGATACATCTTTAACCTCTGGAGAGCCATGGAGGCTTTCGCGATCTTGTCCACAAAGACTGCCTCAGGGACGATGAGGCAATGGTGGAGTAAGGGGGCTTGGCCTCCAAAGATACTCTGATGTCTACCTGGGATGCATCAGACACAGCCTTGCGGAATATGGTATCTGCCGTGGTGATGCGTCGCTCTGCCTGGCTTCAGTGCTTGGGTCTGTCCCTGCAAATGCAGCTCATCATTCAGGACCTGCCATTCGAAGGCCATGACCTCTTTGCTGAGTCCATGGATGCAAAGCTGCGTGGCATGAGGGACTCAAGCCACCTTTAGATCGCTGAGAATGTACACCCTGCAGTCTGCCCAGCGCTCCTTGAAACCTTATCAACTCTTGCAACAGCAACTACAACAGTTAAAGCAACAAGTCAGGATGCAAGGTTCCTTCTCTCAATCCTACCAATACCCCCAGTGACAACTCAGGCTTGAATAAGGACAAGGACTGTTGGAGCAAGGATGGAAAACCCCACAGCTCAGAGTCCAGCAGGCGCGGGCGGGGTATCAACCGCTTGTCGGGGGAGGAAGCAGAGTTTTTGACAATTCTCTCTGAGGGCAGTGAACACACAGCCTCGACCCCAACCTTTGCTGACGGCCTACATTGCTTCGCACACCAGTGTGCTGACATCACAACCAACCAGTGGGTCCTTGAGACGGTCTTGGAAGGGTATCACATCCTTGCGCTAGAAAACCACCCCCTCGCCCAAATCTCGGGTACAGGGAACTAGATTGCTTGCCTGAGATGGAATGCGAGAAGCTTCTCTCTCTTGGGGCCATAAAAACGGAGCGGGGAAAAGGGTTTTATTCTTGATACTTTCTGGTCCCCAAACCCAACGGGGACCTAAGACCCATTCTAGATCTCTGAGCTTTAAACAAACACATAAGGAAAATAAAGTTCTGCATGGTTTCCCTCTCACAGATTGTCCCATCTCTGTCTCCCAGGGATTGTTTCGCAGCCATTGAGCTAAAAGATGCTTGTTTTCGCATAGCAATATGCTCCTGCCACAGAAGGTATCTAAGGTTCATGGTGGGGGGAAATCATTTCCAGTTCACATCACTCCCCTTTGGGCTCTCTCTGGCCCCCAGGGTGTTCACAAAGCGTGTGGTGCTGGTCACTGCATTCCTGCGTTGGCAGAGCATAAAGATCTGTCCCTATCTAGACGATTGGTTAATACACAGGGAATCGAGAGCTAAAGTAGAGCACAGTGTCAGAGTGGTAACCCCCCTGTGCAGGTACATGGGTCTCTGCATAAATTGACAAAAGTCAAAAATCCGCCTGTCCCAACACACAGAGTTCATAAGAACTCTCTTAGACTTCTGCAGAGGGAGGGCTTCCCTGCCCCCCTCAAGATTTCAGTACCTCTGCACCAGCATTATGGAGCTGCAGGAGTTTCAAGTGACCACAGCCTGTCACTGCCTACAGCTGCTTGGGCATATGGCAGCCTCCAGCTCCATGATCCAGACGGCATGCCTGAGAAGGAGGCCCCTTCAGGGCTGGTTCTTCATGGTGTTTCAACCATGGAGAGACCCTCTGTCCAAGGTACTGTCGGTTCGCTGAGATATCCTGGGGATACTACAGATCTGGAAGGACCCCCTATCTGCCATGGGGGGAATTCCCTTCAAAATGCTAATACCCACAGTGACACTGATAACCAATGCCTCGGATTCGGGGTGGGGGGGCCCACATTTTTGGGGGGGGGGGGGGGGGGTTTCCCCCAGGGACTTTGGTCTCATGCAGACAGCCTTCTTCACATATATGTGAAGGAACTGTGGGCCATCAGATTGGCTTGCACAACTTTTCTGGACAAGATACAAGGCAGGTTGGTCCAGGTTCTAAAGGACAACCCTGCAGCCATGTTCTATATGAACTGGCAGGGGGGCGTCCACTCCCTAGCTCTCTGCAAGGAAGCATGCAAACTCTGGGAATTAGCCCTGAAATACAATTTTACTTTGGTGGCAGGACACCTGCCGGGAGTGGACAACAAGCTGACAGACTTGCTTAGCAGAAAACCCCTAATAGATCACGAATGGTCCCTCCACAACATGGTGTTCTCTCACCTGATAGACAGGTGGGGAACACCCCGAAGTGGACCTGTTCGCGACACGGCAGAACTGCAAATGTCAGTACTTTTGCTCCTTCACGGGTCGGGAGGAGGGGTCGCTTACCGATGCCTTCCTCATCAGTTGGTCGGGCCCTCTAATGCATGCCTTCCCACCGGTCCCGTTGATACATGGGGCCCTTTGGAAGATCCAAATGGGCAGAGCGAACGTGACATTGATAGCTCCGGACTGGCCCAGGCAATGCTCGTTCTCACTCCTACAGCACCTGCCCATAGAGGCCCCACTTTGCCTCCCCTTGTGGGCGGATCTCCTGACACAAGACTAGGGGTGTCTGTGGCACCTGAACCCAGGTCTCCTGCATCTGACAGCCTGGAGACTCTTTGTTTCAGTGAGCAGGAAAGGCTTTGCTCGGACAGGGTCAGGAAGGTCCTGCTCAGTAGTAGAAGACCGTCCACCTATACAGCCAAATGGAAATGGTTTTCCAGCTGGGCTTGAGGTATAGTGGTCAACCCTACACTAGCTCCCTGGCACGTAATTCTTGATTATCTGCTAGACCTTAGAGAGATTCTGCGTCTTCCTTTCCTCACTGAGAGTCCACCTAGCAGTGATTTCAGCCACCCACAAAAAAGTGGTTGGTGTCCTTGTTTTCTCCCACCCTACCTCCACTAGGTTTTTGAAGGGGTTCAAAAAACTTTTCCCACAACCCCGTGAACCCACCCCTCAATAGGACCTGAACGTGGTGCTCCATACATTAACGGAGCCTCTGTATGAACGCTTGGACTCGTGTACCTTATTGGTCCTTGCCTGGAAGGTAGGCTTTTGGTAGCAATTACCTCTGCTAGAAGGGTCTCAGAGTTGAAGGCCTTTCCTCAGAACCCCCATATACGAGGTTCTTTCCCAACAAAGTGGTGCTTCGGCCTCATCTGTCCATCCTTCCTAAGGTAGTTTCTCCTTTTCACCTCAAGCAGGATATTGCTTGCTGGTATTTTTTCCAGATCCTCAGGTTACAGAGAACCAGAGGAGATGGCACACTCTGGATGTGAAGAGAGTGCTCCTGACGTGCATTGAGCGCACACGTCCATTCTGCAAGACCCCCCAACTCTTTGTGGCGGTCAGGGAACTCAAAGGAGGTCTTCCAGTGTCCTCACAGTACATTTCCAAATGGATAGTAAACTGTATGAGAGACTGCTACAGAAGGTCAAATACACCCCTTCCCGGGACTGTCAGGGCTCACTCTGCCAGGGCCCAGGCTTCGTCAATGGCATTCCTCCCCAAGGTCCCATCCAGGAGATCTGCAGGGCAGCTACATGGTCATCAGTGCATACCTTCACGACACACTACACTGTCGTCCAGCTAGAAAGGATGCTGTGTTGGGCAGAGCCATACTCAGCATGGACAGACTGCAACTCCTCCCATCATCCTTGGGTATGGCTAGCTGTCACCTGTAACTGAATGATGTGAGCAGCGCTCGAAGAAGAGGTTACCAGTAACTGTCCTCCTTAGAGATGGGCTGCTCACATACATTCAGAACCCTTCCACCGTGCCCGCTAACCGGAGTTGGTGAAGGTAAAAGGGACTGGGAGAGTCAGGATCACGATCACCTACAGAGCTGCAGTCGCAGCATGGAGGGGGTGTTGTCCATGTATTCTGACCTGACAGGCTAAGGCTAAAGACTTTCCAACCTACTGTGCGCATGGTGGCATGTAGACACCTATAGCTGATTGTATGTGAGCAGGTCATCTCAAAGAAGCACAGTTACTGGTAAGTAACTCACCATTTTCCTGGGCAGGGTTGCTATCTAGAATGCACTTCCTTAGGCTTGTCTTAGGCAAGTTCAGACATATGCTGAAAGCATAATGTAAAACAGAGTTTATAATGTTTATACAAGTGTATCTTGCTTTATCACATTAAGCTGATATCTTCTATTGTGACTGACAATTTATTGTAACTTATTTTCTATTTAGTTACATTTGCCAAAGAACTGATAATATAAATAGCCATGCTACATCGATGCAAGATAATGGGCTTGATTATTCTGTCACTTATACTGATATAATTTCATTGATTTCAGGGGAATGTGGATGAACAAGGGAATGTCATTAATTGAGTTATAGAGTTCTTAGCAGAAAGGGTAAATGCGATACCGAGTTGGTGTGATTCAAAGCCCTGCAAATCCACAGATACTTGCATTATATTTGTAGATACCTGCATCCTCAGATGTGATGCAGATATCCATAGACCATTGCTTGAGGAGGCAGATTAGATGCAGATCCACAAATTTCTATCCATGCAGGGATCTGGTGTAGTTATTCCAAAAGCAAGCATTAGAATTCCAGGAGGTGTTATGTACTCTTAACCTTAAACTCAGTTTTTGGATATGTTTTGTTTGGTACTAGAAAAGAAAATGTTCACAAGATAAGTGCAGACTTCCTCCATGTATAACAAAAGCAAATTCGTAATGTTCATAAACAAATGACAGACTTATTCTACAAGTGTTAATTGTGAGTGCCTTTAATAGTAGGGGGTTAATACATTTTACTGTGTAAATCTACTTGTTGTGAGAGGCTGCCTTTGTATATTGAGCTCTCTTGACCTTTTTGACTGACTTCACTGTTTTCATGGCATTTCAGAGCTTCAGACAATGGTGAAGAAATGTCATCTTCTAGTAGCAGATTGCTTGATCATCAGCACATCAAAAAAAGAAAAAAAGACAGGACAAGGCTGAGATCTCCATCTGTAACTACCATGAGCACATCTGCCCGAACAAGGCCACTTCAGAGTTTCCAGAAGAGGAAACTATACAGAATGAGCAGTGTGTGTTATTGGAATCAACAGGTAGAGCTGTCTCCTTTTCTTTAGAAGACAAAACACAGGATTCCAGTTGGCAGCGTCAGCATGTGTCAGTCTGATGTAATATATTTTATGCTGCTCTTTTGATTGTTCAGTGCAGTCAGCCAGCATACAGTACATATGATAAGCATTTAATTATGTCACCAGGAGTTCACATTTAAGGAAAGTGACTGCAAAAATTTCTTTGAATCCTACTTTATCAGATCTTGCATTTGTTTTACAGTTCATTTTACAGTCAGGGGTGGAGTGTTTAATGATTTCTTTAAGGAGGCCTTACTGCCGGGGAAACAAGCTCAGCATAAATCTGCTAGCTGTTTGCTTTTAGGGTATTTGCTTAACTAAAGAAAGTTTACACAGCTGGTGGTGCGTTATTGTGTGGGAAATTAAACTGCTATATCTTAATCTTGTTTCCGTTTTTGCCATTCCTAACCATTTCTGTTCACTCCTTCTAGCATCAGTAGTGCCTTGAAACTGACTGTTATTAATCAAAGTTTTGTCCATTACAAAGAAACTGAATTGAATTAAATGCTTACTGTAGAAGAATCTATTTTAGACTGCTACTTGTGTAAGGTTGCAGTTTGGAGCCATTTCACTATAACAGGCATACAGTGTGATTCCAAATGTTATGAATAATGAGTGAGTGTGCCCTTTGCTTCTAAAGGACTAAATTGTCTTCTATCTTCCAAATTAGTTGCAAGGTCATTATTAGAGTAGTATTAATCCTAGTGGGTCTTGATGCTTTGCATGACCTTCCTGTACCTTTTAGAAACAGTCTTGTAATGGTCCTTTTTCACCAAAATAATACAGCCAGTTAGCATTTCAGTCTAAAGTTGCATTCAAGTTATAGGAAAAGAAAGCACTTGTGAATTAGTTTTCTGTGTGTACAAATGGTTAAATTTGTTTTGGTTTTTAATTGTTTCCATTGGTATGCCATCTTTAATCCTGCAAATTTAAATTTTATGAGAGCCTCTGAAAATAAGAAATACAATGGATATGTGAAAGTTATAGTGGCAGTATTAGTAACCTCTTAAGGAAGGGCATAATAAACATGTGAGTAAAACCTTGACCTCATTGAAGTCAATCGCAGAACTCCCACTGGTATCGAAGAGCCAGGATTTCACCACATGAGTAAATATGCAAGACTCTTAACCTGAATATGATCAGATATCCATAGATAACAGTGGTTAAGCCATTGACATTAAGAAGCAAGATTTCAAGTTCTTATACTATGTGTTCTTCTTAGAGTAATAAAAATCTCTCTTACCTCTCTGCACCAGAAAGGAGCAGCTTTACAAAGGTATTTGGTAGAGGTGGTCAGAAATTCAACATCAGAAGGTTTTCCATAGGAGAATGCTATTGAAATCAAAATCTTTGATTTTGACAAAAGTCTGATGGAAGGTGGGCAGCTTTCTCTTTGAAACCTTTCTGGTTTCCTGCCAGCTCGCTCACTCAGAGTCTTTGCAACCCTTCCAGGCTCCCTGTGGCTTGGCAGCCTTCATGGTGGATTGCTGGGCAACCAAGAACCTGGAAGCCCTAATTCTTAAGCTTCCATGCCTCTTACTTTTTTTGTGGTTTCACCAGCATGCTGCCATTAAGTAAGACTTCTAGGTTCCCAGCTTTTCTGTGGCTTGCCTGGAGGCTGCTGCAGAATTGCTTCCAACTCCTGTCTTCAGCCCACTGGGTGCTGAGAATGCAGGCTTTCAAGCCTGGGGGCTCCTGGCTCAGCTGGAGTGCCGAGGGTTTCCAGATCTGCAACTCTGGTGCAGATACTCAGGTGTCCTGCAAATCTAAATTTGGAAATAATAAAAATACTTCATGAAGCTGAGTGACATTTCTCTGCACAGATATAGAGTTTAAGCCTAAATGATCCCCAGATAAGTATCTAGTGGGATTTTCAGAAGTGCCCTCTATGACTTTAGGTACCTCAATATCTTTGAAAATCTGATCCAAAATTACTACAATTCTGACTGAAAGAGGTTAGGGGGAACCCATAGAAACATATGGGAAAAGAAAGGTGTAGTGACCTGTCAGCTGTGCAGGACTAGAGCATGGGGCCACTAGGGGGTGGAAGGCAACTGTGGCTCTACTTCCTGGTTTCAGTGATTGTAGGACTGGCCAGGGCTACAGAGGGTCCTGGCTGCAAGTTAGTCTGTCATGTGAAGATTTAAAGGCGTGGTGTTTGGAGTGAGCTGCTACATCTCTGATGTACATGTCAACATGTGCTACATGCTAAGACAGTTGAGTAATAGACTCCCTGCTCCTCCTGGCTTTGTCTCAATCAGTTCATTATGTGTTAAAGGCAGCATATATCATCTGCTGGGTTTTCAGATATGTTATTTAGCACATCAGCTAACACCTTAAATTTTAGTATGGACAAACCTAGATTGGCCTTACAGTTTGCATGTGATTGTAATAGCTCCCTATGGACCATAGTACAGATGAGGATTGCTGTACATCTATAGAGAGAGGCCAGGAGCAGACTACATATCTACTGAAGGTTTTCCCTCACCTGGGAGGAATCCACATCTATTCATTGAGAATGGCTTAAAGGTTTCTGTATCTCACTTCTGCAGCACAAAGGTACCATAAAGTGGGCCTGAGTTGAAACATTTCTCAATCTCTGGATTCAGTTACTTAGTAGTCTTTACAAAGTTCAGTTTTTAGATAAATTTTAGCAGTGGACTTTATAGATGGAAAAATATGTTCATTTCTGAAACTTTCACTTGGATGGTGGTCTCTTAGCTGACTTACTTCAGCCTCAGCACTTTTGCAGTGTTTTGCAGAGGAAGTGCTTTAGAGTCTGGGAAGCCCAAGGAGTTGATAATAGGGTAACTGAGACTTGTGTCTCTAGATTGCCAGTTCAAATTCAGACCTGTTAAGTAGTAACTGAAAGTGACTGCAATCAAAGAGCTGTGATGGCTCATGCAAAATGTCTGATAGCTTTTGTCCAGGTCCCAGGGACCAGGTGTTCACATCACCATTATCACAGTTGTGCTAACTGGAAATCTTGGGAGAGGAGTCAAGGATTACACGAGTCCAGAAGACTGCACAGGCTTGGTGTACATGTGTATACTATACCTGTTCTCTGAAAGAGGCAAAGAGTTGTGGTGTTCCTGTGCTGTCAATTTAGGGCTGTTCATAAGCATCAAATTCATTTAAAATGTTAAAAATTAAGAGAAAGAAAGAAGAAGCTAGGCACATAATGTCTCTGGTGGAAACAAAGGAGAATAAGTCATGCCAAGGAAGTTAGTGACAAAATCAGACTGGGCATTTTAAACATGTTCTGACAACCTAAATTAAATAGATACCAAGTCCTTGAATTAAGAGCTGTCATCAGTGTATCGCTTCCTTCAAGAGAAATCTTATTCTTTCAGTGGCCTATCAGCCTCGCTGTCACTTTCTTTTTGTCTTACAGTTGCCACGGTTGGTTACCCAGCCATTGATTGGATTGTTCAGCGTGAAATAGAAGAACACTGAGTATCAGGCCAGGCTAATATTTAGATTAGGCAGAGTTTCTAAAGATAAGACTGCCAAATGGGCACTGGCCCCTGAGATTGGCAGTTATTTTGTCAGACAATGTGGTTATCAGTTTGCCAATAGATAGCAAATTTGCATGATCTTGCACAGAGAGAGATTTCATCTTAAAGAAGTATATGAAGTTTCATGCTGGATTCTTCAATTTTGTGATGTGATACTTGTCTCTCTAGCAAGAAATAACCATATTCTCTTTTTTTAGTTACTTGCATGCCCCCTATAATCATAGAACACCTCATGATCTGTCCTGTATTCAGCCTGACAACATTCCTGTGAAGTACAGTCTCTCTCACACAGCTGGGAGACTGAGGTACAGAGAGATTAAGTGACTTTCCAGAGATCACAAATGAAGTCTGAGAAGGTGCGGGGAATTGAATCTGGATCTTGTGCAGAGAATTTTTTCTTGGGTGTCTGGCTGGCAAGTCTTGCCCACATGCTCAGGGATAGGTTGACAACCATAATTGGGTCAGGAGGGGGTTTTCCACTGGGGCAGATTGGTAGAGACCCCTGGGGGATTTTCATCTTCCACTGTAGCATGGGGCATGGGCCATTGGTGGTTTCTCTGTACGTTAGAGTCTTTAAATCATAATTTGGGGACTTCAGTGACTCAATCATAGGTGAGGTGTCCATTGCAGGAGTGGGCAGGAGGGTTTACATTGTGTAGAAGGTCAGACTAGATGATCAGATCGGTTCCAACTGACCTTAAAATCTATGAATTTATGAATCCCAAGCCAGCTACTATACAGTCTTCTTTCTGAGATGTAAAGAAACTTTTTCTCCCTTTGTCTCCTTCCACTTTTTTACTGTCTCATTTTAATGATATTCTCCAGGATGCCATTGTCCCGGAATGATAGTGGGTGAGGTTATACAGTGGAGTAATATGGCTGAGATCATTTAAAGATGATGACATTGTCTGAAGATCCTTCCAGTTAGGTTTGAGATGAGATAATTAATTACAGTAGATTCTTCTTGATAGTAACCTCTCAGTTCCCAGCAAAAAAGTTGCTATTATCCTAGAACAAGCAAAGAGGAGAAAGCACTGCAATGTGCCTTGATTGACTGCAGCCCCACAAACCTTCCTGTGACTGGTGCTCAGTACATCCCGGTGCAAACCTTCCTGTGGTGCATCAGCCAGGGAAGGAAGTGCTGGGATGTGCTGAACCCAGGTTCCTGCTGTCAGGGCAGGCCATAGCCCGAAGAATGCAGAAAGAAGTACTGTACGTCTCTATGGGCTCATAGAACCTCGTACCCTGTACTTAGCCCTGCCACATGGGTGTAGTCCCCTTCCGCATTGTGCTCTGCCTGATCCAACTCCAGCAGAAGTTCCCTTAGTGGGCAGGGATGTGAATGCCTCAGCCTTCTCTTTGGGCAGCAGGTCCCAGGCCACATGCAGGTTTGCAGGGCTGCAGATAGAAAAGGAAGCACACGGATATACTGAGCACTGGCTGCAGCACTTTTTGTGTTTGCAGATCTGCAAACCTGCCTGCGTTTGAGGCCTTTCTTCCAAAATGTTGCTAAGTTGCCTGAATCCAGTTAACATTAAAGTCAGTGGGACAGGATGTTGCTGTGAAGCAGAGTTGTTAACATTGGGTTTGTTGTTAAGAAGCATCCACTGTGTCTGACTTCCTAAACTGAATGGCTCAAGCAAGTCTGGAATAATAATTTGAATGGGGTTGCTTTGTTGTGTGGTCACTGGCAATTTTTTTACATTCTTTCATATTGCCACCATGTGTTTGGAATAGCTTTCAGCTTCCCATTTGCTAAATACTGACTCTTGCCCTTCACATCCCTTCATCATCTTTTGGGAAGCTATTTTTAGTTAATCTCTGCATTGCTAAAGTTCATAGTGCCTTATTCTTGGATTTGTGTCCCATTTGTCAGTTAGATTGTAAGGCCTTTGGGTGAAGGACCATGTGTACTCTTCTGTGAAGTGCCATGTAGAATTACAGTGCTATAGAAATACTCATGATAGTTCTCAGATATTTATGCCTCATATCTCTCAATGCTAATTCCGAGAAGGTCTCTTTACACTGGCCTTTGTTTTGATGTTTTCTTCTTTTGCTGACAATAGCTCCTTTTGTATACTCCTCTGCTTGGTTCTGATATCATTTGTCATTACTTAACATTTATATTGTGGTAGCATCTCAGTGACACAGCTAAGTAGGATCCCTTTGTGATAGGTGGGCACTGTACATCGTAAATGACAGTCTCTGCCACAAAAATCTGTACAAATTGAAAAACAAGAACTAACAGATGGGCAAGACACCCAAGCAGGCTGTTGGAGGAGATGGGATAACAAATCTAATAGGACAATGTCATCTGGTTCTTTTACAACCATTTCTAACTTCTCATATCCTCAGAAGCCTCTTCTGCCTTGTCAACCAAGCTTCTCTGTTCAGTGTGACTGAGTACCACTACCGATGTGTAGGTGATAAAATTGGTCTTTCTTGCTCTGCAGTCAGCTTTTCTCTGATTCCTAAAGGGACATTCTTCTCTATTTCCAGAACTCTAACAAATATCAGTTTTCTGAGCAACTCCTGCCTTGTTCCTTATTAGAAAAACAAGGTGAGTGAGCTATTATCTTTCATTGGAACAACTTTTGTTGGTGAAAGAAGTTTTAAAGCTTACATTGGCACTCTTACCTACTGTCTTGCACCTTAAGTAGTTATTTAAATCTAAATTGGTGGTGTTTTATAACCACGTCACACTCCTTTACACAGTTATAAATGACTGTACAAGGTAAACAGCAGTGGAGGATCAGGCTCTGTGAATATTCCCAAACTATGTTCTTTCGTTTTGAAGCTGCCCTCAACTTTTCATCGTCAGTGTGGGAATTGCCTTGTCTTAAAATTTCTGTGTTCTGTGTCTCCATCTACTGGTTAAACTTGACAAACTTGGTTGTCTGGACCAAATCAAATTTAAAATAATGTAGTAAAGGTGAACTATTGTTGAAAAGGAGTGCATTCAAACAGAGGAGGCTGGAGTATTGGTATTTTTCACACATAATGGGAATAGCCATGTGGAGTAAAATTTACATCATAACAGTGTTGTCAGCTGTTGCAGTATGTTGTTTTTTCCCTCTAAAGACTCAAGAGCTGGAGTTGTGTGATTACGTAAGAACCCCAAATTCCATTTTAAGAAAAAAGTTTCTAGCCTTCATGGTTTTAGAAAAAGTTCCAAAAACCGTGAATTGAGTATGTACCCTAAAATCTCAGAAAATAGAAGGGAGATAAAAAAAATAAATTAAAAAAAAAAGTCACTTTTTTGGGGCCCAGCTCATGAGTTTTGAATGCTGGAGGTTATTACAAAAAAATAAAACCCGAATCTCTGTTTCAATTTTAATTTTGGTTCTAAGTTCCTTAGGGCAGGGAGTGTTGTTATATGCCCTGACCCTGATTGAGGTGTCTTTCACTACTGTAATACAAGCTGTTGTTCAGTCCAAATTAAGACAAAAACAAGAATCAACAGCAACACAGGGAAGGTGGGAGAAAGGTAAGGGTTAACACACTGTGAACATGCAGTTACTTAGAATATTGTATACATTTTGAGGTTTCCACCCCATTTTGCTTGTAGGGAGTGGGTGGGAGGGTGGAGAAGGGAGACGTGAAAGAGAGAGAAGTGATATATAAATGTTTGTAAGCTGTTTTGTAGACTGTTTTTGAACCTTTTCCAGGAAATTCTAGCCATGTTGCCACTCACATGCTGGTACAAGATAACTCATGTAGTTTTCTTTGTGAATCAGTATTACAGTTACCTGCTTTCTCTAATTACACAGCCTACATGTTTTTAAAGGTAATCTTTAGGGTAGTAATACAGTACAGCATGTTTTTCTGGAACTGTCTGCCACACATTGAAGTAATTTTCTTCCTTTAATTACACACACAATTTTCTGTTGATCATCTGCTTTGGTATCCTCCAATATTGACTGCTCCAGTCTGTGTATAGTTTCTTGGCACAGCTGGTCTCTGAAAAGCAGTGAATATAAGGAATGCTGTTGCAAACTCTCCTGCAAACTTGTTTCAAGTAGAGGTCAATTCTGCTTCTACAAAATGCTTAGCACCTTTATAAAAATGAAAAAAAAAATCTTCTTGATTATTCAGCTGGTGAGCAGTACATTTGCTGGAGAATACCATCACCATTCTGTATATACAAGGAGTAGCTGACACAGTTTGGACCAAAAAAACCCTAAAGTCACTAGTTTTAAAAATCCTATTCAGAAAGAAGAGATCTATCACCCTGTAGCTCCAGTGGGTTTATGTGTTACCTAATGGGAAGATACCATTAGCATTGGAACACCATGTATTTTTCCTGACAGCCAGTCAATCCAGGAAAGGCAGTTTCTCAGCAATAAAGATATGCCAGGTCCTTTCCAGATTTCTACAGCAAACAATTCTTTATGCTATTTCTTTCTGATATTTTCCTGACCATAAATCCATTCTTTTAGTTTTACCTGATAGAATTTTTTCAAAATGTGTCAGTAAAATTACAAAATGATCTCTCCTTTGTCTTATTTAACTGGTCGATGAAGCACAGAACTTGCATTTTCAATTGATTTTTTTTTTTTCATCAGTTCAAGATAAAAGGTCAGTGTTTCAGGCAAAGCGCACAACTCCCACCAAATAACAGACCAATCTTTTTAACTCTCTAAGTGTATTATTATATGGTTCAGATTGGAATGAAAAATTTTAGTCTACATCTAAAAGGGAATGGATGGCCCATGGAAATGGAAATGGTTACAGATCCTTTTATGACCAGCTTAAACCAACAGAATCAGTAAGTTCATATAGGACATTTTGATTTTAGTTAAATTAGAATTTCACAACAAAGAATGGTTTTATCAGAAATTTTTTAATGACATGTAATAACCAACATTCCTAACAGGGTAAGGTCAAATTCTTTCTGAGCTCATCATTGTTTGTAGTAACCTTCTTAAGAGTTTGAAAATACAGTCTCTGCTTAGCAGTTCTCTTCTTTTATGTTTGTTAATAATTATTTTCTCTCAAATATGGGTTGGTTTATTTTCACTTCCATGTTTATGTACCATTGACCTGAATGATCTGAACAGCAATTTAGGAATAGGGTTAGTTTAGTTAACCGATGGCAGAGAATGTGAGTAAAAACAAAATTCCTAAGCCAGTTTGTAAATTCAATTACCATTTTTAAAGAGACTGAGAATTTGAAAGCTATTTCTGTACACATTTCAAAGCCGGTCAAGAACCAAACTTGCCTAACTTCATCACAATATGCCCTAAATAATGTTGGGAATCGAACTGACTTAAAGGTAGGAAATTCAAAGTCAAGACTGAAACTTTAGGTTTTAAGATGTCAGCCTTATCTGTGTACTTTCTGGGGTGTTGTTTCAGTCCAATAATTAATGGTTAAAGAAGAAGAGATCTAACGTAAAAGATTTGTAATTTACCAGATTTGATTTTTTTTCTCCTTGGAGTCATTTAGGTTTCTTAAATAAATAGGTTGATAAAGTTTGGAAAAATACATAGCCAAGGAACAGTACTGGCATTTTAGAAATGTACTAGTCTCTTAAAAAAAAAAAAAAACCAAAAAAAACCAAAACCAAAAGCCATTGTGGCTGTTAGCGTACCTATGCCCTCTTAGGGTAGGGATGGCATTGTTCAGTGGGAGTGTGAGAATACTAACTTTCTGAAGGACATTACACATTGGCTGCACATGGAGAAGCACACTTTTGTCAGAATAGCTGCACCTACTCCAGGAGGTTTGTCAGCATTACTGTTTCTAGGGGGCGTGCTTTTTTTATTCCCGTGACTGATACAGTTATATTGGTATGGATCAGCTCATTTCTTTTTGGTTGGAGTTTTAAAAACAAAAGTGGCTTCCTGTGAGCCATTCAAGTTTCTTTATTTATAGTGTTTAAATATGTTTAAACATTTTGTTGTTTTTGTTCTTTCCTTCTTCAAGGGCCACCTCAGTAAGGTTTGTGGATGTCCAAACAAAGACCCCAATCCTGCCAATATGTAATGTGCATGCTTAATTTTAAACATGCAAATAGTCCCACTTACTTCAAGGGGACTGCTTATGTTTAAAGTTGAACGTGGATACACGTGATTAAAACATCCGGGCTATAAGCATAAATCATATTTTATCAGGAAATCTATTTTAATGGCTTCCTTTTGAACAAATCTGCAGTGTATAATCCTTGGCAGTCAGAAAGGCCATGCTGTGAAACTCGAGCATGTATAATGCTGACTAGTTTAAAGTCCCTGTGAGCAATGCTGAAATAGGGAATCTGCTGGGGGGTGGGCCCATTGTTTAATACTGAATGGTTTCCGAAAAATTATTTTACTCCTCTACTAGGAATGCTGGCATGACTTATCAGAACCATTGCTACAGGTGGGGGAAGGGGGGATGGATTTACTTAATGCCATAGGTAGAGTTAGTGTCCAGCACTGATCAATGAGAATGTTATTAACATCAGCAGAATGCATATTGGCATGACTCACTGGCAGAAAACAGGCTATTTTAAAGGGCCTACTACTTCCAGGATTTAGGAGGACAGGGAAGTTAAAATTATAAACATACTGGTGCTTTATTTGCTTGGTCATCTGACAATGATATCAACAAAAGTCAGGCTATTTGCTTGCCCTTCATATCACAAAGATACTCATTAAGGAAACAAAGAATTCACATGTGCCATTTCTGCTATTGATTATTAAGATGAAGTCATGCAGGAGAAGGGAAATGGTCCTGCTTAAATAAGCTGTTGTTTCAAGAGGGTTTGAAGTGCTCATAGTGTATCCTGCTTCTTCTGCTGCTCCCCTTCCTGCCCTCTGAGCAAGTTTCTACTGAAGGACAGACTTAATTGTCTGGAATGGGAAAACTTCTAAGAGCGGTTTTGGACAACCTGAAAACAGCATGTGTGAAAGCTTTCAGCTAGTTAGAAGGAAGACAGACTCCTCAGTTTAGGTATTTGTTAATGCTGAAAATGAAGTGAACAGTTCTGTTTTTGTATGAAATACTTTCATGAAGCATTGACATCTCTTGTAGTTAAATCATCTTCCTCTGCCAGTGCTCCCAGTCCTTCAGAGTGCTGGCTTGTGAGATGCCATATCACATTCAAGATCTTCATCCTTGCTTTCAAAGCTCAGCATAATCTTCCCCTTTTGCCCTCATTTCTTCCTTCTTTCAGTGTGTCATTTACTTTACTGCTACCTTTGTCATTCTCGCACATACTTTTACACCCTCCAACATCCTGTTCTCTGCACTTAGATCAATTAGTCTTGTTTACCAACACCCTTTGTCTCTCTCTCCTCCCTCCACCCGCTTCAGATCACTCTTCCTCCTAGAAATTCTATTTTCTTATTTTCACTACTCCCTAGTGCATCTCTTTCCTGCATTATTCCTGCATATCGTGGCAGGGTTTTTTTCTTTGTGCTGTTTATCTTAGATTGTAGTTTCTATAAGACAGAGATTTTGCCTTCCTCTGTGAGGCTTTGCGTAAATATATGAGATGCTCAAATAAATTTTTAATGTTAATAATTTGCTATATAATTGGGTTTCTATGTAAGAATTAAATGTATGCAGATGTAGAGGTACTACGACATATAGGTTGTTTAAGATGAGTAAAAGATATTTAATTTGGTATTATAAGGGCAACAATATTTTCTTGGTATGTACTGATCATGTTTGTTGTGACTGAAAATTTACAGCAACGCCAGCTTTTGTATTTCTTGGTCGTAGACACCACCAAAGTTTTATTACTGGTTGAGAACAGTTGCTTTCTGATTTGGAAACTACTTTGGAAATAAAATAGTGCTACTCTGTTTTCCTGGCTCCAAATAAAGCAAATTAATTTTTCATTCAGATACATTATACATACTCCCAAATCACTTTCCCAGGCAGTAGTTAATTTATCATTTCTGTGCTAATCCAAGTTTGTTTGGGAGTGTTTCTGATTTAGATAGTACCAAGTTGTTACTCTAAGGCCATGTCTACACAGGCAGCAAAATTCAATGGCAGTTGACAGGAATTACACAAGCTACGCAGAGTTGCTTGCGTAACTCCCATCAACTTTCTAACTCTCTTTAACGCAGCATCCTCGCTATGCTGTGCTACTGGGAAATGCCTTTTCGTTGATGCAGCAGTGCCCCAATTGGGGGGGGGGGGTTATTTATTTGATTTCCAGGTCAATTTAGCAGCTCTTTACTGACCACTAAGGTGATCTGGAAAGAGTGATCTGTTAGCAGCAGATTTGCCACCATCAGTGTAGACGTGACTTAAAGTATCACTTTGGCTCAGTTTTATACAATGAGTAAGGGAATATTTCAAATGATGTTTCTGTGAATATCTTTGTAGGGTTTGCCATCTAGAGATGCTTTGTTTTCATATAATGCACAGATGCCTTTCATGGCTCCAGCCTCTGCTTGGAGCAGTGACGAGCACAGTACAACATCCAAAATACTACAGCATTTACCAGACCTGGACTCCTCATTCCATCCCGTCTTATCCTTCCCCTCAGGTAAGACATGCAGTTCCATGTTCCCAACAGAACAGCCAGTAGTATTGTAAAAATCCTAAAAATTGTGGTCTGACTTAATTTTAATAAACGTTTAAAGCTTTGGTTATGAAAAAAACCTCTAGTTTATTACTTGCCAAAACGAGCTCTGACAGATGCTCTTAGTATAATTTGCAGAGATATGGTCAACTTAAAATTTCATCCTGCTATCTAAAATACTGTATCTACTGTAGATACACGTGCCAATTGAGATGACTACAATTGAAAGACAATAGAGGGCAAAAATATTTTTCTCCTTTTTGAGTTGATTTATTTTGTATTCTTGATAGCATTTAGTTCTTACCTGTTTTTCTTGCACAGTTAACTAATTTGCCTTGTTGGTTGTATAGGTCTTTCGTGCGGTGACAGGTGAGATATGTCATTTCCTTTTAAAGAAATAAGACAGACTTGATTGCTAAACTTGTTGGGGGGACCTTGGACATGCATAGAGCTTGAAACTAATTTTTACTGTTTTTGACTGTTTCAGTTGATGCTATTATCCCTTTAAGATAAATGTATGAAATACTTGTACTGTAAATGCAGCATTTTAAGGTTGGTGGTGAAAAATTCAATCCAGAAATTCAAAACATGCTGTGGCAGGGACACTAAATCAGTTGCATTTACCATTAAAGTATATATTATGCTGTATATTTAACACTTAAAGCAGGAGAACTGAAATTAAAAATACTACATATCTGCAATGTGGTCACGGTACTGTAATACTGTTAGAATCTTTACTACCTCTGAAATTGCGTCTGTATATTCTCATATGAAGACTATGCATTGTGGCATCAAACAAATTTATAGCCCTTCAAGGAAAACAAAGCCTGTTGGAATCACAAGCACCTTCTCTTGTCTCTGAATGTTTGGGGATGTAGCAGTAGACAGGACAGTGCATCCCAACCATCTCAATTCTGTTTGTTTTTTGTGGCTAGCTTTGGGCCAAAGCCTTTCTTTACACGCACAGAGAGCTTTATTTGTTTTTCTCCCAGTGTGTTGGGGCTTTTTTTGATTCTGTACTTAAAAGGTTTAATTTTTTGAATGTTTCTAAAAGTTCATAACTGTTTTCTTTAAAATGAATGTTTTATTAGCTTCTTTGCATTGTTATGCAGAAAAACATGCCTTGGCACCAACTTGGTACTATGAGTATCATGGCTGATTTGATTCTCATTAAACCGCATCTCCCTGTGGGTCTTTGTTTGTCATGCCCCTTCATGTTTCTGGAGATGGATTTATATACTCACTTCTTTAATTTGGCCTGGAGACTTCTTGTGCTGATTGTAAAGCTGTCCCTAGATGGAAACAGTACAGTGTAGGAACTCCATTGGTGTTCAGGTCTCCTCAAAGCCTGAGTGTGAGACTGTCAGTGCTAGGTCCTCTGTGGGTCAGTCTCTGACCCCTTAGTCAGAACATTTTTTATAGAGTTAGGTTCAGCCTCTTCTGCCTTAAGAATAAGAGCAAGGAAGTTTAAAGTGCTGAGAAGTTTCAAAACCCAGTAGCTGAGAACTTCAGTGTTCTTAATCACTCTAAAACGAAGTGGGATTTTCTCCCACGAAAGTGCATGCAAAAAATAAATTTGTTAGTCTTTAAGTGCCACAAGACTCCTTGTTTACTGAACTAGACTAACATGGGCTACCCCTATGGATCTTAATCACTCTGTTGATGATTTTTTAAGTTGTACTCAAGAAAATGGGTAACACATCAAGAATTAAAAGAGAAACTGCAGAATTGGAGTTGATATGCAAATTCAACTGTGCGAAAGCAGGATTAAATCATGACTATGGATTCTTTACCCATTACAACATGTGATTTGACTTCACCTTCCTCTATGTGCCGTTTCCCAGTGTTTGAATCTTAATAGTTGATTTGGTTTGCTGTTACACTGTGACCTGATCCCATGACTTACGCTTCTGTGCATTTATTTTCTTCCCATTCTGTAAATCCCCCATCTTCAAAGCATCTGACAAAGTGGGATTTTCTCCCATGAAAGCTCATGTGATGAATAAATTTGTTACTTTAAGTGCAATAGGGGTCTTTGCTTGCTTTCTAAAGTGCTGAGAAATCATACATTCTTGAGGATTCTAGCCATCTTGTTAAAGATGGGAAGACACCATCATCAACATGGGGCAGTCTTCATTCTGTCCGTGTTTGGTTCTGAAAGTTCTCTGGCCTTCCTCTATTCCTGATCCATACAGTGGATGCTTTCCGGAAAAGCATAAGAAGATGACAAAGAACATTGTCTCACAGGGGTCTCTGGTGTCCAGCTTTGCTCTCAGTGTATCCTGTGTTGCTTCTAATGCCTCTTACAAGATAGCTATATCCAGCATTGCCCTTCAGCATTATTTTTGCCTGAAGTTTTCAAAATTCCTAGATAAGTCACAGAGCTAAACTGAAAATCTTCCCCTTTTTAAGCAGATAATCTGTTGAGCACAAAAAGGGAGAAAATGAAGGATATTAAATTACTACAAGGTCACTGGGCTTACTCAGTCTGAACAAAGGAAGAGGGATGCTATGTTATCCTGTTTCTGATACCAAAGACGACTACTTTCTTCTGGGGACTTACAACTCCTTCCCAGAAACTTGAGACTCAGTGATAAGAGACAGGGTAAAGAAAAGTATTTACACAGACGTTAACCTGTACTATATGCTGTTCTTACACCACTGCTATCGAGTCACCCCTCAATTGATATATTGCCTCAAACTTAGATTTGGTCTTCACATTGTCCACCTTCTTGTCCCCTCCTCCTTTCAGGGACCATTTGATTAATGGCCCAGTAGTGTGTAGGTTTGGAAATAGAGTGAGTTGCTGAATGCTAGATATTACAGTGTTCAGCTCTGTGGCCTAAATTTTTCCCTTTGTTGCCAACCAAGTTCCTTTTTAGACATTTCTTCTATAAGAAAATGCTTAGCGCAGAAGGAATAGGAGTCATCCAAAAAGGTCTTTAACAGAACAGAGAGCAAGGAGAAGGTGGTGATTGTCTTTATTGCATTATTTAACTTCGTGAACTTAACTTTTCCATCAGGAATCTCAAGCTAGCTTCTGTCATTCCTACTTTTACTCCTAAACGCAGGATCAGGACTCTACAGTTTGTAGGCAACACAATAAGATAAGGCAGTTGGACTTGCTTATCAAAATAGTTTTGCTTTTGTGTATGTAACAGCAGTCACTACTAATATGGAGTCTTGCCCTCCAGCATATTGACAGCAATGTGGATATTTACTAAGTACTTGCCATTGGCTGTAGCAGACCTCTGGCCTATAGACGTCCTTGTATTTCTGTATCTAGACAACTTGCACATGCAGACTTGTATGGAACATATCTTGAAGGAGAATTTGAAAGTGGTGTGTGCTAATTCTGTCCAGAGACTCTGGATAAGTTAGAGCCAGTATCCTTATCCCTTTAAGTTTGGCTTGGGGCCACCGTTGTATGCAAACTCGGAGGCATGTAGGTCAGTGTTTTTCAGACTTAGGGTTAGGACCCAGTACTGGGTCACAGACCCTCAGGCACTGGATCGTGGCACCCCCTGTTGCCACCACCGAAGGACTGGAATACATTGCTGAAAGATTAATTGTTGGGTCATGAACATAAATGATTTTTTTCAATTGGGTCCCAAGGAAGAAGGTTTGAAAACCACTGATCTAAGTGATCTCCTCACCTTTTTTGCACACTCCCTTGTCACATGTCCTCCCCTAAAAGCAAGCAGGGAACATGTAACATTTTTAAGGTTAAAAAAATAATCAGGAAAATAAACCTTTTCTGGCATTTTATACTTCAGAGAATAGCAGAAAATGTACAAGCCCAATTTTAAAAATACCTTTTGCAGGTCGCCGTTAAGCCTGTGACAAAAATAATTGCTTATATCATTACCAATTACTGAAATAAATTGCTCTTTTTGGTTAGCAAAAATTGCTTGTAGAAAGGCTTTTTTTATCTGCAGATCTCCAAGACACTTGAGATCAAGGTGGTATGTAAATGTTGGAAAATTATGGTTCACCCTTTGCCCATTTAAATTAGTGTCCTTTTTCTTCTTAATTTCCCAGCTATCAAGCTTACCTCCTTTTGACTTTTTACCTTATTTTATTCCAAGCACAAAAAGTCTTCATTCTTCTCCTTGCTTCCTTATTGTACATTTGTTTCTTCAAGTACTCTTCAAACAGAGACATCTTTTGTAAGTCCTGCCTTTTTATAGTGGCAAAATTCCTTAGTTTTTGAGATGCTTTGCAGACTAATTCTTTCCCAGGAAGCAATTTAGAGTTCCTTGTTGCCTTTTTTGTTGGAGAAATAGGGCACATAGCTTGTAATTACCCCCCATTCCAGAGCATTCAGCAATAACAGTTTTTAAAAAAAACAACAAATAATTCCCCCCAAGGGCTAGAATGAGGCTTTAGTAGATCCCAAAAAAAGTGCAACGTGTGATCTCCACAGCACTTACATTTGAGCACCAGAGGGTGCAGAAAAGGGATGATTCCCCGGCTGTATGTCTATGCCATATTCTTTAGGGCTTGTCTGTGTCTGGAGATGTCTGCAGTAGCTGTTCCTGAATACCTTCTTGTGTGGACAGTCTTCCTCTGGAATAAGAGAACCTACACATAGCTGTTGTGCTTTAAATTCACACCCTTACTTAATAAGACAACTTTTAAGACTAAACAAGCCATTAGGTCATGGGAGTGCATTGGGTCATGTTAGCTTCCAAATCCCTTACCTTTTGCCTGGTTTCTTTATGGCTTTATCTTCACTGCTAAAATCAAGTGAGTTATTGTTACAGTAGGATGATCAATATGCATTAGTCATGCCTCCATAAAATCCTAGTGCAGGCAAAATATTTACTGCAAGGTGAGGTAAGCCACAGGCAGGGGCTGGGGCATGGTGTTGCTGTCACCTTGCTACAGCACAGTTAAAATTACAGCTGCCTGGTGTCTACTGTTAAAAACAACATGCTCTTTTTTGCAATGAAGATGTATTTTGTGTGGACAGAGATGAAAGATTGGCAGAAATAACCTCGCATCAGAGGGTATGTCTATACTACCAGTGGGGGGCATTGCTGGTAGCGCAGGATCAATTCTTTGGGATCACTTGAGTGGCAGTTTAGACCCTCTCTATTGTACTAGAAGTTGAAGCCATTAATCCCCACACACAGACACACACAAGAAAAGTAGTGCTGTGTCTTTAGGAGGGTGTTTTCCCTGTGGCACAGTGCAGTGGGAATACTGCAATAAGTAGACGTTGGAATGTCAATGGGAGATCTGCAAACTACTCTACATAGCTTGCTTATCTCCCATCAACTGCTGCTGAAATCTACCAGCAGCGTAGACCAAGCTACATTCATGTTTACTTCTTTCACTTCTTACTTTCTGAGTTCCCCCCACCGCCTCGTGCCCCATCTTCATAGCAGAGTGCACCAGAGATGATAATTCAGTTTTCTAAAAATGTCTCTGTTGCTGCTGCTTATAAGCAAATTTCACTTTTGTCTTTTTTTAAAATATATCCTGTTGGCCCTTCTCCAATTCACTGTCTGAAGACGTTGGGCCAGCATGTTCAGCCAGTCCCTTATGTCTGGGCTTGTCCTTCCATACCATCACTCTTTGTGAGCTGGTGGACTCGAGGCAGCTTTAGTGTTTATTTGTACACAATATAGTGGGCTGTAGAAATAGATTTTTCAGAAATGTAATTGCAGTGTATAACTCCTGGGTCCATAGTTGGCTATCTGTCTCACATGTATATACCTCTTCCTTTGTTTTTAGATATTCCTCTTCATATATATTTTGAAACATTGTTAAAGGAGGACAAATTCAAAGGAGATCCTGTTGACACCTCAGCAGTAGGGGTGGAGCTAAAAATGTCTCCATCCAGTGGTATGTGATGCAAAATATCTTAATGAATGCAAGATTTATTATTTAGTTGGTTGTGGGGTGGGGTTTTTTTTTTTTGTTTGTTTGTTTTTTTGTTTTTTTTGCATTGCTGGATGCTGCCTTAAATATTATTGAGTGTTTTTAGGTATGCATGCTGTCCATGTACTGAGCAAAAGCATGATCCCAGCCCAGCAGAGCCTACCATCTGAACAGATCACAAAATTGACTGGATACTGGGGAGAATAACAGCCATGAGATATAGGAGGAGGAAAGTATGAGAGCCACTGGATCTGCATAAACCCACCTGGTTGTCCTTTAACTGTGTCCTCCTGCACCAGTTCCCAGGAATTTGTGAGGGAGGTACCCAAGAGAGTAAAATGTTCCACCCAGTGTTCAGATGGGGTGGAACATTTTACTTTCTTGGAAGATGGAAGTAGGAAAGTGGCCAAAGCTCAAATGCCACCAGGGCCCCTGTTTTTTCCACTCAGTGTGTCGTATTTGTGAGACTTTAAAGCCAACCAGTGCGAAAAGATGTTTCCCACCAGTATGCTGGTCTAATTCATTGAGTTCTTGCTAAACAAATTACTTAGAGGCTCCTTGGCAATAACTTTTATTCCTATTGCTGATGGCTTTCATTAGGAGATTTTACAATCACAGTGAGTTCAGAAACTTGGTAAGCCCCTGCAGAGGGTTTCTGTACCACTGTAACTATATTGTGCAAAATAGCACAATCCCAGTATGAAAGTGCTTATCTAGATATAGAATATTCCTGATAGCTTGTCCCCCTTCAGGAGTAAAATTTGTCTGCATCATACTGTGAAAATAGCTGCTTCCGTTAATCAACGGGTCAGTCTAATGTTTGTTCTTTGTTGGTTAGCCTTTGTTGAGATAAAGGAAAAGATGGTGTATGTATTGAAAAGCCTAATAAAATGGTATATGTACAGCATAAAAAGATAACAGCAGAAGCTGAAATAAGGTGGTTTTGCATAACTGCTGTGGCATAGTAAAGTATTGCATCCGGCAGAAAATCTACCTTACAGCATATCCCTTATCTCCACTGTACCATATGTTGTGCCTCTTTCACCCTAACTGCTTTTTGGCCACATGCTTGATATTAAAGGTGTTCTTCTATCTCTAACTGCTTAAATATAAATGCTTTGTTTAGAAATCTGAGTTAATGCTAGCTGAAATGGGAATTAAGTCTCGCTGTAGTATGTTGTGAGCAAAAAAGACACAAAGGGCATGATGCTTTTCTGGGTTACACTGGTGTAAACCAGTTGAGGTCAATGTGATTGCACCAGCACAACTGAGAGTTGAATGCGACTCCCTGTGTTTGAATTCTTCCTGTATACACATGTCCAGAATTGTTACATTGTCTACTTTGCATGCTTCTGATTATAAGCCCCTAAAGCTCTTTCATTATTGTTTGTTAGGTGAGCTTGGCTATATAAGTCACATCTAATGAAAACAAATCTGAAACTTTTTCTATTGCTAATTCTGTTGTAGAATATAACCAACATAGTGCTTCTTTCAAACAATGGCGCAGTGGCTATGTACTTAACTCCAAACCTCAAGGGGTGCCAGGAACATCAGAACAGTTGTCAGAGGGAAGAAAGAAAAGGCACTTAAGTGAAACAGCGATTGGTAAGGGAAAACAAGAGTGTATAAAGTACTGCTCTTTCTGAAAATACCTTCAAATGAGTGTAGTTTATCACTGTGCCATACACATTATTCAAAGTCATTTTTTCAAACAGATAACTTTCTGAAATTGTATTTTGTAGGGGATGAGAAAGAGCCTAATAATGCACTGTACCGATAATAAATGCATACCATTTAAGGCATGCCATTTTCTTCCTCTTTTTATATCATCTTTTTTCCCTGCATTTCTCACCTCAATTCTGCTTCAGTGGATTTAGAAAACTAGATATGGTTCTGGTTTTGTTTGTTTAATTTTTAGAATATTCCTTGAGGAACTTCTTAGCCATTCAGTTGCATTTGTGCAATATGTGAAATAGATTGTGTTAATGGATGAATTTGTAAATCATACTCAACCAAACATTTATGGTTCTGAACTCGGTCAGCTATGTTTCATTTATTGAATACTGTGGTTTCTTGTTTCTTTTTAAACTGTTAAATGTAAGAAGGGTTGACAAGACTTAATCACGCTAGTAAAAAGCCAGTATTTTTAAAAAGGTGCTAGTGCTGATCCTGGTAGTTGTAGACTACAGGGGGTAAATTAATTGAAACAGCAATTTAAAGATAGAATCCTTTAAAACACCTAGGTGAATATGACCATGTAGGGATCCAGCCCAGTTTCTGTAAAGGAAAACAGTGTTTCTCCAGTCTCTTAGAATCCAGCTGCATGATGGATAAAGAAGAATAGATGGATCGTAATTTATTTGGAATTTAAGAAGACCACTGACAAACTTCTTCCCAAGAAACTTAAGGAAATTAAGTCCCAGGGTAGGAGGTAAAGCAGTTAAGGAGTAAAATTTGACTAGTAATAGTGGAATACCCACAGTTTGAAACCAAGACCAATATTGTGTAATATACTTACTGAGGAGCAGTGAAAGGGCAGTATTTGCAGTTGACATCCAATTGTTTGGGGCAGTCAAGACTAGAGAGCAGAATGAGAAGCTTAAGAAGGGTAGATAGCTGAGACATGTCAGCAAAACTCAGTGTAGACAAGTAGGTGCGTCCTAATGCACTCTGAAAGCAACAATTTGAACTACTCACGTACAGGTAGGCACACAGCAATTCTTGTGATTGTAGCACCAACACTTAGGTGCAGCTTGCCAGCATAAACCTCTTAGAGAGAACATTCTGACAATTTCATTGAGACTGCTATAAAAAAAAAAAAAAGCACACCAGGGTTTTCTAATCCCAGCAGGCTGCTATGCAATACGTTTATGCATAGTAGCAGAACATCTAGTTTGTTAGCGCTACATATTTATTCCTAATTTGGGCTCTATCTAGGAGAAACTATCCATGAGGAAGGTCAGCAGCCTGATGAGCAAAGCCAAAAATAAGAGCTCTGTGCCAAGGAGTTGCAGAGCTGCTTACAAGATGAGAATTCATACGTTTCACCATGCAATACATTACAATGTTTTTATGTTGGGGCTGCTCTTCCCAGTTTCTTGCCACGCACAGTGAATCCACTGCTCTAGACAGACCTTGTTTATGCTGAACTGGTGTTCTAAATGTGTTTAGTTTGTGAGAGTCTCTTGTTTTCTTCAAGTTAGGAGAACAGAAGATTGGGAACAATGGTGGTTTGCTTCCAGAGCCCACGAGGGGGGGGATCTATATACATTGATAGTGAATTTTAAAAAAAACAACATGAATTATGATTTGTCTAGTATGATCTTTGAAAACACAGTAGGAGAAATCAGATTTGCAGTGACAAAACTAACTTTTGCCTTTGTCAACGTTGCTGCCAATTCCACTTAACTATCAGCCAGGGTGAAGCTGCTGGTTATGGAAAAGCTGACTGGGAGCTCTGATAGTTGTGTCATATGCAGGCCAGTCAGGGAAGGCTGCACTCTGTGGTCAGATGTCCATGACTACTCCAGCCTGAATGCTGTTGGGATGTGTGCTCTCTGATAGCTTCTGTAAGGAAGGCAGGATTTGGCATGATGGAGCTGCTTCCAAGAAGGAAACAGGGAATTTACCCCCTGGAAATAGAGAGACAATTTTTATGGGACAGTAGTGATGGAGGTGAATTTGTCATGGATAAAGCCATGTAAGTGGTATCTCTACAGCTGGTTGTCAGGTGTTCCTCAAAATTTAGGTATTCAGCTGTGGGTTTCCAGAAAAGGCCTCATTTGCTAAATTTTGGAGAACATTTTTAACATAAAATCCTTACCCTTTTTTCAAATCTTTTTGTGGCAGAAGGTAACAGTAGAGTTGAAGCTTTTTCCTTTCAACACGCAGAGTCAGAATCCCAAGCCAATTTTACTGCAGTGGCCCACGTCAATCTGATGTCCAGATCGACCCAAAACGCCTCATCACAGGTAAACCAAAAATGAACATGGTGATCAAATTTAATTAAACCCCACCAGAGAGTTGTACAAATTAGTAAATATAAACCACAGGCCTATCACATCTTATTTTGCTTTACATGTTTTTACACATGCATTGTTAGAGTGAGAGTTAGTCTGTGTTGAGAAATGAATTTCTGGAATGTTGCGGGGCTGTTACTACATCTCCTCCTGATGGAGCTATACAGTATTAATGGCCAGTGTAAATACAAGCATGGTATTTTATTTATTCTGATGCATCTTGATTTACCAGCGCATGACTATTTGAAAACTCCTATTTGCTGAACAATAGCAAAACCTCTGGTAAAGTGTGGATGAGTTTGTAGCTTAGGGAAGATGCCCAGGTCCTACTGATCTCAATGCCAAATTTCCCACTTCCTAGAGTGGCACAGAATTTTATCTTAGAAGTATTCAGGGTTCAGTGCTGTGGAATTTTGGAATTGTTTAGGCTAGAAATACAAAGACAGTTTGAGAAATACCTGATAATTGAAACCTAACTGATGTTCCCCAGGCAGTTTGGGTAATGCAGGTTCTATTGAATTTCTTTCCTTGGTTGAATCTTTTATACGTATGCAGCTGATGGGAACGTCTTTCCTTTACCAGATTGAATGAAAGCGATTTATTCCAAAACACACTTTTTCAATGGAAAACTGTTCCGTAATTTAGACCGAATCATATTTTAAACTCAAACTATTTATTGTAGTCCAGAAAAGTCAGTCCACACACTTGACAGGAGAGATTCGATAACACCAAGGAGGAAAATCCTGAGAAAATTTCATTATACCTTTGTATCTACAATGGGATTTCTGCAGATTTTCAGAAAAAATATTTTCCATCTAGATTGTTCTACATTGATAAATTCACTTCTTATACTACATTTAAGCTCTGGCCTCTTGGAATTCTCATTTTTTATCAAGTATAAGAATATCTGTGGGGTGGTCAGATTATTAATACATTTATTCTACAGGGCCTTCAATACAGCCTGAACATTATGAAGACTATCGGTATCAAGAGTGGGATTGTCAAAAGTGGTGCTCGGCATTACCTGTAATTGTGAAATCAGTGTTAAAACTCCCATTGATTTCAGTGGGAAGAGTGTTAGTCCAAAAATGAGTGCTTTTGAAAAAGCCACTCTAAAAAGTCACTCTGCTTTTCTCTGCTAAACTTACACACCAAAACAGCCCCCCTCCAAACCAAACAACAAACAAAACCCTCCAAAAAACCAAACCACACACACAACAGCAACAAATTACAGGTAAGCTATACCTATTATAATTAAATTAAATTAATGATCCTTCCTTTGCATTATTTGTTACACAGCATAACTCTAGACGGAGACTGAGAAGTGAGAGCTCTTATGATATAGACAACATTGTTATTCCTATGTCACTGGTTGCTCCCTCTAAATTGGAGAAGCTGCAATACAAAGAAATCCTTACTCCAAGGTATGTAATTTTTTCCTTTCTTACAGGCATCTTGGACCCCCGACAGATTTTTTTCTCTTTTTCTAAAAGTTCCTTTTTTCCTCCCACTGGCACGAAAGAACCCCTAGAGTAGTGGGGAAGAATGACTTACAACACAAGGGAAGTGGTCAGACTGACTGCACAGAGTAGTGTCTGCTGCACAAAGTAAGCAGACTGTAAAAACAAAAGAACATTTTTGTCTCGTGTTAATTCTAGTATTCATTGCAGACAGATGTGTTTTTTAAGATGATTGTCTGCTTTAAGGAGTTAATTGGATATTGCTATTCTCCTTTGGATTTCATAGTTCTGCAGAGAAAAGCAACCCCCCAATAAAATGCACATACATATTTTTTTAAACGTGTGTGTGGTACGTGTACACGTACACACACACACAGAAAGAATGGATTGAATTTAATTTTTTCAGGTAGCATAGCCCCATTATTCCTGATACATGGTTCTGCAGATTGTTTAAAAAATACAGACTCTGATTTTTTGGAACAGCTTAAACAAGTTTATGTTAAACTAAATAATGAGTAAACCACTTAAACTAGCAGCACCTGGTCCTTTTATCTGCAAATTTTTTTTACTTGCTTTTCAGGTTTGGGCTGGTTTATTAAAGGCTTAAAATAATATTAACAGGACAGCATTAAGGAGCTCAAACAAAAAAAACCAATGGGGAGTCTTGTGGCACCTTAGAGACTAACAAAAAACATGGGGGAGTGGGAGCACATAAGGGCCTTGTCTGCACTACCGCACTGGATGACAGGAGATGCGCAGTCTACATACCATAGAATTCATATCACCCATCAACTTACTCACCTTCCTTACCATAACATCTTCACTCATTTGTGCCAATGGGAAATGCTCTCTGTTCAACTCAGTGTTACTCTTTTTGGGGGTGGAGTAACTGTCAAATGGAGAGCACTTCTGGGGATTGAGTGAGTGAGTCTCCACTGGACACTCAATTGATCCTCAGCAAGTTTAGTGTAGACAAGCCCAAGGTTTCATGAGCTGTAACCCATTTCGTACAATGCACGAAATGGAAACTTCAGATTGTCATGTACACACGCACAGATGCAAGGGTGAGTTACAATTTATCGGGAGGGCAAGTGCTAACAAGACCGATTCAATCAGGGAGGAAGAGGCCCATTCAAAACAGTTGATGAGAAGGTGTGCGTTGCCAAAATGGGCAGTAATTTTTGTAGTGAGCTAGCTGTTCCCAGTCCCTGTTGAGGCCTACTCTGATAGAGTCAAGTTTGCACATGCGTTCCAGCTCTGCAGTTTCACGCTGAACTCTGTTTTTGAAGGCTTTCTTGCTGAAGTATGGTAACTTTCAAGTAGATTGAAGTCCTCTCCTACTTGGTTTTTGAATGTATGTCTGAGCTCAGATTCTGTATTAAAAAAAAAAAAAGATATCTAGAACCCAATGTTGCTAGACCCGTTTTCATTATTTTTATTTAAATTAAAATCATTTTTACTTGAATGTAGACATTTCCTACAAAGTCTGCAGCATAAGTAGTGCAGCATTGTGCTATTGAGTAAAATCCAGAAAATGACACCGAGTAGGAACAGAATCATCTAATTTCACTGCTGAGGTGATAAAAGGCTAAATTCAGCTAACCTTGTTGTTCACTACCTTTTCTGATTGAAAGCTGGCGAGTTGTTGACCTTCATCCGTTGGGACAACCTCATCTAGAGGAAGAAGAGGTAGGCTATATTTTAATCCAACAGTTTAATATATCATTAGTGTTTTCAAAAGTCACTGGCGTCATTAAACCCCCCCCCCCCGTAAGTTTGAAATTTAAAAAAAAAAAATAAACTGATGGTTTTACAATGGGCATTAATACAAAGTCTAAGCCTTAGTGTGAACAAATGTGTTTATACACACACACACACACACACACACTAAAAAAAAAAAAATAAAAAATTGTCAGATGTCTCTTCGCCCCTCCTTCCTACCCCCCAGGAGCATGGTACCTGGGGCTTGAGACACAGAGAATGTCTCCATCCTAGTGACTGCTTCCCTTAATTTAGCTGATTCTTGGTTTTCTTAAAACAAACAAGAAGTCTTGTGGCACTCAAAGACTAACAAATACATTTATTCCATGAGCTTTCGTGGGAGAAAATCCCACTTCGTCAGACGCTTTGAAGATGGAGGAAGTCCACTTGTCTCCGTTTATTCCCTCCCATTCTCTAAGTTCCCTCCATCTTCAAAGCGTCTGACGAAGTGGGATTTTCTCCCACAAAAGCTCATGCGATAAATACATTTGTTAGATTTTAAAAGTGCCACAGGACTCCTTGTTTGGTTTTTACTGAACTAGACTAACATGGCTTCCCCTTTGGATCTTGGTTTTCTTACAGATTCTATCTAAGCTGCCTTTTTCCTTGTTAATGCTGTGTCTGATCGATAGGCTCATAGATTTACTAGTAATCCCCTCTCTTATTACAGCAGCTGCTGTATCTGCCTTTGAAGCAGGAAAGCTGCATTGAATACAAAGGAAACCTTTCCGACAAGGGTATTAAAGTTGTTTGAAGAACAGCTAGACAAGAGTAACTGTGGAGCACTTGCTCAAGAACCTGTTATGAAAGAGAAGTTTCTCAGAGCCATTGACTTCCCTCTTTCCAGGGCCCTAGTAACATGCCTTTCTCTCAGACCATTCTTCTGCAAGACTCTAAGGACTCCTGTGAAGCTTTGCTTCTGTTTAGAGCTGTTATGTTCGTCATCTTTGGCCAGAAGAGCGGAGGTATTCATCTCTAGAATTTGCATAGCAGCTACTGGCTTACATCAGGTTTCCTTCATTTGGTGTTATTGGGGAGCCAGTGTGCTTCAGGGGTCATTTGTCCAGAAAGTGCTTCAGGCAGCAAAAGACAGTAAGCCCACCTCCTGCTCTTGTCCACTGCCTGCCATGTTCGCTATCAGTTGTCAGGTAGTCTGACAGAAGACATAGGAAAATTACTGACGATTTGTTTTTGCTGTCGTCGTCTACTCCCATCCTACCTTTTTCTCCCTTTGGAGAGCACCCTTGGAGCCCCAGTACTGTTTTGGAAGCTCTCTGAGTACAAGAAAGAGGCTTGTTGGAATAGGCTTTGATCCCTCATTCTGGTTCTTCTACCTCTTTACTTTAGGCTTCAGAGTGCTGATTATCATTACGGTTACCGCATAGTTTGAGAGAAGAGATGTGAAAAATCACAGTTAGTGGTAAATAATTTTCCTTTCCCCTAGTTCTCTAAGACACAAACAATTGCATTTTTCTCTCCGTTTCACAACTCACTCTCAGGCAACAGCAAATTTCAGTTCATAAATAGAATTTTTGTAAAAGATAGCAGCAAGTGGGAGACAAGTACTTGTGCATATAAAGGGTGTAAGGTTTTCCATTATGGAATTTCTTGTATCACTAATACATTGTTTAGCAACTCACTTCTTTGCATATACAATCTAAAACCTGTGGACTTGCCCAAAAGACAGTTGCATCACTCCATGGTGCTACAGAGAGGGACTTTCCCACCTTTTATTTCATCTTTGTCTTTTGAGCATTAAAAGAAAACAGTGCAAAAGGTTATATTAACTGAAGAAAACTAGAGCTAAGATTTTCAGTTGACTCATGATTTTTGGGTGTCATGGACACATTTTATACTAGGGACCAGATTTTTCAGCGGATGGGAGCTACATACTTTCTGAAGATCAATAAGGCACAAAAAGTTAGGCACTCAAAAATTTTATCCCACAAGTACACGTATATACACAGAAAAGTCTGGAAATGCAAATATTAAGGTTCCAATACCAGTTGTATCTGCAGCACAGAGTATTCTAAAAATACTAGTTTTAGAACTGTAGCTTTAAAATGTCTCATTTCTTTCTTGACATTTGATCTATTGTTGCCTTACTGTGGGGTTTAGAAATTAATATTGTCTAAGTTGACAGCGTGGTCAAACATAATTGTAATCATTACTAGCATTTTATTAGTAATTATTTCAGTAAATACAAATACTTTACTGTTTTATCCATGTGGCTGTAATGAGTTCATATACAACTTTACAAGGTTGAGGATTCTTTTCTTTCCCAAATAAGCTGAAATAATTTTGAATTTTGAAATGATTTTGCTTTTCATGTCATAGGGGGAATGTTTGTAGTATGAGTAATTTTGCAAATCTGGAAAGAGAGGTTCTGTTCTTACACATGACTGTACACTAGTACACCATATTATCTTTGAATACTGATGTAAAGAATTCAGGTCTGGCAATCTAATAAGGGTAAACACTACCTATTGATTCATCTTTCCACTTTGGTCACAAAATGGCTGTGAACAAATTCAGATCTTGCTTTGTTTAAAGCTTTCTTCTCTGGCAAATCATTAAACATGCCTAATGGACATACTTGGTAATTTTTGGGAGGTGGAGGGAGAGTGAATGACCACTGTCAGATTCTGCCACTTGACTGTATTCAAGCTAACCAAAGGAATCAAGAATTGAGGGAGCAGCCCTTTTTTGGTTCATGAAATCATAACTTGTACATCACTGCTCTTGAAGAGGGATTTGTAGCAAAGCATTCAAATGCACTGCCATCATGAAAATAAAAGTTTGTGAATGCGAAGCCCAGTGGGGTCAATGGGAGTCTTTCCATTGAAGTCTGTGGACTTTGGATCAGGTTCTAGGTCCCCAGCAGCACCTCACAGTGTTGTTATGGAGAGAGACCATGGAGTGCTCTCTTTGGGCAGATTTACCACAGCATTAACACACATTCTAGTTTTTGTGCACATCTAACAGTTTCAAACTTCCTCATCTGTTCTGTAAACACACATACCTAGCACAGCTGCAGCAGAAATGACATGATTGCATTCCCTGCTGTAGGTATTACCAGTGTCCCATGTGCTCTTTGGCAAAATGAACCTAAACTCTGTAGTTAACACCGTCAGTTCCATGGCAGCTGACTGAAGATTCTCTAACATCTTCAGGCACACTTACCAAATGGAATATTTTATTGAATTAATCATTAAAATGAACAGAGCAATTAATAGACCATTCACTGTTGTTTAAAACAAGGTGTGGCCTTAGCATCCTTCTCTGACAATCCCAAGGTACTAAAGTGAATTTCTGAATCACTGGCAGCCAGAGCAGATTAAAGCAATCCTGAAACGTTTCTAAATTATGCTATAGAACCAGCCTGTGAAAAATTAACTTGTCCTAAGGTGTCTCGAGGAGGACAACACAGCTCTTTTGAGTTATACCCTTGTTCTTCCCAGCTGCAGCAGGGCAGCAACCTCCATTTTCAGTGTGCTGCAGAAAAAAGGAAGAGGGGAAGGCAGATATGGTGTCTGGATCTAGAGGGCATCATCCAGCACCCTGGATCTTGTTTCTAATTAAGCAACCAAAATTCTCATGAAGGCGGGCTATTTTCTGCTTGGTTTCATAGTAGGAATGTGGCATCTCAGCTTTCCCACAAGTCCTTTCATTTTAGAATTTCTGTTATTTCTACAGTACTCGGTGGTCAAAGCACATTGCTGCCACCCACTCCCCTGCAGCACAAGTATCTTGGTTTTCTCTCCATGCACCCTTCTGTGAAACACTAGCTTAGACTTCTTCTTTCATTATCTCCTGGCCTTCTAGAATTTGCCAAGGTATGTTGGACTTCAAATAATTTAATCTGTTTTAACTTTGCTTTTCTAGTTACAGATGTTAGCCACTAAGCAAACTCTAGGCCTTTCTGGTCCATCCTTCATTTAAATTATTTCATAAAGACAGTCTTGTGTTCTATCTTCATATCAATTATTTGCTCAAGGTGTCATCTGAATTCAGCCCTCTGTCCTCCAAAAGCTTTATAGTATGTCTGCTCAGGCCAGACCAGGCTTGAAAATATGAATAGACTTAAGCCTTCTAGGAAATCATCTGTTCCAAGTATTTGGTGAGACATCCAAGGAGGCAATTTCTGTTCATAGACTCTCTAAACTGGATACATCTCATAGTCTAAATTATCAAGCTGTGGGGTAAGCAGGAGTTCCAGTGCTCAAGAGAATTAAGGGCTCTTTTGATTGTGCTGTGCGGGCCTGTCCATCTCACCTTTGCCATGTTTCCCAATAGATTTGTGAGGCTGCTGCACAAAGTTGTTTGCCCTGTACTCTTTTTTCAAATGGAAGCCCACCTGAAGGATGAAAGTCTCTTCTCATTTCAAGTTTTTTCAATCAAGCACTTTTGAGCCCTTCTGGACAGTGCTGCTGTTGATTATTCTCTGAAAGTTGGGCTGTGCAGAGACAATTTTTGAAGAATGGAAGTTGCTTATTAGTAACTGGCATTCTCCAAATGTATTGCCTCTGCATATCTACACACTGCACTGCTCCCTCAAACTTTTTTGAGTCTTGGATGCTTATGGACCAGAGCTGGTGCAATGCAGTAATTCTGGTAAGCATTGCAGGGGGGCGCCGACACTTGAGGGGTGCCAAAATGGGAAGCACGCCATTGTGGCGCGCTCTGATGTCATTCGTCTTTGCTGGCATCTGCTGGCTTGCAGGCGGGCACCAGAAATGGTAGCGCCGTTCCTGTTATGGACAGAGCAGCTTAGGTCAGCTAGCGACATGGGGTTTTATAACCTTGACTAAAATTCTTGGGGACACGGTTAATGCTCAAGACTTAACTTCATAAAACTGTTCCAGGAACTTTCTTAAGGATATTCTTACCTGTAGAGCCACATGCTTAACTAAACACTTCAGTGCTGCTTTAGAATCATGATGCAAAAGTAACTGACAGTTTCAACCTTGGAAGGAAAATGTCTAATGTGCTGTAGTTTACTTCCTCAGTCTCCTAATCTGGAAGAGACATCAGTGTGCATTCACAGATGTAATACATCTGCTAATTACTTGACTTACAAATAAGTAAGCTTCCTCCTCTTATTTTTCTATCTAGTGAAGCCCTCATTTAAAAAAAAAGTCCTTCATTACTTCCATAGGGGTGTCAGTAATTTTTATTGCTTTGTGTGATGCCAAGTTCCAAAGGGGCAGCCATGTAAGTCTAGTCCAGCAAAACAAACAAGGAGTCTGGTGGCACTTTTGAAACCTAAATAAATTTGTTGGTCTTTAAATTACCACCAGACTCGTTAGTAATTTTTATATCCACTTACGATCTGCTCCCTGATCCAAGGTCTAAGTTAGAAGGCTAAAAAGTTACAGTATCTTGTAGTCTTACTTGTCTGTCATAATTTAACACAAGCACATGCAGTTTACTGTGCCTTCAGTCTTCACCCCCAGTACACATTCTCTGCTATGTGACACAGGTTCTTCACGGGACTATAGATAAAACCATTGTCTTCATTTTTAGTGTAATCAGAGCAGCAGCCATGTCTCATTTATAATTACAGATTGAAGATCTCTCAGATGAGCTTTTTTCTTCACGTCATGCAAAATATGAAGAAAGAGAGAAAGCAAGGTGGTCACTGTGGGAGCAGAGCCAATGGCCCAGAAGAAATACCAGGTAGGTGGACTGTCATACATGGAGAACTCTTATAGAATCACCGAGATTTTTCTATTGTTAGCAAAGCAGTTTTTAAAGTTCTCTCACAGTGAAACTTTGAAAATAAGAGTATTCCCCATCTAATTGTTTACCATGTATGGTATGACACCTATTTAAAAATTAATAAAATCATGAAGCATTTTCTGAATTTATTCCACTGCTGTTTGCTGCAATGTTCAGTAATGATTTCCGTGGCCAGATGAAGGTTCTCTCTCACTTGGTAATCTCTGATATAAAAGAAAGAATGGGGTGTCACTTCTCTGGACCTGAAACAGAGTAATATCTAATTTTTTACATTCAGAGACCCTTCAAGTACTGGATTCTGTTATGTTTGTACTTTCAAAAAATACCAAAGGTGTATTTTGAAATTGGCTTTGTTTTAGAGTTCTGTTTTCAAGGTATCTTTACTTCTAGCATATAAAAGCTATTAAAACTCATGCTATGTCAGCAAGTTATGTTGCTCAGGCATGTGAATATTCCTCCCGTGTGACATAAATTACATTGACAAACACTCAGGTGCAGTGTGCTGTTAGTGAGAGAGCTTGTCTGGCCAGTGTAGCTTCTGACATTCACAGAGAGTTCGCTATTTGCTCTTAGCATTCTCACCAGAGGCACAGCTATGCAGTATTCTACACAGAGATATGGCTTTAGAATAGTGGGGGCCGCCCCCCCGGGGGGGATTTCACAGAGCTGCTACTAAACAAAATCTTAATTTCACATTTTGTCTTATACTAGATCTTGTAGTAAAAATGCTGAACGACACCAAGACCCAATACTGAAAGAAAATCATCGCAACTCATGTGCCTCACTGCGTAGTGCTGCCGAAGCTCCTTCTGCCCTTACCTCAGAAATTCACAGTTCTGTTTCTTTAACGGTCCCACAGTCTTCCAGGGAAAACCAAACAGCAAAGGTATGATGGTTTTTGGTAACTAAAGTCCTGACCCAGTGCCCAAAGTTTCCATGATTTCAGTGGGTCTTGGATCAGGCTCTAAACTTGCATACATGTAAGCGTGCCCATCTCTGTTGCTACGACATTTAATGTCCTAACCTAATTTTTGCATTTAGAGTTTCTGCAAGTTACCAGATTGCAAATGAAGTCCTCAATTTGGCAACAAAACAGGAACAGCACAGGGTCAAAATATCTCAGCAGTCGCAGATGAGAGTGTAATAGGTTCTCTACTGATCTATTCCATAGTTTTTCTTGAAGGGATGCCAACATGGGATCCAAAGATTATTAACATGATAGCAACAGATATTATTAACAATGGAAAATAAGATGATTCCTTTTTATATTCCTTACTCTTTACATTGTAACTGAATTGTTTGAACCTTGGAAGCAATTTTAGGATACAGCTTCTTTTAAAAGAAGCTTCTGGACAACATGAAGTTGTGCTATATTAAGCTAAGCTACATTGGAAGCTGGTACCCAGCAGCATGGTATTCTTCCCTGGATCAGAAGAACCCTCCAAGCCCTGTAAAGAACAAGACTTATTTGTTACTTAATAAAACAATCAGTCAGCACATAGCTAACCAAGACCCCTCTTTTTGTCTCTTTTTTTTGACTACTCCTTTCAGTCTGAGCTGTGGGAACTTCGGGTTTTTCCACTAAAGGATGAAGACGTAGAAACATTACAGTGCCAAGACCAAATAACAAATCAGACTGAAAGTTCAAGTGCAGCTTTCCACAGCGACTCCCTCTGCACTTCATGCACTTCCATCAGCTTGCCAAACAATGGTCATCCACCAAGAAAACAATCCACAGAAGAGCTGGAAGACTGCAAAAGTGTTTTCCTGGGACTCTGCAGAACAAGAAAACACAGGTGACAGGGAATAATGTGGTTCATTAAGAATGCCAGTTAAGGTGGAGAAAAGTGTAAGGTAAAATCTGTTGTTCAGACAAGAAATAACACAATTCAAATCTGTACGTTAGCAGCATATATTTTCTTTCTTGCTTTGTAACAGGTAGGATAAAATCCCAAATGCAACACTTTCTTCTTCCTGAACCACCAGAGAAACTAATTATTTCGAACTGGAAGTCTAGTATTTCCTGTGTTGAAAGTGGGTGCACCTAAATAGCTGGAACAGTTTTTACTGCTTTCATTCTCATATTGCCACATTCTTCCTTTTTTCTTTCAAACATATTTATGGTTCTGATGGATTCTAGGACAGCAGAACATACTTGATTTCTTTAAACAACTTCAAAACACAGAAAAACTACTTGAAAAGACAGTATGGTTGCGGGGAGGTAATTTAAATAAAATTGTTTTATTTGGCAGCATGAGCATGTAGCAAATACCTGCCCTACTTCAAATATCCAGGGATTTCAGACATGCATTTAAGTACGAGTAGTTTTAAATGACATTCCAAGAGCCTTATATTTGGCTTAGAATGAGTTAGTCATTTTCATACAGATACTCTCAAACACTAACACAAAAATATATCACTATGTTTCAATGGTTGATTTCTCTGCTGTACAATCATTTCAGTCACAGGGGGAGGAGGAGTGGTGAGGAAAGATTGAATTAGATGAGCATGCAGCTCTTTAAATTTCATTTTGGATCACCTGATATTTTTGAGACCTAACTCCTAGACCTGCAGTTGCTAATGGAGCCAGTAACTGTATGTGCTGTAGTATCTTACGCACAACCAGGCTTGTCAGAATTTCTAAGTGATACCCTGCAAGGTTTTGCCAAGTCAAATGACTAACCAGGAAGGAAAACATAAATAAGGATATCAGAAAGGCATTAAAAAACCCTTTAATGATGCTTCTTAATAGAGGTTGATTTTTAAATCCCCGGTCATTTCACTGGAACAAAACAAAGCAAATTGTTTAAAGTCCTTTACTCTGCATTACAGGATTTAGGATATGTGCATCTTCCAGGCATGCTACTAAAAGACAAAGCATACAAGAACTGATCATACTGCAGTATTTTTGTAGCAGAACAATAGTTGATCAGTAGAATGTATGTATAAACTACTGTCAGCAGGAAGTTTTTCTGTGTACATCAGTTGAAGGCGACTAGGAGTCTCTGTTCTTGTGCAACATTTTCCTTAGCTTGTAATATCCAATACTGACAGATGACCCATTTGCTAGTGTCAAATTTAATTTTTTTTCCTGTCAGAGTGACTGGAAATATATGCTGGACATCAGAAAAAATTTCAGTCAAGTTTCAGCACTACAGACTATGCTAGATTGTAGTTTATTGCACATTGATTTAATTTTTTTAACACTGGTTTGTCCAGAAAATTAAACTAAAATCTTGCCTCAATGTCTGATATAATAATCTTCAATGCAAGGTTTTTGTAATTAAAAGTTATTTCCATACTCTGTGTATAGTCTGAATTTGATTAATGGTGGAAGTACTTAGATTCCATTCATAGGGCTGTGACATAAAACAAGAGGTTTGTATTTTTAAAGGCTTTTAATAGCTTCGTGGGAGCCACCATGTATTAACAGTACCAGACCTTATACTTACATTCATTAACGTTCGTATATGAGAACAGTGCATTGGATAACTAACTGGCTCAGGCTGTAGTCATCTCCCTTTTTATATAATCCCTTCTTCCCTGTTTGAGTGGAATGGGGTCTCTTGCTTCATCTTCTGGCTGTTGCTGGATACACTGAAGTTCTTTTCTTCTCCATTCTCCTGCTCCTTCAGAGTGAAGATGAGAGCAGCTCAGATCCTGGTAGGTCCCATCATGCAGATTTATAGATTGTTCAGTGCCTCTTATGCTGTCTGACCTATGTGGTAGTGTGAGGAGCAATCCTGGGCATCAGGCTGAGCAAGCAGTTCAGTCATGTGAACTCCCTGCATGCAAACCTGGGGGAACTCCAGGTGAGAATTACTGACTTAATAATGAAGTCTCAGCCAGCCAGGATCCTGAAGGAAAGTTCTGTGGTAATTTTAAAAATGAAGTCAGCTTTGGAATAGGACTAACGAAGCTGAGTTGACTTGGTGTGCTCTTGAGCAGTTCATGGCATTGCTTTTTGAAGGACCTGCATGTGAGACACTTGCTCCATAAAATCAGCAAGGACCAATGAGATCACAGAGGATAGGGAAATCTTAACAGCCTCTTCTAAAGATGCTTTTATGTTAATCTTGCTTTCTCTCTTTGAACAGTTAATCTGCAACAAACAGTGGCTAAAACAGGTCATTCTCTTCCCACAGCTGCTGTTCTCAGTAAAGTACTGAGCATCATATGGAGTCAAGCACTGTTGGACCTGTGACTTGTTCTAACATTAATGCTTTACCATTTTGGGTTAAAAGGTGTTTCTTCAGGTCTCTGTATCCCACCCCCATCCCAGTTGTGAGGTTTCACATACTCCATCTTCTGATCCATGACTTTCATCAAAGCAGGAGAAGGGCAGAAAGTCTTCAGCTGTAGTGAGCAGAATGTATTTTCTGTATTTTCTCACTGTACTCAGATGCTTGCTTGCACTCTTGTCTAAGTAAGGACTGAATTGGACTGCCAGATTGTTAGATCTACTCCTCCCTGGACATCTTGGACTGCCATTGCAGTACTGCATAAAAATTTGCTTTGATGCTACACTCCAGGTGGTTTTTACTGGCTCTTCAGTTGGGCCTTTGCCTATTTTGGGACAAATAATTCTCAGGGGCCACTCATTTTAGTTCCTGTGATACGTTACATACAAATTTGTATGTAGCTCTGCAGTTTTATTGTTGAACGTGTATTTACAGTGTGGATGCTTACCTTAAAGGAATGAATTCCACAGTACTTTACCTTTCCTGTATGAGCAAGTGTTGTCATCCACACTTGGCCTTCACAGGTTGAGTGGGATGGCAATGAGTCAAACTTCTCCCTTAGAAGAAGTGAGCTGTGTGGTTAACTTTACAGAGGAAGTATTTTTTTCCATTTGGATGCCTAATCAGAGATGAGTGTCTCCTTGCCCAGCTGTTTCCTTTCACCACTCATTTTTAAGTTCAAGAAGGTATAAGACAAAGTTGTCTGTGTACAGCTAGTTTTTTGTTTGCTTGGTAATGTACAGAGAAAATGGCTAGTTCTTAAAGGAGAATGTAATAAAGCATATGTGGAAGGAGTAATCTTCAAGACCACTACTAGCATTTCCCTTTTGCCTCAACTGCAGTAAGGAACTAAGTGCAGCCTCTTCACTTCCAACAGAAGCTGCTAGGGTAGAACAGTGAGCAGCTACTCTCTGCTGGAGAGCAAGGGCAGTTGCATTTTTCTGTGTATGCTCCCTGCCCTCTCCCCACCCCTAAAATACAGCCTGAGCAGGCAGTTTATGCGCCTCCTGTTCAAGCCCTCTGACAAAAAGGTGTGGACAGACTGCTCTAAGCCAGGCCCTGCCCCAGGCTACGTGGACAGCTTTAAGTGACAACCTAGGTCTTCCTTCAGTTGTCTGTGGCAGGAATAGTGGAAGTGCACTGGATGAATGAGTTATGGAAGTCTGCTGCACATCAAGTATTAGCTGCTCTACATTTGCAATTATCCCTGCCTTGGTTTGGTTCTATAGGCACTCTTAAGTGGCTCATCCCAGGCTTCGCAAACCTGCTTGAGACAGTGCAGCCCCACCCCTGCTTTTACTCAGGGAGTTAAAGTGGCACTGCCTTCAGCCCACAGACCACCAAGCAGATAAACCTTTAGTGTCCCTTCTTTTACTACTGCACGAACTGGGAAAAGTGTGGCAAAAATCTTCCCTCTGTACATAAATTGCACTGCAATGTAGCTTTGTCTCTCATACACCCATGTCCAGGATGGTTTTTCAGCAAAAGACATTATGCTGTGCTTAGCTAGAGGAATTCTTGAACCAGTCCTCTCTCTCTCTCTCTAGGTCACTGCTTAGGGAGTGAACAGCTGCAGCACATTCACAATGTGTATCCTAAAGGTCATCATCCCCCCTGCTACAGGCTGTTCTGTAAATCGGGTATGCTGCATTTTTAAGAGCCTGAACAAATATTTTACCTATAGCCAATAACAGATCGTTCTTGGATCTTGTAACCATGGAAGAACTGCCAAAGCAATATTACATTTACCTTTGCTTAGTCACCATGGAGTATTAGTAAATATTTGAATAGCTACAATGCAAAGGCCTAACAGAGTCCCCATGAGCTTTTGTACAAAGGTAGCAGCACATTCTACAATACTGAAGCATTAACCCACCACAACGGTTGGCTTGCTCAGGTACATGTAACACTACTACAGGAACCAAGGACTATACCTTTAAATCATTTAAGTTAGAAAGTTTCATCAGCAACTCAAGGATACCATATATGAAAACTAGACCTAGAGTCAGCTTCCCCTTTGACAATCTATATCACCCCAATAAAAGCTCCTTGTGGATCACTCAGCTCACACTACTTTGAGAATGAAACAGAACTTTACTGAGTGTACATACCTGTCTAAGTCAGTGATCTTAGTTCAGGAAAGGTGGGTAGACTCTTTCATCCTGCAGTGCACAGAGTATCTGAACACTCAGCTGACAGCTAACGGATGAGTTGTTAGTCATAACATGACGTATCAAGAACTGTTTTATTTTGAACAGTTTTGGAGGAATGCACAGAGCAGACTCATTCTTCCACACATTATTCCCTCTCAATCCAATCCCCATCACAGCAACTGCCAGAAAATGAGCATCCAGTCAATGTAAGGGATAACAACTGGCTCATTGCCTTGCTTCTTGTCAAAACAGCTGCGTGCTTAACTGCAATGAAGGAAAAAGGCTTCCAGGGGCACAGTCCTCCTTCAGCAGCACTATGTTTCCACCCCTGCACAGAACCTACTCACGAAGTTGACAATTCTTGGCATGAATTGCATCTCATCGGTCCAAGGAGCGTTTCTGAGCAGCTTCTGAACACACATTCCTCAAGAGATTGATGACAGATCTAGGATCTTCACTCTTCATAATAGCACTGCCAGACACAATCATGTTTGCCCCTGCCTGGAAGAGGTTAAATAAGCCAGATGTATAATGCAGACCATCACCACATAATCTCAGTAGCCTAACTGCTGCATTACAAGAGCTAAGTGACAACTGTCAGGATGCATAAACATAACAAGACTCAGCCCCTGTTCTGTAGTTCAAACCAAAAATAACCACACCACTCCAGTGGATAAAAAAGGTATTTCCCTAAAGAGTTCTGATGCACTGGTTCTACGTCACCAGAACAAATGCTGTAGGCTAGGAAATGGCTTGGTAACACTACTTAGAAAAGGTCAATAGCTTAACTAACATCCAAAGAGGCAGCCATATTAGTCTAGTTCAGTAAAAACAAACAAGGAGTCCTGTGGCACTTAGACTATTTACTGCAGGAACTCTCGTGGGAGAAAATCCCACTTCCATTTTCAAAGCATCTGACAAAGTGGGATTTTCTCCCATGAAAGTTCCTGCAATAAATAAAGGCTGTTAAGTCTTTAAGTGCCACAGGACTCCTTGTTTGTTCGTTTTCCTTTAACTAAGACTTTGACCTAAAGCCCATTTAAACTTTTGGTGGCCATAGGATGAGAAAATTAATCTCCGGTGGTCCTATATCTGAAAAAAGATGGCCAAAGTGAAAACGCTCAGCAGGATGATTACGATCTTGTGAACGAAATGAATGTCTTAAAGTGGAGAGCCTCACGGTGCTGTTCCCTTTTTAACTCTTACCTCTGCACATTTATGAATTGTGTCTGGCCCTACTCCACCATCCACTTCAATATCCAAGGAAGGAAACTGTGTCCTCAGCCACTGAACCTAATGAGCCCATTGGAAAACAGGAACACAAAAAAGTTAAGTCGTCGGCTTTACACTCTGATGCTACCCAAATCTAATAAATAACTAAGGAATTTCCATTATTTTTGTTCCCATCACGCCCCCCTTTCAAGCTGTAGGAAGCAACAGACTAGTTACATTTAATAAAACTGGTATCTACCTTTGGCATCATGTCTTCCATGAACTTCTGCCCTCCAAATCCAGGCTCCACTGTCATCACCAAAGCCATGTCTATCTGATTGGCCCATGGTGCTAAATACTCAACTACTGTACCAGGTTTGATGGCTAAGCCAACCTGTGAAAAGAGGAAAAGATAAAAGTGCTCCTGTAAAACAAAGGGGGAACTTGCAGCTGCGTTAGCAGTGGCTTTGAAACTGACTACTACAGACGTTTAATAGAAGTAATGATTAAATATTGTGAACTGTATTTGAAATATTCCATAGGGTCCAATAAGACAAAAAGGTACCAATTGCATTAGAGCAAGATTTTATTTTGTCTCTAGGACTTCTACTCAAATATAACTTGCTTTCATTTTATTAGTCCTCAAAAACATTATTGCCCAGATCCCTGGTTCTCAAATCTGATGTTGCAACCCCACAGAGGGTCACGACGTGGCTGTGTGGGAGCCTGTGAGCCCCAACCTTGCCCAGCACAGGGCTGTGAGCCTCTCCACTTCCTCCAGAGGACGAAACATGAGGTGGGGTGTGGATGGAGTAGTGGTACCTACGTACTGTGCACTCCCCCTTCCCCCCACACCCAAGGGACTGTGGAGAGGGAGTGAGAAGCTATGCCAGGGCTCCCTGCAGCCAGATCACTTTCCCTATCTCCCTCTGTGCTTACACAGCCCAAGTGGGAAAAATGACCTCGACACAGGGAGCCCTGACAGTGCTCTCATTCCCCCCACTGCCTCCTAGGGATGCACAGAGGAGCAGCTTGAGGTGGGAGCAAGCATCGCCACCAGCCCCTCCATGCACACAGCTCAGTTTCCCCAGGGGTCACAGAGGTTAGGGGCAAAGCAGGAGTGGGGAGCTGGCAGGTGCCCGCAGGGATGGGGGGGGGGTGTCACACAGAGACTTGCTGTGTGAAATGTGTCACCAATTCAGACAACAGGCAGTTACTGCAATCCCACACCAGCTCCTCACCTTCATCCCATTCTCCCGAATGTCTTTTATCAGTGCACCTGGATTGTCTGTAGCCTCTAGGTGAAAGGTGTACTGGTCTGCACCTGCCACAGCCATTGGCTTCACCCACTGCTCTGGCTTGGCTACCATCATGTGCATATCTGAAAGGAATGAAAACAGAACACGTACTTGGCATACATGACGGGACCAAAACGAGCAACATGCACATTATCTATAATTTATATATAGCAGCAGCTTCCTTAGAGCATTTGCAAAGGAGTAGCTACTGCATAAGCTGTTTAAAGGGGTACACGCTCATTCATACAAAATAAATGCAAAACCATAAATTCACGCTCAAAATGTGTTTGGTAATAATTACTGCTACCACTCAGATTAAATTATACATGGTAATACGCCACAGGGGAGTGTTTCTTTAAGATAGTAAAAAAACCAAAAAACAGTAGCCCACATAAGCCATTCTCTTTGGACTCTTGTTTGCCGAAAAAGGGACAGCATTTTGCTTGGCCATAAATAGTTGGTCGTCATCATCCAGCCTGAGGCCTCAGACACAGTTCCTGTGCTCCTCAACTTCCAGAAAGGAGTTAGAAAGCTGGGGAACCCCTCTTCTGACATAGCCGGCTCTACCATCATGAACTCCACCCCCCCACCTTCACCCTTATGTGAGAGGGGAGGAATGTGTACACTCCACTGATTCCCAGCAGCAGCATGGCCTGAGACAAGACTACTGTAAACTATGATAGCACAAAACCAGTCCCAGGACTGGGAAGCAGCTAACAGTTCTTTTGAGTTCACTCCAGTGAGCTGTGGCCTGAGCCTACAGGCCTAAGGGAAAACTCAAAGCCAAAGTGTTTGTTTTGTGTTTTCTTCTGTCCATATTACACCACAATGCAAAAGTTTGGAAAAATGAAGTCTTTACCAAAGAAAGGATCCTGACCCAGCTGCTTTCGAAGGCTCTCTACTACAGGGTGGCCAAATGTGATGTTCGGAACAAAGTGCCTACAATAGAAAAAACACTATTTTTTAAAAAAGTTGATGTTCTTTTTAGGCATCATATTGTTTCACTTCAAAATAAGGAATTTTGTATTGGCCTACATTCATGGGAAATAGTAAGAATCTTTCGACTATGTTCAAGAGGCAGTGTAGTTAGAGAACAGGTCACTAGGGATCAGCAAACAGTTGTGTCTGCCTCCCTGCCTTCCCACTTTTTTCTGTCTTGCCTGTTTAAGACAGTGAACTCTTGGAGAATGGACCATCTCTTACCACGAGTCTCTATGGGTTTCTAGGTAGTATAACACCACGCAATTTTCTCAGTATGAAGTACAGGAACCCAGCATTCAAATGTTTTCTAACATCAGAATCAAGTTCTATATGGCAAATCAGCTGTCAGGGAAGAAACCAAGACAAATTTAGAACAACAGAAATCTGGCACAGCAGCTTCCTTGGGACTTTCAGTGCGACTGGCACTCAAGTGCAGGAGAGCCAGCTGTTACTCAGTAATGCTTTCTTTATATATTTGTCCCTAAAGAAATCAGGCTTCTAGATTCCAGTTTTCACAAACACTATCCAACTCATGGAAACAACAAAAGGATAATGAATAGAAAACCAGCCAGATAATTCACAAAGTTTTCTAGGGAGAAACTTCTCTATGGCCAGTCTATTTTTCCTGGCAGGCATTCAGATACTGTGGTGATGAGTTAACAAGATAAGCTATGGCTCACAATCTGGCAGCCCCACAAATTGTCCAGAACATTCCATTTCAGTTCCTTGTTTCAGAAATTGCTTCCACTTTTAAAAACATTTCCTCTTCTTCCTCATAACTGGTCAACAGGATATTTTAGCTTCATTATCCCTGAATGAAGAATAACATTTTTTCTTTAATGATACAGCATTACAAGATTCAAAAGGGAAGCCGTGGGCTCTAATTTCCTTTAAATCATTTATGCTTTCCAGTGACGGTGTACCTCTGAGGCCTCAAAGCATTTCCAAACATTTGGCAATACTCAACACCCTGCAAGGGGTGGGGTGGGGGGGATTTATCCCCATTTTACTAGTGGCAAAAAGTGAAACACAGGAAGGTGCTAACCCACAGTGTTCCCACCAGTTCTAACAGGAATCATCCTGATACCCAGATCTGTGCTTCAGGCACTAAAGTTACAGTATAGTTACACCTAACAAGGGACATAAAAGGCAGTAGGAGGATCTATAACTATATTAGAAGCACAAGAAAGACAAAGGAAAGCACAGCCCATCTGCTTCATGGGTAAGAAGAGCTAACAACAACCTCAAGAAGGCAAGAGGCGTTTAATGTCTGTTTTGTCTTTGTCTTCACTAAAAAGGTACATTGGCACCAGATGCTGAATGCAATTAATATTAACAACAGGGAAGGACCATATTAAGAATACTTAGATAAGCTGGATTCGTTCAAGTTGGCACAGGCAGATGAAATTCATCTTAAGGTTGTTAAGGAACTAGCTGAAGCACCTTCAGAACCATTAGGTATTATCTTTGAAAACCCAAGGAAGCTAGGGGAGATCCCAAAAGGCTGGTGAAGGGCAAGCACGGTACCTGTCTTTAAAAGTGGAAACAAAGAGGCCATACGGATTATACACCAGTCAGTCTAACTTCAATGCCTATTAAACAATCCATACATACGGACTTTGAGGATAATGGGGTTATAACGAGTAGCCTGTTTGGACGTGTTCAGAATAAATCATGCCAAACCAACCTAATTTCCTTTTTTGACAGGATTTAGAACAGTGGTTTTCAAACTGAGGATCAGGATCCAGTACTGGGTTACAGACCCTCAGGCACTGGGGCGCAGCATCTCCTGCTGCCGCCACCAAGACTGGAATGCATTGCTCAAAGACATAATTGTTGGTTCTCAGGCATAAATGATTGGGGTGCGGGCATAAATGATTTTTTTCAACTGGGTCCCAAGAAAAAAAAGTTTGAAAACTATTGATTTAGGGGAGTCCATGGTAAGCTAGCTGTGACATGTCTTGACTTTAGTAAAGCTTTTGATAAATTTCCATAAAATAGTCTCAATCAAATTAGGGAAATGCTATCTGGATGAAATTATCTGTTGCAAATTTGTTTGAAAGGCCACATTCAAAGAGTAGCTATCAACTGTTTGCTGTCAGTCCTGGGGGTGCATATCCAGTGGGATCCTGCAGATGTCAGCCACCGGTACAGTACTACTCAATATTTTAATAACCTGGCTAATGTAACAGAATGCTTATAAAATCTGCAGACTACATCAACCTGGGAGTGGACAGGATTAGATTTCAAAACTACCTTGAAAAATTAGAGAATTGATCTGAAATCAACAAGACGAAATTCAGTAAAAAGGAGTGCAAAGTACTATGTTTAGGAAGGAAAAAAAAATCAAATGTACAGGTACACAGCAAGAATAGCTAAACAAATTGTATTGCACGTAGCTGAAAATGATCTTGGATCACAAACAGAACAAGTCAACAATATGAGGCACTTGCAAAAAAGGCCAGTCGTTCTGGGATGTATTAACATGAATGCCAAGTAAGATATGAACGGTAACTGTCCCACTTCTTACAGGCGAGTCAGTGGCACGAGTGCTTGTCCAGTCTGGACACCACACTTAAGGAAAAATATAAACAAAATGAGGAGAAATTCTGAAGAAAAGCAAAAACCATAGAAATTCAGAGAACTTGGCCAGCAATGAAAGGTCGAAAAACACACCATGTGTAACTCTTGAGAAAAAAACGACAGAGAGAGGGACATGCTAATAACCTTCAAATATTTTAAGAGCTGTTAGAGCAGTGATGAACTAGTCCTGCTCAACTAGTTTACAAAGCAACTGATACCGGCATAAGGGTTTTTAGGCGATAGGGGCAGCCGACCGCAATGGAACAAGCCTCCACTGGTCAGGGATGGTCCAAGGCCATGTCCACACTGGCAGAGGCAAAGTCAGCGCTCAGGTCAGAGCCGCTTAGCTGGACCCGAACTCGACTTAGTAAAGCCGCCCGCCCAAACGGCACGGCGCAGTGATGCCGCCACACCAAAGGGGCGCTAGCAAGTTGACAGGAGTCACGTGGGCTAGTCTGAGGCATCGTCTACATGAAGACGCTACGTCGATCCCCAGGGACCGACGCAGCGGGATGGACAGAGCGGCCAGAGGCGACCCGCTCGCTGGAGCCCAGGGCTGCGCTCCCCTCGGCCGGCAGCTCCGGGCCCCGAGCGCAGTAACGCCGTGACGCCAGGGGAGCCGAGTGAAGACGCGGCAGTTAAGCCAGAGTCACTAAGTCGACGGGCGAGGCGGGCCCCGCCGCCGGCTCCTGAGCACGGCCGGGCCCCGCCGGCCCGGGGAGGCGCCTCGACCCGCCGCGCCCCTCAGCAAGGCCCGCCCCTCCCCCACAGGGGGGCGGCGGCGCCCGCCACGGGCTGCCCCGCCCCCACCCCTGCCCGCGCTCGCGCGCAGCCCTCAGCGGCCAGGCGAGTTACCCGTCCATCACGTCCAGGTGCAGGTAGTCGGCCCCGGCGTCCAGCATGCGGCTGCACTCGGCGCCCAGCGCCGCCAGGTCGCTGTTGAGGATGGACGGGCCGATCCGGCAAACCGAGCCCGCCATGGCCGCCCACTCGCCGCCGCTACCCGGAAGTAAGCCACGCGCAGGCGCGAGAGGACGGCGGCAGCTCCGCCTCTTCCTCCAGGCTTCCGGGACGTGTAGTTCTCCGGCCGCCGCCGCCCGCCGTCTGGAAAAGGCAGGGACTACTCGCCCCACAATGCAACGCGAACTCGGCGGGAGGGGGCGCGGCTGCCGGCGCGAGAGGGCGGGAGCGACGGACAGGCCTCGAGGGGCGGGGCAAAAACAATGACGGACAGGAGAGAGGCCCCGCCCCAAGAACCCGGCGCCTGGCTCCCGGGCCCCGGCTCAGGGTGGGGCCAGGCCGCTGGTTGGGAAAAGGGGCGGGGCTCGCACAGCGATCCGTTAACGATCAGAACAAGGCTGTGTCCAGGCCTACGGGCGTAAATCAACTCATAGGGCTGGAAGGGACCTCATGACATCATCGAGTCCAACCCCCTGGGAATTGAACCCAGGCCCTTCTGCATGTTAAGCAGAGGTAAGGAGGCCGGACCGAAAAAGCCCAACTCCAAGGAGCAGGCGGTGGCGCAGGACTTGCTAGTTCAGTTTTGGAGCGGGGCAGCATGGGAGGTGTGGCAACGTGGCCCCCCAATCCCCTGCCTGGCTGTCGGGAGCCAGTGGCGGGGGAAATAAGCCCCCAGGGCACGGATGAGGGTGGCCGAGTCCCCGCTGCATCCCTAGAGAGGATCAGGGGCGCCCCTCTTCCTCTCCACTTCCCCGGTGGTGGGGCAGGGATAGGGGGCACCCGGCTTCCCTGCCACTACGCAGCCAGCGAGGCAAGGATCTGGGGCACCCTTCTTCCTCGGCAGCAAGGCGGGGATCAGGGCCCCCCCAATCCTTCCCCTGCCACTGGGGAAGCGGTGCAGAAGAGGGGCAGCCACGATACCTGCCCGGGTAGCGGCAGGGATGCGGGGCCCCCAATCCCTTCCCTGCCCCGAGGGAAGCAGCGGGGAAGAGGGGCACCTCCAATCCTTGCCCCACCACCCAGGTATCAGCGTGGAAGAGGGGCACCCCCTTTCCTCCCCTGCCGCCCCACCCTCCCTCCCTGGCCTGGGTGCTGAGGGGGTGGGCCTTCCTTCCAGGGTGCCATTCACCCTGGGAAGAAGGTCAAAGCCTTCCAATCAAAACAGCAGTTGTTTCAAAATAACGCACCCCAACAGTGTTGTTTCGAAACAACCCTTTTGATTCAAGGGCTGTTTCGATCTCCTACCTGGTTTTACTGTTTCAAATCAAGGTTCATTGTTTCGATGTGATGAACCTAGTCATTTCAAAACGACGAAACATCATCTGGATGTAATTTTTTTTAAAGCAAAACAATGGTCGTCGTTTTGCTTTAAAAACAACGTGTGGCCATAGCCCAAGAGAATATGATAAAGATCAGACAGGTCTCCAAACATGGCAGATACACAACATTGGTTATCATCTGTGGGGCAGGGGCACTTAGAGGGGACCGCATAGGGAAACTGAGAATGGCAGCTCCTCAGTGAAGACGAAACACATGAGGGCCTGTTCCAAAAAAACAAAGGGGTAGGCATCAGTAAAACAAACAAGGAGTTCTGTAATTTGTTAGTCTTTAAGTGCCACAGAACTCCTTGTTTGTTCTTCCAAAGAAGGAGCCACGGTAAGACCTTAACCCAATAAAAATCCCACACTAGATTAAATGTTTGTAATATATTTTATTATTTGTGCATATTCAAACATTAAACTCTTATAATCTCTTTCAATAAACATAATTCAGACATCTCTGTTATTTGTATTTTATCGCTGGTCTTTGGTCGCTTGGTTCACATCACAGACTTTGCCATTAGATATTTTTGGGAAGTATGATAGATGGTTTTCTCATTTTAGACCTCTTAAGATTGTGGGTCTGGAATTCATTTACAGTTGCGTTCCTTCTGAAAATGAATTATGCAGTTGTAAAGTGGGGAAATTTATAATTTGACTTTTTAACCAGTTTTACGCAAGGAAAATTTGTCTTAAGCCCTCAAAACTCACTTGCTCCAAATTAAATCTATTCCCTCCCTCTGTCTGGCACAGCAAGATTGCTGTCCTTTTGTTGTAAGACTTAACTACTTCCCAATACATCAGCAAATGGAATTTAACTGCCCTGAGATAATATTTTAATTACCTATCCACTTGGTTGTGGTTGTCAAGGTGGGTATATTGTAATTTCTCTGATATTTTGTTTCTCTCCCTCTAAACATTTCTTTGGCAATGGGAAGTCAAAAACACTTTGTTAAAGCTTCAGATTTGTTCAGTTTTCAAACAAAATGCCCTAGTGTGGAGAGTGGGAGGAAATTACACAATGTCTAAGCTTATATTTGATTTTAAGATTTCAACTTAACAAGAGTTTCTAGTTTTGATGTTTTTTGAACTTTCAAACAAATTAATAAGATCGGTGTGAAACCTACAACATTTTTTCTTTCTGGAACACAGTTTTCTTCCTGCAAAAATTTAGGCAAGTGTATTATTTCAAATACATCCTGTGACATTCTTATGCACATATACATACACTTAGACATTCAGCACAGTTAAGGTCATGTTAAAAGGACACAAATGCTCACAACAAGTGAATCACACTGAAATCTACCAGTACAGTGATCCTCCCTTTTTATAAGGCTGGGCTGGGGGGATACATGGCAAGTTTCAGTGAGGCACATATTAAAAGACAATAAGCATATTAAATTATAACAAACGTTGTTGCCTACAGAGCAAAGTAATCTCATATAGCAAGGTAAAGTGCCTTTTAAAAAGGGAGACCTGTCTAATATTGTATGATACGTTTAAACATAGAGCCTTGTCTTTTAATTACTCTCTAATTGTTTAACAAGATCAGTGTGAACAGACTTTTCTATCTTTAATTCTTTGGACAATGGCAAGTTAGTTTAAAACTTTGAGGCACAACAACAGAACCAAACACTGACAGACATTTGTACAGGCCAGACTTTTGACATGCACTTAAGGCCTCTAACACTAATTAAGCAGCATAATTTTCCATCACAGCAGAAGTATACCAGTCATTTTATAGCGATACTGGGAAAATGCACACACTCTGCTAAAGTACATGTTTATGCACCTTAACAATACACTGTCAAGTGCGAGCTAAAATTTACAAATACACGGACTGCTTAGCCTGTCTTTAACTACCTAATGAAATTATAGGCATCAGCTAGGCCACCTGAATAACATAATCTTCAATTTCATTAATATTTATACACCATTTGTTTACTTGTCGGTTGGACTTCAAAAAGAGGCATTTTTAGTTCTTGCTATGGCTTGCTAAGGTTGTTCAACTTGTAACAGCGGGCACCCTTAATGAAAACATTTATCACAAAAATGTTGAATTTAATGTAATAAATCACAGTTGTTTGCATGTAACTGACCTAGATTACCATGGCAAGGTGTCTTATCTTATGTTAACATAAATGCTTCCTTTTAAAAGTATATTTTCAGTGGAAAAAAAAGTGACTACAAAAATTCATCCTAGGATTTCTTGTTTATTGTGTCTCAGTAATTTCTAGAGGAAATTTACTCAGTTTATGAGTAAAAGATTCCCTCTCTCCCCCAGCCACCAGTTAACTCAACCTGGGACCTGAAAGGGAAGCAGTTAATAATTCTTCTGAGGCTACCCAGGCTAGAAGAGGATCAAATGCATTCTCCAACCCATGGATCGTGCTAGCTCTCTACTGGCTGAGAGAAGTAGTTAGAAATACATAAGTCAGTGATGTAAGCAGCTATATCTTTCAAAATATCCATGAGCTGTGTTGAAGAAGCTGCCATTTTTACATAGCCACTTTTATGACCAAAAACTACTTTAAGATGGTGCACTGTAAGCACAGTAAGGGCCCCATCCTGCAAGGTTACAAGCATTTCTATGAGGTGCAAAGTGCCTTTAACTCTCAGCGAAGGCAACAGTACTAGAGGATGCTCAACACCTCTGAACTGGAGCCTACACAGACAAACTTGAGAAAAGAATACATTTTGTTGTTTATAGGTGCGCAGTGTACGCGTGTGCGTGCGTGTGTGTGTGAGAGAATAACATTTTGGAAGCCGTTCGGTCCTCTGATGTATACACAGGATGCCTGTTGACTGCTGTGTTTATGTAGCAGATGCATGATGTTGTGGTAGAAAGGTTTGGTTGAAATGATCAAAGTCACAGGTCAGTTCTGCAGCTGATCCTAAACGAGTGCCCATAAAAACTGTATACTGCACCAGGCCACCATATATGCTGTGTATGCCAGCATTTTATAGAAAAATGATTTTAGAAAAAAAAGTAGTTATTTAAGAAAACACAGTGTTGTTGCTGGACAGTATTGTTTGTTCAGTATGGGGTTTGGCTTCTGTCATATTGTTTTACTTCTTAAAAGAGGTTGTCTTAATACATTGAGTCCAGACTGAAAGGTCAAAAAGATTGTAATACCTTTTAGAAAGCTCTAAAATGATCAGCAATAACTTTTCTAGACATAATAGAGCCACAATTATAAGGCGTAACATCTCATTCTAGCAGGGTTAGTTCAAAATGTATTATATGAACACACAGACACACACGCACATGTAAATATGGGCACTGCTTGCAATTTCACAGTATGCGCACAGCTGTTCTGCATCTTTCCCATATAAGACTGAAGCTCCTTTTCAATTAACCCCACAATCCAGCAGTACAGATAGTAACTCACCCATGACATCAATCAATTCCCAAAGGCGACACTATATAAGTGTAAACTTTATGTGTATATATCTACACATGCAGAGTCATAATTAGTGTATTTTCACATATACACGTAAAATGCAGCCTTTTTAAATACAATCTCAGTGTGCAGAAAATATATTCTTTCATCAGATCATATTCAACTTTCCCTGCAATATCCATTCCTGGGTTATAGGAATGTGAAAATATGCATTATGTATTTGTACTTAAAATATGTATTTCCAAGTGCATACAGAGTAGATATTTGCATCAATTAAGTTGTTGCTCTGTACTAGAAAGCCTACACATTCTAGCTATGGGTTTCACATAAGTTGCTTAACATATTTAAGCAGAATATATAGAACCATTTGTGTCAGCTACAGCCCACTCACCCCCTGCCAATCTATCTTTGTGCACAGCATGTGAATTCTTTTGTACAGTACGTAGTATATTCAGTTTTACACAGAGCAACTATTTTTTCTAGTGTTAGGGCAATGTCTTACAGACAGCAATGAAACCAACAGACAAAAGTAAACACTGCTAAACTCTGCAGTGCCAAAAATATCCTTCTAATCATTGAAGTCATGTGTCATTGCTATAGGGATTAGAAAACACAGTCACGGGCCTGTGCATTTTAAACAATCTTTAGTTTGATGTTCATTGTCAGCATTTTGACTGTCAATATTCAGTCATGCGAGTCTTTGATTCAGATACTATATAACTCTTCTGAAATTACAAAAATAAACTTTGGGGTGTGGTGTTAAAGTGGCTAACCTCAAAAGGGTTGGGGGAGGGGTTAGTCTACTATATAAAGTACTGCATTTTACAGGAGAAGCTCCAAATTTCTGGCACATAAAGATTTTGGGGAACAGATATGTGGCTGAAGAATTTTTTAGAATTCCCTACAATCTACTTTGAACCAAACTAGATTTACAAAAGAGGTTTAAATTATTTTCTAAAATGTATCTGCCAATCTGTAGCAAATATGTTGTTAAATATTTTCCCTTGGTGGATATAAAGTGCTCTTTTTGATAAGTTATCAAGAACCTATATAGAGAAAGTACAGTTTCTCTAACAAGGCTACATTCTCTCTACTCCCATGCTAACGCAGTTCCCAGACATTCAAACATGGGACTCATCTAAGTCAACATCAGTCTCCCCAAGCTCAGTGTGGGTGAAACTGAAGTGGCTAGTAAGCAGGGGATTCTCCATCCCATTGTCCTCACTGATGTGGAGGACAGTGTCTCCATGCTGCAGTAAACTAGTAGTCTCAAGGCCTGTGAAGTCCTCCGTATCTGAGAGTTGTGTGGGTGGGGTGCTATGTCCTTGTGCCGGCTGTGGCTCTAAGTCTTCCTCTGTTTCCTCCTCCTTCTTGGGGGGAAGCACCTCACTCTGAAATCGAGGAGAGCTTGCATTCAGTCTCCAACTCATGGGAAGAGAAGGGAAGGATAAAAAAAAGCACTGTGTGTAAAATAAATTCCCATCTGTTATCTAATAACGAATAACCCATAACTGTCTCTTGGTTTATTTGAAATATTTAAAAGGCTACAAAAACCTAAAATTTTATGCCAAAAAAGTTGATTTTTTCCCCTTGGCTGGTAAATTTGTAGTGGAAACTATAAAGGTGACATTTCAATTTAAAATCTGTTATATTTTTGCACTGCATTTTTTCCATAATTTTTCCAAAATGGGTTTCTAACTGCTTATGGCCAAGAATGGGGAACCAGATACAGAGGCGTTAAAAAAAAAAAGAAGCCACTTATCTCATTGGAACCGCTCTAAATTCTGAATTACAATTTGTAATTTTCTTATACAGCCTCCTCCACTCATCAGTCTCACACCTACTTTTTCCAGCAGGGAGTGCATGACAAACAGCTTCTTTCAAAAGGTACCTTCCTGCAGCTGGAATGTGACTGGAGCATGTCTAGACAATGCCCCTCTAGGGTGAGTTCCAATAACTGCAGGCTGCAATGTGCAACCCTGTCCAGGACCCTGGGAACATGCTTGAATGGCCACTAGTCCATGCTGAAACCGATGTGCTGCAGCTCTGCTGCAACTGATACCCATCCAAGCCAGAGTAATGATAGGTCAGATGCATCTACGTGTGCTGCAATCCCACATCCTGATTACAGTGTTGACATACCAAGAGTTAGCTACTGCCATAATGTGATTTGGGTAGGAATCCTTTTGTACTGATGCATCAGCCTCCCTTACCCCCCCGCCACCCAGATCATTCTTCAGAGACCAACTTAACTGAGAAGAGAGTTAAGTTTAAACTTTCACTGGTGTAGGTGGGGGTGTGAGAAAAGATCTACAGAGACAGGAGGATGAGGAGGACAGAGGATCAGTCAAGCCAAGGACATGTAGTGCCAATGGAAGTGGTGGGAAAGAGAATCAACGCAAAGATATAGGAATTGTCAATTTAAACAAGAAATGGTGTGGATGACACCCTGACTGTAAAGAAAACGAGACTCTGCAGTCTTCACACACCAACCACCTCTTTCTATGGCCAGAAGTGAGAGCATCAGCCCTTTCCCCCCTGTTTTCATCAGCTTAAATTACTAAATAGAGCAGCATTCACATGCATGCATCCGCTAGGGACTGGAGCAGCTAACGTACTTTCTGATTTGTCAGATGTGTTGGTTACCTGGCTGGTGGTTTGGCTGTGGAGATCAGCGACAACCATGGCAGGTGAGGAGGTCAGCAGAGGTTTAGTCACAGTTTCGGACTTGCTGACTTCTGAAGCGCTGCTCTTGCTGCAGCCAGGCTGCAGGGCGTGAGCAGAAGTGGGATCTGTTGCTGTGGATGTTGTTGCCTCTGACTGAGCTTCAGTGAAAGTCACTGATCGCTTTTGATCCACTGCAGAAACAGAACATGGGAAGGATAAATACAAAAAAATATTACATTTTACAAAATTTACAAATGCTCTTATATCTATATTCTATACGGTGTCTTTCATCCCCAAAGGGATTTACATATGTTCATAACTGCCATGTAAGTTAGATAGTATCCTCATTTAGATGAGTAAACTGGGACTTGGATGTTTAAGCGACTTTCCAGAGGCTTGATAGGAAGTCTGTGGCAGATCTCAGAATGCAATCCAGAGCTTTTAACTTCTATTTCTGTGTCTTACCTAGAAGGCCACCAAGCAAGAATAAAGAGCAAACAAAATATAGTTACCTAAACTGAAATTTACCCATTAAAGTTAATATCCCTGCTCTTGCTTTTAATTATGTTTTGTCAAAGATTTAGGTTATATCACATCTGCAGTTCTGTTCTTCTTATAATCTTTCTTCTTCACTAACTCAAGAAAGAGTGCTGCCTGCTAGATCCCTAACCAATATGCTTGACAGAGGCATCCCTTGAAACCCACTTGAATGCTTCAGTGCCTCTAGAAACTAGACTGTAACCACTAAAATTCACTTCACATATAGGCTAGGTCCACATGAGACTTCTATTTCAAAACAATAACCGTTGTTTCAAAATAAAAGTGGTCATGTCCAAATGACGTTTCTTTATTTCAAAATGACGGGACCCCGTCATTTCAAAATAACATCTGTCATTTTCAAACAATAAAACCTTGCATGAAAGCAAAATAGCCGTTGTTTTGAAAAAGTTGTCTCGAAACAATGCCATTCGGATGTGTTATTTCGAAATAATGGTTATTTTGAAATAACACTTTTGCCCTTCTCCTTCCCAGTGTGCCTTTCTTTTTGTATATATGGGGTCGGGGCATGGCCCAATGAGGGGACCATGTTGCCACACCTCCCATGCTGCCCTTCTCCTGAAGTGTAATAGCAAGTCCTGTGTCCAGACTTGCTATTTTGCTTTGAGGTTTTCCCTTATTTTGATTTAAAATTTGCTTATTTCAATTTAAGGTATTTCGAAATAAGGATTTTATTTCAAAATAACTTATTTCAAAATAAGAGTTTACATGTGAACATAGCCATAGACTACCTAAGAGAACTGGATGATAATTTCCAGTTCCTACCACCTCTGGCTGGCCATGAACGAGTAAAAGGCTACCCATCTCATTACTAATCTCCCAAGCTATCCAATGCTTCTGTTAAGAAAAATCCACAGAAAACACATCTCTGTTACATTTCATCTTCATAACCTATCTCTGAAGGCAAAAGAAAACCTAGTTCTCCTACTTTAAAATATCAGATGCCAGCTGTGGGAAAGCAGTTGCCTCACCACTTGGTTTTGTTTTTGGCTGTATACTTCGACGAGTTGTTGAAAGTCGAGCCCCATGACGGTTACGAGCTTCAGTTTGAGTCTTCTGACGGGACAGAAGAGGTCTTCGTAGCTAAAGTACACAAAGCAAAGTAAAGTTAGAATAAGGAGACACTAACATATGACTGAAATATTTACCTTTACTGGACTAAGTCACATCATTTATACAATTCTCCTATGTATAGCCACTAATTTTTCTTTTAGTGAACACGTTTTGGCTTCTTTAATTTTGACACTGGAGTAGCATAAAAGCAGGTGATGCAATAATGCCCTTCTTACCAATTCATTTTAATGCAGTGACTTGCTGAAATAGTGATTGAGGAAAGGGCTTGGGGATTTGAAATAAACCACTGGTGGTTTGGTGGACCTGAATGGTTCAGCTTGCTTAAGTACTCCCTGTTAACTCAGAGAGTTGTGATGCTGTAATACGTACTGGGCAAAGAGAACCAAAGACAGACCTCAGCAGCAAACGGACCACAACAAACTGAATTGTCATGATTCACAGAGGGGCAGACATGTTAGTCTGCGTACAGTAAAAACAACGAGAGTCCCATGGCACTTTAAAGACTAACAGATTTCTTCGGGCATAAGCTTTTGTGGGCTCCAACCCACTTTGTCAGATGCTTGAATACGAACATCCTTTATTCATGCATCTGACAAAGTGGGTTGGAACCCGCGAAAGCGTATGCCTGAAGAAATCTGTTAGTCTTTAAGGCTATGTCTACATCTATTTTTTTAGTTTGGACTTGCTAGTCCAGACTAAAAAAGTCCAAGGTTAGTCCGAACTAACCCCAGCCTAGTTTGGACTAACTGTGGCTTTTTAGTTTGAACTAGCTGCGTGTCCTAGTTCGAACTAACTTTCTAGTTAAAACTTGGACGTGCGGCTAGTTCAAACTAATGGCTTAGTTTGAACTAAGCCTTAGTCCATGTCTACATTGCACTTAGTTTGAACCAAAGTTTGAACTAAGCACTTAGTCCAGACTAACCAGGCAAATTTATTAGTTTGGACTAAGCATTGCCTAGTTTGAACTAAGAAATTTCTTAGTTCCAACTAGGCAAAGCCTAGTGTAGACATGGGCTAAATTAGTCCAGACAAAGCTTGCTTAGTCCGGACTAATTGGCTAGTGTAAACACAGCCTAAGATGCCACAGGACTCTTGTTATTTGAATTGTTATGTTCACTTCTTCCTGTGATCTTACCTGCCTGAGGCCTCTCTTCCTTCCTAGTGGTTGCTGAAGAAGATTCTGTTGTCCTGGTTCACTCTGGACACTTGCTACCCTGTTAAGTGTTGAAAGTATTAGCACAATCATAGCAGTAACATGACTGAATCGAATAATCCCCGGCGATCATGACTAAAAACACTAATGGCACAGTCACTTCAAAGACAACATTGTCTTTGAAGGATGGGGGAAACTATCCATAGGGTTGCAGCTTCCAGGATTTGGGAAGGAGATGGGAGAAGAAATCATGGCATTCAGGACTAGGCCACGCACGGGTAGCAGAGAGCTGTAAAAATTGAGATTTTCAGTTTTCAGTCATTGATTGATGCATCCCATTCTGAAATAACCACTTCTCTGCATCCTTTCTCACATCAGCGTCCACAGAAAAAAGGCAAGAACATCATTTTATCATCTCAGTGTGTGTTTTTGGTGAGGATAATTACAACGGACCTGTTCTCCCAAAACCTCACCTCAATTTTGTCTTTGGGCTCCAAAGTCATTTAAATAAACAAAAATGAAAAATGAAGACAACTGACAAAGATCCCAGTCACATAAAAGGTGCATGACTTACGCAAACAGGGCCCCACATTCAGCGTGTTTGCAACCTGAACTCTCTTTGGCTAAGTCTACACTAGAGGGCTCAGGTAAGTCAACTTAATAAGGTCAACTTAAAATTGACTTTATTAAGTCGACTTAGCCCTAATCTACATTTGGGGGAAATCTGGTGGCAGTCGACTGCTGATTACGCAAGGAATGTAAAATTTCTTGTGTAACTGCCGGGGGGGGGACGGCTTTTTAAGCCGCCATTACACGTAAGGGGAAAGCCAACTGCAAATCACTTGCAGTTGGCTTTCCCCTATGCCCCGACACCCAGGACTTCCGGGGTTGGCTTCCGGGAGTGGCGGGGTGAGTTCATTTTCGCCACGATCCACTCCTGGAAGGGCGAACTGATGGCAGCAAATTTGCTGCCATCAGTATAGACATACCCTTAGAGAGTCCCCATCTGTTTAAGTCTTCACAAAGTTGATTTAAATGATTCTTCTGTCTTAAGTCAACTTTATTAAGTCAACTTTAATGGCCACATTTTGTGGAGTCAACTTAACAAAGTCGACTTAACCCTTAAAGTTGACTTTAAGGGTGAGAGTTATTAAGTCGACTTAAACAAGTGCTTAAGTCAATTTAATGAACCCCAAATGTGGCCCTGGAGTTGCTTAAGTCAACTTAAGCCTGCAGTGTTGGCATAGCCTTTGTGGCTAATGAGTGCAATAAATACAATTAAATATAAAAACAAATCTGAAATGTTCTTTCAGGACTTAATAAGTTGTCTGAGTAACTGAGTTAAAAGTAAAGGTGCTTTAACAATAAAAGAGACTGCTAAATGCTGTAAAGTCATCTGTCTAGCTGTTCAACTAATTCCTCTGTCAACTAATATGCGTATCAGATTCTCCTTCCTCTGCCTCCTTTTCACAATACTGTATTACTCCTCTCGGTTCAATCACAAATAGTTATTCACTTAGCGGGCAATGGTCACAAATGGTTTAGTTGAATGAACTGTGTCTGAGGCATGCATGGTTGCAATGGTAAGCAACATTTAATTGAATTTCTTGGGACAAATTCAAATTCAGTGAGGAAGACATCCAAATTAAGCAGCTTCTAAAATTGTTTCGTGTGCATTGCTGAAAATTCAGTCCTACAGTACGTTCCAGCATTGGCATGTTAATCTAAGAAAAAGATCTTTCCTTTTCTTCTCAGCGTTCTGGGGCCTTTTTTGATCCCCTTGGGACTGTAGGAGAAAAAGACAAAACTAATACTTCTGTGGGCTCATCACAACGGTACATCCTGGAGTATGGTTTAACTCAACACCTGAAAATAAGGTATATTTGGATCCTTTGATATTCCCTGGACAATCTTTTCAAGAGATCATCCTCTAATCTATGCCAAATGCTCAGTATAGGGCAGTTTGTTTTATAGTAAAACATTCTAAATGTCCAGATGAGGCCACGCCCCAATGAACTGCATGATGTCACAAACTCTTCTAGCTGTCAGCATTAATTCTTGACCTAGACAATGGCCCTACAGTATATATCCCTACTTTACATTGCAGTCGACTCCAAACTTGATATATCCTCAGGGTGTAAAGGCAAATAGGCTGAATTTACATTTCCCCTCACATATGAAATTCTGAAAGCATGTAATTATAGTTCATATTCTGCTAATTTTCTGCTTCTAGACTTACTTGAGAACTTCACCTACAAATAGTTAGAGACTCAGAGATAGAAATTAACATGTGAATACTTTATATAAATAAAATACTGAACCTATAATTGTTTCTAAAGAGGATGTAAAATATATTTTAAAATGGTGTAATAAAAAATTATGTTCAGCCAAGTTGCTAAGTATTATTGAATTATGGTAAGGTTGTTATTACAGTTCCCAAAGAAAGACAATTTTTAGTTCTATGAATGGAGAGACTGACCCCTGTTGGAAAGACTAAAATTATGTTAAATTTAAATAATCTATTACAGCAAAGGAACAAGCATGTCAAAAGCAAACACAATGAAAACACCTTGAAAAAACTTGTTAGGTAAAGATAAATCATTATACTTGTGAGTGTGATGCTATTGTACTGCATGTATATATAGACATCAGGGAAAAAATGATTCCCATGGACCAGTCTGTGCATTGAAGACAGAGAGATGAGTGACTGAAAGGCTGGATTCAGTTGCTTGTCCGCTCTATTGGCCTGAGTTTAAGCCTTGCTTACATCATGCATGAAATGAGGTTAGTGTTTTAGCAGACATTTATCTCCATCACACAAATTGGCATAGTTCAGGGTGATCTCATGAGAGGGAACTGAAAATATCCAATGGAGGAAAAAGATGGGAGAGTGCAAACAGTGGAGTTCGATAGAAAAGTCTGCGTGCACAGGACTCTTATCCGAACATAACAGTCCTTTTTACTTTATTAAATACTCATTTTCACTCCAAATTTTGAGAGAGAGAGAGAGAGAGAAAGAGTGCAAGTGTAGGATGCATGACTTAACTGTTTCTCCAGAACAGTATCAATAGTCATTTTGGTGAAAATTAGTTTCAAAGGGACTGTTGACTCCTGTCAGTACCTTCCCCTTCTTTTTTTTTTTTTTTTTAATTTCATTGTCTAGTAAACAGGCCCAGGAGTGTACTATTGTTCTGCTCTTGATTTGGAACAGTAATTTTATTTGCAAGGTCAGTTTGTGGGGACTCTACTGAATGGCTTTGAATCAAATGCCATTTTGAGATGACATAGGTCATTCCACTTCTCCTGTGAACCTTGTTATCCACTAGAGGATTTTTGTTAGAGCATATAGACCAGATTTGTTTGAGGAGAGCACACTTGTAAACTTTCTGTTGATCAACGGTGCTCTTCTGTCACCTACTGGATAATAATGACAAGGTACCATAAGTAATGTTACTTATTTTACATGCTTAGCACAGAGACAGATGAACAAACAAACAGACAAACTGTTCGTGAAAAACTGTTGCCAACTATACAACAAGTATCAGTCCAGTGTAAAATTCACATCACATTGTACGTACTGGAATAAGCATGCCAGGTTGGCATCTATAATACACTATTTTCATGAATAACAAGAAACAAAGCAAAAAATAAAAGTGTGTTGCAGGGGGCGAACAAAAAAACAGACAAGGCAAGCAAGTAATTGTTAACCTATATTAAATGGACTTTAGTAGCTGTTTTCAGAAAATATCCAGGTAAACGCACCTGCTGAGTTTCTCAGGACACCAAGCATCACCTGGGATTTCACAAGACTGGAAAATTTCCTCTACTCTTGCTCTGTTGATATTAATTTGCTCTAGTTTTCTTTATTAATCATGATTAATTTAAAGCAAACATAATTAGAAATGTTAAAAGCGAATTTCTTTGTGCATCAGCTTTCAATTACTGTACAGAAGTTCTCATTCTCTTTTCTGAAAATCTTGTCTCTTCTCAAGTTTTAACCTCAACACACCATGATGCTAAATAAAATAGTTCTTCAGCACATACCCTTTCTGCATAATCTTGTGCACTTGAATGTTATTCTCTTTGGCTATGTCTACACTGGAGGCTTAAGTTGATTTAAGCAACTCCATGGTCACATTTGGGGTTTATTAAGTTGACTTAAGCACTTGCTTAAGCTGACTTAAACATTCTCACGCTTTAAGTTGACTGTAAGTGTTAAGTCGACTTTATTAAATTGACTTATCAAAATGTGGTCATGAAAGTCAACTTAATAAAGTTGACTTTAGGCAGGAGAGCCATTTAAGTCAACTTTATAAAGTCGACAAACAAAATGGGGCCTCTTTAAGTTAACTTAATAAAGTTGACCTTATTAATCGATTTACCTGAACCCTCTAGTGTAGACATAGCCTTCCTATGTCCATTGCAGTTTACCTACATAACTCTAATTGGTAAAAGCACAAAGAAAAAAAGGCTTTATTGGTGTCTTCTTTATCTTTGTACTTCTAATTTCTTTGAAATTCCTGCCTTCCATAAGTTTCTGTTCTTTGTATGTGTTTTATTCCACCAATTCTGACTAAATATCAGTTTCTGAATTCAGTATTCTTAAGCAGTTTTTATCCCTGTGCTCTAATGAAGATCAATTATTTCTAAAGAAAAATCTTGGCTTGTTTTACTTAAAACTAGTGTTTCTGAATATAAGAAATTATTTACCCTCTGCTCTTGTAGTGATCTTAATAAACAGACGTGCTATATCTGCTCTATTGTTTCTCTCCAGTAGAGAAAGAATGCAATTTGAACATGTAAGCACACATAATATAGCTAAAATATTGTTTTTTCATCTTACACAAACTATATTTTTAGTCTTTTTTACAGCGATCTGGTTAATTTGCTTAGTCTCTTAAAGGATCTGCAAAATAAAATGTCACCTTTAAAAACAAAAACAAAAAAACTCTAGGACTGCCTATGACAAACCCCATCAGAAATAGTCTCTCTTTATAAATCAATTCTCTGAACATGCCAACTGATCTTCTCCTTTAAGGAAAGCTCTGTAACACAATGTGGGACTTAAGATACGAAATCCTCTTTTGGACAAAGGTTGATGCATTGTTTAGACTTCAGAGATCAATATGAATTATTGACACTGATTTTGTCAACTGGCTCAAATGTCATAAAACACGTTACCACCAAGAGTTGCTGTATAGTTGCTGGTTCCCATTTAACAGACTCAATACCCTTCACAATCAACATCAGTATGTGACACAGTCTTCAGGTCATCTCTCAAATCTAATCAGGTTTTCACATGCATAAAGTGAATACATTTAACTTTTGCCATACAGCAATTTCTGTTTCCCTTGGCTTCTTAACTACTGCTCAGTTGACCCTCAAGAAAACAGATTTCTTAATGCTCTTTTTTCCTCACAGAATAACAACATTTTTCTATACATTAATATCCTTGCCACTGCCAAAGGACAATCTCTTTTCTTGATGATACTTCCACATACCATCAATAAGATATTGATCAAGGCAGGGCTCACAAACACAAGTGACACCATGAATCATGGGGGTTGATCTAAATGACACATCTAATAACAGACTTAATTTCCCATTTTTTTCCATATTAAAATAAAACTGGAGAAATCTCAAACAAAACAAAATTAAGTCACAAGAATACCTCTCAACATATCTTCATCTTTAGGCAAGTGTGATAAAGTAACAAAGACCCATGTGGTACACTTAAGGGAGCAGACTGTGTTTTCTCAAAATGCGGGAATGCATTCTCCCAGGATAAAACAAGGTACTTGTGAGGAGTAAGAGTTTTCCCACCAAATGAGGATCAGTTGAGAGATATGACCACAGTAGTACAACAGGAAGAATGATTAACATGGCTGAGCTGACTGTTAAAGGTGCAGTCCTCCTTTTAAAATCTTAAAACCAACGTATTTTAAAGTCACAGTCATAACACTGTTTGTGATGCTCTCCTGTTCACAAGAAGCTTGCAAAACTTGAACCCTGAGATTGCCTTGGCAATTTCAAGTAAGGATTAACAGCATCTATCTGAAAGTTCTACGGCTCATGTTTGAAGAATGGGGATTCCTATAAAGGCACTGATAAAGAATTATACTTAACATGATTTGTCAGAATTACTATTATTAATGAATGCTAAGGAAAATAATAATGACTAGCATGTTTCTTGACAGTGATTTTGTGAGAGGAATATGAGGACCATTTCAAAAGTTTGTCTCCAAACTGGTGCTCATGAAAGGTTACATAATAATGTCATGGGGTGATAATGCTTCTTTCTTAAGTCTTCAGAGCAATAGCTGACAACAGGAAATTCCAGGCACGTTTTGGTCTGGCAAGACTTTTTTTTTAAAATCATCTCCTCAGAGTTGTTAGAAATTAAAAGCCGTTGGCAATCAAAGCTGAAAACTGAAGCCAGGTTACTACACCTTTGACTTGCAGGCCTGAGTATCAACAGACAACGAAAGACAAACATGGAAAGAGAGAGAAAGGAAGGGTGAGGAAGAGAGACAGAGGAGAGAGGGAACTGATTATTTCCCAGCACAGACACTGACAGACAGGTAGTGTTGACACTGTACCTAGAGAGGCTGCCCTCAGCGGCCAGGCCCTGGGAGTCATCGAGGACATTAGGTTCACTGCAGGAGGGGCAGGGAGATGAAGCATTTAGGGAAAGAAAATGCAAAAAGCATGCAATTGTCTCTGTTTTCAAGAAAAAAAAAACATCAACGGAACAAGAAAGGAAAAGGAGGACGGTAAAATCATTTGGTCTTGCACTGGCTCATAAGAATATATGATTCAAGGCTTTGAAAGAAGAACGTCTGATAAATCAAATTCCAGCAAATGCGGAAAATGATACACAGAGACACCTGAATCTATACAAGACACTGCATGAGCTAAGAAGCTCATTGAGATTGATTCTAGTGCAAATATGGGAAGTGAGAGTGGGCTTGGAAAGTTTTCAAACCATGTTTGTTGCCTATATTTCCTTGAATTGTATTCTATTTACTTCCAGTTTCATTTAAGACCTCCTCCCCCTCAACCCACTTGATCAGTTTTCTTGAACTGCTAATTCACTTACCACAAGCTGTAGAACAACATTCTAGTTCTGATGCCACTAAAAGGCCAAACAGCTGGAAAGCATGATCTGGCATTGCAATGAAACTGTAAGTAAACATCTAGAATGTATATATCGGCAAATTTGTACCCAACCACATTGCCTCAGCTGCTGCCTACCTCACCCATTATGGAAGGCAGAAAGAGGTTTGGTGGATTACCAGCAAGAAAGCAATAATGTTACCATACATTTATTAATTTACATTTGTAATACATTCAAAAGAACCCAGAGACCATTGCTTATCTATGACTAAAATGGCTAAGCTGTTGAGAACAATGATTATGCCTTCTGGGGCAATGTAGTATCTACCCTACACACACATGAGGTGATTTTGCCAGGCTATTTCATGCTTAAAAAGGCCAAGAGTCCATATTTATATTGCAATGAAATGTCATTGGGTTTCTGAGCATCACCAGCTAAAAAGCTCCATGGCCCACAGGAAAAAATGTGCAGTAAAGCATACATATTTTAAAGAAACCAAAGAAATTGAATGAAAAGAATTTAAACATCAAAGATGTCCTTGCAAGCCTCCTTATGCAAACACAGATACAATTTGAGTGGCTTTTAGTTCTGCAATTGCCTCCATTATCTTTACCAGTATGTACTATGACTGTTCCCTTTAGCTGTTACATACTCCATACAGTGAGGGATTTCTAACTTGCTAATTAACAAGGCAGGGCAAGAGGATAATGGCCAGCCAGGAGATAACGTGGAATTGACATTTTCCAGATTTACAGAAAATGGCATCAATGAATCTATAACTGACCCTTTGTCAGAGGTCTTTGTAAATCTATGACACACACAAAAAAAATAAACACTATTAAAAAACAATAGAATTGAGTTGGAAAAACTCTTGGCTTCTATGTCATACACCTAACTAATGAGTATAATGTACAACACAATACCCGAATCCTCACTCTCTTTCTCTCCCACTCTAAAAAGAGGCATCCAAAATTAGCTCCAGCAGACGAATTGCTGGTTTAGAACAATCTCACTTTGTACCTGACATTCTCTTTCTGCAACCAGCTAATGCCCAGAGAAAAAGTAATTTTTGTTCTGACTTGGGGTTGAAATTGTATTGAAGAAAGTTTCCTAGCACCTTGGGATTCCTCCCTACTCATTTCAAGTGCTGTATGCAGGACTTGGGATAGAATGAAACTGCTATGTGCACTCTGCACCCTGAAATCATGCCTACCGTCATAACACCCACCACTTTGACAGGAATGGCTTTAGCAGAGAAACAATAAAGATACTGTCAGCTTCTGCAGGAAGAGTTTCTAACAAAGCAAGGTGGTTCTCATGAAGATTATGCTTTATAGTGTATATTGGACAATTGTTATTTTTGAACCTACAGCCTGTACTCAAGAAAGTTCTTCCGCTGACTTCAGTGGGAGTACTCGAATGAATATGCACTGCACATTTAGCGTCTTAATACTTTGGTGCTAAATTTACCACCCTCACCCTGTAGCTGAGTCTTTGAGTTACACACAATATACCTTTGAAATGTCTGCTCTGGAGAACAGAATGGAAAAGATGAAAAGCACATGTTGTTACCTTTGACTGGGTAACATGCCCACCTCAGCCTGAGGTGCAGACATGCTGGAGATATGGCTGGAGAACCGCCTCCTCCCAATGGCACCCATAAGGTATGCTTCCTGTTCACTTACCACACTGGGCATGCTCACTGAGTCATCTAGAAAGGACATGGGAGAGAACAAAAAAGAAACAAAAATCTCACACAAAACCCCAGCAAAACATTTAAAAGTTTCCAGGTAATAAAATGTCTAGTGCACACAGATCTAAGTTTCTCAGGCCCAACCCTGAAAACCTGTGTGCATATGTTTAACTTATATAAGCACCCAGAGTAAAGTGAAATGTGCGTAAGTGTTTGCGGGTTCAGGGCTTAAAAGAGCAGGCCCTTTGTTATATGTTCGTACATTGTTTCAGACAAGGAGTTCAGGGTCTCTAGATGTTGCCACTATGCAATTTTTGTTGTTTGTTGTCCCACTAAATATGCTTCACTTCAGAAAGAAAACTATAACTGGATATCTTGCCAGAAATAAATTGACACATTTATAGATCTAGAAAAAGCAACATTATCAAAAGATAAAAGGAATGAGAAAGTAGTACAGACTCAAGAGCTTTTAATTTGCAAAATGAAATTTCTTCTCAAAATCCTGGTATCATTTTCATAAAAATAAAGATGAACTTATGCAAAAGTAAGTATGCCATATATGCTGGATTTTGCTTAGAGCTGACTGAAATTTTCAACAACATGTTGAAATAAAAAAAAAAAGGGCAAGTTCTATAGTTAGTCTGAAAACAGAGGGGAGAGAAGTCAGTGCATTTTCTCCTAATGTTTTAATTTAAAAAAACTGGGAGGAAAAAAGGTAGAGAAATCATCATATAATGTTTCCATTCCCTCCATTCCTCCCCCCACCTTTTTTTTTTACCAGCTCTAATTTTGATGTGTTGAGCTTATTTATGGGTGAATATATTATGACATTCCTGTTTTTAGGGAAAACATATTGCATATTTATACTGTAATTACATTTAAAGAGGGCATGTATTATTCAAAAAATAAATCCAGTATGACCTATATTTTCACTTGACATCCCAATGGAACCTGAAAGCTGTTGAAGTTTTCATTTATGTTTCTGAATGCCAAAGATGTAAAGTTTTCTGCATTAATTATGTGAATTTGAATGTTAGACCAACACTGCCATATTTATTTGATTTTTAAAAAGCCTGTGTATATGTGACAAACAACAACAACTCTCCAACAACACTGGAGGATTCTTTTAATCAAATGATCATTTTTTGACCTGCTGGTATTTTCAGCCCAACAGGTAGGTTAAACACAATTTATGGAAAGACTTGTTGTTCTTCCGACACGCTACTAACTAAACTAACTCACTACCTTCTCTTTTAAAATTAATTCTCTCTGGAGAATGTAGGTTCATTTCTTTGAGGCATTTTGGTGGCTTGCTTATGCTTGTTTTGGCATGTCAGTGCAGTTTTAGATTAGACTGGGGTGGGAATATTGTTTCTCCTCCTACTAGCTTAGGCTAACAGGAAGATGTCCATTCATCACAGCCTGCAATCACTTGGAATGAACTCAAGGCTCTAACTCAGTGGTTCCCAGCCTTTTCTCTGCCATTGCACATCTTGAGACCTTCAAATTTTTCGAGGCACACCACCATTAAAAAACTCATGGATATTCAAATTAACTTAAATTACTTATGAATATTCATGAACAATGGCACAGTGTTTCAGATATGCTTCTATGTGGGGTAGTAGGGGTAGCAGAGCAGGGGTGGCAAAACAGGGGGCAGGAGTCGTGTGCAGTGGCAGGAGTGAGTGTGGGGAGCACAGCAGGGCAGGGGTGGCAAAAAAGGACAAGGGGAGCCATGTGGGGAACAGCACAAGGGTGGCAAGAGAGGACAGAGGAAGGAAGAACAAGAGTGGCTTTGTGGGAGGACGGGGGAACCTGAGGAGTGGGAAGGTAGGGCAGGGGAGCATGGTGCAGCACCCACTTCCCCCCTCTCCACAGTGGCCCCTGCCCCATCCTCACCCCACTGGGTCCCGTCCTCCCCTCCCCCAGTCCCGTTGCCTGTGATGCACCCTCCCATCACTGAAGGGGCCAGAACTAGGCCTTCAGCACCCAGCTACACCCCCCCCAAAGCCACCCCAACCCCAAACTACACCCCCCCAACCAAACAGCCACCCCGCAACCCCAGCTACACAACTTCTGCTACACAACCACTCCCATCCACCTCTGCTACACACACACACCTGCTGCACACAACCCCCAGCAGCCCCCCCCCCCCAAGCCCTTACCTGGGCTGTTTGCAGGCTGCCTGACACGAGCTGCTCCGCCCTGCAGGGGGAGATTCACACACTCCCAGCCTCCTGCCCCTCTCTGCTGGCTGGGCCTGAGGTGGAGCCACCAGAACTCTGTGTTTGGGCTGCTCCTGCTACTTCTAGGGGGACCCCTGGAACTCCTTGTTCCAGCGCCTTCGTCTATTTTTAGGGGGGCCAGAAGGCTGCCTGCCTAAAAATAGAGGCCTCAGAACTGTGTTCCGGTGCCTTCCCCCTTAGTTTAACCCCTGCCTTTTCCCAGCCCTGCACAGCCCAGGTGGCTGGGCTGAGCAGGGACGGAACTTTAACTCCAGCTCTTGGGCATGCTCGCAGTGCACTTTGGGTGCTCCCACGGCACACCAATGTGCCCCGGCACACTGGTTGGGAAGCACTGCTCTAACTAACAGATATAATAGTTCTCAACCAAAGTATATATGTGCAGCATAGCATATATAGAAACCAGAAAACAAGCTGTGCAAGGTTTTGCACTACATCCACATGCATTAAGGTTGGGCCTGATTTCAGGCACAACATTCTTTCCCTTAGGGCCATCTTCTCAACACAACAAGCCATTACACTTTTTCATCTCCCAGAAGATGAGACATCGTCTCATATCTGATATCTCCTGGAAAAGTCAGATGACCCCAAGCATCAAAGATGAGGGATAAAGGTTTCAAGCCATCAATAGACCCTCTGTACTACCAGAAGAAAATAAAAGTTACAGGTGTGGGAAGGTCAAGCCTTCTGGATAGAACAAAGAGGGGCTCCTGGCTGATCATTTTGGGGGAAGCCAAGCAAAACTTGGAAGTTTCTGATCTCAAAACTTAATTTAGGTAAACTCAGTGGTTTCAACTGAGCTACCCATCATACTCGAAGTGAAACTTGGACTCTTCAAATCCATACAAACTAAAAAATCCCAAACTCCTCTCTGCAAAGAGATACCAGAATATTTCACATAACTCAGAACTTTTTCCACCTCTATCAGTGGGCAAAAAAGCGCAGAGCATTAGCTGACAGTTGATTTAGAGCTTGAAGTCTTCTGCTGATCAGCTAATGCAGGGCAAAACGTACAAATGCTTGAGTAGATTCAACAACCCAACCAGCTGATAGACACTACCCATGGCTTGAGACTACATAGTTTAGGTACAGAATGCTGAATGTATGAATGTGTGGTTAAGGGATGAACAGTGAGTACTTAGCACCCTGATACTGGTACAATGAGATGCCTGTTACATAGTCATCGAATTGCAGAGGGGATTGGGTAGCTAAATGCCTCAGTAGTGTTGTGAGGTTTACCCATGTCTCCTCTGCTTTATTCACTGTCTGAATTCTACCCTTTCTCAGCCCTGTGTTCAAGAACACAGAAAGAGGCATGGAAAGACTTGACATTAACCTCTGCCTAGTATGATGGCGACATCTAAACATTGAACCTTGTACCCACATGTGCCTTCTGTTCACAGGTGTGCTGGACAGCAACAACCATTCATGCCTGGCTACGCACGCAGCAAAGCCATACAGCATTGCCTCACCTACTAAAAAGTCTCTAATCATCCTATTGCCCAATACAACTGCCACTTTTGCCCATACAGCAGAACTGAGCCTGGGTAATGAGGGGCTTCTACTGTATTCTGGTCCTGAACCAGCAACCACCTACTTTCTTCATCCTCCTCATCGGTGCGACTCAGAGTGTCCTGTGAAGCCTGATGGGAAGGCTCGCTGTCCTGCTCCCAGACGGTGCCAGTGCCTGTGTTGGAGCGGGACATGGTAGCGAGGCTAAGGCGGTACGCAGAGGTGGAGGTGCCCACAGTACTGATGGAGGTCTTCCCTTGGTAGGCTGCATGGAGTGGAAATTACAAAGCTGAGTCAGTTATCATGCTGAAATAAATATTGTTCCCAGGATGGTGTGCCTTTCCCAGCCTGGGTTCATGGGGCAGCCAGAAGGAATGGGAAAGTCAGAGGGCAAAAAGGCTGCCTGCAGCAGCCGTGCCATTAAAGGGAGTTAATATGGAAGATAAGAGGAAAGACTCTTTCAGTGCTTGTGCTTACTTGGTGCCTGATCAATATAATGTAATCAAGACAATCTACTTGAATGTTCCAAAGGGACAGCCATGTTAGTCTAGTTCAGCAAAAGAAGTAAGGAGTCCTGTGGCACTTAAAGACTAGCTTGCTGAACTAGACTAACACAGCTGCTCCTTTAGAACTTGGCAAGATGCAAGGCACTGAACATAGCCATTTGAAGTAATGCAATATATACATTTGTTAGTCTTTAAGTGCCACAGGACTCCTTGCTTCTTCTACTTGTATGTGAATTTCAAAGACAGCTATTTGACGAGCGATCATTAACTCGTTTATTTGTAGCAATAAAAATCAAGGACAGATGCTAAGTGCATCTGTATGTGTTTACCTATGTCTTGTTAGAAGTTTAACAATGTAACCAGATTAATTTGTGGATGCTAATTCCCTTTCATGTCTCAGTTACCTTAATTATGACTGTGACTGTATCCAGCTAACCTTAAAATCAGACATGTGGGATACTGCACGAAATTAATAATATTATCTGAATTGTCTTCAATTTAACTCTTTGTTATAATGGATGATGGGTTAATTCCATTATGTAAAAGAATGTAACTAGTTTACCTGTCTATGCATAGGAAGTAGAAGATTAGCCTCAAAGCGAAAATCTGTTTTGCCTGTTTCTTCTCTGGGGAAGGCGCTTCACAATTTCTGTGAAGACGCTTATCAGCCAACTAGACTCTCTAGATGAACTATACTAGAGAAGCCTCAGGCTTAATCTTGCAATCGCAGGTCTGCTTAAACTTTAAGATGGAATATCTAAGCCAAAAGACTGAGGTCTCCAGATCTACCATGGATCAACCTGGAATTCTCATGGAAGAATTTGAACAAATTCCACACCTGAACTCCCTATTGGACTATAATGTTTAAAATGGATTCCAGAAAGACTTGTACTACTCAGCAGCCTTACCATCTCTGCTATGAAACTGACCTAAGGACTTTACCATATGTGTGTGCATACTGATCTCTTAATCCTTGGCAACTCTTTCCTTTCTTCTCTCTTGTATTACTAACCCTTTAGTCTTTTCAGTTATGAAAGGCATCTGTGTGATTACTGATTAAGATCTGAGATTCATGCTGACCTGGCAATAAGTGTTCAGTCCCTTGGGAACAGGAAAACTCATGTATAGTTAATCAGGTTTTCAGTAAATATATTGGACTTGGCAGTAACTATATTAAATGTGACAGTCTAGGTGGAAGCTAAAGACTACGTTGTCTAAAGAGAACAGTATTTGGCTTCTTGGTAACCAGTGTAGTATTGTAGAAGTTGTCTGTTATTGGATTCTAATTACAGAATAAATCACCAGTTTTGGGTGTTATCTGCTACATTTCTTGCAGCGTGCCCTGCCCTGAACGGGTATTCTCAGCTTGGCCATAAGCACCCGGACACACTGTAAACAAATTCCAAAGATGTATGTTCCCCATCTTTAAGTTTCTGATGAAGTGGGATTTTCTCCCACAAAAGGTCATGCAACAAATTTGTTAGTCTTTAAAAGTGCCAAAGGACTCCTTGCTTATTTCACTGTAGATAAAGTTTCTCACAATCCGTAAGTAATGACTGCCCTCTAGTGGCAGCAAGGATACAGCAAAGGTGAAAGTTTGCAGAAGATGCTATATGAAAGGGTGATAGCTTTCCAGCTGATTTCAAGAGCACAGAATTTTAGGCCAAAACATGTTAAACTATCCTTTCATGGGGAAGAAAAGAAATGTCCACTGCTGATAAACAAGTAGCTAATCCTATAAGAAGGGAGCTAAAAATAGTTTTAAAAGATTACTTTCACCTCTACAGCTTTACTTAGAGTGCCCTTTAGCGAGTGGTGACTGATCTGATGGCTGAGTGAAGGCCTATCAGAAATGAGATGCTGTTCTTAGTTTTGTGAGTGGAGAGATGGACGTAAAAAAGGCTGCAATTACAGCTAACTGTAATTTGCACTTTGGTTGATGATGGGGCAATGATTGATGGGGCAGAAAAACCTGTCACCCTCAGTGCTCTGTGGCATATTCATGAGGCAGCACTGGGGAACCTGCATTGTTGTTCTGTAATGCTGAATCTTGTCTTTTCATAAAGAAAGTGCTTTAGCCTCCATAACTGTCAGTCCAGCAGCTTTTGTGAGTACAGAACTCATTAAAAATAATTACTATACATAAAGCACCTGCTGCTATTGGTGTGATGCTGTTCCTCAGTGTACCAAACACAGAGCACCAGGCTGTCAGAACAGTTCCATGCAGTCTATTTCTGTTTTCATGAATTCTTGTTTTTGCTGTAGAAAGCAGAGTTGCAAATTTCTAGGCATTTGTTTCAATATATTATATCAAGTTTTGCACACGCAAAGCTATACTAGGGGCAAAATGATTGTCACCTGCTATACATGCCCAGAAAGAGGAGTAAGAAAATCCTTTTTCCTCTGCACACAAGCATTCTCCTCCTCCCGGGATAGTCTTACCTGACCCACTGTGCACTGCCTCCTTCAGGATCTTTAGCTCACTGTTGAATTCTGTGATGAGAGAGCTCTTGCATAGAGGGCGCGGTATGAAGCGCCTCTCTAGCTGGTCAGCTATATGTTGGCGGGCCGTGAGCTCCTCGTGATTCTCTGCAGGCTGGGCCAGCAGCTGAGAGAGAGTCATAACAATCCCTGTTAGCAAAGGAATACTCCAACATCACAGTGAAACATCACTCTGTCCCTTTCCAGCTAGCTTGCAGATGCCCTGGCCTCAGAGTCCCCTTGCTGGTTGTAAACCTGAAGGCTGACAGTGTTTGTCCCTGTATGTAAAAAGCTACAACAACAAGCAGAGGGATGTTATCTAGCTAGGGACAGGCTTTGTAGCTGCATGTGAAAACACACACACACACACACACACACACACACACACACACACACACA